>OX451739.1:1365843655-1366511517 GCA_948472305.1 Vicia faba | reverse complement strand
AGAATTCTTGACATAGAGTTTGTAATATTCTAGTGCATATTATGTGTTTATAATAATGTCTATGTGAATTTGTGATGTATATTTTAACATAGATTTGTAGACATAACCTTCGCACATTAGGTGTATGTAGAAATTCCTCATAAAATTGTATTGTTAATTCTTGACATAAGAACTAATTCTTGATATTGTGATAATCTTTTGACATAGATTTAATTGTAATTGTTTGTGTTGATGTTAGATTCTTGATATTGTGAACAAATATGGATAAATCAAGAATTGGTTGAGTCTTGAGCTTAATTGTGTTGTGCCTAAATGCTAATTTTCCGAAATCGTGATTACTAACTTGTGTTGTGTTTGTTCTATGCTATTCACCTTAATTCGTATAATCTTGTTTACTAATTCCTAGTACTAGTATTCAAGTCTTGCTTACTAACTCTTAGTGTTAAATTCTAGTTTTGCTCACTTTAACATTTCCATAACATTTCCATAATTCTTAATATTGTAACATTTTAATTACTGAAATTTGCTTCTTTTGTTGGTTATCTTCAAAGTTTAATTTTCTGTCTCTTTATTACCTTTTTGATTTCTGACAAAGGGGGAGAAAGTAAAATGATTTTGATAATATTTATTCTCATAATCTTAGACTCAAACATATATAATGTTGTTGATGTTGTACCCCAAAATTTTCCCTATTCATTTTGAACCTAATTGGCTTATGCTTCATTATCATATGCATACATATATGTGATTAGGCTCATACTCATGGGATCAAGGCATTTTATTAGCATCAAGCTCTGAGACAAGTGTTTTACCAAGCGATACATCAAAAATAGAAATTCAATGTTTTCCGCATTTTAATGCACTCCGTGCAGTTTCCAAGTTATCCAAGCAATTGCCAAGCAAGTCTTCATCAAATTTCTCATGTATTTTAATGCACTCTGAAGTATGGAGGAGTTGGGTGTTTCGGTGAATTTGAGGCAGTGTGAACCAAAAACAACGTCTTTTCTGGTTTGAGCTTAGAAATTCGTAACTTACCATCGAGTATTGTTTTGAGCTGATTCCTCAGGAATTGCAACAGTCTCGGTATTTTCTTTATTTCATCTGTTCAGGGCAGAAGTCAATTATATGCAAAAAATCTCCGAGTAATTTGTTTTCTCTGAAGTAATATTTGGATTTAATGATTGGATATTTGTTCACCGAGTGTTTGGAAATTCGTAACTTTCATTTGATTTGGTATTTTCAGCGGATTCCTTGACCATTGATACCATCTTGTTTCTCTTACCATTTCTCATGTTCAGGTCAAAAGCTAATTGTGTGAAGAAAATTCCTAAAATTTTAATTCTTTGAAGACGGTATACTGAATTTATTTGCTGATCCGTCATCGCCCTCATACTCAAAAATTCGTATCTTCTGATTGGAATATTGTTTTAGGGTGATTCTTGAGGCGTTCAAACCGTCTTAATATCTTATTCAACTCTCGTGTTTAGACCTAAAGCTAATTCTTCGAGGAAGGCTTCCGAATACGTGATTCTTATGGAAGTGATACAATTGAAAGTAATGAAAATACTGTCTGAATAGTATTTTTGCGGACATTCAAAAATTCATAACTTCTATCTGGGATACCGTTTTGGAGCGGTTCAAAGGCAAAAAATTTGTCTTGATTTTATCTTTGTTTCGCATGTTCGGGCCGGGTGCTAATTCATTGAGGAAGGTTTCCGAAATTAAGGATCAGTAGAGAAATAATTGTGCTGAATCAGAATTTTTAATCA
This sequence comes from Vicia faba, assembly GCA_948472305.1. Lineage (NCBI taxonomy): Eukaryota > Viridiplantae > Streptophyta > Magnoliopsida > Fabales > Fabaceae > Vicia > Vicia faba. The sequence goes on along the minus strand of OX451739.1, from coordinate 1,366,509,748 downwards.
TTATTTCTTGATATTGTAAAATTTGTAGATCCTTCGATTTTTATCGTATCGAGACAGTTATTTTGGCATAATTTCACAAATGATGTCAGCTACAAGTTTGCTTTAGATGCCAAATTCAAATTTTGATCAGAGCATTCTCGTTCAAGGCATTTTTCTGTACTAAACGTTTAAATTAATTGAGAAAAAGTTGTTTTGGTTCATTATTTTATGCATCAGTGCAACTTCAAAATTTCATAACTTCCTCATCATTTATTCGATTGAGCCCGTTCTTTTGCGATGTGGTCACAAATTTCATTATCTAAAACTTTGCTTTAGGTTCCAAATCTGTATCTTGCTCTGAGAGGCACGTTGTTGTCACTTAAGCTCAAAATAAGCTTGAAAAATCCACTTTTATAATTTTTTATTTGAGGTCTCGTCACTTAAATTTTTCAAACTCACTTAATTTTTATCTTATCACATCCATTCTTTTTGCACTACGTCACACATCTCGTCGCGTATGATTTTGTTATTAATCGCGTGTCTTGATTTCGCGTTGATTATTTTGTGGATTGGATTTTGTATCGGGTATGCATCAAAAAAGCCAAAAAAAGCAAGCCGAACACCACTTTGGAGCCAAGCTATATATATATATATATATATATATATATATATATATATATATATATATATATATATATATATATATATATATATATATATATATATATATATATATATATATATATATATATATATATATATATATATATATATATATATATATATATATATATATATATATATATATATATATATATATATATGAATATATATATATATCTTTTTTTTTTAATTTCAAATTTTCATAGGGGACTCTCATAATCTTATTTTCCCTCTTCACTCTCATTTTCTATTCTCTCAAACTCTGTCACATTCTCTCAACACAATAACACAAAAATCAAAGAGAAGAAAATTCTCTCTCTCCCTCCAAGAAGAACTCGCAACCTCTCTCTCCCACACCGCCACCGTTGCTCCGATGATACCTCCCTTTGGTGATCAGCCCTCCTTCTGCGGCCTTCTCCTCATCACATACTACCTCCGTTCGTGGTAGCTCAGATCGAACACTCCTTTCCTTCTCTCTTCGTTATCGCAAGCATCATCATCAATATCATACAACTTCCAATTTTCTACAAATTCTCTTAGGTAACATTACTTGATTCTCATAATTTTGTTGAATACTTGATTAATTTGATTTTGTTTATGTGAATTATGCATGAATTGATGAAGTGGATTAGTTTAGATCTAGAATTCTTGACATAGAGTTTGTAATATTCTAGTGCATATTATGTGTTTATAATAATGTCTATGTGAATTTGTGATGTAGATTTTAACATAGATTTGTAGACATAACCTTCGCACATTAGGTGTATGTAGAAATTCCTCATAAAATTGTATTGTTAATTCTTGACATAAGAACTAATTCTTGATATTGTGCTAATCTTTTGACATAGATTTAATTGTAATTGTTTGTGTTGATGTTAGATTCTTGATATTGTGAACAAATATGGATAAATCAAGAATTGGTTGAGTCTTGAGCTTAATTGTGTTGTGCCTAAATGCTAATTTTCCGAAATCGTGATTACTAACTTGTGTTGTGTTTGTTCTATGCTATTCACCTTAATTCGTATAATCTTGTTTACTAATTCCTAGTACTAGTATTCAAGTCTTGCTTACTAACTCTTAGTGTTAAATTCTAGTTTTGCTCACTTTAACATTTCCATAACATTTCCATAATTCTTAATATTGTAACATTTTAATTACTGAAATTTGCTTCTTTTGTTGGTTATCTTCAAAGTTTAATTTTCTGTCTCTTTATTACCTTTTTGATTTCTGACAAAGGGGGAGAAAGTAAAATGATTTTGATAATATTTATTCTCATAATCTTAGACTCAAACATATATAATGTTGTTGATGTTGTACCCCAAAATTTTCCCTATTCATTTTGAACCTAATTGGCTTATGCTTCATTATCATATGCATACATATATGTGATTAGGCTCATACTCATGGGATCAAGGCATTTTATTAGCATCAAGCTCTGAGACAAGTGTTTTACCAAGCGATACATCAAAAATAGAAATTCAATGCTTTCCGCATTTTAATGCACTCCGTGCAGTTTCCAAGTTATCCAAGCAATTGCCAAGCAAGTCTTCATCAAATTTCTCATGTATTTTAATGCACTCTGAAGTATGGAGGAGTTGGGTGTTTCGGTGAATTTGAGGCAGTGTGAACCAAAAACAACGTCTTTTCTGGTTTGAGCTTAGAAATTCGTAACTTGCCATCGAGTATTGTTTTGAGCTAATTCCTCAGGAATTGCAACAGTCTCGGTATTTTCTTTATTTCATCTGTTCAGGGCAGAAGTCAATTATATGCAAAAAATCTCCGAGTAATTTGTTTTCTCTGAAGTAATATTTGGATTTAATGACTGGATATTTGTTCACCGAGTGTTTGGAAATTCGTAACTTTCATTTGATTTGGTATTTTCAGTGGATTCCTTGACCATTGATACCATCTTGTTTCTCTTACCATTTCTCATGTTCAGGTCAAAAGCTAATTGTGTGAAGAAAATTCCTAAAATTTTAATTCTTTGAAGACGGTATACTGAATTTATTTGCTGATCCGTCATCGCCCTCATACTCAAAAATTTGTATCTTCTGATTGGAATACTGTTTTAGGGTGATTCTTGAGGCGTTAAAACCATCTTAATATCTTATTCAACTCTCGTGTTCAGACCTAAAGCTAATTCTTCGAGGAAGGCTTCCGAATACGTGATTCTTCTGGAAGTGATACAGTTGAAAGTAATGAAAATACTGTCTGAATAGTATTTTTGCGGACATTCAAAAATTCATAACTTCTATCTGGGATACCGTTTTGGAGCGGTTCTAAGGCAAAAAATTCGTCTTGATTTTATCTTTGTTTCGCATGTTCGGGCCGAGTGCTAATTCATTGAGGAAGGTTTCCGATATTAAGGATCACTAGAGAAATAATTGTGCTGAATCAGAATTTTTATTCATTATTTCTTGATATTGTAAAATTTGTAGATCCTTCGATTTTTATCGTATCGAGACAGTTATTTTGGCATAATTTCACAAATGATGTCAGCTACAAGTTTGCTTTAGATGCCAAATTCAAATTTTGATCAGAGCATTCTCGTTCAAGGCATTTTTCTGTACTAAACGTTTAAATTAATTGAGAAAAAGTTGTTTTGGTTCATTATTTTATGCATCAGTGCAACTTCAAAAATTCATAACTTCCTCATCATTTATTCGATTGAGCCCGTTCTTTTGCGATGTGTCACAAATTTCATTATCTAAAACTTTGCTTTAGGTTCCAAATCTGTATCTTGCTCTGAGAGGCACGTTGTTGTCACTTAAGCTCAAAATAAGCTTGAAAAATCCACTTTTATAATTTTTTATTTGAGGTCTCGTCACTTAAATTTTTCAAACTCACATAATTTTTATCTTATCACATCCATTCTTTTTGCACTACGTCACACATCTCGTCGCGTATGATTTTGTTATTAATCGCGTGTCTTGATTTCGCGTTGATTATTTTGAGGATTGGATTTTGTATCGGGTATGCATCAAAAAAGCCAAAAAAAGCAAGCCGAACACCACTTTGGAGCCAAGCTATATATATATATATATATATATATATATATATATATATATATATATATATATATATATATATATATATATATATATATATATATATATATATATATATATATGAATATATATATATATCTTTTTTTTTTAATTTCAAATTTTCATAGGGGACTCTCATAATCTTATTTTCCCTCTTCACTCTCATTTTCTATTCTCTCAAACTCTGTCACATTCTCTCAACACAATAACACAAAAATCAAAGAGAAGAAAATTCTCTCTCTCCCTCCAAGAAGAACTCGCAACCTCTCTCTCCCACACCGCCACCGTTGCTCCGATGATACCTCCCTTTGGTGATCAGCCCTCCTTCTGCGGCCTTCTCCTCATCACATACTACCTCCGTTCGTGGTAGCTCAGATCGAACACTCCTTTCCTTCTCTCTTCGTTATCGCAAGCATCATCATCAATATCATACAACTTCCAATTTTCTACAAATTCTCTTAGGTAACATTACTTGATTCTCATAATTTTGTTGAATACTTGATTAATTTGATTTTGTTTATGTGAATTATGCATGAATTGATGAAGTGGATTAGTTTAGATCTAGAATTCTTGACATAGAGTTTGTAATATTCTAGTGCATATTATGTGTTTATAATAATGTCTATGTGAATTTGTGATGTAGATTTTAACATAGATTTGTAGACATAACCTTCGCACATTAGGTGTATGTAGAAATTCCTCATAAAATTGTATTGTTAATTCTTGACATAAGAACTAATTCTTGATATTGTGCTAATCTTTTGACATAGATTTAATTGTAATTGTTTGTGTTGATGTTAGATTCTTGATATTGTGAACAAATATGGATAAATCAAGAATTGGTTGAGTCTTGAGCTTAATTGTGTTGTGCCTAAATGCTAATTTTCCGAAATCGTGATTACTAACTTGTGTTGTGTTTGTTCTATGCTATTCACCTTAATTCGTATAATCTTGTTTACTAATTCCTAGTACTAGTATTCAAGTCTTGCTTACTAACTCTTAGTGTTAAATTCTAGTTTTGCTCACTTTAACATTTCCATAACATTTCCATAATTCTTAATATTGTAACATTTTAATTACTGAAATTTGCTTCTTTTGTTGGTTATCTTCAAAGTTTAATTTTCTGTCTCTTTATTACCTTTTTGATTTCTGACAAAGGGGGAGAAAGTAAAATGATTTTGATAATATTTATTCTCATAATCTTAGACTCAAACATATATAATGTTGTTGATGTTGTACCCCAAAATTTTCCCTATTCATTTTGAACCTAATTGGCTTATGCTTCATTATCATATGCATACATATATGTGATTAGGCTCATACTCATGGGATCAAGGCATTTTATTAGCATCAAGCTCTGAGACAAGTGTTTTACCAAGCGATACATCAAAAATAGAAATTCAATGCTTTCCGCATTTTAATGCACTCCGTGCAGTTTCCAAGTTATCCAAGCAATTGCCAAGCAAGTCTTCATCAAATTTCTCATGTATTTTAATGCACTCTGAAGTATGGAGGAGTTGGGTGTTTCGGTGAATTTGAGGCAGTGTGAACCAAAAACAACGTCTTTTCTGGTTTGAGCTTAGAAATTCGTAACTTGCCATCGAGTATTGTTTTGAGCTGATTCCTCAGGAATTGCAACAGTCTCGGTATTTTCTTTATTTCATCTGTTCAGGGCAGAAGTCAATTATATGCAAAAAATCTCCGAGTAATTTGTTTTCTCTGAAGTAATATTTGGATTTAATGACTGGATATTTGTTCACCGAGTGTTTGGAAATTCGTAACTTTCATTTGATTTGGTATTTTCAGTGGATTCCTTGACCATTGATACCATCTTGTTTCTCTTACCATTTCTCATGTTCAGGTCAAAAGCTAATTGTGTGAAGAAAATTCCTAAAATTTTAATTCTTTGAAGACGGTATACTGAATTTATTTGCTGATCCGTCATCGCCCTCATACTCAAAAATTTGTATCTTCTGATTGGAATACTGTTTTAGGGTGATTCTTGAGGCGTTAAAACCATCTTAATATCTTATTCAACTCTCGTGTTCAGACCTAAAGCTAATTCTTCGAGGAAGGCTTCCGAATACGTGATTCTTCTGGAAGTGATACAGTTGAAAGTAATGAAAATACTGTCTGAATAGTATTTTTGCGGACATTCAAAAATTCATAACTTCTATCTGGGATACCGTTTTGGAGCGGTTCTAAGGCAAAAAATTCGTCTTGATTTTATCTTTGTTTCGCATGTTCGGGCCGAGTGCTAATTCATTGAGGAAGGTTTCCGATATTAAGGATCACTAGAGAAATAATTGTGCTGAATCAGAATTTTTATTCATTATTTCTTGATATTGTAAAATTTGTAGATCCTTCGATTTTTATCGTATCGAGACAGTTATTTTGGCATAATTTCACAAATGATGTCAGCTACAAGTTTGCTTTAGATGCCAAATTCAAATTTTGATCAGAGCATTCTCGTTCAAGGCATTTTTCTGTACTAAACGTTTAAATTAATTGAGAAAAAGTTGTTTTGGTTCATTATTTTATGCATCAGTGCAACTTCAAAAATTCATAACTTCCTCATCATTTATTCGATTGAGCCCGTTCTTTTGCGATGTGTCACAAATTTCATTATCTAAAACTTTGCTTTAGGTTCCAAATCTGTATCTTGCTCTGAGAGGCACGTTGTTGTCACTTAAGCTCAAAATAAGCTTGAAAAATCCACTTTTATAATTTTTTATTTGAGGTCTCGTCACTTAAATTTTTCAAACTCACATAATTTTTATCTTATCACATCCATTCTTTTTGCACTACGTCACACATCTCGTCGCGTATGATTTTGTTATTAATCGCGTGTCTTGATTTCGCGTTGATTATTTTGAGGATTGGATTTTGTATCGGGTATGCATCAAAAAAGCCAAAAAAAGCAAGCCGAACACCACTTTGGAGCCAAGCTATATATATATATATATATATATATATATATATATATATATATATATATATATATATATATATATATATATATATATATATATATATGAATATATATATATATCTTTTTTTTTTAATTTCAAATTTTCATAGGGGACTCTCATAATCTTATTTTCCCTCTTCACTCTCATTTTCTATTCTCTCAAACTCTGTCACATTCTCTCAACACAATAACACAAAAATCAAAGAGAAGAAAATTCTCTCTCTCCCTCCAAGAAGAACTCGCAACCTCTCTCTCCCACACCGCCACCGTTGCTCCGATGATACCTCCCTTTGGTGATCAGCCCTCCTTCTGCGGCCTTCTCCTCATCACATACTACCTCCGTTCGTGGTAGCTCAGATCGAACACTCCTTTCCTTCTCTCTTCGTTATCGCAAGCATCATCATCAATATCATACAACTTCCAATTTTCTACAAATTCTCTTAGGTAACATTACTTGATTCTCATAATTTTGTTGAATACTTGATTAATTTGATTTTGTTTATGTGAATTATGCATGAATTGATGAAGTGGATTAGTTTAGATCTAGAATTCTTGACATAGAGTTTGTAATATTCTAGTGCATATTATGTGTTTATAATAATGTCTATGTGAATTTGTGATGTAGATTTTAACATAGATTTGTAGACATAACCTTCGCACATTAGGTGTATGTAGAAATTCCTCATAGAATTGTATTGTTAATTCTTGACATAAGAACTAATTCTTGATATTGTGCTAATCTTTTGACATAGATTTAATTGTAATTGTTTGTGTTGATGTTAGATTCTTGATATTGTGAACAAATATGGATAAATCAAGAATTGGTTGAGTCATGAGCTTAATTGTGTTGTGCCTAAATGCTAATTTTCCGAAATCGTGATTACTAACTTGTGTTGTGTTTGTTCTATGCTATTCACCTCAATTCGTATAATCTTGTTTATTAATTCCTAGTACTAGTATTCAAGTCTTGCTTACTAACTCTTAGTGTTAAATTCTAGTTTTGCTCACTTTAACATTTCCATAACATGTAATATTGTAATTGTGTGAATGTGCATACACTCATACTAACATTTGCTTATCCATGAGCTGTAACATCTTCCATTTGACCCAAGACACATTACCAACCTCTTTTGATACATAAAAACTTGTGATAAGTGGAAAATGTCATAATATTTGAATTTTTTGTAACACTTGATATAATCTAATTTTTGAGCTAATTTCCTAACGATAATGAGTTTTTACACTTATGATTAGTGGAACTTAACTTTCTCTATGATTCTGGAGCTATCTGTGTACTTTATTTTCAGTATCAAATAACTTTTTTTTCCTCCTTTAACTATTGCCAGCCGATGAAATTGACCTAAAAGTCGTGCTTCCGGGTGAAATTAATTCAACGCAGGTTCATTTTTAAGTCTGTTGACATGTTTGCAATCAACCCTGTGATTTTCATTTAATTCCAGGTCGATAAATTTGATGTCTATTTCCCAATTTTTTGGTTTTTGACACCGATTGACATGTACCTTATGCTTTGACTTTTACTTAACTTGTATTCATGTTTCCTTGGTTATTTGTATACCATTGCACTTATGCTTGTTTGCTTCAGATTCACTCCATGTACACTTTGTGATTTGCCATAGCCGCTTTTACTATTTTGTGCCATCACTTGATTTTCACATTATGAGTCGATGATGTAATTGTTGGTTGATTCCTTGTTATCACTAATTGTTTGTTGAGTTTGTATAAGGATTATCATAAGGTATTTCGATGACGCTTACTTTCTCTTATTCCTCATTATTTGTGGCATATTGAATTTCTCATGTGTCGACATCTTGATACTCCACTTTATGTGTGGGGTACCACTCTTTGCATGTTGCTATCTTTTGTCCCTCACTTATGAGGCGTATATTTGTATATTGTGTATTGTTTAGATCATGGGTTGTCTTGCAGGATACATATGTGATTGTGTCTGATACACATCACTTGTGATTCATGTCACATTATGTTACTTTGGTACTTCGACACATATTCTGACTTTGTTTATTGTTGATGGTAGCTCGTTCGACATTCTCTGGGTCTCTTGCTACTATCAGTTTAGTGACACACTTTTGTTTGATTGGTAGTCTGATTTATTTCCTTTATCTCTAGCACTTTTTATCGTATTTTTAGTTTTTTAATTCCATGAGAAGTAGGATAGAGATATATGACGGGGACTTCCGTTGTTGATCATGTTAGGAACTCCTCTGGTTTATTTACAGAACTGTTTAAGGCAATTCTGTGCTTGTTTGCTAATGGTGTTTGTGGTTTGTTTAAAGACCTACCTCGAAGTAAGCGTTTTTTTTATATGTTTATATTTGTTCCTAAAGACCTCAAAAAGATGCGCTCATTCCAATTCCTTTTTATAAGTCCTCAAAGAAGGCGAGTGAAAAAAGTGTTCCCATAACCATCACCCCTTTTTCAATTGTCCTTGCTACTAGTTATGAGAATGTTGACTTTTCTGTTCAACATGTTAAGAGTCAATATCTTCTTGATGAAGCGCTCTCTACTCTCCATAACTCAACATCTAGTTACGAGCCTAAAAATCCTGAAACTCTTCTTCCTGTTCCAAAAAGTTAGTTCAAGTTTCTATTAACCAACTTTCGTCCTAGGTGAGTTCACAAAGATATCATGTCTCATGACGATCGACTTCTTCTATTTTTGCTGGTTAATGATATCCGAATAAGTTTTCCATAGACTATCTTCAATTTTCTGTAAAAGTCTATCACGTTCTCCAGAAATGAATTATATCCTTTATACCTTTTGGATGAGTTCTCTCCGAGATCCTTCTTAGAGAAGGAATTGTTGAATACATCCAGAGAACTGGTCCTACAAATGGCCTGGTGAAGAAAAAGTGTGAAGTCTTTGATGGTTAAACGATGTCTGTTTATTGTCTAGGTTTCTTTGTGTTTGTTTGTTCTGGTGGTTTTATCGAGTCTGTACTTCTTCATTTTTAATTAATGAAATTTGCTTCTTTTTTTGGTTATCTTTAAAGTTTACTTTTCTGTCTCTTTATTACCTTTTTGATTTTTGACAAAGGGGGAGAAAGTAAAATGATTTTGATAATATTTATTCTCAGAATCTTAGACTCAAACATATATAATGTTGTTAATGTTGTACCCCAAAATTTTCCCTCTTTATTTTGAACCTAATTGGCTTATACTTCATTATCATATGCATACATACATGTCATTAGGCTCATACTCATGGGATCAAGTCATTTTATTGGCATCAAGCTCTGAGGCAAGTGTTTTACCAAGCGATACATCAAAAATAGAAATTCAAGGTTTTCCGCATTTTAATGCACTCCGTGCAGTTTCCAACTTATCCAAGCAATTTCAAAGCAAGTCTTCATTAAATTTCTCATGTATTTTAATGCACTATGAATTATGGAGGAATTGGGTGTTTCAGTGAATTTGAGGCAGTGTGAACCAGAAACTGCGTCTTTGCTGGTTTGAGCTTAGAAATTTGCAACTTGACATCGAGTATTGTTTCGAGCTGATTCCTAAAGGAATTGCAACCGTCTCGGTATTTTCTTTATTTCATATGTTCAGGCCAGAACTCAATTATATGCAGAAAATCTCTGAATAATTTGTTTTCTCTAAAGCAGTATTTGGATTTAATGACTGGTTATTTGTTCACCAAGTGTTTGGAAATTCGTAACTTTCATTTCATTTGGTATTTTCAGTGGATCCCTTGACCATTTATACCATCTTGTTTCTCTTATCATTTCTCGTGTTCAGGTCAAAAGCTAATTGTGTGAAGAAAATCTCCTAAAATTTTAATTCTTTGAAGACGGTATACTGAATTTATTTGCTGACCCGTCATCACGCGCATACTCAAAAATTCGTATCTTTTGATTGAAATACTTTTTTGGGGTGATTCTTGAGGCGTTCAAACCATCTTAATATCTTTTTCAACTCTCATGTTGATACCTAAAGCTAATTGTTTGAGGAAGGCTTCCGAATACGTGATTCTTCTGGAAGTGATACCGTGGAAAGTAATGAAAATACTGTGGTGAATAGTAATTTTGTGGACATTCAAAAATTCATAACATCTGACTGGACTAGCGTTTTGGAGCGATTCTTTGGGCAAAAAATTCATCTTGATTTTATCTTTGTTTCGTATGTTCGGGACGAGAGCTAATTCTTTGAGGAAGGTTTCCGGAATTACGGATTACCATAGAAATAATTGTGCTAAATTGGAATTTTTATTCATTACTTCTTGATATTGTAAAATTCGCAGCTCCTTCAATTTTTATCGTATCAAGACAGTTATTTTGGCATAATTTCACAAATGATGTCAGCTACAAGTTTGCTTCAGATGCCAAATTCAAATTTTGGTCGGAGCATTATCGTTCAAGGCGTTTTTCCGTACTAAACGTTGAAATTAATTGAGAAAAAGTTGTTTTGGTTCATTCTTCTATGCATCAGTGCAACTTCAAAAATTCATAACTTCCTCATCATTTATTCTATTGAGCCCTTTCTTTTGCGTTGTGTCACAAATTTCATTATCTAAAACTTACTTCAGGTTCCAAATCTGTATCTTGCTTTGAGAGGCACGTTGTTGTCACTTAAGCTCAAAATAACCTTGAAAAACCCACTTTTATAATTTTGATTTGAGGTATCGTCACATCCATTCTTTTTGCACCGGTCACACATTTCGTCGCGTATGATTTTGTTGTTGATCGTAGGTCTTGATTTCACGCTTATTATTATAAGGATTGGATTTTGTATCGAATATGCATCAAAAAAGCCAAAAAAAGAAAGCCAAACACCACTTCGGAGCCAAGCTATATATATATATATATATATATATATATATATATATATATATATATATATATATATATATATATATATTAATCTCAAATTTTCAAAGGGGACTTTCATATTCTCATTTTCCCTCTTCACTCTCATTTTCTATTCTCTCGAACTCTCTCACATTCTCTCAACATAATAACATAAAAATCAAAGAGAAAAAAATTCTCTCTCTCCCTCCAAGAAGAACTCGTGGCCTCTCCCTCCCACACCGCCACTGTTGCTCCGACGATGCCTCCCTCTAGTGATCTGCCCTCCGTCTGCAGCCTTCTCCTCCGTCACATACTCCCTCGTGGTAGCTCCGATTGGACACTCCTCCCCTTCTTTCTTCGTTATCGCAAGCATCATCATCAACATCATACAACTTCCAATTTTCTACAAATTCTCTTAGGTGACATTACTTGATTCTCATAATTTTGTTGAATACTTGAGTAATTTTATTTTGTTTATGTGAATTATGCATGAATTGATGAAGTGGATTAGTTTAGATCTAGAATTCTTGACATAGAGTTTGTAATATTCCAGTGCATATTATGTGTTTATAATAATATCTATGGGAATTTGTGATGTAGATTTAACATAGATTTTTAGACATAACCTTTGCACATTAGGTGTATGTAGAAATTCTTTATAGAATTGTATTGTTAATTCTTGACATAAGAACTAATTCTTGATATTTTGCTAATCTTTTGACATAGATTTAATTGTAATTGTTTGTGTTGATGTTAGATTCTTGATATTGTGAACAAATATGGATAGATCCAAAATTGGTTGAGTCTTGAGCTTAATGTGTTGTGCCTAAATGCTAATTTTCCGAAATCGCGATTACTAACTTGTGTTGTGTTTGTTCTATGCTATTCACCTCAATTCGTATAATCTTGTTTACTAATTCCTAGTACTAGTATTCAAGTCTTGCTTACTAACTCTTAGTGTTAAATTCTAGTTTTGCTCACTTTAACATTTCCATAACATGTAATATTGTAATTGTGTGAATGTGCATACACTCATACTAACATTTGCTTATCCATGAGCTGTAACATCTTCCGTTTGACCCAAGACACATTACCAACCTCTTTTGATACATAAAAACTTGAGATAAGTGGAAAATGTCACAATATTTGAATTTTTTCTAACACTTGATATAATCTCCTTTTTTAGTTAATTTCCTAACCATGATGGGTTTTTACACTTATGATTAGTGGAACTTAACTTTCTCTATGATTCTGGAGCTATCTGTGTACTTTATTTTCAGTTTAAGATGACTTTTTTTCCCTCCTTTAACTACTGCCAGCCGATGAAATTGACCTAAAAGTCCCGCTTTCGGGTGAAATTAATTCAACGCAGGTTCATTTTTAAGTCTGTTGACATGTTTGCAATCAATCCTGTGATTTTCATTTAATTCCAGGTCGATAAATTTGATGTCTATTTCCAAAAATTTTGGTTTTTGATACCGATTGACATGTACCTTATGCTTTGACTTTTACTTAACTTGTATTCATGTTTCCTTGGTTATTTGTATACCATTGCACTTATGCTTGTTTGCTTCAGATTCACTCCATGTACACTTTCTGATTTGCCATAGCCGCTTTTACTATTTTGTGCCATCACTTGATTTTCACATTATGAGTCGATGATGTAATTGTTGGTTGATTCCTTGTTATCACTAATTGTTTGTTGAGTTTGTATAAGGATTATCATAAGGTATTTCGATGACGCTTACTTTCTCTTATTCCTCATTATTTGTGGCATATTGAATTTCTCATGTGTCGACATCTTGATACTCCACTTTATGTGTGGGGTACCACTCTTTGCATGTTGCTATCTTTTGTCCCTCAGTTATGAGGCGTATATTTGTATATTGTGTATTGTTTAGATCATTGGTTGTCTTGCAGGATACATATGTGATTGTGTCTGATACACATCACTTGTGATTCATGTCACATTATGTTACTTTGGTACTTCGACACATATTCTGACTTTGTTTATTGTTGATGGTAGCTCGTTCGACATTCTCTGGGTCTCTTGCTACTATCAGTTTAGTGACACACTTTTGTTTGATTGGTAGTCTGATTTATTTCCTTTATCTCTAGCACTTTTTATCGTATTTTTAGTTTTTTAATTCCATGAGAAGTGGGATAGAGATGTATGACGGGGACTTCCGTTGTTGATCATGTTAGGAACTCCTCTGGTTTATTTATAGAACTGTTTAAGGCAATTCTGTGCTTGTTTGCTAATTGTGTTTGTGGTTTGTTTAAAGACCTACCTCGAAGTAAGCGTTTTTTTTGTATGTTTACATTTGTTCCTAAAGACCTCAAAAAGATGCGCTCATTCCCATTCCTTTTTATAAGTCCTCAAAGAAGGCGAGCGAAAAAAGTTTTCCCATAACCATCACCCCTTTTTCAATTGTCCTTGCTACTAGTTATGAGAATGTTGACTTTTCTGTTCAACATGTTAAGAGTCAATATCTTCTTGATGAAGCGCTCGCTACTCTCCACAACTCAACATCTAGTTACGAGCCTAAAAATCCTGAAACTCTTCTTCCTGTTCCAAAAAGTTGGTTCAAGTTTCTATTAACCAACTTTCGTCCTAGGTGAGTTCACAAAGATATCATGTCTCATGACGATCGACTTCTTCTATTTTTGCTGGTTAATGATATCCGAATAAGTTTTCCATAGACTATCTTCAATTTTCTGTAAAAGTCTATCACGTTCTCCAGAACTGAATTATATCCTTTATACCTTTTGGATGAGTTCTCTCCGAGATCCTTCTTAGAGAAGGAATTGTTGAATACATCCAGAGAACTGGTCCTACAAATGGCCTGGTGAAGAAAAAGTGTGAAGTCTTTGATGGTTAAACGATGTCTGTTTATTGTCTAGGTTTCTTTGTGTTTGTTTGTTCTGGTGGTTTTATCGAGTCTGTACTTCTTAATTTTTAATTAATGAAATTTGCTTCTTTTGTTGGTTATCTTTAAAGTTTACTTTTCTGTCTCTTTATTACCTTTTTGATTTTTGACAAAGGGGGAGAAAGTAAAATGATTTTGATAATATTTATTCTCAGAATCTTAGACTCAAACATATATAATGTTGTTAATGTTGTACCCCAAAATTTTCCCTCTTTATTTTGAACCTAATTGGCTTATACTTCATTATCATATGCATACATACATGTCATTAGGCTCATACTCATGGGATCAAGTCATTTTATTGGCATCAAGCTCTGAGGCAAGTGTTTTACCAAGCGATACATCAAAAATAGAAATTCAAGGTTTTCCGCATTTTAATGCACTCCGTGCAGTTTCCAACTTATCCAAGCAATTTCAAAGCAAGTCTTCATTAAATTTCTAATGTATTTTAATACACTCTGAATTATGGGGGAATTGGGTGTTTCAGTGAATTTGAGGCAGTGTGAACCAGAAACAGCGTCTTTGCTGGTTTGAGCTTAGAAATTTGCAACTTGACATCGAGTACTGTTTCGAGCTGATTCCTAAAGGAATTGAAACCGTCTCGGTATTTTCTTTATTTCATATGTTCAGGCCAGATCTCAATTATATGCAGAAAATCTCTGAATAATTTGTTTTCTCTGAAGCAGTATTTTGATTTAATGATTGGTTATTTGTTCACCAAGTGTTTGGAAATTCGTAACTTTCATTTCATTTGGTATTTTCAGTTGATCCCTTGACCATTTATACCATCTTGTTTCTCTTATCATTTCTCGTGTTCAGGTCAAAAGCTAATTGTGTGAAGAAAATCTCCTAAAATTTTAATTCTTTGAAGACGGTATACTGAATTTATTTGCTGACCCGTCATCACGCGCATACTCAAAAATTCGTATCTTTTGATTGGAATACTTTTTTGGGGTGATTCTTGAGGCGTTCAAACCGTCTTAATATCTTTTTCAACTCTCATGTTGAGACCTAAAGCTAATTGTTTGAGGAAGGCTTCCGAATATGTGATTCTTCTGGAAGTGATACCGTGGAAAGTAATGAAAATACTGTGCTGAATAGTAATTTTGTGGACATTCAAAAATTCATAACATCTGACTGGACTACCGTTTTGGAGCGATTCTCTGGGCAAAAAATTCATCTTTATTTTATCTTTGTTTCGTATGTTCGAGACGAGAGCTAATTCTTTGAGGAAGGTTTCCGGAATTACGGATTACCATAGAAATAATTGTGCTAAATCGGAATTTTTATTCATTATTTCTTGACATTGTAAAATTTGCAGCTCCTTCAATTTTTATCGTATCAAGTCAGTTATTTTGGCTTAATTTCACAAATGATGTCAGCTACAAGTATGCTTCAGATGCCAAATTCAAATTTTGGTCGGAGCTTTATCGTTCAAGGCGTTTTTCCGTACTAAACGTTGAAATTAATTGAGAAAAAGTTGTTTTGGTTCATTCTTCTATACATCAGTGCAACTTCAAAAATTCATAAATTCCTCATCATTTATTCTATTGAGCCCGTTCTTTTGCGTTGTGTCACAAATTTCATTATCTAAAACTTACTTCAGGTTCCAAATCTGTATCTTGCTTTGAGAGGCACGTTGTTGTCACTTAAGCTCAAAATAAGCTTGAAAAACCCACTTTTATAATTTTGATTTGAGGTATCGTCACATCCATTCTTTTTGCACCGGTCACACATTTCGTCGCGTATGATTTTGTTGTTGACCGTAGGTCTTGATTTCACGCTGATTATTATAAGGATTGGATTTTGTATCGAATATGCATCAAAAAAGCCGAAAAAAGAAAGCCAAACACCACTTCGGAGCCAAGCTACATAAATATATATATATATATATATATATATATATATATATATATATATATATATATATATATATATATATATATATATATATATATATATATATATATATATATATATATATATATATATATATATATATATATATATATATATATATATATATATATATATATATATATATATATATATATATATATATATATATATATATATATATATATATATATATATATATATATATATATATATATATATATATTTTTTTTTTTTTAATTTCAAATTTTCAAAGGGGACTTTCATAATCTCATTTTCCCTCTTCACTCTCATTTTCTATTCTCTCGAACTCTGTCACATTCTCTCAACATAATAACATAAAAATCAAAGAGAAAAAAATTCTCTCTCTCCCTCCAAGAAGAACTCGTGGCCTCTCCCTCCCACACCGCCACCGTTGCTCCGACGATGCCTCCCTCTAGTGATCTGCCCTCCGTCTGCAGCCTTCTCCTCCGTCACATACTCCCTCGTGGTAGCTCCGATCGGACACTCCTCCCCTTCTTTCTTCGTTATCGCAAGCATCATCATCAACATCATACAACTTCCAATTTTCTACAAATTCTCTTAGGTGACATTACTTGATTCTCATAATTTTGTTGAATACTTGAGTAATTTGATTTTGTTTATGTGAATTATGCATGAATTGATGAAGTGGATTAGTTTAGATCTAGAATTCTAGACATAGAGTTTGTAATATTCCAGTGCATATTATGTGTTTATAATAATATCTATGTGAATTTGTGATGTAGATTTAACATAGATTTTTAGACATAACCTTTGCACATTAGATGTATGTAGAAATTCTTTATAGAATTGTATTGTTAATTCTTGACATAAGAACTAATTCTTGATATTTTGCTAATCTTTTGACATAGATTTAATTGTAATTGTTTGTGTTGATGTTAGATTCTTGATATTGTGAACAGATATGGACAGATCCAAAATTGGTTGAGTCTTGAGCTTAATGTGTTGTGCCTAAATGCTAATTTTCCGAAATCGCGATTACTAACTTGTGTTGTGTTTGTTCTATGCTATTCACCTCAATTCGTATAATCTTGTTTACTAATTCCTAGTACTAGTATTCAAGTCTTGCTTACTAACTCTTAGTGTTAAATTCTAGTTTTGCTCACTTTAACATTTCCATAACATGTAATATTGTAATTGTGTGAATGTGCATACACTCATACTAACATTTGCTTATCCATGAGCTGTAACATCTTCCGTTTGACCCAAGACACATTACCAACCTCTTTTGATACATAAAAACTTGAGATAAGTGGAAAATGTCACAATATTTGAATTTTTTCTAACACTTGATATAATCTCCTTTTTTAGTTAATTTCCTAACCATGATGGGTTTTTACACTTATGATTAGTGGAACTTAACTTTCTCTATGATTCTGGAGCTATCTGTGTACTTTATTTTCAGTTTAAGATAACTTTTTTCCCCTCCTTTAACTACTGCCAGCCGATGAAATTGACCTAAAAGTCCCGCTTTCGGGTGAAATTAATTCAACGCAGGTTCATTTTTAAGTCTGTTGACATGTTTGCAATCAATCCTGTGATTTTCATTTAATTCCATGTCGATAAATTTGATGTCTATTTCCAAAAATTTTGGTTTTTGATACCGATTGACATGTACCTTATGCTTTGACTTTTACTTAACTTGTATTCATGTTTCCTTGGTTATTTGTATACCATTGCACTTATGCTTGTTTGCTTCAGATTCACTCCATGTACACTTTCTGATTTGCCATAGCCGCTTTTACTATTTTGTGCCATCACTTGATTTTCACATTATGAGTCGATGATGTAATTGTTGATTGATTCCTTGTTATCACTAATTGTTTGTTGAGTTTGTATAAGGATTATCATAAGGTATTTCGATGACGCTTACTTTCTCTTATTCCTCATTATTTGTGGCATATTGAATTTCTCATGTGTCGACATCTTGATACTCCACTTTATGTGTGGGGTACCACTCTTTGCATGTTGCTATCTTTTGTCCCTCAGTTATGAGGCGTATATTTGTATATTGTGTATTGTTTAGATCATTGGTTGTCTTGCAGGATACATATGTGATTATGTCTGATACACATCACTTGTGATTCATGTCACATTATGTTACTTTGGTACTTCGACACATATTCTGACTTTGTTTATTGTTGATGGTAGCTCGTTCGACATTCTCTGGGTCTCTTGCTACTATCAGTTTAGTGACACACTTTTGTTTGATTGGTAGTCTGATTTATTTCCTTTATCTCTAGCACTTTTTTTAGTATTTTTAGTTTTTTAATTCCATGAGAAGTAAGATAGAGATGTATGACAGGGACTTTCGTTGTTGATCATGTTAGGAACTCCTCTGGTTTATTTACAGAACTGTTTAAGGCAATTCTGTGCTTGTTTGCTAATTGTGTTTGTGGTTTGTTTAAAGACCTACCTCGAAGTAAGCATTTTTTTTGTATGTTTACATTTGTTCCTAAAGACCTAAAAAATATGCGCTCATTCCCATTCCTTTTTATAAGTCCTCAAAGAAAGCGAGCGAAAAAAGTGTTCCCATAACCATCACCCCTTTTTCAATTGTCCTTGCTACTAGTTATGAGAATGTTGACTTTTCTGTTCAACATGTTAAGAGTCAATATCTTCTTGATGAAGCGCTCGCTACTCTCCACAAATCAACATCTAGTTACGAGCCTAAAAATCCTGAAACTCTTCTTCCCGTTCCAAAAAGTTGGTTCAAGTTTCTATTAACCAACTTTCGTCCTAGGTGAGTTCACAAAGATATCATGTCTCATGACGATCGATTTCTTCTATTTTTGCTGATTAATAATATCCGAATAAGTTTTCCATAGACTATCTTCAATTTTCTGTAAAAGTCTATCACGTTCACCAGAAATGAATTATATCCTTTATACCTTTTGGATGAGTTCTCTCTGAGATCCTTCTTAGAGAAGGAATTGTTGAATACATCCAGAGAATTGGTCCTACAAATGGCCTGGTGAAGAAAAAGTATGAAGTCTTTGATGGTTAAACGATTCTGTTTATTGTCTAGGTTTCTTTGTGTTTGTTTGTTCTGGTGGTTTTATCGAGTCTGTACTTCTTCATTTTTAATTAATGAAATTTGCTTCTTTTGTTGGTTATCTTTAAAGTTTACTTTTCTGTCTCTTTATTACCTTTTTGATTTTTGACAAAGGGGGAGAAAGTAAAATGATTTTGATAATACTTATTCTCAGAATCTTAGACTCAAACATATATAATGTTGTTAATGTTGTACCCCAAAATTTTCCCTCTTTATTTTTAACCTAATTGTCTTATACTTCATTATCATATGCATACATACATGTCATTAGGCTCATACTCATGGGATCAAGTCATTTTATTGGCATCAAGCTCTGAGGCAAGTGTTTTACCAAGCGATACATCAAAAATAGAAATTCAAGGTTTTCCGCATTTTAATGCACTCCGTGCAGTTTCCAACTTATCCAAGCAATTTCAAAGCAAGTCTTCATTAAATTTCTCATGTATTTTAATGCACTCTGAATTATGGAGGAATTGGGTGTTTCAGTGAATTTGAGGCAGTGTGAACCAGAAACAACGTCTTTGTTGGTTTGAGCTTAGAAATTTGCAACTTGACATTGAGTACTGTTTCGAGCTGATTCCTAAAGGAATTGCAACCGTCTCGGTATTTTCTTTATTTCATATGTTCAGGCCAGAACTCAATTATATGCAGAAAATCTCTGAATAATTTGTTTTCTCTAAAGCAGTATTTGGATTTAATGACTGGTTATTTGTTCACCAAGTGTTTGGAAATTCGTAACTTTCATTTCATTTGGTATTTTCAGTGGATCCCTTGACCATTTATACCATCTTGTTTCTCTTATCATTTCTCGTGTTCAGGTCAAAAGCTAATTGTGTGAAGAAAATCTCCTAAAATTTTAATTCTTTGAAGACGGTATACTGAATTTATTTGCTGACCCGTCATCACGCGCATACTCAAAAATTCGAATCTTTTGAATGAAATACTTTTTTGGGGTGATTCTTGAGGCGTTCAAACCGTCTTAATATCTTTTTCAACTCTCATGTTGAGACCTAAAGCTAATTGTTTGAGGAAGGCTTCCGAATACGTGATTCTTCTGGAAGTGATACCGTGGAAAGTAATGAAAATACTGTGGTGAATAGTAATTTTGTGGACATTCAAAAATTCATAACATCTGACTGGACTACCATTTTGGAGCGATTCTCTGGGCAAAAAATTCATCTTGATTTTATCTTTGTTTCGTATGTTCGGGATGAGAGCTAATTCTTTGAGGAAGGTTTCCGGAATTACGGATTACCATAGAAATAATTGTGCTAAATCAGAATTTTTATTCATTATTTCTTGATATTGTAAAATTTGCAGCTCCTTCAATTTTTATCGTATCAAGACAGTTATTTTGGCATTTTTTCACAAATGATGTCAGCTACAAGTTTGCTTCAGATGCCAAATTCAAATTTTGGTCGGAGCATTATCGTTCAAGGCGGTTTTCCGTACTAAACGTTGAAATTAATTGAGAAAAAGTTGTTTTGGTTCATTCTTCTATGCATCAGTGCAACTTCAAAAATTCATAACTTCCTCATCATTTATTTTATTGAGCCCGTTCTTTTGCGTTGTGTCACAAATTTCATTATCTAAAACTTACTTCAGGTTCCAAATCTATATCTTGCTTTGAGAGGCACGTTGTTGTCACTTAAGCTCAAAATAAGCTTGAAAAACCCACTTTTATAATTTTGATTTGAGGTATCGTCACATCCATTCTTTTTGCACCGGTCACACATTTCGTCGCGTATGATTTTGTAGTTGACCGTAGGTCTTGATTTCACGCTTATTATTATAAGGATTGGATTTTATATCGAATATGCATCAAAAAAGCCGAAAAAAGAAAGCCAAACACCACTTCGGAGCCAAGCTACATATATATATATATATATATATATATATATATATATATATATATATATATATATATATATATATATATATATATATATATATATATATTTTAATTTCAAATTTTCAAAGGGGACTTTCATAATCTCATTTTCCCTCTTCACTCTCATTTTCTATTCTCTCGAACTCTCTCACATTCTCTCAACATAATAACATAAAAATCAAAGAGAAAAAAATTCTCTCTCTCCCTCCAAGAAGAACTCGTGGCCTCTCCCTCCCACACTGCCACCGTTGCTCCGACGATGCCTCCCTCTAGTGATCTGCCCTCCATCTGCAGCCTTCTCCTCCGTCACATACTATCTCGTGGTAGCTCCGATCGGACACTCCTCCCCTTCTTTCTTCGTTATCACAAGCATCATCATCAACATCATACAACTTCCAATTTTCTACAAATTCTCTTAGGTGACATTACTTGATTCTCATAATTTTGTTGAATACTTGAGTAATTTGATTTTGTTTATGTGAATTATGCATGAATTGATGAAGTGGATTAGTTTAGATCTAGAATTCTTGACATAGAGTTTGTAATATTCCAGTGCATATTATGTGTTTATAATAATATCTATGTGAATTTGTGATGTAGATTTAACATAGATTTTTAGACATAACCTTTGCACATTAGGTGTATGTAGAAATTCTTTATAGAATTGTATTGTTAATTCTTGACATAAGAACTAATTCTTGATATTTTGCTAATCTTTTGACATAGATTTAATTGTAATTGTTTGTATTGATGTTAAATTCTTGATATTGTGAACAAATATGGATAGATCCAAAATTGGTTGAGTCTTGAGCTTAATGTGTTGTGCCTAAATGCTAATTTTCCAAAATCGTGATTACTAACTTGTGTTGTGTTTGTTCTATTCTATTCATCTCAATTTGTATAATCTTGTTTACTAATTCCTAGTACTAGTATTCAAGTCTTTCTTACTAACACTTAGTGTTAAATTCTAGTTTTGCTCACTTTAACATTTCCATAACATGTAATATTGTAATTGTGTGAACGTGCATACACTCATACTAACATTTACTTATCCATGAGGTGTAACATCTTCCGTTTGACCTAAGATACATTACCAACCTCTTTTGATACATAAAAACTTGAGATAAGTGGAAAATGTCACAATATTTGAATTTTTTCTAACACTTGATATAATCTCCTTTTTTAGTTAATTTCCTAACCATGATGGGTTTTTACACTTATGATTAGTGAAACTTGACTTTATCTATGATTCCAGAGCTACTGGTGTACTTTATTTTCAGTTCCAGATACCTTTTTTTCCGCCTTTAGCTACTGCCAGCCAATGAAATTGACTTAAATGTCCTGCTTCTGGGTGAAATTAATTCAAACCAGGTTCATTTTTGAGTCTGTTGACATGATTTCAATCAACCACGTGATTTTCGTTTAATTCCAGGTTGATAAATTTGACGTCTATTTCCAATTTTGCGGTTTTTTATACCGATTGACATGTACCTTATGCTTTGACTTTTACTTAACTTGTATTCATGTTTCCTTGGTTATTTGTATACCATTGAACTTATGCTTGTTTGCTTCGGATTCACTCCATGCACACTTTATGATTTTCCATAGCCGCTTTTACTATTTTGTGCCATCACTTGATTTTCACATTATGAGCCGATGATGTAATTGTTGGTTGATTCCTTGTTATCACTAATTGTTTGTTGAGTTTGTACAAGGATTATCATAAGGGATTTCGAGGACACTTACTTGCTCGTATTCTTCTTTATTTGTGGCATACTGCATTTCTCATGTGTCGACATCTCGATACTCCACTTTATGTGTGGGGTACCACTTTTTGCATGTTGCTATCTTTTATCCCTCAGTTATGAGGCGTACATTTGTATATTGTGTATTGTTTAGATCATTGGTTGTCTTGCAGGATACATATGTGATTGTGTCTGATACACATCACTTGTGATTCATGTCACATTATGTTACTTTGGTACTTCGACACATATTCTGACTTTGTTTAATGTTAATGAGATCTCGTTCGAGATTCTCTGGGTCTCTTGCTGCTGTCAGTTTAGTGACACACTTTTGTTTGATTGGTAGTCCGATTTATTTCCTTTATCTCTAGCAATTTTTACCGTATTTTATAGTTTTCTAATGCCATGAGAAGTAGGATAGAGATGTATGAATGGGATTTCCGTTTTTGATCATGTTAGAAACCCCTCTAGTTTATTTAAAGAACTATTTAAGGAAATTTCACGCTTGTTTGCTGATTGTGTTTGTGGTTTGTTTAAATACCTACCTCGAAGTAAGTGTTTTTGTTGTGTGTTTACATTTGTGCCTAAATACCTCAAAAAGATGGGCTCATTCCCATTCCCCTTTATAAGTCCTCAAAGAAGGCGAGCGAAAAAGGGTTCACAATTAACCCCCGTACATTCTAGTCTGTGTCATCCTTAGCGCGTGACACACCATGATACTTTGGAGTGTGCCGCTCTTGTTATTGAGTCGGTCGGATGGAAAATGGATTTGTAATCGGTCCCCCACACTTTGTCTTGAGTTCATGTTGTTCGACATTGACTCTTCGTGTCTTATCACTTTCCCCTGACTCTTCTTTCCTAGTAATACAATACCATGGTATAGACACTTTTGTTCCCACAGATAGCTTGTTTGCCTCAGTTGATATGACCCCTTGGCTAAACTTCCCGTATATTACCTTGCTTAGTTGCCTCGGTTAATATGACCCCTTGGCTAAAGCTTCCCATTTCCTACCTTGATGCGCAATATCTTGGTTAGGCATTTACTTGAGTTAGCGTGTGCTACTCATGACATGTGTGTGCTCTCTTGTGCTTGCTGATTGCTTATTTGATTTTCATCCTTGTATATGCCATGTTCCCTTAGGTTTTGAACCTTTGTATGCTCCCTTAGGATCACTCGATTAGGGTAGCTTTCAAGCTAGATATTAGGATATGTATCCATGCATGCTAACATAGGTATAAATTTCCCATGTTCATCCTCGACCATAGGGCCATCATTGTATGATACCATTAGGGATAGAGCTAGATAATCTCCCTTAGTTGTTTTCTTTCTTTTTGCATCCTTAAGACTAAAACTTTTTCTTGAAAAATGCATAAAATATCTAACAACTATGAAATCCTCTTTCAAGGTAAAAAAAACCAACCAACTCAAACCTTTTTTCCGCCTCCGGGATTTGCATCAAAACTAATAAACTTTTCAAAAAGAACATGTTAATTCATTTCTGTGCTGGCGCATGAATCTCCAAATGTCGTGTTGCGGCAGAAGTCAAAATTAATATTGTTCATTAAAAAACACATAATAAACTGAAACATGTGAGCCGAACTACGACACTCTGATTCATTAAAAGGGATACGTAGGCATCTGGTCACGGGGCTCAGCTCAGCGAAATTTTGTAAATATTTCCTTCTTTTCCCCGTGTTTTCTTTTGCATGCATTCCCTCTTTGCATTTTATTTTTAGCTTGTAAGCTTTAGATTTGAACACACCCTTTGATTAGAACAACAATAGTGGATAACATATACTACTATGGGCGTGTGGGGTGTTAATACTTTCCCATCACGTAACAAACTCCCTTACTCGATCTCTCATTCGTTTGATCGTGATTTCACCCTTCTTAGGTTTACTCGAAGTTTACCTTTCCCTTCCCGTGGGATAAAAAACATTTGATGGAGACTTCATTAATTTCATCTTGATGATTTATTTAGCCTGTTGTTTCAGCTGGAGACTTCACTAAGGATAGATCGACCAATTGTTGGTCCATCCCGTAGTCGCTCCTAGCTCTTGTTTTCTTTTCTTTGGGTATTTATTTTTATCCTTTATGGCTTGTTCATTTTGTACATGTTTATTTGATCATATGTTTGCATTGAATTTTATTGCTTTCTATATTGGTTATCTGTTGTGCTGGATTCTGGTTTTCCATGTTAGGTGGGTATTACTATTAAGGTAAAAAGCCCAATACCCAGGCTAGAGAGCATTGTTTAGGAAACCTAGGAATATATTAGAACATGGAGGCTATTGGACAAAGGTCCTACCAGCATGGTCATTACATCTACACTCAGATGAGGTTCAAATCAGGTGTTATTGCCATCCACGTCTGTGTATGGTGAACATGCAAGCAATGGCCCATGGTCAGAAATCCTTAAGGGAGAAATAAGCAATTGAAGACTCAGTTGAGTCGGGTATGGAAGTTATAAAGACAGTGTTAGCAAAGGAAAGTGATCTTGTATACGCTGTTGCAACATGAGATGTCATTAATCCCCGTCCTATGGGACCTTTTTCAAATCTTGAAATACTTTGTGGGTCTCATCCAGAACTTCGTATTCCCGGATTTTTCTCATCAGCTACTAGTTTCTGGTTTCCAAGTGAATCTGTGGGGAAAAGCTTATATCAAAGACAAAAGAAGCCATAGAAGCCATAAAAGCATGTTGATATAATCAAAATGCCTTACATCCAGTTACTTCCTCATCCGTTGGAGGTACAATTGGTAAAGATCTATTCTTTGGGTCCACCTCCCACAAACCTTATTCCTTATTTCGATGCAAATGCTAGGCGTGCCTCTCATTCTGGGGAACCTATCTGAATGTGTGATGTATTGGAAAATATCATGTCAAATGCTGATGCTTAAGAAGTAGTGAACTTCTTCATAAGTATTATGTTTTGGTTGTGGTATTTGAATTAAGAAATAGAAGTGCTGATACATGATACATGGCATTATTCAATCAGGCTCAAAATCAAGTTTTGATTCTTCATAAAAGTTATGATAGTAACCAGGCTCTGAGATGAAGACCAAGTGTTCTAGTCAGACTCTGATGAGTTTTTGTAGGGAAGTGTTCCTCCTCTATTTCTATATTCTGAAAAATCAAAATTTATTTTGTGAGTCTTGGGCTCAAGGGGAGACTCTGAACAAGCATAATGAAATTTAGGGATTAACAGATTCAGAGGGAGATGAGAGCTTAACTCCTAATTCTTCGGTTACAGTGATTACCATATATAAATTATTCTATCAAAATACATGGTTTTGTCATCATCAACAAGGGAGAGACTGTAAGAACAAGAAGTGTTTCTACATCTGGCCTTAAGATTTTGATGATAACTTTACATGGTATAATAAAGAATAATTATATACTCTAATGGTTTCGTTCATGCATCTTGGGTCTTAAAGCTGTTATTGACTTAAGAATCAAATTCCTGAGCGTTTATGGGGATTCAGCCCAAGGGAGAATGGGATACATAGAATCTGAATCTTATCCCTTACCGAGAAAATGTGCTAACCTTGATTCCATACTTTGAAGAGATTGCCTTTGAGCATGCCCTAAGGGAAGAAAAAGAAGCTGGCAGACACCTTGGTTTCATGAAGTAAAAAGGTACCTCGAGGCTTAAGAATACCCTGAAGGGGCATCAAATAATGACAAGAGATTCCTGTGGAGATTCTCGGCTAAGTTCTTCCTAAGCAATGAAATTCTGTACAGACGCAACCATGATTCAACTCTTCTTCGTTATATGGACAAGAAGGAAGCTGAGAAAATTATGGAGGACATGCATGAAGGAATCTTTGGTACTCACTCCAGTGGGCATACTACGGCTAAGAAAATCTTGAGTGCAGGATACTATTGGACGACCATGCAAATTGACTATCATCACCACTCAAGAACTTGTCATAAGTGCCAGATCTATGCTGATAAAGTTCATGTGCCTCCAGTACCTTTGAACGTCATGACTGCTCCTTGGCCATTTGCAATGTGGGGCATCGACATGATTGGAGAAATCAAGCCTACTCCATCTAATGGACATCGCTTCATTCTCATCGCCATTGACTACTTCCCAAAATAGGTTGAAGCAGCTTCATTTGCCTCAGTTACCAAGAATGTCATGGCTCGATTCATCAAGCATAACCTTATTTGTCGATATGGAATCCCTGAAAGGATCATCACAGACAATGGCACCAACCTTAACAACACTATGATCACAGAACTTTGCATCCAGTTCATGATCAAACACCATAACTCTTCTCCATACAGACCAAAGATGAATGGCCCAGTGGAAGCCGCCAACAAGAACATAAAGAATATTGTGCAAAAGATGGCCGTGACCTAAATAGAATGGCATGAGATGTTACCATTTGCTCTTCATGGCTATCGCACTTCAGCGTGAACATCAATTGGGGCAACCCCATTCTCTTTGGTCTATAGCATGGAAGTTGTCCTGCCTGTCGAAGTTAAGATTCCTTCTCTGAGGATCATGAAAGATGCAGACTTAGGAGAAGAGGAGTGGATTCAGACTAGGTTGGATCAGTTGAATTTGATTGATGAAAATAGGCTTGCGGCTGTCTGTCATGGTCAGATGTATCAGAAATATATGATCAAAGCTTTCAATAAGAAGATCAAGCATCGGGTATATCCGGCTGGTGACTTGGTAATAAAGCGCATCATTCTACCACAAGGTGATCCCATGGGAAAATTGACTCCCACCTACGAAGGGACATTTGTTGTTAAGAAAATATTTTCGGGCGGTGCTTTGATACTAAACACCATGGACGATGAAGATTTCCCACACCCTGTGAACACGGACATAATCAAAATATACTACACATAAAAATGACCTGCTAGGTTGACTGTCCTAGGCAAAAATAAGGGCATCCCGGTGAACCAAAAGGGCTCAGGAAAAAATTAGGGATATATACAAAAGATCGTACACCCGACAAGTCGAAAACTTAAAAAGGCGGCTTGGACAAAAAAGGGTATCCTAATGGACTGAAAACTTGAAAGGGTAGTCCAGGAAAAAATTAGGGATTAAACGCGTATGACTATGTCCTATGGAATCACTTACCACAAGCTTTATTACCAAAGTCAAAGGTTCAAATGGTACAAGCTCAATCAAATTCCTCTAATAGCAAGGGATGAGATATTCGAAGACGTAGGGGCAATAGTAGAGTTGGAACTCAACGAGATAATTTCCACATAGCTATAAATTTTGTTTCACTTTGTACTCTTTCATTTCATGATTACTTCCTCTTACTAGGATTTCCATATCTTTGTAAAAAATCGTCTATTTATGGGCAAATTATCAATACAAATACACCTTAAAGTTCAAACTGTTTGTTTTTTCTGTTTTGCATACAAAAACGTCCAATGAATAAAATTGAATGAACATATGCATATGAACATGATTAACTATTAACAAATATATACATAAGAACAAGAATAAGCATTTACTCAAGATTCTAGGAGTTGGGATGACATTCAAGCTGTCAGTGAATCCCCACAGGGTAATCTTCACAAATTCATCAAGGATACATTCCCCATTTTCCCCAACCTACGGAGTTCCAATCAGTACAGGTCACGAAAATTCTCTTCCCCAACTAGGTTTGAAAACTGTAAAGCCAATTTACCTAGGAGAGTTTGCTTCCTCAATAGGGTTAGAATATGCAGATATGCTTGAATTTTCAATTGTGATTTATTTTCACATCGATTATGCTTCAACGTTTATTTCGAGCATTTGATCTCTGACTCGTTTCTTTGATTGGTGAAGCTGTCGTGAAGATTGTCAGGTTTCTTTGTTTTGATACGCTTTGATACAGATTGATATCCGTTTTGTATTTTCTCTCGTTTATCTAATTTTAGCATTTATCTCTTTCTAGAAATCATGTGAAGTAGGAAGCAGGAAATAAATAGCATTCGCTCGAAGTCGCTGTTTAAAGACCTATAACAGGCATTTCGCACTTTATTTTCTATATGTGTTATGCTTATTTTTGTTTCCTTGGTTGTTGATCAATGAGTCACTCAATTTAGGAATTGAGATCACGACTTCGCTCTCAGTGCATGCTCCCTATAGGATTTTATTGCTTTCCTTGGTTGTTGATTGATGAGTCACTCAATTTAGGAATTAAGATCACGACTTCGCTCTCATTGCATGTTCCCCATATGATAGTTTTTGTTAGAATTTCTTTTGCATGCTAGTCTATATAGGATCTCTCTATATGTGATCTCTTGAGCCTTTTAATTGTTGATTTGTTTTCCTACCTTGATCTTCTATATCATGTTTAGGTATTTCACTGGAGTTAGCACGAGCTGCTCATGACATATTATGTGTGCTCTCTTGAGTTTATTGGCTTTCTTGCTTGATTTTATCTTTGTGTGCGCGTTTTGAGATGATATACCCTTAACATGTTCCCTTGGAGCTCTTTGATTCATCTATAGATGATGATTTGAGATAAACATAATTTTAGGTGATAGACCCTAGCTATGATCCTTTAGGACTTCTTGATTCATCTATAAATGATGATTTGAGATAGACATTACGATTGTTATCCAAGCAGGTCAACTTAGGGTAGAGATTTCCCTTCAAATCTCAAATTTAGGATCAATCATTATATGATAACATTAGAGATAGATTTAGGTTAGTCTCCCCTTAGACTTTTCTTTCCCCTTTTGCACTTGCATTAAAATAAAACTTTTATATTGCAAACTTCAAAACACTTAAAATTACTGATGAGAATCATACCTTTGTTGAGTATGAGAGATGATAAGCGGGTCTCTTCTCGATCTTATTGTTCTCCTATTATAAGCTTTGGTGTGGTTCAAGTCTCAAAGACTCCTTTCATGAATAATTGTAGAAGTGGCTAATATCTCTCTCTTGAGATGAACTAGTTGTTATCCATAGCAAAAACACCAACCAACGCAAACTCTTTTTGTCTACGGGATTTTCTTTCAAAAAAATTCCAAAGAAAAAGTTAAGTCACTTATGTGCTGACGCATAAGTCTACAAAGGTCGAGTTGTGGAAGAACGCGAAATTAATGTTGTTCATTAAAAAATACAAACCAACAAAACTTTGGAAGCCGAGCTACGGCTGCTCTGATTCCTTAAAAGGGATATGTAGGCATTTGGGTAGGGGCCGAACGAGCACAACTTTTATTTTCCCTAAATTTTTTCTCCTTTATTTTGCATGCATTCCCTATACAGCTTAGATATAGATTTGAATTCACACCCTTAGATCAGAACAAACAAGAGTAGATACCATAGAATACTACGGGCGTATGGGGTGCTAATACCTTTCCCTCGCGTAATAGACTCCCTTACCCGTGTATCTTGGTCGTTCGACCTTGATTTCACCCTTCTCAAGTTTACTCAATGTTTACCTTTCCCCTCTTATGGGATAAAAAACATTCGATGGCGACCCCGCTGATATAATTATCAGATAATTTCCAGCCGGTTGTTTCACACTATAATATCATCTTCCCTATCTTCCATTTTCAAAAACAGAGCCCTGCAACTTGACTTCTCCAGAAGTACCCAGGAACTCTCAATCCAAAGTAAGCATTGCAATAGCTTCCTGGGAGTTTAGTGAAGCTATCCAGATCATCACAACATCTCTAGGAGTACTCCAACATCAAACACGATTCACACTTTTGAGGTAAGTTTTCTAAACCTTGAACTTTTTTGTACAAGCATCATTAATGTTCACTTTTTGAATAAAAAATGTAGACATCATTTCCCTTAAGCTAACCATGAGCTTACATTTCTTTTATCTTGCCTGAGTGATGAGAATTTTGAAACAGAAAATTCTGAGATTTTAGGGTTCAGTTTGGTACCAAGTAAAATTCTCATTCATCTTTGATCTATAGCTTTTGAAATTTATATGGTTGGATTCGTGGTTAAATTTCAAGCAAGTTTCATGTTTACACTTTTCAATTTGGTTGAGAAATGAGCATGTTCAGAATTTCAAAAAATGATGTTCATGGCTTCTGGCGCGAGGAAGAAGATGAAGTACATTCTAGAAGGCGTTTGTAATATATTTAATAGTTGTTTCTTTAACTATCAGATGTATCACCACCCCAATGGTTAAATCACACGCCTGTGACTATAGGTACCTGGGTTCGAGCCCTAGCGGTACCCTTTTATTTTTCACATAATTTGTTCTTGCAGATTCAATGCACACAAGCCTAAGGCGCACACGTTGCACCCACCTTCATGACCCTCTGATCTCCCTATATCCAAAATGGACATCCCAGATGCAAGTGTCCACCATGAGTCACCAAAGGCTGACCACATAGAATCAGGAAGTGTCTGGGCTTTGTTTGTTCCTGACTTTTCACTTTTGCTATTTCTCACTCTCATTTTTACTTATTCACACGCAGGCCCATCTTAACTTTTTTTTTATTCAAACAAACAACACATTGACTTGGGCCTTTTTTTCTACTTTCCACCCTCCGTTTTACTTTTTCAGCACTCAGACCCAATTTCTTTTTTATTATTTAGTTCTTTATATTTTCTTTTCATCTTTTATTATTTATTTTATTTCATTATAAAATCATCAAAAAAAATTAGATTTAGGTTTTAATTAATTAACTTAATTTTCATAAATACAAATTAATTTAATTTAATTATTTTTACTTTATTAACTAATTTGTAAAATGATTAGAATTAGGTTTTTATTATTTATTTTACATCACAAGATATTTTTCTAAATAAAACCTCAAAAGTATTTTCTAACAATTAATTTCTCTTTTAAATTAACTTAGACCTAGGTTTTTTTTTCTATATTTAAATTATTTTTCCTTATTTTTCCTTTTAATTAATGAAATTAATTTGTATCCTAATTTAATTTATTTAGGTTCACTAATTTCTTTTAAATACAAAGTCAATCAATTAGGTGAAAACATTAAACCTTTTTCTCTACCAAAAACACTTCCTTTTTTCTTTCCTCTACGTTACATTTTTGCGCATTTTATTATTTCGCATTATTATTTATGTACATGGTTTGTAATAGATAGGTTTTATTGCTTTTCCTCCCAATTCATAAATTTGTACCCCCTATTCCCAAAGCATTGTAATAGCGTAGGACATTTAATTTCCGTAATTTACCGCTTTCCATATTTCTGTTAGTAATTAGGGTTTGTATGACAAGATTAAAAACAACCATAGCAAAACCCTAATTCAAGATAAAGTAATTGAACCAAACACACTTCACACACATGCACCACTAGGGTTAACCTCACTTGTTGCCTCAAATAAAAACAGTCATGTCCCTCGAACGTGGGATGTTTTAGCAAAGACCCTCGATTAAAAGATCGTAGTCCCTCAGTGACTCTTTCATATTGCCTTAAATAAAGGATCTTAGTCCCTTACGATAATTATTATAGCGTCTTACAAGTTGCCTTCTATGATTGTACGATGACCCACGCCTGTCCCTTACATCCAATGATGGGGATTCCTACTAACTAATGGTAGGATAACATTATCTAAAGGAAGAGGAAAAGAACAAAGACTTTTTGAGTAGGTAGATCGCTCGTAACAGCTTGTTAACAAACTAAAACAATTTCCACACTTCACACTTTCAAAACGATTATTTTCAAAACACTTCTCAAAACAAACATTTTGTATACATTCATAACAATATGAGAATCATTACATAATTGCCTTACATTGGCATTTTTCAAAACATCTTTCCAAAACAACACTTTCTTTCACAAAGATTTTCAAAACAAAAATTTTGTATACATTCTCAACGATACGAGAATCATTACAAAATTGCCATATTTAGGCATTTCCAAAATATCTGCAAACATACACAAAACACAAGGAATTTTAAAAGCGAGCTAGCGATTAAGAGCCCGTAGATAACTACAGATGAAAAGGGTACTAACACCTTCCCTTTTCATAACCTACCCCCTCAAACTCAAGAAAAATTCTCAAAGGTCTTTCCTATTCTTTTTACCATTTCCTTTATTGGATAAAAGAAAAGTCAGTGGCAGCTCTTACTATCCGCAACATTTGTGATAAAACGCAAAACCCCAAGTCAGTTCTCCCACCGTATTACAATCAACTTTTTAAAAGCAATACTCTTGTAAATAAAAATTGTACTCAAATTGTTGTTTGATATTCCTTAAGGGACTGGGTAGTTCTGAATCCTTAATAAGTCTAGATCTTGCAGGTTTTAGAAGTTATAAGTCACTTGCGGGTAGCTTGTGCATTGTAATAATCAGGTTGATTATTAGTTAATATTCCTTAAGGGACCGGGTAGGTCTGATTCCTTAAGAAGTCTAGCGCTTGCAATTCTAGAGGTTGTTAGTCACTTGCAGGTAGCTTGTGAAAATTATAATCAATTTGGTTATAATGGATTAAATCCTCGATTGAGTGAGACGAAATCACCTTGGCGGGTGGACTAGACTAGCTTGATAATTTTCAAGTGAACTAGTATAAATATAGATTGTTCTTTACTTCCTGTTCTTACTTATTGTTATTATAAAGAGTGGAGGAAAAAGTATTTTAACTTCAAGGGGAATATTTTTTAAAAGAATAGTTTTGTTTTAAAAATCCAATTCAAACCCCCTTTCTTGAGTTTTTCACACCTTCAATTGGTATCAGAGCTCCAGTTCTGAGAAGATAAAAAAGTTTGAATTTTTATCAACACTTAACAGTGTCCAGTATTGATCCTGTGTGTGTGAAAAACCAATGGCTACATCTACTTCCACTATCGATAATAGGGATAATAATAAATATTAATATAGTTGAAAACCTCCTATGATTGATGGGGAGAAATTTGACTTTTAGAAGGATAGAATATAAAGTTACTTTCTAGCATATGACTTGGATCTATGGAACTTGGTAGTTGATGGCTACACTCACTCAATAGATGATAAAGGTCATAAAATTGCAATAATTGCAATGACTGAAGCATAAAAGAAAGTATGCAGAAATCACTACAAAGCAAGAACCATTCTTGTAAGTGCTATCTTATATAATGAATATGAGAAAATCACAGATAGAGAGACTGCAAAGTCTATTTTTGATTCTCTTCATATGACACATGAAGGAAACACACATGTAAAAGAAACAAAGGCTCTGGCCTTAACTCAAAAGTATGAAGCCTTCAATATGGAAGACGACGAATCTGTAGAAACAATGTTTTCAAGATTTCAAACTCTTGTGGCTGGACTTATGGTTCTCAACAAAGGATAATCTACTTCAGATCATGTTAAAAAGATTATTAGAAGAGTGTCTGTTAAATGGAGATCAATGGTAACTGCCTTAAAATTGGAAAAGGATCTGAACAACACCTCTCTTGAGGAGCTGATTAGCTCTTTAAGAAGCCATGAAATAGAGCTGGAACAAGATGAACCTCAGAAGAGGGTAAAATCAGTTGCTCTAAAGTCTACTTTTGGGAAAACCAAGGCTTACCAAGCTAAGGAAGAATCAGAAGAATCTGAAGAAGATTCAGATGATGACGAACTCTCCTTAGTATCCAAAACAATAAGTCAAATATGGAAGTACAAACAAAGCAAGTTCAAAGGTCAGAGAAAGACGTATGGAAGAGGTGAACCCACTTTCGGTCAGAAAAATGCTTATGGAAAAGAAGTCACTTGTTTATAACGCAACGAGCCTGGACATTAAAAAAATGATTGTCCAAAGCTTAAGAAACACAAAAAGCCTAAAAATGATTACAAAGCTAAGAAGGGTCTCATGGCAATGTGGGATGATTCAGAATCCGAAGATGGAGATTCTGATGAAGAACAAGCAAACATGGCAATCATGGCCAGGACCAGCAGGGGGAGAAACAACATCAGAAGATGAACTGACAATTAATTATGAGTCAGACTCTGATGACGACAAAAAGGTATTTCTTTATCTCGTTCTGAACTTGAAATTGGCTTAACTGAATTAATGGAAAGGTATCAATCTCTTATAAGTAAACACAAAATATTGAAAAAGAGTGTTGTGGCTATTTCAGAGAACACGACTATAGATGAGCAAAGAATTTCTATTTTAATTGAAAAACTATTTGTTATACAAAAATAAAACAATGCTCTGAAAAGTAAAGTGTCTATATTAGAAGAAGAGATTCTCTCTAACACATCTGTTACTGAAGAAGTAATAAGATATGATAGAGCTTGTCAACACTTCCTTTCTAAAAGCATAGATAGAAGCAAAATGGCTTCAATGATATATGGTGTTAGCCAAAATGGAAGCAGAGGCTTGGGGTATTAAGGACCATCAAAGCAAATTGATAAGACTCTGAATGTCAAACCAAAACCTCTTTTTAAATATTTCGTTCCTGCTGGCACACATTTTAAATGTCCAGAACAAGGAAGTTTTGATACTTTTGTAGCACGAACACAGACACAAAAGGAAATTTTAAAACTAAAGTATCATGCACAAATTTCACACGATTATTCTGTTGCACGAAAATCCAAAGGGGTCAGATCCTCTGGAACTTCTAACAAAAGAGGACCCATAAAGTGGGTACCTAAGGATCAGATAATCTACATTGAAGATCTCCTTAATGGCGCCATTGAAACACCAGTCATAGTACCTAGATAGTGGATGCTCGCGACATATGACGGCCGAAAGGCATATGTTCCATGATTTGGAACTTAAATCTGGAAACATGACCAGTATCAGAAGCAAGCAGAAATGAAAAACTATTGTCTCAGAAAGTTTTATAAACCAAAATGCTATTTTCAGAACAAGACCAAACCTTAAATCTTCTGAAGAAGCACTTCTAAGATTCAATGATTTTTCTTATGCCAACTCATCCTCTGAATAAAGTCTGGATTCTGAAGATTGTCTATGAGACTTCTATTAGTAGTTTTTCTACCTTCCTTCAATCCTATTACTGCTATTTCTTTCAGAACCTCAATAATCAAAAGATGTTTTGGTCAGAAATGTCTTTGATTAGATGGAAATATTTTGGTTCTCCAGACTTTGAGGATATTAAATGTGTCACTTAGTTAGATATATTGATTAACATGTGTAAACCTTGGTTATTCATAATCATCACACGAGTTACTTATGGCTCTTGATTATCATCTACTTTTGCTCCATCATCTTCATTCGTTCCTCGTGTAAAGACAACTATTGCTATTATTTCTTATATAAAAGTATATGAGAATCATATCACTCAACAAACATCTCAAGTTCACTACATCCTTATTCCACAAGAATTAGATGTTCTTCGGGAATTTTTGGTTGATTTTGATAATTTAGTTGATAATGAGGTTGGCCTAAAAGAAGAATTACAAGATCAGGGATGGGAAAATTACTTTAACATGCTTCATGGTCCTGTTTATGGATATTTAGTGAAATATTTCTAGAAGAATTCTAATTGTGATGATCTGCATATTGTATCCAATGTTATTGGATTGAGGACTATTATAAATGAAAAAATACATTGTTGATCTTCTAGGTTTGAAGTTTATGGAAGGAAAATGTACATACAAAACGGAGAAGAAGTTTAAAACTACAAAGATTAAATTGATATTTGCAAATAAGTCACTCAATCAAGTACTGTTTAAAAATTACTCTGATGAGAAGACAAATTACAAGAGAAATGATCTTCATCCAAATCTCAGTTTCGCACAAGATCATTTTGGGTTGTATAAACCCAAGACCTGCTTCAAACTCTTAGGATTACTTTAATTTTTGTCAGAAGTTTATGTTGTAGTATTTTCTAACTAAGCAGAAAATAAAACTTCCCTATGTCTTATTCAATCATCTGAAGGATATTGTTAAGAAAACAAGAACCACTGCAAATCCTAAGAAGAATTTTCCTACCTATACACCTTGTGGATGTCTTCTAACTGATATTCTTGTGGAAAGCGGCTTAGTAAAATCTCAGGTAGAAGAATCACATTACACTGAAGATTTATCTCCCAGCATTGGAGAATCATTTAATGCACAAAACTTAATGAACATGAAAATAATCAAAAAGATTAAAGTCAAACCTCTGGGTGAACCTTTTGAAGCCACTACTCAAAGAATGATTCCAATTATTGATTATCCTCTTTTTTCAAAGATGGATAATATATAAATTGTTTCTATATATATTTGAATGATGGAAGAAGAAGGACATGATATGTCCAATTTCGATTACACTAAACTTCCTGCTAAAGAAGTTGATTGTGATGTAAGAAAAGGCAAGAAAATATCAAAAACTACTGAACCAAAGAAGAAGAAGAAAGCTCGATTTCTTAAAGAAACAATTATGGGTGCTACAACGTCTGAGATATCTAGTAAGATTAACAATCCTACTTCTGATCCAATTCTTTCTGATACTTCAAAAGATAAAAGAAAAGAATTATCGGAAGCCTCAGAGCAAAAAGAAAAAGGGGCAAGAAGAGACAAAGAACTGAATCCTCTAAATCTCAGGGTCTACCCTCTGAAATTGGAAAATCATGTAAGTCTATTGTTCTTCCTACTACCATTTTCGATAATGCTCATGAATATGTTAATGCACCTTTAACAACTATAATGGCACATTTCTCTAAATCCACCATGTCCAATTCACAAGTCATTTTTAAACCATTCGTCTCTGCCTATTATTCTCATCCATTTCAACAACTACTACCAATTTAAGCAAACCTGCAATAGAATTATCAAATAAAACACCACCATTCCAAAAAATGTTTCAATCTGTATTCACAAACCAAAACTCTAACATAAGTGAATCTATCACTGATCCATCTGTTTCTCACTCTACGCCCATACAAATCACCTTATCTACTGCACCCTCCGATACTTTTTCACCTGAACTAGTTTTTACCGTTTATGAATAATATACCTTTTCTGACCTTGATTATATGTCTGAACTACCTTTTGAAACTATCAACTCTGAAGCTAATCCTTCTCAACCTGAACTTGCAATAATCATCTATGAAAAGCCTTCTCTTAAGAACTTGGATGAATGCATTAACATCTTTATAAACAAGGATAAGAAAAGGCTTGCTAAATTAAAATCAGAAGCAAGCACATACACTGAGCCTCAAGACATGGATGGTTCTTGGAAGAAGTTTCAAAAGTGGATGTCTTCTGAAGTTGAACGAATGAATACCTTTTCTGAAGCATCCAGAATTGGGGATGTTAAAATGGTATCTGAAAGAAAGGAATAAAGAGAGAGAGAGAGCTAGATATGTGGAACTAATTGCTACTATGAAAAGAGAAGCTGGTGAAAAAGCTTGCCTTGATGAAGCTGAAGTAGAAGAAGAAGCTAAAGCTTCAGAGGAAGCCATATTGGCTGCAGAAGCTGCAAAGGTTGCTGAAGAAAAGGGTAAGCAGCAAGATTTAACGGTAACCAACTCTGAGTCTGACTGCAATCTGAAGACATCCATTATTGAAATAAGGGAAGAGCAGAAAATATTCAGAGAAAAATTCAAAACTCAAGACAAAGTTAATGAATATGAACCTTCATCATCTGAACCTGCAACTTCTGAACCTTAGGCTCTAAATTTTTCCTGTTTGTTTCTAAAACCATAAGACTATACTTATTTGATGTCTGCAAGACTTTTCTTTTCGGATTTTGGTTTGTTCTACTTCTTTTGACTTACCTATCTTGTAACTATTTATTTTGATGAACTTTCCTTTTGACACATCAATGAAACTTATTATCTTTTCTTGATTGTTTCTTCTGGTTTTTATGTTTTTCACACATAATTACCTTTTTGATTATGACAAAAAGGGGGAGTAATTTAAATGAACATAATTTTGATTTCAATAATCAAGTTCTGGAAAAATATTCTCTAAAAAGAGATGCTTACTGTTGTACCCCAAAATTTTCCCTCTCATTTTATCAAGATTTCCCCTGACAAGACTCTTTAGACGCCAGACAGAATTAGGGTTTACCCTTCTCAAGACATCTCCTTGCACTGATGACCTGAAATTAGGGTTTGAATTTGCACAAGGATTTTTGGACTTCCAATGCTTAAAGTGACTTTCATACTTCATGTTGGACCTGTAAGATTGTTCATACCAAGTTTCAAGCCTTGAATCAAATTTTTTCCCAGTCAATTGGACAGTTGACCTAGAAATCATCTGTATTGGGGAAAAAGTCAACTGTGGCCAGTTTACAGTCAAACCTCATGATTTTTGATCCACATCAACATTATAGGCTCATATGAACCATTTGATCAAGTTGGGACCATAACTCCTCAAGAAATTTGATCAGATCATCAAAAGGGCAAAATGGTCATTTTTACGGTTTTGACTGCACAAGGGCAATTTCTGATTTTTCACCTAGCCAATGGCAAATTGGGTTCAAGCATAGATTCAAGGACTCAATGGCATCATCTTGAACTAATCACAAGGTTCAAAAGATCTCAATTGCATTGGATTGACAGATGAATTTTCCAGTCAACTGATCAAAAATCAACTGTACACTGAAAAGTCAAACTTTGACTTTTTGGTCAAAATCAAGTGCCAAGGGTCATTTTTCATCAAGATGTGTCAAAACATGAAACTTGTTCATCAAGAAACCTAATTTTTCAAATTAGGGTTTTAAATTGAAAATTTTCATAACTTAGAAATTTTCCAAGTTATGAAATTTTCTCATTTTTTTCCCAACTTTGCCCAACATTTTCACCATGATGCAATTGGATTCAAACAAAACTTCCAATTTGTAGCCCATGAAAGTTGTAACTTAGTAAAATTTTGCCCTAGTTTAGGCAGGATTTTAACCTATCTTCATGGATATTTTTCACATAGTTCCACTTGGAATCTCAAAATGCATTTCAAAGATGGATTGTAGAGCATATTACAAGCTTTCCAAAATGTCCAAGAACTCTCTAAAATCATTTGTGGTTAGGGAGAATCGAAAGTTTGAATTTGGCGAAAAATCACTTTGGTCCATGGCACTTTTAACTATGTTACAAGTTGCAATTTCTGTCCAGCTTCATTTGTACTTGTATACAGGTCTTTAAACCCTTCCACACTAAAAAATTGAATGCAAACTCAATAATTTAAGGCATTATTCTGATCAATGGAAGATTACACATTGAATTAATCTAAAAATGGCAAAAAGGTAGCGTTGCCACTTTGGTAAAGTTGGCTTTATGTCAATTTGTTTCTCTTGAGCATTGCACTAAGCTTTCTGCAGCATACCAACTCCACAAACTCAGGGTAAAGTACAACAACTTTGTGCAGCTAGGAAGGAGGTATGTACAGGCTCTTTGCTTGATCACTTCACACTTTTCTTCAAAACCAAGAAATGTGCAAAAGTCTACACAACACTTCCATATGATAAAACCAACTCTTGTAAACATTCAAAACAAGTTTTGCATATTGCCTTGAGCCAAAAACACGAGCTATCCACTTCCCAAGCCTTCCAAAACACCAAAACACCATCTTCTTGCAAAACAGGGCAGCTTCTGCAGTTGCACCTCCATCTCACAAACCACTCGTGTGTTTTGTCCCAAACCTCTTCTAATACATTCCATACAACCCACATAAGCTATCCCAACCATTGGCCATTGACTGTAACTCCATTTACAAGCTTCACCATTTTCAAATTTTGCTTGTGCAGGTTGACTTCTACAAGCTTATTCATGCAAGTTCAAAGCCAACTAAGCATTGGGGAAGGTCAAAGGAAGTTCAAGCAAGCTCCCAAGCATCTCAGGCCTCATTGAAAACCTCCACATTGCCATACTCGAGTTCAACTGAAGCAGGTATTTTCCAACTTTCTATCTCTCTATTTAGGAATCATTAAGCTTAGGTTTGTGAATAAAAAATGTAGTACTCATTGCCCTTACGTTGTACATATGCATAGATTTTATTTAAGTTAACTGAGTTGGGAGAATTTGATTGATGATCTTTCTGAAAAAGTTAGGTTAGAAATTAGGGCCAGAGAAATTCTCTCTGGTCTTTGAGAGTTAAATTAAGTTCTTTATATGGTTGGAATCGTGTTGAAAAATGCTATAACTTTTGTGTTATGAGTTTTTGCTTTAGAGCACGTATGCAGGATTTCCAGAGTTGTACACAGGGCGTGCGTTTTTTGTTCAAAGGTTGAAGACGAAGGAAAATCTGGGTTGGGCCTGGCTTGTTCATGCTTTTTGCACCCCTAGCCTTACTGTTTACACCCCCTTGGCCCATTGTTTTATATTTTTATATTTTCATTTCTTTTTTTAGTTTCTGATTTTATTTCATTTCTCTAAACACTAAAAAATACCAAAAACATTTTCATAAATTTTCACATTTTATTTTATTATTTTTATTATTTTTTTAAACATAGAAATAATTATTAAATAATATATACATTTATTTTCTTAATAAAAAAATTGTAAATACTATAAAAAATATTATATTTTATTTTTATTATTTATATACTTAAATAATATTTTTCTAACATATTTTTATTTTTTGACATTTGTATATATTTTATTTATTTTATTGTACATAAATAAATAATACATAATATACACACACAT
Organism: Vicia faba; assembly: GCA_948472305.1. Lineage (NCBI taxonomy): Eukaryota > Viridiplantae > Streptophyta > Magnoliopsida > Fabales > Fabaceae > Vicia > Vicia faba. The sequence continues at coordinate 1,366,468,237 of OX451739.1, read as the reverse complement.
ATATATATATATATATATATATATATATATATATATATATATATATTTTCTTAAAACAAATTAGGGTTTCCACCCTTAATAAAAATAATCTTTTATTTTATTATTTTTAATGCATTAAATAGTTTATTTTTACATATATAAAAATAATACAAAAACATTTTTTGCATATTTATAATATATTGCATGTTTATTTAATTGTGCATTTAAATATTGTCAATTTATTATTTGAACAAAGAATTTAATTTGGTTATAATAATCTTAGGGTTTTAATTTCTTGCAAATAATCCCCAATTCAAAATTGTATCCCCCTCCCCATATCAATGTTGTAATAGTCGTAGATTTATTTTTACGTATTTATAGCTTTCAAATATGCATGATAGAGATTAGGGTTTGTATGCAATATCCAAAATCAAAACAAATAGCTAGACCTAATGCAAGACATAAAAGCATGTAAATGGACAACACAATGCACACAAGCACCCCTAGGGTTTCATCCACTTGTTGCCTTTAAAATGGCCATGGTATGCACGTTGAATATCTTGGCAAAAACAAAAACAAAACAAAAGATCATAGTCCCTCGATGACGCTATCTTGGTTGCCTATACAAAATGATCTAGTCCCTCACACAAAAACTTGCTAAGATATTTAGCACTATTGCTATCATGGTCAATACGATGACCCGCGCCTGTCCCGTTTAACATCCAAACACAAGGTTGTTTACCAAATGCAATGGTAAAACAACACTGTCAAAGGGTTAAAAATGTGTAGGAAAGATCTTTGAGTAGATAGGGTAGACAACTCTTAGTTACTTGATCAAAACTTGAAAACATCCTTGCTATTTCAAAACACACAATTTCAAAACATTTTCCCAAAACAAACTTTCAAACATTGGTAGATACTCATTGAGTGTTGTTTTCTTGGAATATTTCGGTCGCCAGTCAAGTGTCTAAACTGAAACAATGAACACAGAAAATAATCCAGTGATATTGAGCTCCTTAGAACCCGGTTACTATTTATAGGACAGGTTGAGCCAACTAAACTTCAAGAGGGTACTTACTTATGAAACCCCATGCAAGCCTGAAACTAGGAACTTGTGTGACTTGTTTGTACATATATACTTGTGCATAACATCATAACATCATGAAGCTTCATATGCATCCACTAACCAATTCAAGGATTTGGATCTCATCTTTGTTCCTGTTTTGTAGGTAATGGATTCACTTCGCAGGAAAACAATCCAAGTCAACCTTGTGAGAATTCCTCCTCAACTCAAGGAGCTTGCTTCCAAGATTCCAGAGTATTCTCCATTCACCGAGAGGCATGGTCGTCTTCTCAACTTAGTCAACACCAACACTGAGGAAGACATGGTGAAAGTTCTCTTCCAGTTCTTTGACCCCATACACCACTGTTTCACATTTCCTGATTATCAACTAGTGCCTACTTTGGAGGAATTTTCTCAACTCCTGAGGATTCCTATTCTCTATTAACTACCCTACAACAGTACGAAAGAGATCCAAAGCTTGAAGATGTTGCTCAAGCCCTACACTTGCAACCATCTGATGTCAAAGGTCATTGGTAAACCAGAAGTGGTGTCAAGGGTTTCTTGGCAAAGTTTCTGTTTGAGAAGGCACAAGACTGCTGGAATTCTATAGATGTACAAGCTTTTGAGGAGATTGTAGCACTTCTCATCTATGGGTTGGTCTTGTTCCCAAACCCTGACCAGCTTATAGATGTGAATGCTGTCAAGATTTTCATATCTCGGGATCCGGTGCCTACATTTCTTGGGGACATCCTACACTTATTTCACACATGAACAATGAGGAAAAGAGGTGTTCTCATGTGCTGTACTCCTCTTCTAGCAAGGTGGTTTATTTCTCACCTTCCCCAATCAGTCTTGAAGAATGAGCAAGGCTTGAGGTGGTCACAACGATTGATGACTCTTACACATTCAGATGTTCATTGGTGTTCTCGGTCCAGAGAAAATATTATCATCATTGGTCGTTATGGGGAATTCCCTAATGTCCCTCTACTAGGCATTAGGGGAGGCATTACCTACAACCCTTGCTTGGCTCTGAGACAGTTTGGGTATGCCCGAAGGGATGGCCCTCATGACATGCTGATTCCAGACTTGGTTTTTGACTTCGACAACGACGATCAAGGACTTCAACAAAGGTTTATCCGAGCTTGGAGGATGCCCAACAAAGTGGACAGTAAGACCTTGGGACACAAGAATTCCATCCCCCTTGAGCCTTACCTCAAGTGGGTACGAACCCGCGCCCAAAGTCTTATGATGCCTTACCCCTACATTCTGCCTGTGATCAAAGAGCCTATTATGAAAGGAGAGGTTCCATACACCCTCCTACATCCTGACATGCCCACATCACTTGAAGATTTGAAAAGGAGTTGGATACAGCTCAAGGGAGAACACGATACTTTTGAAGCCCAATTCTACACCAGTGAGAAGAAGGTTTTGGAACTTACTCGCCAACTTCACGAAGAGCAGAATCTCAACACCTACATTGCACCGAAAAGGATGTGCAACGTCTTTTTACATTAGAATTTTGTATTATTTTGCCCATGGGGCACTTGATGTACTAACAAATTCTTCTTATTAATATGACGTGTGTTCTTTTTGTTTGCAACAAATTTCAATTTCTGAATCCTTGAATGCATTACATGAATACATCTCATTCATCATATGCATAAGCAGGTCTTCACACCAGGTTTCCTTATCTCTCTGCTGTTTATTTCAGCCAGATGGATATAGAGCAGACGGTTAAAGACTTACAAGCGCAAAATTCACAGTTCCAACAACTACTCATGACCTTGGCAAAGGGTCAGGAGGATCTCAAAACCTTATTGGAGAAAGAAAAGGAGAAAAAGAAAAATATAAGAGTTGGTGTGGCTACTTTGGGTAGAAGATTTGAAGGCCAAGCTAGAAGGGTCCTTGATTTCCCCTCATCATCTGAGGAAGGGGCAGGAAAGGGAGCTGCAATATAACCTGAGTCTGAAGAAGAAGAAGAAGAGGATGAAGATTATTCTGAGCAACAATACCCACCTGCAGATGACAAGTATAAGAATCTGGAAGAGCATCTGGCAGCCATGGAGGTACAGAGGGTGCCTGGGATGGACTTTGAAGATCTAGGGCTGGTTTCTCGGATTGTCATTCCCCCTAAGTTCAAGGTGCCTATATTTTCTAAGTACGATGGTCTGTCTTGTCCAAAGATGCATCTGCGATCTTACGTCAGAAAAATCCAACCGCATTCTTCTAATAAGGATTTGTGGGTCCATTTCTTCCAAGACAGTCTTTCAGGGATGCAGTTGGATTGGTTTTACCAGCTAGAGAAATCTGATGTACATAACTGGGAGGATTTAGCTGCTGCCTTCTACAGGAAATATCAATATAATGCGGATTTAGCACCAACCCGTACTCAATTATAGAGTATGGGCATGGTATCAAATGAAGGTTTGAAAGAGTATGCCCAAAAATGGAGAGACTTGGCTGGAAGGGTGCAGCCACCATTGTCTGAGAGAGAGCTTGTTGATATGTTCTTGGGTACACTGTCAGGTCCATTTTTCAATCACCTGATTGGAAGTTCGTCTGCGGGGTTCACCGAGTTAATTCTGACTGGTGAAAGGGTTGAAGCAGGAATCAAGAGTGGAAAAATTCAGATGGATTCATCTTCTTCCGCTGCTATCAAGAATACCTTTCCAGCCAAGAAAGAGGTATCAACTGTCTACTCTCAGAGAAGTCAAGGAAGATTTAAGCGCCAGCCAGCGGTGGGGGCTGTAATGATCCAGAAGTCTGTGGATGATCAGCCTAGAAACAATCAACCCAGAACCAACCATGCAAGGGTGGAAAGGCCTGCACGGCAATTCACTCGGATCAATATCACACCTGCTCAGGTTCTCCCTCATCTATTGAAGTTAAACCTTGCTAGTTTGAAAGAAGCGCCGAAGAATCTGAATACATCTTCCCCTTACTACCATGCTAATGCCAAGTGTACTTATCATTCTGACAGTCTGGGGCATGACACCAACAATTGTTGGGCCCTCAAAAATAAAATCCAGGACTTGATAGATGCTAAAGAGGTGGAATTAGACGCCCCTGAAAAGCCTAACGTGATCTCTGCTCCAATGCCAAAACATGGTCACAATGTCCATGCAGTTGAAGAAGATCTTTATGTTGCTACTGTTGATGATTTGATGACTCCGCTACTGATAATCTAGTTGAATTTGCTAAAGGCCAAGATTTTCCCAGGCTGTGAAGAATATTGTTGTATCTGTTCCTCCTTACCAACCGACTATCCGTTGTTAAAGTTAGGCATCCAACGCCTAATGGATAATCAAGAGATCCTTTTTGAGAAGACTCCTGTTACTCCGAATCCTGTTAATGATGTTTCGATAATTACCATTTCCACCAATCTTTCCAAGGTCTCCAAAAGACCTGTTAAGATTACATCCGATTCAAAGATTGTACCGCTGAAGATAACTACGCCGGGGCCTATCCCGTACAAGTCCAACAAGTCAATACCGTGGAACTATGGGGGAGAGATCTTCTACCATGGTGTTAAACAAATTGAAGAGAGTTCTGATGAAGAGACTTTCGATATTGGAAACATTGCCGGAATGAGTAAAATCACCCGCAGTGGAAGAATTTTCTCTCCGGAGATTGCACCACCAAAGGAAATCTTCGAAACCTCAGCCGCTCCTAAGGTTACTCCTGCACTGATCAACATAACTGCAAGAACTCTAGTTATTGAAGAAGTTTTGACTCCTGTGGTTATCCCCTCTACTGTTGCTGATGATAGAGGGAAAGGGATCAAAGAAGAGCCTGTCATGACGAGGGCTCAGCCGATGGTCATCCCTGAAACCACTCAGAAATAAATGGAAGAGATTTTGAAAATAATCAAGAAGAGTGATTATAATGTTGTGGAGAAACTGGGGAAAACCCCCTCAAAAATCTCTATGCTGGCCCTTTTGCTCTGTTTTGAAGCCCATGCCAAGGCTTTGATCAAATTATTGAAGATGGCCCATGTGCCCCAGGAAACCTCCGCGGACCAGTTTCAAGAATGTGTAGCTAGCCTGACAGCAGACAACGATTTAGGGTTCTCTGACGTTGATCTAACAGTCAAAGGGAGAAAGCATAACGACGCCCTGCATGTCTCGGTGGAATGCATAGGGACTACTCTAGCACACGTTCTGGTATACATTGGTTCATCTCTGAACATCCTACCAAAGAAGGCATTGGATAGGCTAGATTGTGAAGGTCTAACTTTGAAACCCATCAATATCATTATCAGAGCCTTTGATGGTTCTAAGCGGATTGTCCACGGGGAGGTGGACATCCCGATTAAAGTGGGTACTGAGACTTTCAATTCCACATTCTATGTCATGGATATCCGTCCCTCCTACTCATGTTTATTGGGAAGACCCTGGATTCATCATGCTGGAGTCGTTACTTCAACTCTGCATCAGAAGCTCAAGTACCCTGTCTAGGGGAAAATTGTGACAGTTCTCGTTGAGGAGGAATACATGATAAGCCATCTTAATTCTTTCCGCTATGTGGAATTGGATGGTGAATTCATCGAAACCCCCTTTCAGCATTTTGAGGAGGTAGCTCAGGAAATCACAGCAGTGCCTTCTGTACCCATCATGACCAAACCTGTGCCTCGAATGCCATCTCTCAAAGATGCGAAGGCTGTGATTGAAGAAGGAGGAAGCACGATCTGGGGGAAACTTCCTGATTTTCCTTTCAAGTCAGATAAATTCCGCTTGGGTTTCACTCCTGCTAGTCAGAAGGCTGTACGTCGCTCCCGGGTTGGAGGACCACCAGTGAAGATCACTCATCATGGAGTCAGTGCTTTGGAGGATGGTGAAGAGGAGAGCAACCTTGAAGACTGGATTTTCCCTACCGTTGAAGGAGGCTTGTGAAATTGGGAGGCAAAGGACTTTATTCCCATTACTTTCATGAATCAGTAATTTATCTTTCGAACATTTCTGTTGGTTTGTAATAATTCCTAAACAATTCGCACAATTTTAACCATGTGCCCTACCCGAGGTACATCGGTCCATTTGTAAGGGTTTGATTTTTCATCTTCATATGCCATTTTTAATGAATCATGGATGTTTTCATATATAAATTTTTGTGTTCATTTTCTTTCTTTTCACATTTTATTTATTTAAAGGTGGTTATCCCTTACACACACCCACACTCACCAATGCAGGTACCCATCCATTCCGGATTCCATGGGTAACAATTCTGCTATGGCCTTCAGTGACTCTGAAGATCTGGTCAATCATGCCGAATACGAAGGTGATGAAGACTGTGAAGTGCCTGGAGAATTGGCTAGACTGCTACAACAGGAAGAAAGGGATATTCTACCTCATGAGGATTTGTTAGAGACAATCAACTTGGGAACAGAGGAAGACAGACAAGAAGTTAAAGTGGGTGCCAACCTAGAGCCAAGTGTCAAGGAGCGCTTAGTTCAGTTGTTGAACGAATATGTTGAGATCTTCGCCTGGTCCTACGAAGACATGCCGGGACTTGATACATATATTGTGGTTCACCGTCTCCCTACAAGAAAAGACTGTCCACCAGTTAAACAGAAAGTCCGCCGAATGAGGCCCGATATGTCTGAAAAGATCAAAGCTGAAGTAATGAAGCAGTTCAATGCTGGCTTTCTTGCTGTTACTTCCTATCCATAATGGGTTGCTAACATTGTGCCTGTGCCTAAGAAGGACGGCAAAGTCAGGATGTGCATGGATTACAGAGACTTAAACAGGGCTAGCCCTAAAGATGACTTTCCACTACCGCACATTGACATCTTGGTTGACAATACATCTCAGCACAAGGTATTTTCTTTCATGGATGGATTTTCAGGGTATAACCAGATCAAAATGGCCCCTGAAGACATGGAGAAAACTACTTTTGTTACACAGTGGGGTACGTTCTACTATAAAGTGATGCCATTCGGACTGAAGAATGTCGGGGCAACCTATCAACGCGCCATTGTGGCTTTGTTTCATGATATGATACATCATAAGATAGAGGTTTACGTAGACGACATGATAGCCCATTCAAAGATAGAAGAGTAACACCTCGATCATCTGCAAAAGTTGTTTGTCAGGTTGAAAGAGTACAAGCTCAGACTGAACCCTAACAAGTGCACTTTCGGAGTCAGGTCCGGTAAACTCTTGGGATTCATCATCAGTAACAAAGGCATCGAGGTCGTTCCTGCCAAAGTCAAAGCTATACAAGAAATGCCCGCCCCTCGCACTGAGAAGGAGGTTAAAGGTTTCTTGGGACGCCTATACTACATTGCAAGGTTCATTTCTCACCTAACATCTACCTGTGAACCAATTTTCAAGCTGTTGAAGAAAGATCAGGTGGTTAAATGGAATGATGACTGTCAAGTTGCTTTCGATAGAATCAAGAAATACTTGCTGGAACCTCCTATCTTGATGCCACCCGTCGAAAGAAGGTCGTTAATCATGTATCTGACTATCCTGGAGAATTCAATGGGGTGCGTATTGGGCCAACATGACGAGTCTGGCCGAAAAGAGCATGCCATTTATTACCTTAGAAAAAAGTTTACTGACTGTGAGACTCGATACTCACTGCTCGAGAAAACTTGTTGCGCTTTGGTATGGGATGCTCGCCAACTAAGGCAGTATATGTTAACACATACCACTCTGTTGATCTCTAAGATGGATCCGATCAAGTACATCTTTGAAAAGCCAGCTTTATCCGGAAGAATCGCTAGATGGCAAATGATCCTCACCGAGTATGATATACAGTACACGACCCAGAAAGCTATAAAGGGGAGTGTACTAGCTGATCATCTAGCTCATCAGGCTGTCGAAGATTACCAATCTATGAGGTTCGATTTCCCAGACGAGGATATCATGACTTTGGGAAACATTAAAGAAAACAGACCATATGACGGACCCGAACAAGGATACCGATGGACCCTGTACTTTAATGGTGCCTCCAAAGCACTTGGAAACGGTATCGGCACTGTACTTATCTCTCCCGAAGGTTTCCATACATCTTTCACCTCCAGACTCTGCTTCAGCTGCAACAACAACATGGCCGAGTATGAAGCTTGTATCTTTGGTCTCAAGGCTGCTATTGACCTGGGAATCAAATCTTTGATTGTATTTGGGGACTCAGCTTTGGTTATCAGTCAAATCAAAGGATAGTGGGATACTAAACATCCAAACCTCATCCCTTACAAAGAACATGTCCTGACATTGTTACCACATTTCGAGCAGATTACCTTCAAGCAATTCCCGCGAGAAGAAAATCAGCTAGCAGATGCGCTAGCTACAATGTCATCCATGTTTAAACTTAACTGGGATAACGAGGTTCCCCAAATCACCATTGAGCGGATAGACGAACCTGCACATTATCACGAGATCAATACCGAATAAGTAGTGGACCAACCGTGTTTTCATGACGTCAAAAGGTATCTCGAAACACAAGAATACCCTGAAGGAGCTTCAATCAACGAAAAAAAGTTTTTGAGGAGGTTCTCAGCTAAGTTCTTCTTGAGCAATGGTATCTTATACAAGCACAATCATGATTGCATTCTGCTTTTTTGTGTGGGCAAAGTTGAAGCTGAGCAAATCATGGCTGAACTGCACAATGGTACCTTTGGCACCCATTCTAGAGGACATACGATGGCTAAGAAGATTCTACGGGCAGGCTACTACTGGTCTACCATGGAAGCTGATTGTCATCAACATTCCCGTACTTGTCACAAATGCCAAATCTATGCCGACAAGGTACATATACCTCCAGTTCCTCTCAATGTCTTAACATCTCCTTGGCCATTCGCAATGTGGGGAATCGACATGATTGGAGAGATCAAGCCTACAACATCTAATGGACACCGTTTCATCCTGGTGGCCATTGATTACTTTACCAAGTGGGTCGAAGCGGCTTCCTTCGCCTCCATAACAAAGAATGTGGTTGCCCGCTTCATCAAGTAGAACCTCATTTTCCGGTACGGCATCCCCGATAGGATCATTACTGACAATGGTACAAACCTGAATAACACTTTGATCACTTCCTTGTGTGAGCAGTTCTAGACTCAACATCACAATTCATCTCCCTATCGGCCTAAGATGAACGGTGTTGTCGAATATGCGAACAAAAATATCAAGAAGATCATACAAAAGATGACAGTCACCTACAAGGACTGGCATGAGATGTTATCGTTTGCTCTGCATGGGTACCATACCACGACATGCACTTCAACTGGGGCAACACCCTATTCTTTGGTATACGGCATGGAAGCTGTTTTACCTATCGAGGTTCAGATTCCCTCCTTGAGAATCATGAAAGATGCTGGTTTGAGTGAAGACGATTGGATTCAGATCCGGCTTGATAAACTTAACTTGATTGATGAGAAGCGACTTACTGTTGTTTGTCATGGTCAGGCGTATCAGAAACGAATGATCAAGGCATTCAACAAGAAAGTCAGACGCCAGACATATCAAGTCGGGGATCTTGTAATCAAGAGGATCATCTTGCCGCAAAGTGATCCCAGGGGCAAGTGGACTCCTACTTACGAAGGACCATTTATGATCAAAAACATCTTTTTTGGTGGGGCAATGATCCTGACCACCATGGACGGCGATGATCTGCCGCACCCTGCGAACGCATACATAGTCAAAAGATACTACGCATAAACGACCCGACAAGTTGAAAACCCGAAAGGGCGACTTAGGCAAAAAAATGGGCATCCCGGTGAATCGAAAACCCGAAAGGGCGGTTCAGGAAAAAATTAGGGATAAAATCAAAAAAATCTGTACACCCGGCAAGTTGAAAACCCAAAAGGGCGACTTGGGCAAAAAAGGGTTTCCCGGTGGACTGAAAACCCGAAAGGGCAGTCCAGGCAAAAGTTAAGGAATTAAAGCGTATGACTATGTCTCGTTGGATCACTTTAAGGGCAATCTTTTCACCGGACAAGCTCCTGGCTTCTGATCAATCCAATCATCGTTGGACGAAGCAACGAATGAACAAGATATTCAGAGTTACGAAGGCTATAGCAGAATGGGAACCCCATGGAATTTTACACATAGCCATATTTCTTTGTATAAATTTTTCTCAATTTTTTATGACAACATTCTCTTACTAGGATGTCTGTCTCCTTTGTACAAAATACTTACACAAAGTTAATACAAAGATACTTCAAAGTGCATAAAACTATTTGTCTTTTCTTTTTTCTTTACACTTATGTTTTATTTGAGAACGTCCAATGGTTTATTAAATGAGCATATGCATTTGAATATAATCACTGTTTACAAATAAACGAAATGTGAAAGAATAATTACTGACAGGTTGAAAGGATAGGAAAACGTCTTTAGGCTATTCCAAGAGAGACCCCCTGCAGTACATCATCTGGATCCCCTGTGGAGCTAAACCTTGAAAAACATATCCCCAGCGGAATTAAATTTCAAAATCCTCGCCAGAGTCGAAACTTCAAACTCCCAATCCCCGACGGAGCCATATTTCAAACCTCTAATTCCCATCAGAGTTAAAATCCCCAGCGGAGCAAAAACTTTGGGTCATGGATCCCCATCGAAGATGAAACCTTCTTCCCCAGCAAAGTCAATTTTCCAACTACCAATCTATAGCGGAAACCATCCTGTTTCCCCAAAATTCCCCAGCAAGTTATCTTAAAGCCTGGAAATCAACCATATAACAATTAACTTTTATCCTTAACAAAATGAAGATTCTCATTCTTGAAACCCCAGAAGATTGGCATACACCCAAAATCCTGATATCCCCGTCAGAATGAAGATTCTCATTTTTGACTCCCAGTATATTGACATACACCCAAACTCCTGATATCTCCAACAGAATGAAGATTCTCATTCTTAAAGTGACACCAACTCAAACTCCTAAACTTTTTCCAAACAGGAATAAGCCTTTTCCCCAGAGTCCTGATCTCCCCAAAAGAGTAGTTACTCTCCAGCAGTATAACTATTCCCCACAGAGTTCTGAATCCCCAACAGAATGAATATTCTCATTCTTAACTCTCCAATTTGAAGGCCCCATGGATTTATTTTCCCCCTAGCAGATTGAAGATTCTCAGTTTAGCTTCCCCAATAAAGTTACCTGTGTATCCATGACTCCCCAGCACGAGCTTGTCAGAATTTTTAATCCCCTACAGATCGAAGATTCTCATTCTTACTTCTCCAGTAAAGCCTCCAAGGTTTCATTTCCCCAGAAGATTGAAGTTTCTCATTCTTATTCTCCGCAGAAGCCATCAGAGTTTTCCTTATTCTCCAGCAGATCAAGGTTTTCTTTTGTCTAATCCCCAGTAGAGGTCTTCAGGGTTTCCCTATTCCCCAGCCGAGTAATGATTCCCATTTGTGTACTCCCCAGCTATAGTCATCAAAGTTCTTTGGATTCCCCAAGCAGGTTTCTCAAGCAGACTTAATGGATTCCCACATCCCCGCAGAGTTTGTCAAAGTTCTTGTTAACCCCCACAAGTTTCCAAGGATTTTCTATCCCCAACACTGGTCCAGGGATTTCTCATCTTCAACAATCAAAGATTTTGAATCTCCAGCAGCGGTCATGGATTTATTCTCCCCGGCAGCAGTCAAGGATTTTATTATCTCCAGCTATCAAGGATTTATTTTCCTCAGCAAGACAATTGATCAACTTACATGCGCATACATTACATTCATATGTCATAAACACTGATAAAACACATTTTATTGCATCATACATGTCATGCAACATAACTTTGTGTTTCAGCTAACATTTTACCCTATTCAGGATAAGATTAAAAGCTACCTTTAACAAATATTCAAAGATTTCAGATACAGTACGGATACACTCCAGACGCGGAAGTCATTCTGTTACTCATTCAGATCTCTTATTCAGATATGGTATGGATACACCCCAGACACGGAGGTCATTCTATTACTCATTCAAAATTCAAAGTCAAGATACAGTACGGATACGCACCAGACACGGATGCCATTCTGCCACTCATTCAGACTTCAACAATTAGATACAGACTAGATATGCTCCAGACTCGGAAGCCATTCTATTTCTCATTCATATTCAACGATCAACTTCAAGCTTAGATACACTCCAAGACATGGAAGTCATTTTGCTTCCTTTTCAGATCCCAGTTACAGTACGAATACACTCCAGACACGCAAGTCATTCTTCTACTCATACATATCTCAACTACAGATACAGTCCAGATACGCACCAGACACGGTTGCCATTCTGTCACTCATTCAAACATTTCCCCAGCCCAGAGATGCCCCATACATGGATGTCATTCTGTCGCTTATTCAGATTTCAGATTCAGATACAATACAAATACACTCCAGAAATGGAAGTCATTCTGTTATACATTCATAATTAAATACAGTTACAGCTCGGGTACGCTCCAGACACGGACGCCATTCCATTGCTCATACAAATTAAATCTCCAAATACAACTCAGATACGTTCCAGATGCGGATACCATTCTGATGTTCATTCTCCTGATTTTCAACAAACATTTTGGATGGCATCTTTGAGCCCATCTCCAGAAATATTGTACCATCTCCAAATGGCATCTTTAAGCTCATTTCTTCAACTACATCTTGACGAGTGCAAATTTATGGGCACTTTAGTGTCCAATCCTCTTTTACCTTTGAGTCACGAAAGGCAAACTCGCCAATCTAACTCTTCAGGTTCAAGAAGATTGAACAGGGGCATCTGTTGTACCCCAAAATTTGCCCTCTCATTTTATCAAGATTTCCCCTCACAAGACTCTTTGGACTCCAGACAGAATTAGGGTTTACCCTGCTCAAGACATCTCCTTGCACTGATGACCTGAAATTAGGGTTTGAATTTGCACAAGGATTTTTGGACTTCCAATGCTTAAAGTGAATTTCATACTTCATGTTGGACCTATAAGATTGTTCATACCAATTTTCAAGCCTTGAATCAAATTTTTGCCCAGTAAATTGGACAGTTGACCAAGAAATCAGCTGTATTGGGGAAAAAGTCAACTGTGGCCAATTTACAGTCAAACCTCATGATTTTTGATCCACATAAACATTATAGGCTCAAGAAATTTGGGACCACAACTCCTCAAGAAATTTGATCAGATCATCAAAAGGGCAAAATGGTCATTTTTAGGGTTTTGACTGCACAAGGGCAATTTCTGATTTTTCACCTAGCCAATGGCAAATTGGGTTCAAGCATAGATTCAAGGACTCAATGGCATCATCTTGACCTAATCACAAGGTTCAAAATATCTCAATTGCATTGGATTGACAGATGAATTTTCCAGTCAACTGATCAAAAATCAACTGTACACTGAAAAGTCAAACTTTGACTTTTTGGTCAAAATCAAGTGCCAAGGTTCATTTTTCATCAAGATGTGTCAAAACATGAAACTTGTTCATCAAGAAACCTAATTTTTCAAATTACGGTTTTAAATTGGATTCAAACTTTGCCCAACTTTGCCCAACATTTTCACCATGATGCACATGGATTCAAACAAAACTTCCAACATGAAAGTTGTAGTCCCCAACAAAATATACAACTTTGATTCACAAAGTTTTCCCAAAGGATGCTTGTATCTCAAGTTATGATTTTTTGAATAAGGGTCCTTGAAACTTTTAACTTAGTAAAATTTTGCCCTAGTATAGGCAGGATTTTAACCTATCTTCATGGAAATTTTTCACATAGTTCCACTTGGAATCTCAAAATGAATTTCAAAGATGGATTGTATAGAATGTTACAAGCTTTCCAAAATGTCAAAGAACTTTCCAAAATCATTTGTGGTTATGGAGAATCGAAGGTTTGAATTTGGAAAAAAATTACTTTGGTCCATGGCATTTTTCACTATGTTACAAGTTGCAATTTCTGTCCAGCTTCATTTGTACTTGTATACAGGTCCCTAAACCCTTCCTCACTCAAAAATTGAATGCAAACTCAATGGTTTAAGGCATTATTCTGATCAATGGAAGATTACACATTGAATTAATCTAAAAATGGCAAAAAGGTAGCATTGCCACTTTGGTAAAGTTGGCTTTATGTCAATTTGTTTCTCTTGAGCATTGCGCCAAGCTTTCTGCAGTATACCAACTCCACAAACTCAGGGCAAAGTACAATAACTTTGTGCAGCTAGGAAGGAGGCCTGTACAGGCTCTTTGCCTGATCACTTCACACTTTTCTTCAAAACCAAGAAATGTGCAAAAGTCTACAAAACACTTCCATCTGATAAAACCAACTCTTGTAAACATTCAAAACAAGTTTTGCATATTGCCTTGAGCCAAAAACACGAGCTATCCACTTCCCAAGCCTTCCAAAACACCAAAACACCATCTACTTGCAAAACAGGGCAGCTTCTGTAGTTGCACCTCCATCTCACAAACCACTCGAGCGTTTTGTCCAAAACCTCTTCCAATACATTCCATACAACCCACCTAAGTTGTCCCAACCATTGGCCATTGACTGTAACTCCATTTACAAGCTTCACCATTTTCAAATTCTGCTTGTACAGGTTGACTTCTACAAGCTTATTCAAGCAAGTTCAAAGCCAACTAAGCATTGGGCAAGGTCAAAGGAAGTTCAAGCAAGTTCCCAAGCATCTCAGGCCTCATTGAAAACCTCCACATTGCCATACTCGAGTTCAACTGAAGCAGGTATTTTCCAAATTTCTATCTCTCTATTTAGGAATCATTAAGCTTAGGTTTGTGAATAAAAAATGTAGTACTCATTGCTCTTAAGTTGTACATATGCATAGATTTTATTTAAGTTAACTGAGTTGGGAGAATTTGATTGATGAACTTTCTGAAAAAGTTAGGTTAGAAATTAGGGCCAGAGAAATTCTCTCTGGTCTTTGAGAGTTAGATTAAGTTCTTTATATGATTGGAATCGTGTTGAAAAATACTATAACTTTTGTGTTATGAGTTTTTGCTTTAGAGCACGTATGCAGGATTTCCAGAGTTGTACACAGGGCGCGCGTTTTTTGTTCAAAGGTTGAAGACGAAGAAAAATCTGGGCTGGCCTGGCTTGTTCATGCTTTTTGCACCCCTAGCCTTACTGTTTACACCCCCTTGGCCCATTGTTTTATATTTTTATATTTTTCATATCTTTTTTTAGTTTTTCTGATTTTATTTCATTTCTCTAAACACTAAAAAATACCAAAAAAAATTTCAGAAATTTTCGCATTTTATTTTATTATTTTTATTATTTTTTTAAACATAGAAATAATTATTAAATAATATATACATTTATTTTCTTAATAAAAAAATTGTAAATACTATAAAAAATATTATATTTTTATTTTTTGACATTTGTATATATTTTATTTATTTTATTGTACATAAATAAATAATACATAATATATATATATATATATTTTCTTAAAACAAATTAGTGTTTCCACCCTTAATGAAAATAATCTTTTATTTTATTATTTTTAATGCATTAAATAGTTTATTTTTACATATATAAAAATAATACAAAAACATTTTTTGCATATTTATAATATATTGCATGTTTATTTAATTGTCCATTTAAATATTGTCAATTTATTATTTGAACAAAGAATTCAATTTGGTTGTAATAATCTTAGGGTTTTAATTTCTTGCAAATAATCCCCCATTCAAAATTGTATCCCCCTCCCCATATCAATGTTGTAATAGTCGTAGATTTATTTTTACGCATTTATAGCTTTCAAATATGCATGATAGTGATTAGGGTTTGTATGCAATATCTAAAATCAAAACAAATAGCTAGACCTAATGCAAGACATAAAAGCATGTAAATGGACAACACAGTGCACACAAGCACCCATAGGGTTTCATCCACTTGTTGCCTTTAAAATGGCCATGGTATGCATGTTGAATATCTTGGCAAAAAAAAACAAAAAAAAATATCATAGTCCCTCGATGACGCTATCTTGGTTACCTATACAAAATGATCTAGTCCCTCACACAAAAACTTGCTAAGATATTTAGCACTATTGCTATCATGGTCAATACGATGACCCGCGCCTGTCCCGTTTAACATCCAAACACAAGGTTGTTTACCAAATGCAATGGTAAAACAACACTGTCAAAGGGTTAAAAATGTGTAGGAAAGATCTTTGAGTAGATAGGGTAGACAACTCTTAGTTACTTGATCAAAACTTGCAAACATCCTTGCTAATTTCAAAACACAAAATTTCAAAACATTTTCCAAAACAAACTTTCAAACACTGAAACATTTTTCAAAAGACAAAACACCTTTGTATACATTCAAACAAGAATCATTACAAAGGTTGCATAAACAAGGTCTCTTTTCAAAATATTTTCAAAACCACACACAAAGCACCATTTCAAACTATTGAAAAGCAAAAGCAAGTGATCTAAAACAAGTAACTAAGAGCCCATGGAAAACCATGGATGAAAAGGGTGCTAGCACCTTCCCTTTTCACAATCTACCCCACGAACCTAAGAAAACATCTCAAAGGTCTTTCCTATGCTTTTTGACCTTTCCTTTGGATAAATAAAAATTCGGCGGCGACTCTTTCTAAACCGAAACATTTGCGAACACAAAACACAAAACCTCAAGTCAGTTCTCCCACCGCATCACACTTACATTCTAACCCAGTTAAAGTTCTATTTCAGTTAGAATTGTTTTTTTGTTTCCATAAATTAGAACTCTGATTAAAAGACAAAGATCTGAAATAACTATTCAAAGCTTATGCCTAATCTATTGGCTTTAGACTCTGAATATGTTCTTCATTCATAATCCAAGAAGTGAAACCTGAAATCAGACTCCAGAATTGAGAATCTATTAAGAATATGGAAAATGTCTAAGATCTATTAAAGTTCAGAGATTCAATAAATAAGTTGTGTGAAATAAAGATCTCAATATTTCAATTGGAATTCAAAGTCAAGACTTTCAAGATCTTGATATCTGATCTATTTGAACCAGGGGAGTTTTTACTCAAATGGTTCAGAGTCAGGATATTCAATCTTCATCAATTCATTGACTCAGGGGGAGTATCATAAAAATGATAAGTATTTCTTACCCATCTAATTTCACTGGTTATGATTATATGCATAAAATTGTGTCATCAAAATACATAGTTTTTTCATCATAAAAAAAGGGGATATTGTAAGAACAAGATTTGGTTCTGCAATATTATCTCTGAGTTTTGATGATAACAAATGAGTATGATTGTATGAATTTTTTTGTTATACTAATGTTTGTTATTGTTGAGTGCTTAACAAACACGTTCTGCTTTGGATGGATGGTGTGGCCAAGACATTAAAAGAGAAATGACTCCACTTCTATGCTACAAAAGTTTTGTTGAACAGTAGCAAGAAACTTCAGAAGGCTGTGAAGTGTGAACTCTGATATTTTTCTGAAGAAACCAGTCAAAAGATCTGAAGACATTAGTTGTTTAGATGCTGAAGACTCAAGCTTCTAAAGAAAACATGTTCTAAGGAAACCATTCAGAAGATCTGAAGACAAGAAGTTGTTACTTACGTCCAGATGCTGAAGACTCATGTTTCTAAAGACAACATGGTCCAAAGAAATAAAGTTAGAAGATATGAAGAAAAAGTTTCTACTGAAGCCCAGGTGCTGAAAGCTTATGCTTCTATTTATGGAGTTCTAAAGATAAGGGTTTTGAAGACCAAGTGCTGAAGACTCTAAAAGACAAAAGGTCTAAAGATTCTAAAGACTTGAAGTTATAAAGACCCAAGGTTCGAAGAAAAGGATCTCACAACCAAGTGTTAAAGACTCTAAAGATGCAATTCTAAAGACTCTGAAGACTTGAAGTTTTGATGACCTGACGTTATGTTCTCACTTCTAAACTAATGCTCGCAGAAGCCTCTGAAGTACAAAGGAAATAAGATAACTTTAACATGGTACAAATAGTACATGGTACAATCATCATTTCATTCCACTACCATGAAAGGACGAACGCGTCGCACGATCTTGTCCTCCACGTTATTGTTTAAGCTGCCAATGAAATTCCAAGAATATCCCTCAATCGATACATTATGTTAATGGGTATATAAAGGCTTAAAGACTAAAAAAGAAATATAAGGCTAACTACTGAATATTCACGCGCAAATGCTGCTTATTGCTTTCATATTCTAAGTTACTGTTCATAAAATAGTTTACATACTCAGCTTTTTAGAAGCAATACTCTTGTAAACAAAACTTGTATTCAAACTGTTGTTTGATATTCCTTAAGGGACCAGGTAGGTCTGAATCCTTAAGAAGTCTAGAGCTTGTGAGTTTTAGAAGTTGTTAGTCACTTGCAGGTAGCTTGTTCATTGTAATAATCAGGTTGATTATTAGTTGATATTCCTTAAGGGACCGGGTAGGTCCGAATCCTTAATAAGTCTAGGGCTTACAAGTCTAGTAGTTGTTAGTCACTTGTGGGTAGCTTGTGCAAATTGTAATCAGTTTGGTTATAGTGGATTAAGTCCTCGATTGAGTGAGACGAAATCACCTTGGCGGGTGGACTAGACTAGCTTGATAGTTTTCAAGTGAACTAGTATAAACATACATTGTTCTTTACTTCTTGTTCTTACTTATTGTTATTATCAAGAGTGAAGGAAAAACATTTTAACTTAAAGGGGAATATTTTTTAAAAGAATAGTTTTGTTTTAAAAACCCTATTCAAACGCCCCTTTCTTGAGTTTTTCACACCTTCAACAACGCCTCTCTCTCAAGGATATAAAAGAAGATCAAAGATTTGAAGAAAAGTGCTCTTGGCCATCAAGCTGAAAAGCCATGGATGTTAAAGCTGTGAAAGCTGCAATGCTAAACATGCTGAAGACCACTACACAAAAATGAGAGAAAAGAAAGAAATATAAAGAAGAAATCTACAAAGATGCTACACAAACTAGCATCATATACATCATGGTATATCTCAGAAGAAACAAGGAATTATTGCTCGTAACTTGCTCAACAAGAAGATAGAAGAATAACACTATAAGATACTAACCAACTTCTAATCAAATACATCTTGATAGAACTTTGTATTTTACACAAGAGTTGTTGCTTGCATTGTGTTATAGTTCTAATATCTTCATGTAAATTTTTTAACACAAGAGTTGTTGCTCGAAATTGTGTTAAACAATATGTGCTTAATCACTTGTGTAATCTTCTTAGAAGAAGCAATCATGTAAACACAAAACCTTATCAACTCTTGTTGACTGATTCCTTGACTAACCAAGTGAAGGTCTGATCTCAAGAAGACAATGGTTATGGTTTTTGTGGAAACTCCTAATAGGAGATCTTAAGTGATCAGCTTTTGTTGGGTCAATGATGTTATATCCGTTAAATTGGACCAATAAACATATCATTAAAAGGTTCCTTGAGTGACTGAGTGAAGGTCTGATCTCAAGAAGAAAATTGGTGTGGTCTTTGTGGAAAATCCTAATAGGAGATCTTAAGTAATCAGATTTTGTTGTTTCAATGATTGTTATATCTGTTAAATTGGATCACTGAACATATCGTTGAGAGGTTCATTGTGTGACTCAGTGAAGGTATAATATTAAGAAGACAATGGTTGTGGGGCATTATGGAAAACCCTGATAGGAGATCCTAAGTGATATGATTCTATTGGGTCAATGATTGTTATACATGTTAAGTTGGATCACTGAACGTGTCATTATCTGTTAGTCACTGGCGGTTTCCCATGCATTTGTAATCAGTTTGGTTATAGTAGGTTAAGTCCTTGTTAAAGGTAAATCACCTTGAGGGGTGTACATGATTAACCTTGTTAAGGTGAACCTGGACAAATCACTTGTGTTATTTACTCTTCATTTTCTTTATAGCTTTTATCATTTGAGTAATTAGAATTTCTAAAGGGGAATGCTTTCTATAAACCTAATTCAAACCCCCCGTTTCTTGTGTTTTCTCTACCTTCATATAAGTCAATTAAATGACAAGGGTTATGATATTATTTTTAATCAAGACTCATGTAAAGTTGTTAGTTAGAAGGATGGCTCTATCATATTCAATGGTAAAATGAAGAACAAATCTATAAGATTAGACTTTCTGATGTTAAAGAGCAAAACATAAAATGTCTCATGTCTGTTAATGAGGACCAATGGACTTGGCATATACGGTTGGCCCGTGTTAGTTTAATAAGAATATCTCAACAAAACAAGCTTAATTTAGTCATAGGCCTTGCTAATATGAAGTTCTCTTTAAAATCTCTTTGTGAAGCATGTCATAAGGGAAAGTTTTCAAAAACTTCTTTCAAAGCAAAACATGTTGTTTCTACCTCCAGACCATTAGAGTTTCTACATATTGATTTGTTTGGACCAGTGAAAACTGCGTTAATCAATCGAAAAAATTATGGATTAGTCATTGTTGATGACTATAACAAATGGGCTTGGGTGAAGTTTCTTAGACACAAGGATGAGTCACCTTCTGTATTCACCACCTTCTGTAACCAAGTGCAAAATGAGATGAGTCTCAAAATTATCAAGGTTAGAAGTGATCATGGTGGAGAATTTGAAAACAAACACTTTGAGAAGCTATTTGATGAGTATGGCATTTCCCATGATTTCTCCTTCCCTAGAAATCCACAACAAAATGGAGTTGTAGAAAGGAAGAATAGTACTTTGCAAGAAATGGCCATAACCATGATCAATGAAACCAATATGGAAAAGCACTTCCAGGTAGAGGCTGTAAACATAGTGTGTTAGATTCAGAACAAAGTCTCTATAAGGCCTATTCTGAGTAAGACTCCAATATTTTGGAAGAACAAGAAGCCCAATATTTCTTACTTTCATCATTTTAGATGCCCTTGTTTTATATTGAACACTAAAGAGAATCTTAACAACTTCGATTCTAAAGCTCAAAGTTGTATCATGTTAGGATATTGTGAATGCTCAAAAGGATACAAAGTGTACACCAATGAAACACTTATGGTTGAAGAATCAATCAATGTTAGATTTGATTATAAGCTTGACCTTGAAAAGTAAAAGCTAGTTGAAAATTTTGCAGATCTGGAGATTACCTATTCAAGCACTGAAGGTAAAGAAGTTTCTACAGAAAAACAAAAGGTCAAACAAAGATGCTCAACTAAAAGTTGTTGAAACATAAATACCTCTGAGGAATTGATCCTGGGTGACAAGGTTCAACATGTCAAAACCAAATCATCTTTTAAACCTTCTGAAGCGACGCTTCTGGGGTTGGTGTCTCTGATAGAGCCTAAATCTATTGATGAAGCACTTCTGGACAAAGATTAGATTTTAGCCATACATGAAGAACTCAATCAATTCTCAGTAAATTATGTTTGGGATCTGGTGCCTAGACCCAAAGGAACCCATATAATTAGAACTAAGTAGGTCTTCAGAAACAAGCTCAATGTGAAGGGAGATGTGGTAAGAAACAAGGCTCGACTGGTTGCATAGGGATATAGTCATCAAGAAGGGATTGACTATACAGAACCTTTGCACCAGTTTCCAGGTTAGAGTCTATTCATCTCTTAATTTTTGTTATTATTAATCACAATATCATCTTGTATCGGATGGATGTTAAAAGTGCATTTTTGAATGACTACATAACTGAGTAAGTGTATGTACACAACCTCCTAGTTTTGAAGATCTTAAAAACCTAGATTTTGTTTTTAAATTTAAGATATCATTGTACGGTCTGAAACAAGCTCCCAGAGCTTGGTATGATAGATTAAGCCATTTTATTTTAGAAAATGACTTCACCAGAGGAAAGGTTGATACCACCTTATTAAGTAAGTCCTTCAAAAATGACATTCTAGTGGTTCAAATATATGTTGATGATATTATATTTGGTTATGCTAATGCTACTTTGTGCGAGGAGTTGCTAAGTCTATGCAGGCTGAGTTTGAGATGAGCTTAATGGGAGAACTCAAGTTCTATCTGGGGATCAAAACAAATCAAGGATCAAAAGAGAACTTCATTCATCAGAGCAAGTATACCAAAGAACTTCTGAAGAAGTTCAACTTGTCTGAATGCAAGATATCTAAGACTCCTATGCATCCTACTTGCATTATGGAAAAGGATGGGGTAAGTGGTAATGTTGATCAGAAGTTCTACAGAGGTATGATAGACTATATATTATACTTAACTGCTTCTAGACTTGATATTCTATTCATTGCATGCTTGTGCGCTCGCTTCCAATCAGATAATAGAGAATCTCACTTGATTACTTTCAAAAGGATTTTTAGGTATCTGAAAGGTACTATTAACCTTGGTTTGTATTATAGAAAATCAAGTGAATATAAGTTAATAGGTTATTGTGATGTTGATCACGCTGGTGATAGACTGGAGAGGAAAATTACTTCTAGAAGTTGTTAGTTTCTTGGGGAGAACTTGATCTCTTGGTCTAGCAAAAGGAAATCTACAATAGCGCTATCAACTGTAGAAGCCGAATACATCTCCTCTTCTGGATGCAGTACACAAATTCTCTGGATGAAGAGTCAGGTGGAAGACTATCAAATATTTGAGAGTAACATTCCTATTTTATGTGATAATCATTCTGCTATTTGTTTGTCAAAAAATCCCATTCTACATTCTACGGCTAAACATACTGAGATAAACTTTTTTTCATTCTGAAACATTTAAAAATGGTTTCTTGCCCAGAATGAAATAGATGCAATCTCAAAATGTTCACTTCAGAATGGAAAAATAAGATTTTGTGGAATGTTTTTTTTCTTTTATGCTTCTGGAATATGATAATTCTGAATAGTGAAGCTCTCATACATTAGAAGTACTCTTTTTCAGAATCCTCTTCGTAGAATAGTTTCTGTACTTTGGAAACTGAAGATTTCACTCCAACAATTAAGGTTTGATCAAGCATATACACTTACTAATCTGTCTGTATTTTCTCAATTACTGAGTATTTTATATTAATTGATTGACATATTGGGTAAACAACTTCATTGGAAATGAAAATTGTTAGCATGAATTATCTAATTCATGTCTTAGTTGTCCCCATCTCTTCCTGACACTTGTTTTGAAAGCTATCTTAGCCTCTACCATTCTTTGTCTTGATTTAAGTTTGATTTCTTCCTAAACTAAATGTTTTCTCTTGTCAGTCACACTTTCCTTCCTCCTTTTATATTCCTTCAACTCTTTAAATGTTCTTCATCCCTTGTATTTTATCTTTCATAAGTTTATCTCCTTCTCGTTTTAATCATGTCTCTAAAAACCTTCTTTGTAAATGAGAATCTTCTTGAAGTCATTTCGGAAGAACAACCCAATCTTCTTCGACTAAGAGAAGATGCTGCAAGTCTAACTTTAACCGTGCACATTCAGTATTGGTCAAGTTATTTCTCCATGTTGTGTGTATCCTTCTTCATAAATCTTGTAAAAGATATCTGGAAATATGCCTTTGTGAGGTGTAAAGGGTGTTCCATAGCATCTCGTGCTTTTGATGTTCCCATCATTATTACTCATTCCTCCATCATTGATGTTATCAACTGTGTTGAAACTAGTATCACTATTGAACAATTTCATCTCCAGTATTCCTTAGTTGAGGATCTCGTTCCACTCCACGACACGTCGTCTAGATATGAACCCACCAACCCTGAAAATCTTCTCCCCATCCCTAGAGTTTGGTTTAAACCATGGTTAACCAATTTTTGTCCAAGAGAAGTGAACAAAGACACTCTATCACATGATGGTACTCTTTTCTTCTTCCTTCTGGATAATCATGCCTGGGTCAACTTGCCCCTGACTATCTTCAATTATCTACATGACTAAAATTCTCTTTCCAGAGGTTAATATAAGTCCTACATACCTTTTGGAAGAGTTCTGTCTGAACTTTTCTATAAGGCATGAATTGTTGGACTAGTCCAAAGGGATGGATCGAGAATGGGCTTTTAGAGAAAATGTGTAAAGTATTTGATGGGTGAATGGGCTTGTTGTCTGTGTTGTTGTTTTTTCTGACTGTCTCTCCTTAGTTGAGTTGTGTTTGTACTCCCGTTTCCTTTCAATGAAGAAAAGTTCATTTCTTGTTATTCGCTCTTCATTCATTTTCCTTTATTCATATTCTCAATATATTAGAATAATGTGTGATGACATCACTTAATGTTCATTTCCATGAAGTTATCCAAAACATTTATATAATTTCAATGAAAAATTTATTTTGTATTTTAAATCTTTTTTATTTCTGAAAAAGGGGGAGAAAGAATATATGATTTTGATAGTGTCTAATCTCAGAATCTTGCGCCCAAACATGATATAATGCTTTTACTTATAACCATATGTTTGATGTTTGATTCAGGAACCTTGTAAAAGTGCACTGATTTTCATAGACAAGATCAAGATGCATGAAGTATGCTCTGATGATTTAAGCATATGAGAACATTGTATTCGTCAAAAGTTATGAACCTTTTGAATGAATCAAGGGTTGAACTAGGCTCCGATACAATGTATGTTTGAGAAGTTGTGACCTTCCTAAAAATATGGTTAAATAAAGCTTTTATACCTCATACTATTCAAAACTTGTGAACTTTCTGAAAGTAAGGTAATCTTGTTTTGATACCACCTATTATTCAGAAGTATTGAAATTTTGAAGGTATGGTAATCAAACTTTGACGCTTCAAAAGTTGTGAACTTTCTGGAAGCATGACAAGGTTGATCTGTTAATACACATTTTTCATAAGTTGTTAACTATCTGAAAGAATGTCAATGTGTGCCCTTGCAATGTATGCTCCGATACCACGAAGCTGTTCATAAGTTGTAAACTATCTGAAAGTTTTGTATTCAGAACCTAGTAAACCAGACTCTGATACTTCAGAAGTTGAGAACTTTCTGGAAGTATAGTAAGTCTATTTTCAACCAGGCACCGTTCATACGTTATGGATCTTCTGAATATCTGGTCAAATGACATGGTCTACAACTATTTTAGAAGACATGGTCTATGACATGTTCAGAAGAGATGGTCTACGACATGTTCAGAAGACATGGTCTAATACATGGTCTATGACATGTTAAGAAGACATGTTCTATGATATGGTCAGAAGACATGGTCAAACACATGGTCTATGATATGATTAGAAGAAGTGGTTTAAGACATGGTCAGAAGACATAGTCAAAAACATGATCAAGGACATGGCCAGTCAAGCAACGATCCAGGTGTTGAACCTTCTGATGACATGATGATGTACACCTTCTGGTGACATGATCGAAGTTTCTAGAAGAATAAGGAGTTCTGATGTTTGATGTGAGGCATCAAGATAGTGACTAAACAGGTTCTGATACTTCATCGTGTTCTGATAGTAAGTCAGGTTTTGAGATGAAGACCAGGCAGTTCTAGTCAGACTCTGATGAGACATCAATGGGGAATTATTCCTTATCTACGTTACCTTTAATATTACAAAATTTATTTTGTGAGTCTTGGGCTCAGGGGAGACTCTAAACAAGCATAAATGAATTTTGGGTATAACAGATTCAGGGGGAGCTAGTTAGCTTTTCTGAATTTGTGTTCTATGGTGATTACCCTGTATGAATTATTCTATCAAAATACATGATTTTGTCATTATAAAAAAGATTGTAAGAACAAAGTTGGTTCTACATCTGGCCTTGAGTTTTGATGATAACTTTACATGGTATTTTAGAGAATAATTGTGTACTCTAATGGTTTTTGTCTAGTGTGTAGCTTTTTCTAAACAGGTTTTGACTCTAGTAGAAGGCGTGTGACGTTATCAGGTTCTGAACTTAACACTCTTGAAGAATATACCTATGCTGTGTTGCAAAGACAAGTCAAGATTCTTGAATGTTTCTTCTACAACGATTCTAAGGAATGTTAGTACAAGAGGTTCTGATTGTGACTTTATAAGAAAGCTTTGGAGGCCTTCTAAAGCTTTGCTTATGTTGTTCCAAGTATTTAAGATGCTAAAGATAAGGTTACGTTGAACAAATTATGAAGATTTAAAGACATTACTTCTGAAGACCAAGTGCTGAAGACTTTGAAGATAAAGGTTCAGTTGAACAAGTTCTGAACACTCCAAAGACTTAGTTTCTTAAGATGCAAGTTTTTACTCTTCTACAACATGCTTCAACAACATACAATTATAATCCTATGAAGAAATAGAAGATAAAGATCAAGATTGGGATTGCGTGTCATGGTGAGCATAAAAGTACAAAGTACATTGTGACCACTACTCTACTAGGGTGGCGTAAGGACAATCCTTTTATACTATGTTGTCTACCATTCCCACCATGAACATTGCGAACAAAACAACTGGTTTTTATGTTTCTTATTCTAGCCTCCAACAGATCTCTTTTTAAGATATAAAAGAAGGAGTTAAAAGAATTTGAAATCAACGAATCAGTTCAATAAAACTACTCTAAAGCGCGGCATATTGGGCTTGTTGTTTTGGGCCTAACGCAGGCATATTGGGCTTGCTGTTTTGGGCCTAACGCAGGCATACTTGGCTTGCTGTTTTTGGCCTAACGAATTTCTTTCTGCATACCCTCGATTTGCTTCAATACAGGCCCAATCTTAGTTTTTTTAAATTTTATTTTAATTATTGTTCTTTTTTTAAAAACATAATTAGGTTAACTTTTTTCTTAAAAGTAATTTACAGGTTAGGTTTTTAATTAACTTAATTAATCATTTTTAATTAAATTAATTTAACTTTTTTTCATTTAACTAATTAACTATTTTCTCTTGATTAAAATAAACTTTGGTTTTTAAGGGTTTTTTAATCAATTCCTTTTTAATTAATTAAAATTAATTAGGTTTTAGGTTAATCATCAAATCATTTTTTTTATATTAAAATCATAAAACAATTTTTTCCCTTTATTTTACAATCTTCGCGTGCTTTATTATTTTCGTGTTATTTTTTCGATTATGTAACTGCTTTGGTTTGTAATAGTTTGATTAGGGTTTTACTATTTTGTACCCCCTTCCCCGAAGCTTTGTAATAGCGTAGGACCCTTTAATTTCTGCTTTTACTTTATGCATTTACCGATTTACTTTCCGCATTTACCGCTTTCCTTAAAACATCTTTTTCACACAAATCACATTTCTTCTGAAATATTTTAAAAACAAACACGTGTACGCATTCTTAACTGATACAAGAATCATTACAAATTTTCCATACTTAGGCATTTTTCAAAATATTTTCAAACGCACACAAAGCATTTTCAAAATAAAAGTGAGCTAGCGATTAAGAGCCCGTAGATAACTACGAATGAAAAGGGTGCTAACACCTTCCCTTTCATAACCTCCCTCCTGAACTCAATAAAATCTCCAAGGTCTTTCTTGTTCTTTTCACCCTTTCCTTTATTGGATAAAAGAAAAGTCGGTGGCGACTCTTGCTATTTGTAACATTTGCGATAAAATGCAAAACCAAGTCAACTCTCCCACCGTATTACAGAAATGTCGACTCTGCTGGGGAGAACTAAAAGTGGGGTTACCTTTAGAGTTAGATCACTTTTTTTAATGCTTTCCTTGTTTGCTTTGCCTACTTTATTTTTAAAGGGGTTGTTTGGGTTATTTCTTTCAAAGATCCTACACCTAGATCTGGGGGCATTTTAAATAAGTAGCAATAGATCATGGAAACTATACAGTGTATACTGATATAGTTGAAGTGATGACTACGTTACTGCGACACATTGGTTTGTACTAGTGTCCTTCGAGTCAGTCAGGGAGAATACTAGGCTGCCGCGAGGTGTCATAAGAACTAACTAACCCTTATAACCTTAATTGACCCAACTTAGCCATTATAAGGTAAGGAGATACCCAACTTTGGTGCAGTCCAAAGTTGGTTGATACTCGATACTACGCTCATTGAGATTCGACTCTCGGGTTTTGTTTGGTGGCAAGTCAGTTGCCGTGCTAGACAAAACTTGTGGGAAAAATCAGTGATATTGAGATCCCTAGAACCCGATTACTTCTTTAGGATAGGTTGAGCCCACTAAACATCAAGAGGTTACTTACCAACAAACCCCATGAAAGCCTTAAACCTAAGTCCTTTGCAAGCTTTACTTGTGTTTGATTATCTGTTTAAAACATGACATCATAAGATCATAACATCATATTATGGCTAACCATTTCAAGGATCTAGGGGATTTGTCTTTGTTTTGTGTTGCAGGCTCATGGATTCCAGTTGTAGGAATATCATCCGGATCAACTTCGTAAGGATACCTTCCAAGCTTGAGGAATTAGTCTTAAAGGTTCCCAACAATTCTCAATTCACTAAGAGACATGGTCATCTACTCAGTTTGGTTACTATTGGTTTCCAGGAAGACATGCTGAGCGTTCTTTTCCAATTTTTTAATCTGAAACACCGTTGTTTTACCTTGCTGGACTAATAATTGGTACCTGTTGTACCCCAACATTTGCCCTCTCATTTTGTCATGATTTCCCCTCACGAGACTCTTTGGACTCTAGACAGGATTAGGGTTTGCTCAGCTCAAGACATCTCCTTGCACTGATGACCTAAAATTAGGGTTTGAGTTTGCACAGGGATTTTTGGACTTCCAATGTTCAATGTGACTTTCATACTTCATGTTGGACTTATAATATTGCCCATACCAAGTTTCAAGCCTTGAATCAAATTTTTGCTCAATCAATTAGACAGTTGACCTAGAAATCATATGTATTGGGGAAAAAGTTAATTGTGGCCAATTTACAGTCAAACCTCATAATTATTTATCCACATCAACATTATAGACTCGCATGAACCATTTGATCAAGTTTGGACCACAACTCCTCAAGAAATTTGATCAGATCCTCAAAAGGGCAAAATGGTCATTTTTAAGGTTTTGACTTTGGAAGGGCAATTTCTGAGTTTTTACCTTGCCAATGGAAAATTGGGTTCAAGCATGGATTCAAGGACTCAATGGCATCATATCGACCTAATCACAAGGTTCAAAAGATCTCAATTGCATTGGATTGACAGATGAATTTTCCAATCAATTGATCAAAAATCAACTGTACACTGAAAAGTCAAACTTTGACTTTTTGGTCAAAATCAAGTGCCAAGGGTCATTTTTCATCAAGATGTGTCAAAACATGAAACTTGTTCACCAAGAAACCCAATTTTGAAAATTAGGGTTTAAAATGGAAAATTTTCATAACTTAGAAAATTTCTTATTTTTTCCCAAATTTTCCCAACTTTTTCACCATGATGCAATTGGATTCAAACAAAACTTCCAACAAGAAAGTTGTAGTCCTCCATTAAATCTGAAACTTTTATTCATAAAGTTTTCCCAAAAGATTCTTGGATCTCAAGTTATGATTTTGTGAACAAGGGTCCATGAAACTTTTAACTTAGTGAAATT
This sequence comes from Vicia faba, assembly GCA_948472305.1. Lineage (NCBI taxonomy): Eukaryota > Viridiplantae > Streptophyta > Magnoliopsida > Fabales > Fabaceae > Vicia > Vicia faba. The sequence goes on along the minus strand of OX451739.1, from coordinate 1,366,438,957 downwards.
ATGCCCTAGTTTAGGCAGGATTTTAACCTATCTTCATGGAAATTTTTCACATAGTTCCAAGTGGAATCTCAAAATGCATTTCAAAGAGGGATTTTAGAGCATGTTACAAGCTTTCCAAAATGTCAAATAACTCTTTAAGATCATTTGTGGTTAGGGAGAATCGAAGGATTGAAAATGGAAAAATATCTCTTTTGGCCAAGGCATTTTGCTCATTGATACAAGTTGCAAATCATGTCCAAACATGGTTGTACCTGTTTTACAGGACTTAAACCTTTCCACACTCATAAATTAAACGAAAACACATTAGATTAAGGTTTCGTTCTGAGCTTTAGAACATTACACATTGAATTAATCCATATTTGGCAAAAAGATAACAATGCCATTTTGATAAAGGTTGCTTTATGCAATTTTGTTTCTCTTGAGCTGTGAACCCAATCTTTTGCAGCAAACCACATCCACAAAGATAGGGAAAAGCATACCAACTATCATCAGGCTTGGAGCTAGCAAGTACAGGCCATAGCATTGTCAAAATCACCTTTTACTTCAAAACCAAGCAATTGTGCAAAAGGTCAACAACTCTTCAATCTGATAAAACCAAAGCTTGTATTCATTTCAAACAAGTTTTACACATTGCCTAAGGTCAGAAACACGAGCCCTAAGCCTCTCAAACACCCTCTAACATCAAAACACCAAGTTCTTGTCAAAACAGGGCATGTTCTGCAGTTTGACTTCCAAAACAAAACCCTATGACCAGAGAGAAGCAACAAGAAGAATCCAAGCCCAACCCAAGTTGCCTTGAATTCTTCTTGCTTTTGACACCCTCCATCCTACTTTTTTCACCCCCTTGGCCCATTTGTTTATTTTTGCATTTTTTTATTTGTTTTACATTTCTTGACTTTTATTATTTTTTCTAAATATAAAAAATCACCAAAAATATTTTCTTAAATTTTCACATTTTTTTTTTTTGGCATAATATTTAGTTTATTAGGTTTAATGCATTTATTTTCTTAAATAAAAAAAACTTATAATTAATACAACAATATTATAGATTTTTATTTTTATTATTTATACACTTAAATAATATTTTCTCACATATTTTTTTTTAATATTTTTGTGAATATTTTTATTTTATTTTATTGTACATAAAAAATGAATAAATAAATATTTAGGATATATATATATTTTCTTAAAACAAAATTAGGGTTTCTTCAACCTTTCCAAAAATAATCATATTATTTTCCTTTTTAGGACATTAAATAATTTATTTTACATACATAAAATAAATACAAAAAACATCCTTTTGCATATTTATATTTATTTGCATATTTAAATATTTGTCCATTTATTTACTTGTACATTGAATTCAATTGGGTTGTAATAGTAAATTAGGGCTTTATTTTGTGCAAATACCCCCTATTTAAACTTGTACCCCCTTTTCCATATCAATGTTGTAATAGCTTAGATTACTTTTACGCATTTATTGCTTTTATATGCATGATAGTAAAAATTAATGTTTGTATGATAACCAAAATCAAACAAATAGCATGACTAACACAAGACAAAAATGCATGAAAAATGACAACACAATGCACACAAGCACCCCTAGGGTTTCATCCACTTGTTGCCTTTAAAATGGCCATGGTATGCATGCTAGGTATCTTGGCAAAACAAAACAAAAACAAAAGATCATAGTCCCTCGATGACGCTATCTTGGTTGCCTATACAAAATGATCTAGACCCTAAAAAAAACTTGCTAAGATACTTGGCACAATTGCTATCATGGTCATACGATGTCCCACGCCTGTCCCGTTTAACATCTAAATACAAGGTTGTTTACTAAATACAATGGTAAAACAACAATGCAAAAGGGTTAAAAATGTGTAGAAAAAGATCTTTGAGTAGGGTAGACAACTCCTAGTTACTTGATCAAACTTGCAAACATCCTTGCTATTTTCAAAAACACAACACAACACAATTTCAAAACATTTCCCAAAACAAAACTTTCAAACATTGAAACATTTTTCAAAAGACAAACACCTTTGTATACATTCAAACAAGAATTATTACAAAGGTTTCCTAGACAAAGGCCTCTTTTCAAAATACTTTCAAAACTACACACAAAAGCACCATTTCAAACAATTGAAAAGCAAAAGCAAGTGATCTAAAACAAGTAACTAAGAGCCCATGGAAAACCATGGATGAAAAGGATGCTAGCACCTTCCCTTTTCATAATCTACTCCCCGAACCCAAGAAAACATCTCAAAGGTCTTTCCTGTGCTTTTTGACCTTTCCTTTGGATAAATAAAAAGTCGGTGGCGACTCTTGCTAAACCGAAACATTTGCGAACAAAAATGAAAAACCTCAAGTCAGTTCTCCCACCGCATAACAGTACCCATAATGGAAGAATTATCTAAATTGCTCGAAGTTCCTATTCTTGATCAGATACCCTTCATCAGTTTAGAGCATGTTCTGAAACCTGAAGACATTCCAGTAGCCTTACATCTGAAACATCAGACATTATATCTAATTGGGAAACAAGGAATGGAGTCAAGGGTTTTTCTCCTAAATTTCTGATTTAGAAGGCTCGCGGGTTTCTAGATGCCATGAATCTTCGTGCTTTTGAGGTTATTTTGGCCTTAATGGTCTATGGTTTGATATGGTTCCCTAATCCGGACCAATTCATAGATGTAAGTGCCATCAAAATATTTCTCACTCATATTCGGTACCTACTTTGCTCGGAGATCTTCTATATTCCCTCCATACTCATACTATGAAGAAGCGAGGAACTCTTATGTGTTGCATACCTCAACTGTCCAGGTGGTTTATTTCGCACCTTCCCCGATCAATGATAAAGAATAAACAAGGTTTGAGGTGGTCTCAAAGGCTGATGTCACTCACTCATGCATATATCCATTAGTGTTCTCGATCTCATGCAGATGTCACTAGTATCGATCGATGTGGGGAATTTCCTAATGTACCACTCCTTGGTATAAGAGGGGGTATCACTTACAACCCTTCTCTAGCTCTACTTCTGTTTGGTTATGCTCGAAGGGAAGATCCGCATGATATGCTCATCCAGGGTATTGTGTTCAACTATGAGAACGATACTCAAAACTACCATCAAAGGTTTATACGTGCTTGGGGCATGGTCAACAAGATCGATAGAAAGACTTCGGACAAAAGAATTCCATTCCTCTAGAGCCTTACCTCAGATGGGTGCGGTCTATGCTCAGAATCTTAAAATTCCATATCCTGCTATCCTACCAGTGGACGTAGAACCTATTGTTGAAGGGGATGTTTCTCATACCGTTCTTCATCATGATATTAGCTTAAGTCTTGGATTCAGCTTATCTCTTTCCAAGAATTCAAATAACTGCAGAAGTCTTGGATTCAACTTAAGGAGGAAAGAGATTGCTTCGAGGCTCAGCTCTATGCCAGTAAGAAGAAAGTACTGGAGCTGACAAAATGACTCCACGAAGAACAAAGCCTTAAGGCATATGTCAAAACAAAGAGGATGCATCCATGGGAGACTTGAATTCATATTTTGCTGTATTGTAACTCTTTTTGTTGAAAGCAATGATAATATGAGCTTGTTACTAAAATTTATTTTGTTTTCTTTTGTTTAAACAAATTTAAATCCCACAATGGTCCTTGAAAACATTGAACTTGCATTTGCATAAAATGCAAACCATCACATAACAGGTACTCTATAATCAGGTTTTCTCATCTTCTTATTGTTTATTTCAGTAAAAGATGGCTCTAGAACAGACTGTCAAGGAAGTCCAAGCACATAGTGCCCAATTCCAAGAAATACTCTTGAACTTAGCTCAGGAAAATAAATATATTATGGCACTCATCGCCAAAAAGAAGAAGACTCAGAAGCCAGTTGCTATCCTCAATATGGGGAGAATATTTAAAGGTCCTGATAAACCGGTTCAAACTGCGGATATCTCCTCTGATGAAGATAACAATCAAGAGGAAGACGGTATAAGTGTTAAGGAATAAGGTGAAAGAAACCAAGGTTCTAGGGAATATCTTGAGGATGAAGACTATTCTGATGAACAGTATCCTCCCGCGGATGATAGATACAAACAATTTGAAGATCACATCAAGGCCATGGAAATCTAGAAAGTTCTTGGACTGGATTTTAAAGAGTTGAGTCTTATTCTGGGGGTAGTTATCCCTCACAAGTTCAAGGTCCCCTCTTTTTCTAAATATGATGGTGTGTCTTGTCCGAAACTTCATCTGAGATCCTATGTTCAGAAGATCCAACCTCATACTGCTGACATAAAGTTATGGGTCCACTTCTTTCAGGAAAGCTTGTCTGGTACACAACTCGAGTGGTTTTATCAGCTGGAGGGAACCAACATCCGTACTTGAGAGGACCTAGCTGCTGCTTTTTACAAGCAATATCAATATAATACTGACCTTGCACCAAGTCACGGGCAATTACAAAACATGATTATGGGTTCGAATGAAGGGTTCAAAGAATATGCCTAAAAGTGGAGAGATCTAGCTGGACGAGTTCAACCTCCATTGTCTGATAGGGAGCTGGTAGATATGTTCATGGGCACTATGACAGGTCCATTCTTTAACAATCTGATTAGAAGTTCCTTATCTGGTTTTACTGAACTAATTCTATTCGGAGAACGTGTCGAAAGTGGTATCAAGAGCGTAAAAATTCAAGTGGTTGCGTCTTCGAGTGCTTTGAAGAAGGCATTCAGTGGTAAGAAGGAGACCAATGTTGTTTATGGCCAGAAGGGTTGTGTTAAAAGTGACTGCAATCAGTCCGTGGGAGCGATATTGATTTCTAATCCTGCGCCTTTTTAGCAACAATAGGGCAATTAAAATAGGTCAGACGCTCCGAGAAGGCAATTTACAAAGATCAGTATGCCATTGTCTCAGGCATTACAACATTTGTTTAAAGCGGAACTGGTAACATTGAGGGAGCCTCCTCAGAATCCCAACACCTCCTCTCCTCGATATAATCTGAATGCGAAGTGTGCCTATCATTCTAACAGTCCTGGGCATGACACAAATAATTGTTGGGCCCTGAAAAATAAAATTCAGGACATGATTGACAACAAGGAGATTAAGTTTGATCCTCCGGAAACTCCCAATGTGATTACTACACCAATGCCGAAGCATGACAAAGGCATAAGTGCTATTGACGATATTCTTTATGTTGCTACTTTAAGTGAATTGGTTACTCCCCTACCAATCATCAAGAAGAATCTATTGCAGGCCAGTTTATTTCCGGGCTGTATTGAAAAATGTTACTGTTGTGCAGCCTAACCCAATGGCTGCAAGTTGTTGAAGAAAGGCGTTCAACGCCTAATAGACAATCATATAATTCGGGTTGAGAAGGTTCCATCTATTGAGAACCTATTTCATGACTTATTTGTAATATTCGGCCCTCTAGTCAGGATCACCTCCAAAGGTCCTGTAAGGATTACTGCCAATCCGAACGCTGCTCCTCTGATCATCACTACACCCGAACCTATCCCGTATTCTTCGGATAAAGCTATTCCTTAGAATAATGGATTTGACGTCTACTACCATGGTATCAAGCAAGAACTACCAATTATTAAAGATGAAGTTACTGATCCTGACATTGACAATATTACTGGGGCCAGTAAAGTTACTTGAAGAGGAAGGGTTTTCTCCCTATAAATCACTCTGAAGACTGTCGCTACACCTGTTAGAGTCACCACTACCAAGTCAACTGCTGTGGCTCGGAGCAAATAATAAATAATGGAGCATGCCCATACGGAAGCACCTAAAGAAATTATAGTTGAAGACACCTATAGACAAGAGTTGGAAGAGGTGTTGAAGATTATTTGTAAGAGCGATTACAAGATTGTCAAATAGCTAGGGAAGACCCATCCAAGATCTCTATGTTATCCATGTTACTGTGTTCTGAAGCCCAAGCACAGGCTCTGGTGAAATTTTTGAAGACTGCTCACGTACCACAAGAGATTTTTTCCAATCAATTTGGAAGTTATGTTACTAGCTTAACGAATTATAATGGATTAGGTTTCTCTGATGCTGATTTGACTCCAGAAGGAAGAAATCACAATAAGGCCATGTATGTCTCCATTGAATGCAGGGGCACTACTTTGGCTCATGTATTGGTTGATACTAGTTCCTCGTTAAATATTCTACCAAAAGGCGCTTTGGACAGACTTGATTGCAAAAGGGTTGTACTGAAACCTGGTGATATTATAGTTCGAGCCTTTGACAGGTCAAAGAGGATGGTACATAGAGAAGTGGATCTTCTGATCAAGGTAGGTTCGCAGATCTTTGAATCCACCTTCTATGTAATGGATATTAAACCAGCTTATTCTTGCTTACTAGGGATCCCCTGGATCCATGGGGCAGGCGCTGTTACCTCAACCTTACATCAGAAATTAAAGTATCCCATGAACGGAAATATCGTTACTGTCTATGGTGAAGAAGAGTACATGGTTAGCCACTTGAACTTTTTCCACTATGTAGAGATGGACGGAGAATTCATTGAGACTCCATGTCAAACTTTTGAAGTCATCCCTCCAGCCGCTACTGAAGATGTCTTTGCCATTTCCAAAGTTACTAGGGTTCCGCCCAAAATGGCTTCACTGAAAGACGCTAAAGTTGTTGTAAAAGAAGGTGGTTGTACTAGGGGTCAGCTTCCGGACATTCCATATAAATTTGACAAATTTGGTTTGGGTTTCACTGCACAGGGTCAGAGGGCTGTTCGTCGCGCTCGTGCTGGAAGACCACCATTCCACATCCGCAACGATGGAGTCAATGCTATAGAAGATGCTGACAATGATTATGACCTTGACAAATGGATCTTTGCTACCATTGGCAATAGGCTCATCAACTGGAAGGTGAAAGACATTATCTCTATCTCCTTTAGTTAGGAGTAATAGCTACGTTTCTGTTTTTATTGCTTTCAAGTTTTGGCTTTGTAACATTAAACATTAAATTTAAGCCTTGTGCCTTACCCCTGGCACAACGGTTTGTTTGTTAAGGGTTTCCATTTCATAAACATATTTTCATTTTAATAAAGAATTTGACGTTTTTCATTCAAATTTTGTGGTCTTTGTCTTTCCTTTTAGTTTTGTCACTTTCAAATAGCTATGTGTTCTTACACACACCCACACAATAAATTGCAGATCCACATCCACTCGAGATCTCGTTGATAATGACTCTAATATTGCCACTTATGACTTTGAAAATACGATCTACCAAGCCGGGGGAGAAGGTGAGGAAGATTGTGAAATACCTGGAGAACTTTCCAGACTGTTAGTGCAAGAAGAAAAATCTATTCAACAACATGAAGAGCCATTCGAAGTGATAAAATTAGGTACTGAAACAGACAGGAAAGAAGTCAAGATAGGCGTCAACTTAGAGGACAGTGTCAAGAATGGGTTGATCCAGATGTTGCATGAATATGTTGAGATCTTCGCTTGGTCATATGAAGACATTCCAGGGCTCGATACTGATATTGTGGTTCACCGTCTACTGATGAAAGAGGGTTGTGCTCCGATAAAGTAGAAGGTTTGTTGCATCCGTCCCGAGATGTCAGAGAAGATTAAAGCTGGAGTTTTGAAACAATTCAACACAAAGTTATTAGCAGTGACGTCCTATCCTCAATGGGTTGAAAATGTTGTTCCGGTACCAAAGAAAGACGACAAGGCATGTATGTGTGTAGACTATAGGGATCTGAACAGGGCGAGCCCCAAAGATGACTTCCCGCTCTCACACATTGATGTTCTGGTTGACAACACATCTCAATACAAGGCATTCTCCTTCATGGATGGTTTCACAAGGTATAATCAAATCAAGATGGAACCTGAAGACATGGATAAAACTACCTTCATCACACAGTGGGCAACTTTCTGTTACAAGGTTATGCCTTTTGGGTTGAAGAACGTCTGCGCAACATATCATCATGCTATGGTAGCTTTGTTCCATGACATGATTCATCACGAGATAGAGGTCTATGTCAATGATATGATATTCAGATCTCAGACTGAAGAAGAGCATCTTGACCATCTACACAATTTGTTTGAGAGGCTAAAAAAGTACAAGCTGAGGTTGAAGCCGAACAAGTGCACCTTTGGGGTGAGATCCTATAAACTCCAGGGTTTCGTTGTCAGTGGTAAAGGTATTGAAGTTGACCCCACCAAATTCAAATCCATTCAAGAAATTCTTTCTCCCCGTACTGAGAAGGAAGTCAGAGGTTTCTTGGGGCGACTGAATTATATTGCCCGATTCATTTCTCATTTAACTTCCACTTGTGAGACGATCTTCAAGTTATTGAAGAAAGATCAGGTAGTAAAATGGAACGACGACTGTCAGATAGACTTTGACAAAATTAAGGAGTACATACAAGAACCTCCAATTCAGATGCCACCAGTTGAAGGAAGACCTCTAGTTATGTACCTAACAGTGTTAGTGAACTCAATAGGGTGTGTACTGGGCCAACATGATGAGTTTGGTCGAAAAGAGCATGCAACATACTACCTTAGCAAAAATTTTACCGACTATGAAACAAGATACTCATTGCTCGAGAAAACTTATTGCGCTTTGGCATGGGCTGCTCGCCGACTAAGACAATATATGTTGACTCATACTACTTTATTGATCTCTAAAATGGATCCCATCAAATACATATTTGAGAAGCCTGCCTTCTCTGGATGAATAGCCCGATGGCAAATGGTCTTGACAAAATATGACATTCAGTACACCACTCAGAAAGAAATCAAATGAAGTGTACTGGCAGACCATTGGGCGCATCAAGCTGTAGATGACTAACAATCTATGAATTTCGAGTTCTCGGACGAGAACATCATGCTAGTTACAGATTATGAAGAACCTGGGCCGCATGAAGGACCTGATCCAAGATCCCGATGGAATATGGTTTTAGAAGGAGCTTCTAACGCATTTGGTAATGGAATTGGTGTTGTAATTATATCTTCCCAGGGTTTCCATATGCCCTTCACCGCCAGATTATGCTTTGACTATACCAACAATATGGCTGAATATGATGCGTGCATCATGGGTATCACAACTGCTATTGACCTGAGAATCAAGTTCTTAAGTGTATATGGGGACTCAGCCCTTGTAATCATTCAAATCAAGGGAGAATTGGATACTAAGCATTCGAATCTCATTTCTTATAGAGAACATGTACTTACATTAATCCCGTACTTCAAGGAAATTACTTTTGAGCATATCCCACGAGTAGAGAATCAGTTGGAAGATGCATTAGCAACCATGTCATCTATGTTTAAAGTCAGATTAGACAATGAGGCTCGTCGAATTACCATTGAGAGGTTAGAGGAACATGTACATTGCTATAAAGTTGGCACTGTCGGAGTAGAAGAGAAGCCTTGGTTTCATGAAGTGAAAAGATACCTTGAGGCTCAAGAGTACCCTGAAGAAGCACCTATCAATGACAAGAAATTACTACAGAGGTTATATGCTAAGTTCTTCTTGAGTAATGGAATTATGTACAGGCGCAACCATGATTCGAATATGTTTCATTGTGTGTACAAGAATGAAGTGGAGAAGATTATGGAAGATATGCACAAAGATATCTTTGGTACTCATTCCAGTGGATATACTATGGCTAAGAAGATTCTTAGAGCAGGTTACTATTGGTCGACTATGGAAACTGACTGCCATCACCACTCAAGAATTTGTCATAAGGGTCAGATCTATGTTGATAAGGTACATGTACCTCCAGTACCTCTGAATGTCTTGACTTCTCCTTGGCCATTCGTAGTGTGGAGAATTGATATGATTGGAGAAATCAATCCCACTGCTTCCAACGGATATCGCTTCATCCTTGTTGCCATTGATTACTTCACAAAGTGGGTTGAAGCAGCCTCGTTTTCCTTTGTTACTAAGAATGTAGTCGCCCGGTTAATTAAGCATAACCTCTTCTGTCGGTATGACATTCCCGAAAGAATTATCACAGACAATGGTACCAATCTCAACAACACCATGATCACAGAACTCTGCACGCAGTTCAAAATCAAGCACCACAATTCTTCTTCGTATTGACCGAAAATGAATGGCACAGTGGAAGCCACCAATAAGAATATTAAGAAGATTATACTGAAGATGACGCTGACTTATAAATATTGGCATGATATGTTACCATTTTCTCTTCATGGCTATTGCACTTCATCTCGGACATCAACTAGGGAAACCTCATTCTCTCTGGTATACAGTATAGAAATTGTCCTACCTATCGAAGTTCAAATTTCTTTTCTGAGAATTATTAAAGATGTAGATTTAGACGATGACAAATGAGTTAAGACTAGGTTAGATCATTTTAATTTGATGGACGAGAAAAGATTTACGATTTTCTGTCACGATCAGATATACCAAAAACGCATGATCAAAGCTTTCAACAAGAAAGTCAAGCATCAAGTATATCAGGATGGGGACTTGGTAATAAAGCGCATCATCCTACCGCAAGTTGATCCCAGGGGAAAATGGACTACCACCTACGAAGGGCCATTTGTAATCAAGAAGATATTTTCGGGCGGTGCTATGATGCTTACCACCATGGACGGTGAAGATCTTCCACACCCTGTGAACGTGGACATAGTCAAAAGATACTACGCATGAAAACGACCCGCTAGGTTGACTGGCCTAAGAAAAAATAAGGGCATCCCGACGAACCAAAAGGGTTAGAGAAAAAATCAGGGATATATGTATATATAAAAGACTGTACACTCGTCAAGTCAAAAACCTAAAAAGGCCGCTTGGGAAAAAAAGGGTGTCCCGGTGGACACAAAACCCGAAAGGACGGTCCGAGTAAAAATTAGGGATTAAAGCGTACGACTATGTCTCGCTGGATCACTTACATCCATCTTTATTACCAACGTCAAGTTCAAATGGTGCTGATCAATTCAATCAACTTCTTCCGACAACAAGGGGTGAGTTGCTCGAAGACATAGGGGAAATAACAAAGTTGAAGCTTGATGAGATCATTTACACAAAGCTATATGTTTTTGTTTTACTTTGTACTCCTTTCATTTCACGACGATTTCCTCTTACTAGGATTTCTGTCTCTTTGTACGACAATCGCCTGTTTATAGGAAAGCTATTAATATAAACACAATTTCAAATTTCAAATTTTGTTCTTCTTTTTCTAATTTGTTTGAAAAAACGTCCAATGATTAAATTTAATGAACATATGCATATGAATACGATTACTGTTAACAAATATATGCATAAAAATAGGAATAAGCATTTACTCAAGACTCTAGGAGTTGGGATAATATTTAAATCATCCACAAATCCCCATAGAACAACCTCCATGGAATAGTCCCCACATAGAAGTTTCCATAAGATTACCCCCGCGGATTCATCTTTACAAGCTCATCTTCAACAAAGGTACATGCCCCACAAATCTGAAATGCCTTAAGATAGGAAGTAGGACATTTTCCAATAATTAACCTAATCACACTCCCCAACAGATCCCCTAGAGGATGTTGCACCCCAAAATTTTCTCTCTTCATTTTAGTTACATGGCTTATGCTTCATCATAAACATTCATACATTCTCACGATAAGGATTAGGGTATTCAAGTTCCCAAGTTCTTCTACAAGCTCTAGAGGATGTTTGTTTGGTCAATCAGTGCATCAGAGGATCTCATACCTCCAATTTTTAAACTCTCTCAAAGCTATAAGGTTTTCTTATACTGGTAGATATTCCATTTGTCCTATATGATAATTAGAAGATGGAAATTTGAAAAGTTTGGAGAAGAATCACATTTTCACTATTCATCTCTCAAAATTCGGGTTTTTGGTTTAATTAAGAAATCTTTGATTTCTTGGGCAATAATTGATTACATGTTTCTTAACATGTTTATGAGCATCTATGATAGGAAGGTTGACTATCAATTTTGATTGAAAGAAGCTCAATTGATCAAAAGGGGCAAAATAGTCTTTTTGACCAAAAGTCAACCAAAGTCAAAGTTGACCAAATGGACTTTTGGTCAACCATCAATTTAAGTATTCTATTTTCATACTTCATAATCATTGGTGTCACAAAATCAAGAGAATAGATCAAAATGGAGGTAACTTGTTCAAGAAGGTATTTGGAAATTTAGAAGGAAAATTCTAAGTCTTTAAGTCCCATAGTACTGAATTGCAGACACTCATACCTCTCTCATTTTTTATCCAAAGGAGGCAAATCTTATATGCTTGGAAAGCTTAAAAAAAGACCTAGAAGTTTGTTAATGTGTGCTCAAGCCTCAAAAGTGAAGCATTTGTGAGTTATTGTGCTTAGGATTTTAGAGCTCAAAGATGGCAAGTCTGCCCAACAAAGGATGCCTCGCGCGTGAAATTTTATCAAACATGTGGTGGGCACACCTTCACCATCATTTTTGTTATTGAGTGGATCATAATTCTTAAATTGTTTGAACATCAAAGTTAAAGATATTTGTGTCCTCTTCAATTTTGATTTAAGGATCATTTCATTATGAGCATTATGGTTAGAGTTACAATGAAATGAACATGAGGGCATGAAATGCTATTTTCTGGCCAGAACATTTTCCTCACGTGTGCGCGTTGCTACGGTCATTACATCTAATTCCTGGAATGCCCGTATTCACAAGACTCTACCTCTTAATACAAGTGATAATTGGATTTGGAATTCAAAATAAAACTGTAATTGGATATGTAAGCTACAGTTTGAGCTTTGAATCATTCATTTTGAGTCACAATTGATTGAGATACTAAGGTTTGAAGATGGGCTCATGAAGTTGCCTTGTGATGCATATCTTCCTCTTATTTACGCGCGTGAAGCCTGCCCCAACCAAATCATTCTCAAATTCATACCATTTTTCCACCAACTTGCAAACACCATTTTGAATTTCAATAAACTACAATATTGTTGCTTGTCATGTAAGCTTTCTAAAGGCCTCATTCTTTTCAAAAACGCACGAGGAAATATTGAGAAAATTTGATTTTGTCATAACTGATCCAAGTGTGCATTGGCAAGGAAAGCAAGGCAATCTATGCCAACTCATAATTCACACGCTTATCTCACTCAAATCCACTCCCTTTTCACTTATACAAACACATACATATGGTCAGCATAAAGGCATGAAATGCGAGCTGCTTAGCTTCACTCTAGCTTGCTTCAAATTTCCTACATTGCCCTTTAACGGCTCTAAGCTTGCAAAAGACTGAACTATCCCTCTGTAAATCTTCCCTAGCACGCTTCTTTGCTCTATATAAAGACTTCTTCACTCTCTTTACAAAAAATGAAGGTTTTGCATACATGCTCCATCTCTCTCTCTCGCAAGCTTCAAATCCTATCTTCTTTCTTTAGCAAACTCTCAAGCTCTCTCTATTCTCGTGAATCAAGCTATAATTTCTTCATCAATTCATCAACATTGAAGTTGAAAGGAGAAGATTCTCTGGTTTTCTTGTTGAATTTAGAAGAACTTAGTGAATTTACTCTTCACTACTTGAGGTATGTTTTTATAAAATTCACATCATCATTTCATCGTGCATTTGCAATATAGACTTAGTTCTAATCATGCTAGCTGGCTAGATCTTAGATCTGAAGTATGAATATGAGAGACTTGATGATGACTTCGTGCTGTGCAAGTGGTTTGAATTTTGACTGAAACAATGCCTTTGTGCTCAAATCTCTACTCAATCTTGCGTTAATTGAGAAATCTATGATCATCTCATTGTTTTTTTGCATTTTTATGATGAATTTTGATGTTTGAATCAAGTGATTTGGTTCAGAAACGAATGAGATATGTGGATCTGAAATAGCATGGTTGATATACATTTTTACAAGTTAAAGAACATATTGGTTTCAGTAACTTTCTTGCATGATTTTCTCCATGCTTAATGAATCAATTTTGAAATTTCTTGATCCTATGATGATCTACTTCATGAAAGCTTTAATTTGGTTGCAAATTCGTGCGTTTTCATCAAGAATCGAAGGAGATATAGTGGTCTTAAATCAGTGCATAAAACTGAGAAAAATGTTTATGGTTTGGTTCAGTTACAAGGATGATTACATGGCGTGCATCAATTGAGCTTGATTTGAAATCTTTTACAGCGCGTTTGCTTGAAAGCAGATGTAATAAGCCTTGGTTCTTTTTAAATTTTAATGCATTTTTAACTGTTTTCTTATTTTTGTTATAATACTTTCTCTTGTCCAAAAATTATCAAAAAAATATTCTAAACTTATTTTTTAGTATATTTTCACATTATGAATTTTATTTAATTTTTTCTATCATATTTGTGTGATTAAATAAATCAATTAGTTTAATTAGGGTTTTAATCATGTTTAGGCTTTAAATTTTTATTTTCTAAATTTCACAAATACAAAAAATCCCCAAAAAATATATTAGGTTCTATTTTGAATAAATTTCATGAAAATAAATTTTGTTTGATTTTATAAAAATGTGTGATAAGAAAGTAAAATCAATCTTTGGCAATATTTTGTTTTCCTTACTTTTTTTGGTTTTGTGTGAAAATAATTTTCTTTTTGTATTTTCCTCTAACAATAAAATTCCATAAAAATAATTTGGCAAACCCTTAGGTATTAAACCAATTTACTATATTTTTTAATTGAATTTACATCTTATTTTTTCTATTTTTTTTCTTCAAATTTTAGAAATTAATAATAGTTTTGAACTTTACTTTTGCTTAGGCTAGAAGAAGCTTTTGAAACCCTAATTTCCTCTACTTGAAGAAAATCATAGAAATATGTTTAATTTTCCTTGGATATTTTATAACCATAAAATTCATTTTTGTTAATTTTTAACTTTTAATTTTTCATTTTTTCACAAATATTATACTAAAACTCTCTAGTTTGACCATTTTATTATTTAGTCCTAACATTCCCTAAATCATTTCTACTTCCTCAATTAAATCCAAGGAGTATTAATCATATTTCTGAATTTTACAAGATTTTAAGAAATTAGGTTTTAATTTGCTTAATTTTTACCTTTTTTCTTTGAAATTAATTTTGATTAGCGAACATATTTGGGATTCCTCTTGACCCTTTGCTTAAGTTTAGAAATTTAGGGTTTAATCTTATCCCTCCTCATTCTCTCATACCTCAAGCACCCTTCTCTCCTATCCATGCATGATCACTTCTTATCCACCTCTCTTGGTGTGAATAAGATTTTTATCCCCTGCTTTATTTGATAGTGTTGACTAATCTTGGTGCTTAGCCATCTCTTTCTTCTTCTCTAATTAGACCCACTTTTTGTATGATCCCCTTAATTTTTCAATTCACCCTACTGCAAGTGTGAATTGAATAGACCTTAGGCTTATATCCATGTATGTCAACATAAGGTAGAAAGTTCCCTTTTAAAACTTAACTATAGTATAAATTATTTTATGATAACATTAGAGATAAATATAGGTTAGTCTCCCCTTAGACTTATCTTTCCCCTTTTGCATTTGTATTTAAAACAAAAACTTCTTTTTCTGGCAAACTTCAAAACACTTTAAGAATTACTGATGAGAATCATATCCTTGTTGAGCTTGGGAAGTGATAAGTGGGTTTATTCTCGATCTTATTGCTTTTCAATTCTAAGTTTTGGTATGGTTCAAGTCTCAAAGAATAATTTCATGAATAAGTGGAGAAGTGGCTAAAATCTCTCTATTGAGATTAACTAGTTATTATCTGCAGCAAAAACACCAACCAACACAAACTCTTTTTCCTTTTGGCTTTTCTTTCAAAATTCTTTTCAAAAGAGCATATTAATTCACTTATGTGCTGACGTGTAAGTTTCCAAAGGTCGAGTTGCGGCAGAAGGTGAAATTAATATTGTTTATTAAAAAATACAAACCAAAAAACTTTTTGAAGCCAAACTGCGTCTGCTCTGATTCCTCAAAAGGGATACGTAGGCATTGGGGTAGGTCCCGAACGAGCACAAAATTTTTATTTTCCCTACATTATTTTGTTTTTCCTTTTTCATGCATTCCTCCTCTTTTACCTTTTTAGCTCTTAAGCTTTAGAAATAGAATTTCACACCCTTAGACTAGAACAAACATAAGTGGATCCTGTAGAGTATTACATACATGTGGGGTGCTAATACCTTCCCCTTGTGCAACTGACTTCCTTACCCGATCTCTATGGTCGCAAGATCGTGATTACACCCCTTCATGTTTTTTCGATGTTTAACTTTCCCATCTTATGGGATAAAAGACGTTCGATGGCGACTTTATTTAATTCTTATCTTTGATTATTTTCCGCCGGTTGTTTCAGCTAGAGAATTTACTGGGGATAGAATTGACCTATTGCTGGTCCATCCTTAGAAAGTCAGTCATAGCTTGTGTTTATCTTATTTTCTTGGGTGTTTATGTGTTATTGCTTTCCAGATTTATTTATATGCACAGGTTATATGCTTTCATGCATTACATTTTATTGTTTTCTATACTTTAGATACTGCTGTTATATTGTGGGGTTGGGATGTTACTTCTCGAAGTAAAAGGCACAATACCAAGGCCATAGTTCACTAGAACACTAGGAATAGAGTGGGGGCATGACGACTATAGGACGTGATTTGATTAGTGCATTCAGGTCATATACCACGCTTGGATGAGGTTCAAATGAAGGTACTTTCATCATGCACGTTTGTGTTGTGATGATTTTTACTTTCAGGAGGAACTAGTGATTTCTGAGTTACCCTTGTCTTAACCTAACCTAGTCTTTACTGGTGAGTGGGAGGGATGATTTTATTACAGGTACAGATGGTGACTATGTTCTGATGGTGACCGCTTTGTTCTCTTGGTGACTCTAGTTCATTTGGTGACTGTGTTATGTTGGTGACTCTCTTTCTATTGGTACTTTAGATGTTGATTATGACGGTCTCAAACCTTTGAACATATGGCTTTGTACAACAGAACAACAATATCCAGTATTTTAGAAACCCTGGTCCTATCATGTTGCATTATAGCATAATTACTTTTCAAAAAATAAATGTTGTACAATAGATTAACCAGCATATGCATTGTCATATCCAGGATTTTCTAGAGTTTTCTTTTCCTCTAAGAATGGAAAACAACACTGATATCATCATGAGTACCAAGGGGGATAACTTCAGCTACCAGTTTCGTCCAAGTGTTTGGCCTTTTCTTGAAGAACTCAGAGATCTCATGAATTGTCAACAGATAGGTGTTTTTGGTGAAAGATATGGGAATCTCCTATCTTTATTAGATGCTCAGGTTGATGATAAGACTGTTCAGACTTTGTTATAGTTTTATGATCCAGAGTTGCATTGTTTCACCTTTCAGGATTATCTGTTGGCACCCACTCTTAAGGAGTATTCTCATCTTCTCCACATTAGGATTCCTAATCACATTCCCTTCGTCCAGGTCCCTATTGAACCCGACTATGAGGCTATTTCTAAGGTTCTTTATTTTAACCTCAGTGATGTAAAAGGAAAGTGGAGACGTAATAAAGTCACTTGTAGACTTCATGTAAATTTCATGGCAGGAAAGGTGAAGGAGATAGCAAACAAGGGACATTGGGATGCTTATTATTCATTTTTGACCGCTACCATTTATGGGGTTGTGCTCTTCCCCGATATT
This sequence comes from Vicia faba, assembly GCA_948472305.1. Taxonomy (NCBI): domain Eukaryota; kingdom Viridiplantae; phylum Streptophyta; class Magnoliopsida; order Fabales; family Fabaceae; genus Vicia; species Vicia faba. Next base: position 1,366,421,372 of record OX451739.1, on the reverse strand, counting down.
AAGGAAGTAGTAGATATGTCTACTTTATGTGTCTTCATGAATAAAAATCCAGTACCTACTTTGCTTGTTGACACATACCATGCCATTCACTATAGGTATGGGAAGAAGGGAGTAGTGGTGTGTTGTGTGCCGATGCTTTACAAATGGTTCTTGGCACAATTACCTACAAAGGGACCATTCAAGGATGACCCGCATTCTTGGGCATCCAAGCTGATGACACTCACCTCTTTTGACATTCAGTGGTATAAACTCAAGGTTGATAATACTGAGGTAATCTCTAACTGTGCGGGTTTCTCTAATGTTCCACTCGTAGGAACAAAAGGGGTCATCAATTACAATCCAGTACTCACTCTTCGCCAGTTAGGATATGCCATGAGGCGTCCACCCACAGATAAAAAAGTTGAACTTGTGTACTGCAAGAAGGGAGAAGACCCTGCATTATTGAAAAGATCAGAGGTTTCTTGGGCTCACATTGGTAGGAAGGGGAACGAGTTCTTCAGGTTAAAGGAGGTGTTGGCTTTTAATCCGTATGTGGATTGGGTGAAGGAAAGAGTTGAAATTATGCTGCCTTTTGAAAAGGAGATATCTTTGTACCCTCAACCCACTTAGCTGCAACACGACGTACCTAAAGAACGCTTTTACCAAGTATAATTGGAAAATAGGGATCTTCGTCATAACCTTGAAGACAAGGAGATGGAAATATACTTCTTGACAGAAAAGAAGGGGGAATTAGATCACCAACTAAAAGAATATGAAGGTGAAGGTAGTTCTGAAAGCAGGAAGAACAAAAGAAAACCTGGGAAAGAAGACTTTTATGTATCTATGGAAGAGTATCAGATGGCCCTTGCTGACACAGAGAAGCATCGTCAAGAGACTATGAAATTCCAAATAGCCAACAACGGAAACAAGGCAAAGGCCAAAGAATTGGAAAACCAGTTCAAAGGTGCTATGTTAGAGCTAGAAGCAAAGGAAGTTCAGATGACTGAGGTAATGGAAGAAAATGCCAGACTCCGAGAAAGAATAAAAGAAATGGAAGATGCACCTTTACCCATACCTTTGCCAGAATTCAAGGAGTGTGATATCTTCTTAGAGAAATGTGTGTATCTGGAGGGGCAACTATTTCGGAAATATGTGGTGATCGATAGCTTCACACATGGACGAGATCACAAAAAGACAAGGAAGTTATTCGCAGAAACCAAGCGGTGGAGTGAAGGGTACTTCCAACAAGGAGAACCATTATAGTACACAGAGATCAAAGATCCACCACATTGATTGTCGCTTTTATTATCATTTTATCATCACCAGTCTTGTTGGATGGGATCATTTATATTTCATTATGTATTTCATATCTTTCTTGTATGGATTCACGTTCGATCATGTGGATCATTTTAAAGTAGCCATTTGTCGTTGATTATACTGTTTGTCGATTACTAATTACCTCTCTTATCGTGTTTGTTTAATATTCTTAGGGGTTTGCAAAAATTTTGAATACCCTGGAAATGCTAAAAGATTTCATGCAAAACCATTCATTCATGCATATCATATCATGATAGGTGGTTCCCACAGGTTTCTCATCTTCCATTTCCTTTTCAGAATTGCTACTACAAACACGCATCAATACAACACAAGGAGTACTTCTATAAAGCAAATGGAACAAGTTCAGGAAGATGTTGTTGCCATGGGTACCAGAATGGAGACTCGGGTTGACCAGTTAATGGAGATCATACAAAATATGGCTCGTTAGCAAGCAGAAATGAGGGCCATGATTATGAGGCCTGCTGAAGCATTAAATAATGGTGGTGAAACTGTGAATACAAATATAGCAGGGGTTGTCATCAACAATCCTAATGATACTTTGGGTACTCAGAATGTGATTGGGAATCCAAGACGTGCTTGGAATGGGAATTTGGAATTGAACATCGGTCAGAATGGTCAGAACGATCAGCCTGCAAATCTTGGAGGTCCCGCCAATAATCAAGGTATCCATGTGGTTCAAGTTGTAGGGAATCCTCCTCCGCCTACTCATATTCGTCAGGGTATTGAACAAATTGTTGTATCGCCAATGCTTGTTTGTATTCCTGCCAGGCCTGTAAAAGAAGATAATTGGGAAGACTGAATGTCCAATGTTGATGAACCAACAGAGTCTAACAAGAAATTGCACAGGCTTGAAGAGAGAATGCGCAGGTTTAGAAGTCAAGGTGTGGTAGGCTTTGACATGTCTGATTTGGGATTAGTGCCAAGGGTGAAGATTCCCCCAAAGTTCAAAGTACCTGATTTCATGAAATACAAAGGCACTTCTTGTCCAAAGACCCATGTTAATTCTTTTTACCGAAAGATGTTTGTATATTCTGATGATGAGAAACTGTTGATGCACTTCTTTTAAGACAGTTTAACTGGTGGCCCACTCGAGTGGTACATGTAGTTGGAAAGCAGTCACATCCGTACATGGAGAGAATTAGTCGAGGATTTTGTTATGCATTATCAGTATAACACTGACATGGCTCCCACAAGAACCCAATTGCAGAGTTTGTCCTAGAAGTGGGATGAGTCTTTTAAGGAGTATGCCCAAAGGTGGAGAGGGATGGCTGCGAAGGTTCAACTGCCCAGGTTAGAGCGGGAGATGGTGGAAATGTTTAGTAGTACATTACAAGGCCAGTACTACACAACTTGCAGTATGTTAAGTACTTTTGTTGAGATGGTAACACATGGAGAGCGAATTGAAATCAGAATTAAGTTGGGAAAAATCCAAGATTTCGTTGCTGGAAATAATGCTGGTAACCTTAAGAAGTCTTTTGGTGGTCACCAAAAGAAAAAGGAGGGGGAATCCAGTGCGGTCTATTCTCGAAAAGGGAAAAGAAGATATCAGGGTTTACATCATCAGATTGTTGTTGTAACAATTCCAGTTGCTGCACCTTAGCGCCAAACATATGCACCTAGAAAGAATAATCAACAAAAACCAAGATTGCCTCCTAGTAAGTTTGATGTGCTTCCCATGACGTAAGTTGAGTTGTTGCCTCAGTTTCTTGAGTTGAAGTTAATTGAGTTGTGTACATGGAAGATCGACCCTGAGAAATTACCAGCTCACTTCGATGCTAATGCTCGGTGTGATTTTCACTCTGGCGGGCAATGGCATACTATTGAGAATTGTCATTATTTTAAGCACAAGGTCCAATATCTATTGGACTCTCAGGCCATCAATTTTGGGCCAACGCCCAACATTATGAATCAGCCTCTACTTACCTATGGCAGAGCCACTATTAGTGCCATTCTGGAAGATGGAGATTTGAATTTGATTATGGATGTTAACCAATTAATTACACCTCTTTCATTTGTGAAGGAGAATTTGTCGAGTAAGGGTGTATTCTTGGGATGTGGGATGGACTGCGTAGTTTGATTGAACCAACCAGAGGGTTGTTCATTGTTGAAAGATGCAATCCTGGATTTGATTACCCAGGGAGTTCTGCAATTTGATCGTGTAGTTGTTATGACTAAAGTTAGTAAGGATGAGGTTGATGTAATAACCATTCCTGTCAAGGAAAAAACCACTCAGGTACCTGCCACAATTCTGGTTCCTACCAAAAAGCCACCTATAACCATTACCGTGCCCGGACTAATACCATATGACATCAACAAAGCAATTCCTTGGATTTATGGTGGTGAATGTTATCAACAAGGGAAGAAGCTTGTTACTCAGTGGTCTGAAAGGGGTGAATTTGAAAAAGAGGAGTCTGAAGTTCATGGCATCATTGATGAAAGCAGAATTACCCGTAGAGGCTGGATTTTCTCTCCACCAAAACAACCTGAAATTAGCACATGTGTCGCAACAAAAACCATGGGAAAGAAGATTATGGTAAATGGTGATAAACCGGGGTAAAATTCCCGAATACCTACTTTGGATGATGAAATGGTGTGACACGGTGGGTGAACTGACTTGGGTGTTTTGTGTTTTATCGCAAATGTTGCAGTTAGCAAGAGTCGCCACTGAATTTTCTTTTATCCAAAAGGAAAGGTGGAAAAGAACAGGAAAGACCTTTGAGATTATTTCTTGTGTTTGGGGGGTAGATTATGAAAAGGGAAGATATTAGCACCCTTTTCATCCATAGTTATCTACGGGCTCTTAGTTGCTTGCTAGATCATTGCTTTTTTTAGAAAGTATGCTTTGTGGTGTGGTTTTGAAAGTATTTTAAAAAGCGCCTTCGTTTAGGCAAATTTTGTAATGATTCTCGTCTCTATAAGAATGTATACAAAGTGTTGAACTTTTTGAAAATATTTCAATGGAAAGTGTTGGTGTATTTGAAAAAAGTGTTTGTGTTTTGAAGATGAGCAAGCAACTAGGAACATTCTACCTTACTCAAAAGTGTGCCATCGAGGGACATCGTATAGTCATGATACCAATATTGTGAGATATCTTAGCATTTCTCTTTGAGGGACTAAGATCATGTGAAAGGAAACATTTAAGGCGCCATCGAGGGACTATAATCTTTTATTTTTGATTTGTTTTTGCTAAGATATTCCACATGCATAACATGACCATTTTTGCAAGGCAACAAAGTGGAGTTTACCTTAGGGGTGCAAGTGTGCAAGTGTATTTGATTTGCATGTATTGTTTATCTTGAATTAGGGTTTACTAATTGTTTATTTTAGTCTTTCCATACAAACCCTAATTACTAACATTTATAGAAAAACGATAAATTGCAGAAAGTAAAATTACTACGCTATTAAGGGGAGGGGGGTATACAAATTTACAAATGGGGATTGCAAGAAAATTAAACCTAATTATATATTACAACCATATTGAATAATATACAAGAATTGAATAAATGTGCAAAGAAAATAAATGGAAATGAAATGATTTTTTGTTTGGTTTTTGGGGAAGGGTTTAGTTTTGACCTAATTAATAAAAAAGGAAAAATAATTAATTAAAGATAAATAAAATTAAACCTAAATTAAATAAGAAAATAAAATAAGTTTGAAGCATTTTTAGAGTTTTTTATGAAAAAAAGGCTTTAACTTAATGAAAATAATATGAAATTAATTAATTAAAAAGAAACCTAAATTCTAAATTAATTTTAAATGAAAAATAAAAATAAGTAAACCGAAATCTAATTATTAATTATTTAAGAAAAAGTAATTAATTTGTTAAAAAAATGTTTTTTTGTCTTTTTATCTTTAAATAAAATAAATAAAGTATTTTTAAATATATAAATAAACAAATAAAATATTTTTGGATTTTTTATTAATAAAATAATAATAATAATAATAATAATAATAATAATAATAATAATAATAATAAAAATAATAATAAAGAAAAATGAAATAAAATAAAATATGAAAGTTAGGGGGTGAAAAAGAAGTTTAAGGTGTTTATTTGAAAAAAACAGATTTTTGTTTGAGTTTGGCCCAAATGGGATTTTTCTGGTCAGAAAAATCTAAAATAAAAAAAATAATGGGCTTGTTGGAATAAGTAAAATGGCGGGGGATGGTGCAGCAAATAAATGGAAGGTCCACTGACTAAGGTCAGGCGCGCTGTTTGCAGGCAAACAAGAAGGAAAATGCTGAAAAAACAACACAAAAGGTAGCGCTAGATCTTGAACCCATGACCCTTACCATACACGCGCGCTAACTTTGCCACTGGGGTGGTTGTACATCTGTTAACATAAGCAAAACAAACAATACATAACACAAGTCAAGTCATGAAAATGACTTCATCTTCAACCTCCAGCCATGATTCCTGTAACTTGCTCATTTCTCAACAAAAATGAAAGATGCAAACATGAAAGTTGTTTCATTTTTCCATACGAATCCAACCATATAAATATCATAAGCTATAAATCAAAGATGAATGAGAATTTCTAAAAGTACCAAATTATGCCCTAACTTTTTTCAGAGATTCAAACCTAAAATTCTCTAAACTCAATTAATATAAATGAAATCTATGGACATGTACAGTTTTAGGGCAATGATATCTACATCTTATCTTCACAAATTAGAATCAATTGATGCTTGTATGAAGAGATAAAAGTTTGAAATTTTACCTCTTACAGCTGGAGTCGTGTATGGAGTTTGAACAACCTTTGAGATGGCCTGATGATTTCTGTAGCTTGCCTGGACCTCCTTGAATGTATTCCAACTCCTACTTTGCTTTGAGGATGGCTGAAACTCCCAACTCAAGTCAAGTTGCAAGCTTCAGTTTTGAAAATGGTGGATAGTAATGCAGGGGTTACAGTCTTGAAACAAGGACTTGGATCACTTGTGTATGATGTATGTAAGGTGTTTGGATGATTAAGAATCAAAATGCACGGGTGGAAATGGAGATGGGGAGTTTTGGCTCAAAATTGTCAAGTTTGGGCAGTTCTATGCAGTAAGGGTGTTTGGGGGAGTTTGAGGATGCTTGAAATCGTGTATTGGCTTACAATAGACCTATATAGTTATATGAAAAAGGTTGGAGATCAAATGCACTCAAGATTTCTTAGTTCTAGCCTTTGGACTCTATAGCTTGCTTTTGAAGAAAAGTGAGAAGACAAATCTCAAAGTGTTGTACAAGTATGGTCTAAGTTGATAAAGGCCTTAGACATATTTCTTTTGGTTTATATGGGTTGTGTGCAGAAATAACAAGTGCAAGGCTCAAGAAGTTGACAATTTCAAAAGTGATGCTTTATCAAAATGGAAATGGCAACTTTGTGCCATAAATGGAAAATCATTTTGGACAAAGCTTAAACCAAGTGGATAAGGGTCTAAAGAGTTGTGTAAACCATTCATTATGGAGTGACAAACAAGTTTGATGCCTGAAAAAAAATATTATGCAGCCTAGCATGGATTTGGTTCATGTTCATCCTAAAAATCTGCCTTGTAAAACAAGAATGGAATCCTAACTTCTTGCCTTCGATTCTCCTTGCTCAAGTATGATCTTAATGAGTTCTCAGAAATTTTGGAAAACTTGTAGCATCCTATACAACCTATATGTTGGACATTTTTGAAGATTCATCTTGGAAATAGGCGAAAAATTACCATGGAGTTAGGTCAAAATCCTGCCTAAACTAGGGCAAAATTTCACTAAGTCCTAAAGTTTCATGAACACGTCTTCACAAAATCATAACTTGAAATCCAAGAATTTCTAGAAAAACTTATGCTCTACAATGATTTAGATCTCATTGATATCTACAACTTTCATGTTGGAAGTTTCCTTTGAATCATCTTGCATCGTGGTGTAAATTTGGCTCAAAGTTGTGAAAAAATGTGAATTTCCAACACTTAGAAAAAATTCTAAGTTTAGAAATTTTGAGTTTTCAAAATGAAATCTTGACTTTTTTGATTTCTTGATGAACAAGTTTCACATTTTTACATGTCTTGATGAATTGTAATCTTTGAAACCCAATTTTGATAAAAAAAAAGTCAAAGTTTGACTTTTCAGTGTACAATTGACTTTTCATTAGTGGACTGAAATTCAACTATCAATCAATTGAACTTGAAAAATGTTTTGAGCCATGCCATTAGGTCAAAATGAAGCATTTTAATCCTTGAGGTCATGTCTTAAACCAATAAGTCATTTGCTAGGTCAAAAAATCAGAAATTTCACCTTCTCAGTCAAAACCCTAATTTTGACCATTTTGCCCTTTTGATGATCTGATCAAATTTCTTGAGGAATTGTGATCCAAACTTGATCAAATTACATATATGAGTTCATGTTGTTTATATGGACCAAAAATTATGAAGTTTGACTATAAATTTTCCACAGTTGACTTTTTTCCCAATACAGCTGATTTTAGGTCAACTGATCAATTGACTAAGCAAAAATGTGATCCAAGACTTGAAACTTGACATGAGAAATCTTGAGGGTCCACAATGATCCATGAAAGTCATATGGGGAATTAAAAGTCCATTTTTCCTTGTAGAAACTCAAACCCTAATTTCCAGTCATCAATGCTTAAGGAGGTGTCTTGAGCTGATCAAACCTTGTGTAGTCTTGAACCAATGGAGATCTTGTGAGAGATTACTTGAGAAATGAGAGGGAATATTTTGGGGTACAACAAATGGATAAGGATGTAGCCTAGTTAATAAGGTACATCAAGAAAAGTGACTACAAGATCATTGACCAATTGAGTCAGACACCCTAAAAGATATCCATCCTCACTCTACTCAGGGATTCAGAGTCTCATATAAATGCACTAATGAAGCTGTTGGAGACCTCTGTTGTTCCTCAAGAGGTATCTGTGAATCAATTCGAGGGAATTGTGAATATAATTTCTACGAGTAATGAGTTAGGTTTTACAGACTTTGATTTGCCTCCCAAGGGGAGGAAGCACATTAAAGCACTGCACATTTCTATGGAAATTGCAAAAACTACATTATCCCGTGTTCTGGTTGATATAGATTCATCTCTCAACTTATTTCCCTAGTATGCTCTCTTAAAACTGAATTACAATGGGCTTTTGTTGAGGCTAAGTGATTTGATTGTTAAGGCTTTTGACGGGTCCAAGAGGACAGTGATCGAAGAGGTGGACTTACCAATCAAGATAGGTCCTCAGGTGTTCGAAGTCACATTTTTCATTATGGATATTAACCCTTCCTATTCTTGTTTATTGGTTCGTCCATGAATCCATGGGGCAGGTGCCGTCACATCCACTCTATACCAAAAGTTGAAATTCCTGTTAAATGGGAAAGTGGTCACCGTTTGCAGTGAAGAGGATTACATTGTCAGTCATCTGAGTACTTTGCTATATGTTAAGGTAGAGGGAGAAATCCATGAAACTCTGTATCAAGCTTTTGAGACGGTGCAGGTTATCAGGGCTTCCCAATAAGAGGATAAGAAGCTCGAAGTCTCTATGTCATCTTATCGTCAGACACAAATGATTATTCAATCTGGTTATCCAAAAGGTTGGGGAAGAGTGTTAGATCTCCCTCTTAGACAAATAAGAAATGTTTAGGCTTTGTGACTGGTCGAAGCATGACGATTGCTACTCCTTCCAAGGTTCAAGGCATCCACTTGCCGATTCAGTTTGTCAGCAGTGGGGTTATCCATGAAGAAGCTCATGCTTTAGGTGAAGAAGGTGACATGGATTGCGAGATGGATAGGTGGGTTCGTCCTACTGTGCCAGGTTAAAAGCTTGCTAACTGGTTTTCTAAGGACAACGTTGAAGTCACTCGTTATGAAGAGTAATTTTTCTTTTATTCGTTATCATGCAATAATCACTGCGTCCTGCCTAAGACATAGTGGACATGCTGTAAGGCCACCATGTTTTCATTGCAAATTTATCATTAATAAAGAATGTCTTTTGCATTCAAATATTTTGCTCCTTGTCCTTCTTTTTATTTTTGGCAAGATGTGAGTTTTTTTTATTATTTTATTTTTTTAAATCTAAAACTAAAAAGAAAATAAAAAATAATCATGCATATTATGTCCCCCATTAATCCCGTAAAATGTCGAGAATGGTCCTTTATGGCTCTTTATGACTTCGAAAATCCAATCTATCAAGCTGAAGAAGAAGCTGAGGAAGATTGTGAACTTCCTGAAGAATTGGCTAGAACGTTGAGACGAGAAGAAAAGGTCATTCAACCACACTAAGACACTACAAAATTAATCAACTTGGGAAATGAAGAGGTCCGAAGAGAAGTAATGATTGGGGCCAATTTAGAGGACAATGCCAAGAGAATATTGATTGAAATACTCCATGAGTATGCATATATCTTTGCTTGGTCTTATGAGGATATGCCTGAGCTGGATATAGATATTGTTGTGCACAAACTGCCTCTTAGAGAAGAGTGTCCTCCTGTCAAACAAAAGCTTAGGAGAACTCATCCAAAAATGTCTAAGAAGATCACAGTGGAGGTTCAAAAATAGTTTGATGCTGGTTTTCTAAAAGTAACGTCTTACCCTCCTTGTATTGTGAATATTGTGTTTGTGCCTAAAAAGGACGGTAAGGTCAGAATGTGTGTGGACTATAGGGACTTGAATAGAGCAAGCCCTAAAGATGATTTCCCTTTACCACATATTGATATTCTGGTTGACAATACTGCTCGAGCTAAAGTGTTTTCCTTCATGGATGGTTTTACTGGCTATAATCAAATCAAGATGGCACCAAAATACATGGAGAAAAATAATTTCATTACACCTTAGGGAACATTTTGTTATAAAGTGATGCCCTTTGGTTTGAAATATGCAGGGGCAACTTATCAACATGTAATGGTCACTCTCTTTCATGATATGATACATAAGGAGATTGAGGTGTATGTTCACGATATGATTGCCAAGTCCCAGATAGAAGAGGAACATCTTGTCCAGCTATTGAAATTATTTGAAAGATTAAGGAAGTTCAGACTAAGGTTGAATCCTAATAAGTGCACCTTTGGGTGAGATCTGGAAAATTACTGGCCTTCATCATAAGAGAAAAAGGAATTGAGGTTGACCCTAGAAAGTTAAAATATATACAAGAAATTCCTGTGCCAAAAACAGAGAAGATGTTCGTGGTTTTATCGGGAGATTGAACTACATTGCTAGATTCATTTCTCATTTGACAACCACCGGTGAACCAATCTTTAGATTGCTGAAAAAGATCAAACAGACAGGTGGATTAACAATTTCCAAACGAAATTTGATAGAATTAAAGAATGTTTTCTAGAACCTCTAATTCTTTCGCCTCAGGTGGAAGGTAGGCCCCTGATCATGTATTTAACAGTGCTAGAGACCAATGAGGGTGTGTACTAGGCAAGCATTACGAGTCTGGTCGAAAAGAGCATGCAATATACTACCTTAGAAAAAAGTTTATAGACTGTGAAATAAGATACTCACTGCTCGAGAAAACTTGATGCGCTTTCGTATGGGCTTCTCGCCAACTAAGGCAGTATATGTTGACTCGTACCACCTTATTGATCTCTAAGACATACCCAATCAAATACATTTTTGAAAAGCCAACTCTCACAGGAAGAATAGCCCGTTGGAAAATGATTTTAATTGAGTATGACATCCAGTATACTACCCAAAAGGCTATCAAAGGTAGTGTGTTGGCTGATCATCTTTCTCATCAGCCCATGGAAGATGACTATCAGTCGATGAAGTTTGAATTTCCTAATGAAGACATCACATACATATGGGATTGTAACATCCCGGGTCCAGAAGAAGGACTAAGACCAGGATCACGATGGACGATGGTGTTCGATGGTGTCTCCAATGCATTGGGAAATGGTGTCAGTGTTGTAATTACTTCTCCCGAAGGTTTCCATACTCCATTCACTGCCATAATTTGCTTAGATTGTAGAAACAACATGGATGAGTATGAATCTTGTATCTTTAGGCTAGAGGTTTCTATTTATTTATGAATCAAAATCTTGGAAGTATATGGGGACTCTTCTCTTGTGATTAATCAAACCAATGGAGAATGGGAGACGCGTCACCCAAATTTGATTCCATATCGCGTGCATGTGTTAAAGTTGACAACCTATTTTGATGAGATTACTTTCAATCATATTCCAAGAGAATATAATAACTTGGAAGTTGCCTTGGATACTCTATCATCCATGTTTAAAGTTATATTGGCAAATAAAGCCCCCTCTATCACCATCTTAAGGTTGGATGAGCCAGTGTTTTGTTATGAAATAAAAGAAGATGACATTAATGAGAAACCATGGTTTTACGATATCAAGAGATATCTTAAAACAAAATAATATCGAGAGGATGCTTCTGTCACTGATAAGAAGACTCTGAGGAAATATGCAGCTAAGTTTTTCCTTGATGTGGATGTTTTGTACAAAAGAAACTATGATTTTGTTTTGCTCAGATGCGTGGATACACACGAAGAAGACATGATTATAGAAGAAATTCATGAAGGCTCCTTCAGAATGCACTCTAGACGGTATACTATGGCCAAGAAAATCTTGAGAGCAGGTTATTATTGGTTACCAATGGAAAACGATTGCTACAATCACTCAAAGGTCTGATATAAGCATCAAATCTATGCTGATAAGATGCACATACCTCCAAATCCTCTGAATTACTTAACTTCACCTTGGCCCTTCACAATGTGGGGGATTGATATGATTGGCCGAATTGAGCTGACTGCTTCTAATGGGCATCGTTTCATTCTGGTGGCTATTGACTACTTCACTAAGTGGGTCTAAGAAACGTCTTATGCCAACATCACTAAGTAGGTGGTTGCTCGTTTCATTAAGCATAATATCATTTGTCGATACATGATTCTCGAGAAGATTATACTGGAAATGGGTCGAATCTCAACAATAAAATGATGAAGGAGCTATGCGAGAGCTTTAAGATAAAGAGCCACAATTCTTCTCCTTACTGACCCAAGATGAATGACGCGGTTGAGGTAACTAATAAGAATATTAATAAGATTGTGCAGAAAATGGTTGTCACTTATAAGGACAGGAACGAGATCTTTCCATTTGCTTTGCATGGTTATCGTACCACTGCACGCACTTCAACTGGGGAAACTACCTTTTCGCTTGTTTATGGCATGGAAGTAGTCTTGCTTGTGGAAATGGAGTTTCCTTCTTTAAGAATAATGACATATGCATAGCTGGATGAGGCTGAATGGGTTCAAAATAGATTGGATCAGTTGAATCTCATTGACGAGAAGAGATTGACAACTATTTGCCACAAACATCTATACTAGAGAAGGATGAAGAAAGCTTTTGACCAGAAGGTACGTCCATAGAATTTCCAAGATGGTGATCTCGTGCTGAAGAGAATCTTGTCTCCTAATAATACATACGCTAAGGGTAAATGGGATCCTAATTATGAAGGACCATATGTTGTGAAGAAAGTCTTTTCGAGAGGGTCCATGATGCTCGTAACTATGGATGGAGAGGATTTTCCTCACGTCGTCAATGCAGATGTAGTGAAAAAGTGCTTTGCATAAAATGAACGTTGAGTTGACTAGCTCAGGAAAAAAAGGCATCCCGACGAACCTAGGTGAGTATAGGTTCGGGCAAAAGTTAGGGACAAAAGAAAGAGTGGGAGTGAAAAAAATTGTACACCCGCTAAATTGAACTTATCAAATGCAATTTGGGAAAAAAAAGGGTATCCTAGTGGATTGAAAACCCAAAAGGGCAATTCAGGCAACAATTAGGGATTAAAAGAAAATACTACAGTCTGCGTTGCATTTGTAGGATCAACTTACTTTGTTGTTGGGTTTGGCTTGGGGAAGCAGCAGTTCAATCAGTTATTCAGAAATCAAGATACTGAGGAATTTTGAGGACATGAGATCTGTAGCAGAGTTGTACTCGATAAATTAGCACTCACGTTGCCATCTTTGTTTTCTCCTCTCTATACTTTGTATGGAATTGCCTCTTTTCAGGAATTTCTTCTTGATGTAAATGCCTATTTACAAGCCAATCAATCAATAAAAATGTTTTTCAAATTATGCCAATTTTTTTGGTTTCATTGTTTTGAGTGCATAAGATGTTCAGTATTTTTAAAAAACTTTGCATTTAAAACATTAAAAGCTTTATAGCACGTGATACAGGTAAACAGAATTGCTTGGAGTTTCATGTGTCTGATATGACAGCTAAGGTAGCCACCCCATAATGGGGCTTGTCAATGTGATATACACTTTTTGAATAATGGGATCCAATATCCCAGTGAATGCTCGTTTCTGCTCAGGACAGAATTATGTGGCCTCAGCAGGGTTGTACTTTTGTTTGAATACGCTCTTTCTCTTTATTGCGGTTTGATCATTCTGAAGAATTATTGATAGCCTCCCTTTTGAAGTCGACATGTTGAGGTTTCTCCGTCAGGATAGGCCTTTGTCTTTTCCATCAAGTATGCATGCTTCTTTTTCAGTGGAGATTGTTACTCTTCTCCCCAGTACAAGTCTTTGATAATGAGGTTTTGCAGAAATGGATATCTCCAGTATGATTGGTATTATTGACGCCACCATCCAAAGCAACTCTGATGCTTATTAAAAGAGGTATTTTCTACCCCTGCTCGAAGCTGAGTTTCAGGGATATTCTGGATGAATTCACCTTTATCCCCAGTAAAGCTTCTATCCCAAGATGTTCGTTATTCTCAAGTGAATATTTCCATCCTTGTGGTGTTATCCCCGACAAGGTTGATGTTCAACTCCTCGTGAAGTATGCTTCCTAGGGATATTTTCCCTGTCAAAATCCTTGAAGAAATGATTAATCATCAAGGTTGTTCACTCCACAACGGGTCAAGTCCCTAGCATTTACGAATCAATTTACATTGACGTTTTTCGTTCAAGGGCCTCTTATCTTCAGTAGGAGAGTATCGTTGGAAATTTCTCCTGTAGAGTTCCAAATTTCAAATTGTAGTTCAGAGTTTTTATTTTCTTCCCAAAGTGGAGTTTGTTATCCCCAGTGTGGTCTTAATAGAATTCTTTTCGTTCAAAGAATTTTTGTGATCCCAAGTAAAGTTTCTGTTCCCAGCAAGGTTTTCCTCACCAGAGAGAGACTGGATTTATCCCCAGGGGAATTGAGAATTTTCAAGATTCTGTCAGAACTGTGATATATGTGTGCAATTTTATCACGAGGAAGTTTGTTTACCCAGTGATATGCGAAGATCTTCATTCGGGAGTTTGTTGTCTTCTCAACAGTTGTTTGTTACCGAATATTCTTCATGCATCGCTAAAACATGCATTATTTCATTGCATCTAGCAAACGCGTAGCATTTCCATTATATGGAGCATTACTCTATAAAAGTTCAAACATGCATTAGTGTAAGCCAATTGAGTTCAGCTTTGGTAACAAGATTGTTACACGCTCACGAATTATCTCTGTAGGAAGCCTAGGAAGATCCTATTTTGTTTCTCCAGCGGAGTTTGTTTTAATTTACAACCGGTCGGGTCTGTGGTTCCTTTCGTGCCCAGTGAGTCGTGATTTTCCTTTGCAAGCCCTTATTCATTTTACCCATGTTTTCTTTAGTCGCAAGAGTGCAAAAATGAGTCGGCATATAACCTGTCTTATTTCTCGAATATTCAAGTGTCCATGTTTGTTGAGTGGAAATACAGATAATTTCCACTCTCAAAGAATTGATACACTACCTTTTGTTTAAGGGATATTGTAATTCTTGCATATTCACAACCTCTTGAAAGGCTAATATGTTTTGTCAATCCTTGTCAGAGTACCCCTCGGCTGGTCTCTTTTTCCCGTAAAGTTCACCTTTGATTTGGTGTTCACTTTAGCTTGGGTCAAAATTCTCGTCCACTTTTCCTAATTGAATATGACACGTAGTATCCCCAGTAAGTCTTCCTATGGATAGTATTTTCTCTCCAAAAGTATATCTTTTGACCAATTTTGTTTTCATCAGTGGGTCCACCTTTGATTATTATATCTTGATTAGGTTTTGCTTTGATCAGTTCCTTCTCTTTGGTTCATCCGTTTTGATCGGGTTTACCTTTTGTTAGCTTAGCTAACATTTCCGGTTAGGTCATGTTTTGATCATTTCCTTCCCTTGCTTAGGTTCTATTTTTATCAGTTCCTTCTCTTTGGTTCATCTGTTTTGATCGGGTTTGCCTTCTGTTAGCTTAGATACCATTTCCCATTAGGTTATGTTTTCATCATTTCCTTCCCTTGCTTAGGTTCTATTTTGATCAGTTCCTTCTCTATGGTTCATCCGTTTGGATCGTGTCTGCCTTTTGTTAGCCTAGCTAACATTTATGGTTAGGTTATGTTTTGATCATTCCTTCCCTTGCTTAGGTTCTGTTTTAATTAGTTCCTTATCTCTTGTTTTGATTACCCCTTTCCATGTTAAGAGCTTGTTTCGACCAAGTCTCCTTATACGCATATTCTTACTCCATGCAAGTCCACCTTCGCCCATTTGGCTTCAGAGTGAAAATTTTATGGTCCTATTAAGTATTCAATCCTCTTTTATTGTGGTGGTTCGAAAGGCTATTGCCAATCTCACCCTCTAGTTAAAGAAGATTGAATAGGGGCAGTTGTTGCACCCCAAAATTTACCCTCTTCATTTTAGTTACATGGCTTATGCTTCATCAAACACATTCATACATTCTCATGATAAGGATTAGGGTATTCAAGTTCCCAAGCTCTTCTACAAGCTCTAGAGGATGTTTGTTTGGTCAATCAGTGTAAAAGAGGATCTCACACCTCCAATTTTTAAACTCTCTAAAAGCTATAATGTTTTATTATATTGGAAGACATTCCATTTGTCCTATATGATCATTAGAAGATGGAAATTTGCAAAGTTTGGAGAAGAATCACATTTTCACTGTTCATCTCTCAAAATTAGGGTTTTTGGTTTAATAAAAAAATCTTTGATTTCTTGGGCAATACTTGATTCCAAGTTTATTAACATGTTATGAGCATCTATGATAGGAAGGTTGACTATCAATTTTTATTGAAAGAAGCTCAATTGATCAAAAGGGGCAAAATAGTCTTTTTGACCAAAAGTCAACCAAAGTCAAAGTTGACCAAGTGGACTTTTGGTCAACCATTAATTCAAGTATTATATTTTCATATTTCATAATCATTGGTGTCACAAAATCAAGAGAAAAGATCAAAATGGAGGTAACTTGTTCAAGAAGGTATTTGGACATTTAGAAGGAAAATTTTAAGTCTTTAAGTCCCATAGTACTGAATTGTGGATATTCATAACTCTCTCATTTTTGTCCAATGGAGGCAAATCTTATATGCTTCGAAAGCTTAAGAAAAGACATACAAGTTTGTTAATGTGTGCTTAAGCCTCAAAAGTGAATCATTTGTGAGTTATTGTACTTAGGAGTTTAGAGCTCAAAGATGGCAAGTCTGCCTAGCAAAGGAGGCCTCGCGTGCGAAATGTTATAAAACATGTGGTGGGCACACCTTCACCATTATTTTATTATTGAGTGGGTTTTAATTCCAAAAATGTTTGAACATCAAAGTTGAAGATATTTGTGTCCTCTTCAATTTTGATTTAAGGATAGTTTCATTCTGAGCATTATGGTGAGAGTTACAATGAAATGAACATAAGGGCATGAAATTCCATCTTTCTGGCCAGAACATTTTCCTCGCGCGCATGTTGGTACGATCATTACATCAAACGCCCGGCATGCCCATTTTCACAAGATTCTACCTCTTAATACAAGTTATAATTGGATTTGGAATTCAAAATAAAATTGTAATTGGACATGTAAGTTACAATTTGAGCTTTGAATCATTCAATTTGAATCACAATTGATTGAGATACTAAGGTTTGAAGATGGACTCATGAAGTTGCCTTGCCATGCATATCTGCCTACGATCTACACGCGCGAAGCCTGCCCCAACCAAATCATGCTCAAATTCATGCCATTTTCCATCAACTTTCAAACACCATTTTGAATTTCCATCAACTACAATATTGTTGCTTGTCATGTAAGCTTTTTAAAGGCGTCATTCTTTTCAAAAACGCACAAGGAAATAAATAGAAAATTTGATTTTGTCACAACTGATCCAAGTGTGCATTGGCAAGGCAAGCAAGGCAGTCTATGACAACTCATCATTCACATGCTTATGCCACTCAAATCCACTCCCTTTTCACTTATCAAAACGCGCACATATGGTCAGCATAAAGGCATGAAACGTAAGATGCTTAGCTTCACTCAATCTTGCTGCAAATTTCCAGCATTTCCCTCTAACGGCTCTAAGCTTGAAAAAGACTGAACTAACCCTCTGTAAAGCTTCCCTAACGCGCTTATTTTCTCTATATAAACCCTTTTTCACTCTCTTTCCAAAAAAAGAAGGCTCTGCATACATGCTCCTTCACTCTCTCTCGCAAGCTTCGAATCCCCTCTTCATTCTCAGCAAATTCTCAAGCTCTCTCTATTCTCGTGCAACAAGCCACATTTCTTCATCAATTCATCACCATTGAAGCTGAAAGGAGAAGATTCTATAATTTTCTTATTGAATTCAGAGGCACTTAGTGAATTTACTTTTCACTACTTGAGGTAAGTTCTCATAAACTTCACATCATCATTTCATCATGCATTTGCAATGTAGACATAGTTCTAATCATGCTAGCTAGCCAAATCTTAGATCTGAAGTATGAATATGAGAGATATGATGATGAGTTCATGCTCTGCAAGTGGTTTGAATTTTGACTAAAACAATGCCTTCATGCTCATATCTCTACTCAATCTTGTGTTAATTGAGAAATCTATGATCATCTTGTTTCTATTTTCATTTTTATGATGAATTTTGATGTTTGGATCAAGTGATTTGGTTCAGAAATGAATGAGATATGTGGATCTGAAATAGCATGGCTGATATCTGTTTTTACAAGTTAAAGAACATGTTGGTTTGAGTAACTTTCGGACACGATTTTTTGCATTCTTGATGAATCAGTTTTGAAATTTCTTGATCCTATGATGGTCTACTTCATGAGAGCTTTAATTTGATTGCAAATTTGTGCGTTTTCATCAAGAATCAAAGGAGATATAGAGGCCTGAAATCAGTGCATAAAATTGAGAAAAACATTTAGGGCTTGGTTTAGTTACATGGAGGATTATGTGGCGTGCATCTATCGAGCATGATTTCAAATCTTTTAAAGCGCGTTTGTTTGAAAGCAGGTGTAATAAGCCTTGGTTCTTTTTGAATTTTTAATGCATTTTTAATTGTTTTCTTATTTTTGTTTTAATACTTTCTCTTGTCCAAAAATTATAAAAATAAATATTCTAACCTTCTTTTTTAGTACATTTTCACATTATGAATTTTATTTTATTTTTGCTATCATTTTTGTGTGATTAAATAAATCAATTAGTTTAATTAGGGTTTTAATCATGTTTAGGCTTTAAATTTTTATTTTCTAAATTTCACTAATACAAAAAATCCCAAAAAAATATATTAGGTTCTATTTCGACCAATTTAATGAAAAAAATTTTAATTTGATTTTATAAATTTTTTTGATAAGAAAGTAAATTCAATCTTTGGCAATATTTTATTTTCCTTACTTTTTTTTGGTTTTGTGTGAAAATGATTTTCTTTTGGTATTTTCCCCTAATAATAAAATTCCATAAAAATTATTTTTCCAACCCTTAGGTATTAAACAAATTTACTATATTTTTTAATTGAATTTACATCTTATTTTTTCTATTTTTTTTCCAAATTTTAGAAATTAATAATAGTTTTGATTTTTACTTTTTCTTAGGCTAGAAGAAGCTTTTGAAACCCTAATTTCCTCTACTTGAATAAAATCATAGAAATATTTTTAATTTTCCTTGGATATTTTAGAACCATAAAATTCATTTTTGTTAATTTTTTACTTTTAATTTTGCATTTTTCCACAAATATTATACTAAACTCTCTAGTTTGACCATTTTATTAATTAGTCCTAATATTCCCTAAATCATTTCTAATTCCTCAATTAAATCCAAGGAGTATTAATCATATTTCGTATTTTTACAAGCTTTTAAGAAATTAGGTTTTAATTTGCTTAAATTTTACCTTTTTTCTTTCGAATTAATTTTGATTATGGAACATATTAGGGATTCCTCTTGACCCGTTGCTTGAGTTTAGAAATTTAGGGTTTGATCTTATCCCTCCTTATTCTCACATACCTCAAGCACCCTTCTCTCGTATTCATGCATGATCACTTCTTATCTACCTCTCTTGGTGTGAATAAGATTTTCATCCCTTGCTTTGTTTGATAGTGTTGACTAATCTTGGTGCTTAGCCATCCATTTCTTCTTCTCTAATTTGACCCACTCTTTATATGATCCCCTTAAGTTTTCAATTTGAAATTCTGGTATCATATATGTGATGCCGAAGGAGATGTCATGACACAAATATATCAGGACAATATAAAATGCAACAATATTAAAAGCACTAAAAACACAAGGGATTGTTAACCCAGTTCAGTGTACAACAACACCTACTCTGGGGGCTACCATGCCAGGGACAAGTCCACTAAATATCATCAATTCATAGACCCTCAGCAAACAACCAGTTTACAATCTAATCACTTAATCACTACTTGTGCTATACTTCTACCTAAGACTTACCTGGGTATGAGGCCCTCCTCAAATCCCTTCAATCAATAATAGGGAAGAACAACAAAAATATTATGTTTTAAAGACTTCAATCATTCAATACTTAAAAGCTTATGAATGATCCACAATTAACAACTCAAATTACAACTCATGTATTAAACCAATACTTAGAGTGTATTAAAATTAAAAAACTTAGACTTCTAAAACAGAAAGAATATATTCTTCTTCAAAAGTTGCAGTCAAACGAATAAGGATGCAAGTCCTTATAAAGGCGCATCCGTAGGCTTGGGCTGAAAAAAACAAATATTCCAATACCTTGAATATTTCCATGAAAACATGCCAAGATTTAATCCATAAGGATAAGGCAAATAAAAAATATTCCTTCATATTTTTCCCAAACTATGAGTAACAAATCCTGAATAATGGCGCGCATAAAAATAAGAAACATAATATTGGAAACAAATATTATGTCCTGTTCAGATCAGGAGGAAGATGTCATGACATCTGCTTTGATATCATTCAAAATCAGTTTTCTTCAAATGTTAAGACATTTAGCAGAACATTATCAAGTCAGTGTTTTACCAAAATTGCTCCAACAAACACTTACAAACTCCCCTTTGGAAAATTTTGGCTAAAACATTATTTAAGAAGAATATTAGAGCAGCAGCACAAGCAAAACCAAAACTCAGTTAGTTAGCAGAGGAAGATGTTAAAACATCTTTTGAGATGTGAAGCTCCCCCTCAATCAGTGGTCACTCAATCATGGGTCAGTCAATTTCTCTCCCCCTTTTTAGACATAATATGCCAAATAAAACATGCATTCAAGAGATAGCAGTCATAGAATATGCCAAATAAGTACAAACCATAGAATCCAAGAGTCAAGCACATACAAGTGCCAAAAAGGAACAAAGGTGTCAAAGCAAATAAATAGAAAATGGTCTAAGTGTCTTCAATACCAGTAGACTTGGCAGAGTCAGAACTTCCTTCATCATCAGAATTTCATCCATCAATGCTCACTCTATCATCAAAATTGTTGTCCTTTTGAAGCTCTTTGATCATTTTTAAAAAAATTAGCTTTCTTGCTGAGCTAACTCTGATCACATCATCAATTTCTTTTCCAGCTTCCCTTAATTCAGTAATCATGTCATCCTTGGTTGAGGTCTTGTTTTCAGAAGATGCAGATGTCAAAACAATGATTACGACATGTTTTCCTGAGAACAACTTGAAGTGAAGGGTCAGAGTAGACTCCCTCTTGCAAACTACACCATTATCACATATAATTCCAGGTTGTTGATTAAGAATAATTCCACAAATAAGAGATGGAAAGGCAATATGAATTTTGATAACACATGTTCCTGCATGCTTAATAGTCTGATTAAAAATGTAAGCACCATAATGAAATAGTTTCTTATTTCTAAGAGCATAGATAAACTTTCTAAAGCCAATTGTAATGGTTGAGGTATGATTGGTAGGAACCCAATTAGCAACTCCAATTCTATGCAAGATAGCATATTTTACACTAAGCTTACTAACAGGAAGCTTATTCTTCATGGGTCACTCACTCACTTGCTTTGTAGTGATGGCTTTGCACACTTGATTATCAATTACTTCCAGCTCACAATCATCATCTTCAGACCTATCCAGAAATCTATTGATGACTGCAGGGGAAAGTTTTACACACCTACCTCTAACAAACACCTTCCTATACTCCTTACATTTATGATCAACATAATCAATAGGAATATTAACAATATATTCCATAACAAGAGTCTCATAACATTTTGCAAACCTGGTGACAGTCTTTATTAATCCAGTAAAAGAAATCAGCTCCATAATCTCTCTTCACTCCAGTGCACCAGCTCCTAACTCTCTTTCAAGGGAAATTCTTCTTTGAAATACATATTTCCACTTTTTAGCATTTTCAACAGAATGGAAGGAAATGTTGTCAAGAGGAGCATCAGGCACCCTAACAGAAATCTTATTGCTTGTAGATTTATTCATAAGAGAGATGTCCTGGAAATATTCCTCGATATCATAATCAGAGTCAGCTTCTTCCACTAATGTAACTTTCTTCTTACTTCTATGTCTCTTCACAGGTGAGATGTTCTGGACATCTTCATCATCATCTGTGCGGCTATCAGGTCTAGCTTTTCTTTTGTTAGAGGGGGGAACCACTTTACTCTAGGGCTTTAGGGGACCATACATAGTCTTCTTCTTGATTCTCTTGGCAAGGGGCGTGACATCCACAATCTTTCTTTTTCTAGTCTTTAGCCTTTTAGAAAATCCAGACACCACATTAGAAATGAGCTCATTATCAGAAAGCTCATCAACATTAACCACATTCTCAGCTTTTTGATTCTCTGCGGCTTTGGAGCCAGCAGCATCTTCCTTAGCAGGAAAGTCCTTCTCAGTAGATGATGTCTCAACATCTTTCTCAACATTTGCTACCACTTCTTCTAGAACAAAAGTAGCAAGATTTCCAAGTTCACTTTCAGCATCATCTTTCTTGAAGGTGTATGATTCAACAACATTTTTAGGATCATTTCCTTTATCAGCCGGAGCAGGCACTCGGGCAAGAGGATTTGAAAGTTCAGGCACAACAAAACCTTTATTTAACACCCTAACTACCAGCCTTCTAATACTTCTATCAACATTGACAATGTCTTCTTTTGTCCTATCATCAGTAGAAGTAGAAGCATTACCTTTAGAAGTGTCAAACTCGTCTTTGGATTTCTTTGCAGGAGATGATATGGGTTTCTTGACCTTCTTCTCAAGAGGTGGAATTGTTGTTAGAGGAGTAACGTCAAGTACTCTGTCAAGGGAGAGCTCCTCAGGCTGGTTGACAGATTTTGAGGGAGATGATGCATGATGTTGAGACATCTTTGAAGATTTTTGAGCAAGGAGATGAAAAATGACAAGGGTTCTTTTTTTATAAAGGAAAATGAAGAGTTTGTGAAAATAGAGGGAAGTGATTCCGTAGCGTGTGGGAAAAACTTTTAGACAGTCTTGAAATGATTACTTTCAAAATTTGATTTGTCGGAAACATAAATAATATAATATCACTTTAATGATATTCCCACACGCCATTAATTGCTACAAACCCTCATATATGAAGATCCCTAGTTTTTCTCTTAAGTTCTCAAACTGGTTTGCATCCAATGCCTTAGTGAAAATATCATCCAGTTATAATTCAGTAGCTACATGTTCTAAGGCAATAACCTTTTCTTCCACAAGCTCTCTTATGAAGTGATGACGGATATCAATGTGTTTGGTCATGCTTTGTTGAATATGATTTTTTGATATATTTATGGCACTTAGATTTTCACAGAATAATGTCATTACATCTTGTTTGATAATATATTATGTTAACATTTGTTTCATCCAAACCAACTGAGAACAACTGCTTCCTGCAGTAATATACTCAACCTCAGTAGTGGACAGAGACACACAACTTTGCTTCTTACTGAACCAAGATATGAGATTATTTCATAGAAAGAAACATCCTCCTGGTGTACTTTTTCTCTCATCAACACTTCCTGCCCAATCAGCATCATAATAACCAATTAAGGCAGAGCTAGATCCATGAGAATATAGCATACCATAGTAACTTGTCCCATTCACATATATAAGAATTCTCTTCACATGGTTGGCATGGCTAACATTGGGATCGACTTGATATCTAGCACACACCCCTACATCAAAGGCAGTGTTAGGACTGCTGGTTGTGAGGTATAAAAGGCTGCCTATCATACTTCTGTAAATACTTTGATCCACACTTAGTCCTTTTTCATCTTTAGGCAACTTCAGATGTGTGGGAGCAGGTGTTCTTTTGTGACTGTAATTTTCCATCCCAAATTTCTTTATTATCTTCTTCGCATACTTGCTCTGAGATAAGAATATGGAATCTTCCATTTGTTTAACTTGCAGACCAAGAAAGTAGGTTAATTCACCAACAAGGCTCATATCAAATTCTGACTAAATTTGCCTGACAAAATGTTGAACCATCTCATTTGATATCCCACCAAACATAATATCATCAACATAAATCTGTGCAATCAAGATCTTCCCTTCTTCTTCATTGACAAAAAGAGTTTTGTCTATGCCACATTTCCTATATCCATTCTTACTAAGAAATTCTGTCAATCTCTCATACCAAGCTCTTGGAGCCTGCTTTAATTCATACAGAGATTTCTTCAGTTTGTACACATGGTTAGGAAGGCTTGGATCAACAAATCCTTTAGGTTGTTCTACATAGACTTCCTCATTCAGATAGTCATTTAAGAAGGAACTCTTTATATCCATTTGAAACAATTTAAATTTCAAAATGCAAGCAACTCCCAAGAGTAGTCTGATTGATTCAAGTCTGGCCACATGAGCAAAGGTTTCATCAAAATCAACTCCTTCAATTTGAGTGTATCCTTGTGCAACTAACCTTGAATTGTTTCTAGTAACCACCCCATTTTCATCAGATTTATTCTTGTACACCCATTTAGTGCCAATCACATTTGCACCTTCAGGCCATGGAACCAGATCCTAAACATCATTTCTACTAAATTGTTCTAGCTCTTCTTGCATAGCATTAATCTAGAACTCGTCAGTTAAGGCTTCTTTGACATTCTTTGGCTCAATTTTTGAAACAAAGAAAGAGTTTGATATCCCTTTTCTTGATCTAGTAGTAACTCCTTTATTTATATCTCCTATGATAAGCTCCTTAGGATGATCTCTCTGAGTTCTAATTGAAGGCCCTTTATTGAGATGACTGGGATCAAGATCTTCTTGAGGTGGATTAGAATCAATATTTCTATCATTGGATTCTGTTGGACTATCAGACAAAGATGTTCCAACATCTTCTAAGACACCTTCTTCATTATTAATTCCTCTATCATTAATAATAGCATTTATGGATTCCATCATAACCTTGGTTCTGGAGTTAAATACTCTGTAAGTTCTTCTATTTGTAGAGTAACCCAGGAAAATTCCTTCATCACTCGTGGGATCCATCTTCCTCCTTTGTTCACGATCTGCTAAGATGTAACATTTTCTTCCAAAAACATGAAAGTATTTGACAGTAGATTTGCTTCCCTTCCATATTTCATACAATGTGGTTGAGGTGCCTTTCCTTAAAGTGACTCTCTTATGGATATAACACGCAGTATTCATAGCTTCAACCCAAAAGTGGTAGGGTAACTTCTTAGCATGAATCATAGCTCTGGCATATTCTTGAAGGGTTCTGTTTTTGCGTTACACAATCCCATTTTGCTGAGGAGTAAAGGAGAGGAAAATTCATGACTGGTTCCTTCAGAAGAGAAAAACTCGGCAAATTTATTGTTCTCAAATTCCTTTCCATGATCACTTCTAATTATGATGACATGACTATCTTTTTCCCTTTGAAGTTTTTGGAAGAGATCTTTAAACACTTCAAATTTTTCTGATTTTTCTTTGATAAAACTTATCCATGTGTACCTAGAAAAGTCATCTACAACAACATAGGCATACTTCTTTTCACCAAGACTTTCAACCTACATAGGTCCCATCAAGTCCATGTGAAGAAGTTCCAAAACTTTTGATGTAGTGAGATGTTGGATCTTCTGATTTGACATCTTAGTTTGCTTTCCAATATGGAATTCACCACATACTCTCCATCCTTCTATCTTGAGCTTAAGAATCCCTCTCACGACTTCAATAAATGTGATTCTTTTCATTCCTTTCAGATGCAAGTGTCCCAGTTTTTGATGACATGGTTTAACTTCATTTTCTTTGGCCAAAGCACACGTTGAGGAGACTCTCAACTCTTGGGGAACCCATAAATAACAATACTGTTTAAATCTGATTCCTTTCATAATAACTTCATTCTTCTCATTTCAAATGAGACATTATGCCTTGGTGAAGTTAACTTTGAATCCTTGATCACATAGTTGGCTTATATTTATTAGGTTAGCTGTTAACCCTTTAACAAGTAACACATTGTAAAGTTTTGGGACTCCTGAACATTCTAGCTTTCCAACCCCTTTGATTTTACCTTTGGCTTCATCACCAAAAGTCACATAACTGGTAGAATGAGATTTGATATCTACCAATAGATTCTTGATACATGTCATGTTTCTAGAACAACCATTATCAAAGTACTAGTCATCTTTGGTTGATACTCTGAGAGAGGTATGAGCTATGAAACTAGCAACATTAGACTTGGGAACCCACTGTTTCTTCTTTTTGATATGTTGAGAGATCTGATCAGTCTTGGGAAGAGGAGTAGTTTTAGGATACCCATACAACTTGAAACAGAAAGGTCTTATGTGACCAAACCTTTGACAGTGATGACACCTCCAGGGCTGGGAATTTATTTGGTGTGAGTAAATTATTTTCTTACCATGATGTTTCCCATGATGTCTTTTCTTGCAATAATGTTTTCCATGATGTTCAAACATTTGGTTCAACATCTTTGGTTTAGACTTGGCATGCGTGGAATTTTATGAAGGTTCTTCTGAAACAAGTTCATTTTTCACATTAAACCCTAGACCACTCTTGTCTCCTGTCACTCTCCCCACTTGAAGAATTTCATCTAATGTGTCAGACCCATTATTCACCATCTTGAGAGATTTGACCACTCTATCAAGATTTGAATTTAAAGAAGTCACTTCACTTTCCAGATTAGAAATAGTTTTCAAGTGTTTCTTCCTTTATGCCTCCGGATGGGTTATGAGTGCTTTCTGTTTCTCCCCTTCTAGGCAAACTTCTGCACTTCTTAGACACAGTTCTTCGTACGAGGCAGCTAGCTCATCAAAGGTTAGTTCACCATCACTAGAATCTACATCAGATACATATTTGCTTGTCAATGCTTTAACAAACTTTGCAGATACCTCTTCAAGATCATAATCCTCTCCAGACCAAGTAACATATATATTCTTCTTTTATTTCTTAAGATATGTAGGAAATTCAGCTCTAATGTAACCAAAACCATAATATCCATGACACTGTATTTCCTTCCCTTGAGTGGATTTTGCTCCAACCCTTTTTCTTCCAAACTCATTTGACTTAAGGATGTCAGATGAGATGTTCTTGATATTTGATCTTGGATTCCTATCCATCCTTTTTATCACTTTGTTAAATTGTCTTCCAGGCATAACTAAGGCATTAGATATTCCTTCATTTGTATCTAGATCACATTCCATCTCTTCATCTTCAGTATTAGTTACAAAAGCTATGCTTTTGTTCTTCTTTTTCAGATCTTTCATTGATGCTTAATTCAAATTTCTGAACTGATCCAACAAGTTCACCCACTTTCATCTTGTCAATATCTTGTGCTTCTTCTATGGCAGTCACTTTCATATCAAATATCTTAGGAAGAGACCTAAGCATCTTTCTCACCAATTTGTCTTCTTGAATTTTTTCTCCTAAAGCACTGACAGCATTTGCAATCTCAAGGATGTTCATATGGAAGTCATTAATGCTTTCATCATCCTTCATTCTCTGATTTTCAAATCTGGTGGTGAGCAACTGAAGTCTTGACATCTTCACTTTGGATGTGCCTTCATGGGTAGATTGAAGAATCCCCCAGGCATCCTTAGCATTTCACATGTGTTCACTAATCTAAAAATTTTCTTGTCAATTCCATTGAATATAACATTCAAGGCTTTAGAATTTCCAAGAGAAATCCCTTCCTCTTATTTAGACCAATCTTCTTATGGCTTTAACTCAGAAGTAGGTTCTCCATTTTCTCCAAAATTAACAAGGTGTTTCCATCCTTTTAAGACAGCTTTCCAAGCCTTGCTGTACAGAGACTTTAAAAAGGCCACCATACGTGGTTTCCAGTAGTCATAATTGCTTCCATCCAGAATGGGTAGTCTGCTTACAAATCCTCCTTCCTTTTCCATAGTACCAGAAAGTATCTTCCCTAGATCTCACCCAGATATAGAGCTGGATGCCTACTCTGATACCAATTGAAATTCTGGTATCAGATATGTGATGTCGAAAGAGATGTCACGATACAAATATCTGAGGACAATATAAAATGAACAATATTAAAAGCAGAACAAAGAGATGTCAGATATGGACTTGTAGATGCCATCCAAAAATGATTGTTGGCAGGAATAGAAGAAGTGTCAGAATAAATCTCTGGTTGATTTTTACTGAAATAATGGATGTGTTGGGTTGAGTAACAGAATAATATCCATAAATGGATTGTATTTGACTCGCATCTAAAAGCTGAAACTGCATGAGTATCAGAATGGCATCCGAATCTGGAGCGTATCTGCACTGTATCTGAAAGCTGAATCTGAATGAGTATCAGAATGGCATCCGTATCTGGAGCATATCTGAACTGTATCTGAAATCTGAATCGGAATGAATATCAGAATGAAATTCGTATCTGGAGCGTATATGAACTGTATCTGAAAGCTGAATCTGAATGAGTATAAGAATGGCGTCTGTATCTAGAGCGTATCTGAACTGTATGTGAAAGCTGAATCTGAATGAGTATCAGAATGGCATCTGTATCTAAAGTGTATCTGAATTGTATCCGAAAGTTGAATCTGAATGAGTATCAGAATGACATCCGAATCTGGAGCATATTTGAACTGCATCTGAAAGCTGAAACTGAATGAGTATCAAAATGGAATTCGTATCTGTAGCGTATCTGAACTGTATCTGAAAGTTGAAAGAAAAGAAACATGTGCAGGATTGCTTCAGCTGGTCGTGTAGATAATTGTCCTGGCTTGTTTCAGGTATTAATCTCTGACTTTTTGCAAATTGTTGATGATAGCCATCTGTTGACTTGCCTTTCCCGAAGAGATGAAAGATTAGTTGTATACAATGTCATGATGTATGAAATGCATTGTACAATGATGTTCTAAAAAATGAATGAGATTATGTTGTATGCATTCGTTTCATCGATGTTTATGATATATGGATGCGATGTATATGCATGTAAGCTATTCTGCTGTAATACTGTCGGATTAGGGAAAATAAATCCCTGACTGCTGCTGGGAATAAGGAGTGTAAGTCTTCATGTTGCTGATGAGTTGATGAGCTTCTATTTGTTAAATAAATAAACTATGTTGTAAGGGAAACTCCATGTATTGCTTGTGAAATCCTATTGGAGAATCCTGAGAAATTGGGAGACTTTTACAGGGGAGTGATAACTGGAAGTTTTGTCCCGCCGGGGATGTGAGAGAGCTTGATATCATTAAGCGGCACACTGTGGGGGATTTTATTGAATAGTCTAAAGATATTATCCTATTTCTTAAAGCCATTAGCGATTGTATTTCTATTTTTGTTCCTTTTTTGTTCATTTTTATATAGTAGTTACGTTAAAATGCATAGGTTCAAAAATAAATCATTGGACTTTTTTGTAAACAAAACACAAAAGTAAAGAAAAAGCAGATAGTTTTGAACCTTCAAAGGGATATCTTTGTATTAACTTGAATAAGTATTTTGTACAATGAGACGAACATCCTAGTAAGAGAATGTCGTGGTAGAAAAAATGAAAATTTGATACAAAGAAAAGATAACTATGTGTAATAATCCCATGGGGTTCCCATTCTGCTATAGCCTTCGTGTCTCTGAGCGTCTTGTCCACTTGCTGCCTCGTCCAAAGTTGATTGGATTGATCAAAACCATTGAGTTTGTCAATCGAAGCTAACTGTTGTCTGTAAGGTGATCCAACGGGACATAGTCATACGCTATAATTCCCTAACTTTTTCCTGGACCTCCCTTTCGGGTTTTCAGTCCACCGGGATACCCTTTTTTGCCCAAGCCGGCTTTTCAGTTTTCAGCTTGTCGGGTGTACAGATTTTTATGTTTTATCCCTAATTTTTGCCCGAACCTTTTTTGTTCGTCGGGATGCCCTTGTTTTGGCTAGGCGTGTTAACCTAGCGGGTCTCTTATGCGTAGTATCTTTTGACCATGTCCGCATTCACAGGGTGTGGAAGGTCGTCGCCATCACTAATGGTTAGGATCATTGCTCCACCAGAGAATATGCTTTTGATCATAAATGGTACTTCGTATGCAGGAGTCCATTTACCCCTAGGATCACCTTGTGATAATATGATACGCTTGACTACCAAATCACCAACCTGATATACCTGACACCTGACTTTCTTGTTAAAAGCTTTGATCATGCGTTTTTGGTATATCTGGTCGTGACAGACAGCCGTAAGCCTCTTCTCATCAATTAGGTTTAACTGGTCAAGTCGAGTTTGGATCCAATTGTATTCACTTAGCCTTGCATCCTTTATGATTCTCAGAGAAGGTATTTGGACTTTAATTGGTAGAAAAACTTCCATGCTTTATACCAAGGAAAAGGGAGTTGCCTCTGTTAATATGCGTGTCGTGGTACGGTAACCGTGGAGAGCGAATGGTAGCATCTCATGCCAGTCCTTGTAGGTTAGTGTCATCTTTTATATGATCTTTTTGATGTTTTTATTCGCGGCTTCGACAATGCCATTCATCTTTGGCTGGTAAGGAGATAAATTACGATGCTGGATTTTTAATTGCGCGCACTACACGGTGATCATAGTGTTGTTAAGATTTGTACCATTTTTGTGATGATCCTCTCCGGGATACCGTATCGACAGATGAGATTTTGTTTGATGAACCGGGTGACAACATTCTTGGTAACGGAAGCGAAAGAAGCCGCCTCAACCCAGTTTGTGAAGTAGTCAATGACCACAAAGATGAAGAGGTGTCCATTAGAGGCCGTGGGCTTGATTTCTCCAATCATATCGATGCCCGACATCACGAACGGCCAGGGAGCAGTTAGGACATTTATAGGAACTGGAGGTACATGCACTTTGTCAGCATAGATCTGACACATGTGGCAGGTTTGAGAGTGCTGATAGCAATCTGCTTCCATGGTAGACCAGTAATAACCTTCCCGTAGGATCTTCATTGCGATCGTATGCCCACTGGAATGGGTGCCAAAAGTGCCTTCATGTAAGTCAGCCATGATCTTTTCTGCCTCAACCTTGTCTATGTAACAAAGAAAAACAGAGTTGTCGTTGCATTTGTAGAGAATACCATTACTGATGAAGAACTTAGCAGAGAATCTCCTTAAGAACTTCTTATCATTAACTGAAGCTCCTTCCGGATAATCTTGAGCCTCGAGGTACCTCTTGACTTCATGGAACCAAGGATGGTCCACTACTTCTTTATTATAGATCTCGTGACAGTAGGCTGGTTCATCCATCCGTTCAATGGTGATTTGGGGAGCCTCGTTATCCCATTTGAGATTAAACATGGATGACAATGTTTCTAGCACGTCCTCTAGTTGATTTTCTTCTCGCGGGAAATACTCGAAGGTAATTTCCTCGAAATATGGGATTAACGTCAACACATGTTCTTTGTAGGGGATTAGGTTAGGGTGCTTAGTGTCCCATTCTCCTTTGATCTGACTGATGACCAAGGCTGAATCTCCAAACACACTTAAAGACTTGATTCCCAAATCTATGGCAGCTTTGAGACCAAAAATACACGCTTCGTACTCTGCCATGTTATTTGTACAGTTGAAGTAAAGTCTTGCAGTGAAGGGAGTATGACATCCTTCCGGGGATATGAGTACAACACCTATGCCATTGCCGAGTGCGTTGGACGCCCCATCAAAAACCAAGGTCCATCGGGATCCTTGTTCAGGTCCGTCATATGGTCTGAGTTCTTCACAATTGTTCACCATCATGATGTCTTCATCTGGGAATTCGAATTTCATGGACTGATAGTCATCCACAGCTTGATGAGCAAGGTGATCGGCTAACACACTCCCCTTTATTTCTTTTTGGGTAGTGTACTAAATGTCGTATTCAGTCAGGATCATCTGCCATCTCGCTATTCTCCCAGAGAGGGCAGGATTCTCGAATATGTATTTTATTGGATACATCTTGGATATCAATAAGGTAGTATGGGTCAACATATACTGTCTTAATCGGCGAGCAGCCCATGCCAGAGCGCAACAAGTTTTCTTGAGTAGAGAATACATTGTTTTACAGTCGGTAAACTTTTTGCTCAGGTAGTAAATAGCATGCTCTTTTTGGACATACTCGTCATGCTGCCCCAACACACACCCATTGAATTTTCCAAAACAATTAGATACATGATCAATGGTCTTCCCTCGACGAGCGACATCAAAATAGGAGGCTCTTGAAGGTACTCTTTGATCTTGTTGAAGGCAGCTTGGAACTCATCATTCCATTTGACTACTTGATCTTTGTTCAGTAATTTGAAGATTGGTTCACAAGTAGCTGTTAAGTAAGAAATGAATCTGGAAATGTAATTTAGCCGTCCTAAGAATCCTCTGACTTCCTTCTCAGTACGAGGAGCAGGAATTTCTTGTATTGCTTTCACCTTGGCAAGATCTACTTCGATACCTTTACCGCTAACAATGAAGCCTAGGAGTTTACCGGACCTCACCCCAAATGTGCATTTATTCGGGTTCAACTCAGCTTGTATTTCTTCAGTCTCTAAAATAGTTTCTACAAATGGTCAAGATGTTCCTCTTCAGTTTGAGATCTGGCTATCATGTCGTCCACATAGACCTCTATTTTGTGATGTATCATGTCATGAAATGAAGCTACCGTGGCACGTTGATAGGTTGCCCCAACATTCTTCAACCCGAATGGCATAACCTTGTAACAGAATGTGCCCCACTATGTGACGAAGGTCGTTTTCTCCATATCCTCAGGCGCCATTTTGATTTGATTGTAGCCGGAGAAACCATCCAAATGAGAACATCTTATGATGTGTGATATTGTGAACCAGAATATCAATATGGTGGAGTGGGAAATCATCCTTCGGGCTTGCCCTATTCAAATCTTTGTAGTCCACACACATATGTACTTTTCAATCCTTTTTAGGCACTGGAACAAAATTGGAGACCCATTGTGGATAGGAGGTAACAACTAAGAATTTAGAATTGAATTGTTTCATGACTTCAGCCTTGATCTTTTCTGACATGTCTGGCCGCATGCGATAGACTTTCTGTTTTACCAGAGGGCAGTCTTCTTTTGTCGGTAGACGATGGACCACGATATCAACATCAAGTCCTGGCATGTCCTTGTACGACCAGGCAAAGACCTCAACATAATCATATAGCAACTGAGTTAGACGCTTCTTGACACTGGGTTCCAGATTGACACCCACCTTGAATTATTTCTTGTCCTCTTCGGTACCTAACTTAATTGTGTCCACTGGTTCTTTGTGGGGTTGTATGGTCCTGTCTTCCTGTTGTAGTAACCTGACTAGTTCCCTTGGCACTTCACAATCTTCCTCACCTTCGTCTTCGGCTTGGTAGATTAGATTTTCAGAGTCATAATAAGCCATAGCAGAATGGTTACCCATGGGATCTTGAGTGGATGTAGACCTGCATTTTTAATGTGAGTGTGTGTAAGAGTATAGCTATCTTTGAAAGAAAATAAAAATGTAGAAAAAGAAAGACAAAGAGCACAAAGTTTTTATGCAAAAATGTCCTTGATTCATTGATGATATATGAAAATGAGGTAACAACCCTTACAAATGGACCGTTGTGCCTCGAGTAAGACACAAGGTTTAAAAAGTCTGAATTGTTTAATTATAACAAGTCCGATAGAAAATTTAAAGACAATTACTGTTGGATAAAAGTAATTGGGACAAAATCTTTAGCCTTCTAGTTGGTGAGTCCTCCATTGACAGTTAGGAAAATCCATTCTTCTAGGTCACAGTTATCATCACTATCCTCCATTGTGTTGACTCCATGGTTGCCGATCCTCAAAGGTGGTCCCCCGGCATGAGCACGACGAACAACTTTCTGGGCTCCTGAAGTGAAACCCAAACCAAATTTGTCAGATTTGTAAGGGATATGAAGGAGTTGGCCCCAAATAGTACACCCACCTTCTTCGATCATCGCCTTGGCGTCTTTCAGAGAAGACATCTTTAGTGGAGGTCTCGTAATCTTCAAGATTTGGGAAACAATCTTGGTAGCTGCCACTGTCTGTGGGACTTCCTCAAAATGATGAAATGGAGTCTCAATGAATTTACCATCCAAT
Organism: Vicia faba; assembly: GCA_948472305.1. Taxonomy (NCBI): domain Eukaryota; kingdom Viridiplantae; phylum Streptophyta; class Magnoliopsida; order Fabales; family Fabaceae; genus Vicia; species Vicia faba. Next base: position 1,366,387,435 of record OX451739.1, on the reverse strand, counting down.
TCCACATATCTGAAGAAGTTCAAGTGACTGACCATATATTCCTCTTCTCCATGGACAATAATGATTTTCCCCTCTGTTAGACATTTCAGCATCTAATGTAATGTAGAGGTGACGACACTAGTGTTGTGAATCCATGGTCGGCCCAATAAACAGGAATATGAAGGGATAATGTCCATCACGTAGAGAGTTGAATCAAAAGGTTTGAGTAACTTTTATTTGGATGTCCACCTCCCCATGCACCATCCTCTTCAATCCGTCAAAAGCCCTTACCAATATGTTTTTGGGTTTTAAAGTCAAACCTTCATAGTCGAGTCTATCCAAAGCTTTCTTAGGCAGCACAATCAAGGATGAACTAGTATCAACTAGGACATGAGCCAAAGTTATGCCCATCCATTCAACAGAGACATGCAACGCCTCGTTATGTTTCCTCCCTTTAGGCGTTAGGTCAGCATCAGAAAATCCTAAGCCGTTGTCAGCTGTCAAGCTGGCCACACAGTCTTGAACTGATCAGCAGAAGTTTCCTGTGGCACATGGGAAGTTTTAAGAAATTTCACCAAGGCCTTCGCATGAGCCTTGGAGCACAACAATAAAGCCAGCATGGAGATCTTTGATGGAGTCTACCCTAGTTGTTCGACCACGTCGTAGTCGCTCCTTTTTATAATTTTCAGAATTTCTTCTATCTTTTTTTGGAAGGCCTCTGGGATAGATATTGATTGTGCCTTGATCCGGACAGGCTCAACCAGAATTCCTTTTCCCCGAGTCTCGGCCGACTCGGTGGTAGGGGTTTCAGTAGGGGTAAGCATATGGATTGTAGTAGTAGTGTCAATAGGAACAAAAACATGGATGATCACAGGACCGGCAACAGTCTTTGGAGGAGCAATCTCGGGGGAGAATACTCTGCCACTTCGGGTTATCTTGTTGTTTCCTGCATTGTTGTCGATTTCGGGGTCAGCCTTCTCAAAAATTGAGTCTTCATCGGCCAACCAATCTTGCTTGACGTCGTGATAGTAGACGTCGCCCCCATAGTTCCATGGGAGAGTTTTATCTGATGAGTACGGGATTGGACCTGGCATAGTAATTATCTGTGGAGTCACCTTAAGAAATGATGTAATCCTAACGGGTCTTTTGGTGGAGACCCTAGAAGGATTGGTGGAAATGGTTACTATTGAAACATCTTTGTAAGAAATGGTTGGAACGGGAGTCTTTTCAAACAAAATCTCTTTGTCATCCATTAGGCGTTGGACACCTGCTTTCAGTAAATTACAACTAGTTGGTAGGGATAAACAGAGGTGGCAACTTTCATCACAGCCCGGAAATAAACCGGCTTTCAACAGGTTCTTCTTGACCTTCATAAGAGGAGTAACAAGTTCATCAACAATAGTAACAAACATATCATCTTCAACATCGTTAACATCACGGCCATGCTTGGGCATAGGAGCGGTGATAACATTTGGGATTTTAGGAGCATCAAACTCAATTTCTTTTGCTTCAAGAAGGTCTTACACCTTGTTATTAAAAGCCCAACAGCTGTTGGTATCATGGCATGGGATTTCTGAATGGTAAGCACAGCGAGCATTACGATGATAATGAGGAGATGCGGTGTTGGGGTTCTTCGGGGCTTCCTTCAAAGTTACCATATTAGATCTCAATAAATGTGGCAAGACATGAGATAGTGTCATATTTATCTGGGTAAATTGTCTTACTGGTCTTTCTGTTCTTGGCTGCTTACTTCTTTGTTGAGTAGGTGCAGGCTTAGGGATCATGACAGCCCCCACCATTGGACGGCGTTCAGCTCTATCTTGATTTCTTTGAGGGTATACAGCACCAACTTCTTTCTTCCTAATAAATGGTTTTCTTACAACAGCTGAGGATGCGTCTTTTTAGATCTTCCCACTCTTAATCCCAGCTTCCAATCTTTCCCCGGTTAGATGATTGAATAAAGGATCGGACAGGGTACCCAGAAACATGTCTACTAGTTCTCTTTCCGACAGAGGAGGATGAACTCTTCCTGCTAAGTCCCTCCATTTCTGAGCGTAGTCTTTGAAACCTTGACTTGAAACCATAGCCATACTCTGGAGTTAAGTACGGGTAGGAGAAAGGTATACGTTGTACTGATACTGTTTATAGAAAGCAGCGGCAAGGTCTTCCCAATTATGAATATTGTCCCTCTCTAGTTTATAGAACCAATCAAGCTGAGTTCCAGATAGACTATCTTGAAAGAAGTGGATCCACAAATCTCTGTCGGCAGTTTGAGGCTGTATCTTCCTCACATAAGATCAAAGGTGCATCTTGGGACACGAAACCCTGTCGTACTTAGAAAATACTAGTGCCTTGAATTTTAGTGGAATAACAATCCCAGACACCAAACCCAACTCTTCAAAGTCCAGTCTGGGCACTTTCTGAATCTCCATTGCACTTAGACGCTCTTCCAGATGTTTGTATTTGTCGTCGGTCGGGGGATACTATTCTTCAGAGTAGTTTTCTTCTTCTTCTTCTTCAGACTCTGGCTCGACAGTCGCTTCCTTTCCTCTTCCTTATTAATTGTCTTTTTCACCAGATGATGTTGCAAAGTCTAAGATCTTTCTGGCTTCCCCTGAGAACCTCCTTCCTAGATTAAGAACACCGGTTGTTTTCTTTACTTTCTTCTTCTTTTCTTCGATCAACAAAGTTCTTAAATCCTCTTGTCCCTTGGATAGAGTCAAGGACATCTGTTGAAACTGAGCATTATGCACCTGAAGGTCTTTTACAGTCTGCTCGAGATCCATCTTACTAAACTAAACAGTAAAAAGATGAGGAGACTTGTTGTAAGAAACCTGCTTATGTTATGATGAGTGGTAGATGCATATGCAATGATTTTAAGGAAATTAGAGATTTAAATTTGCTTTAGACCAAAAAGGAACACATGTTATATTAATAAATCAAAGTTTGAGTACATCATGCCTTCTTTGGGCTTACAAAGAAATGCAAAAACTCTAAGATAAAAGAGTTGTATGCATCCTCTTTGGTGTGATGTAGGCGTTCAGACACCGCTCCTCATGAAGCTTCTTGGTGAGTTCCAAAACCTTCTTCTCGCTGGCGTAGAATTGGGCCTCAAAAGTATCTTGCTCCCGCTAAAGCTGTATCCAATCCCTTGGTAAGTCTTCGAGAGAGGTGGGCATGTCAGGATGCAGGATAATGTATGGAACATATCCTTCCATAATAGGCTCTTTGATAACCGGAAGACTGGAGGGATAAGGCATCATAAGACTTTGAGCACAAGTTCGTACCCATTTTAGGTAAGGCTCAAGAGGGATGGAATTCTTTGCCCAAATGTCTTGCTATCTACCTTGTTCAACATCCTCCAAGCTTGTATAAACCTCTAGCGATGACCTTGATCGTCATTCTCGTAGTCAAATACCAAACCTTGAATAAGCATCTCATGTGGGCCATCCCTTCGGGCGTAACCAAACTGTCTTAAGGCTAAGAAGGGGTTGTAGGTTATACCTCCTCTAATGCCAAGTAAGGGGACATTAGGGAATTCTCCATAACGGTTGACAATAGTAACATTCTCTATAGATCAGGAACACCAATGAATATCTGAATGTTTGAGCGTCATCAACCTATGTGACCACCTTGAACCTTGCTCGTTCTTCAATACAGATTGGGGAAGATGCAAAATAAACTATCTTGCCAAAAGAGGAGTACAGTACATAAGGACACATCTTTTCCTCATAGTGCAAGTGTGAAAAGAATGTAGGATGTCCTCTAACAAAGTAGGCACTGGGTTACGAGACATGAAGATTTTGACGGCGTTCACATTTATGAGTTGGTCAGGATTTGGAAACAAAACCATCCCATAGATGAAGAGAGCCACAATTTCCTCAAAATCTTGCAAATCTAAGGAGTTCCAACAGTTTTGGGCTTTCTCAAACAAGAACTTGGCTAAGAAACATTTGACACCACTCCTTATTTCCCAATTAGTTGTGATATTAGATGATTGCAAGTTTAGGGCTTGAGCAATCTCCTCTGGCTTTGGATCTCTTTCTGTACCTTTTAAAGGTAGTTGATTGAGAATGGGAATCCTCAAGAGTTGGGAGAATTCGTCCAAAGTTGGCACAAGTTGATAATCGGGAAATGTGAAGCAATGATGTAGAGGATCAAAGAACTGGAAGAGCACCTTCATCATGTCCTCATCAGTGTTTGAGGTAACCAAGTTTAGGAGGATACCATGTCTTTTGGTAAATGGAGAATTTTCAGGAATCCTTGATGCCAAGTCTTTAAGTTGAGGAGGGATCCTTACAAGATTGACTTGAATGGTTTTCCTACGAATAAAATCCATGTCCTACAAAACAGAACAAAGATAAATCCCAAGATCCTTGAAATGGTTAGTGAATATGAGTATGATGTTATGATGTTTATGATGTTATGTACATGTAAATATATACAAAAAAAGAAAACAAGTCCTTAGGTCTAGGCTTGCATGGAGTCTCATAGGCAAGTACCCTCTTGAAGTTTAGTTGGCTCAAACTTTTCCTAGTAGTAGTAACCGGGTTCTAAGGGAGCTCAATATCACTGGCTTGTTTCCTTGGGCATTGTTTCAGTGCAAGCCTCTTAAATAGCGACCGAAATATCCCAAAAAACCAAACCTCAATGAGTGTAGTATCGAGTATCTACCAACTTCGAACTGCACCAAAGCCGGTCATCTCACTACATCCTAATGGCCAAGTAGGTCAAGTAAAGGTTCCAGAAGTTAGTTAGTGCTTCATGACATCACTCAGAAGCCCTGTATTCTCCTTGACTACTCAAGGGCTACCGGTACCCACAAATATATCACACTAACGTAGCTATTGCTTAGACCATGTCGGTATACCCCGCACAATTTCCACAACGTATTGCTACTTACCTATAAGGTATCTCAAATCTGGGTAGAGGATTCAAACCCAAAAAAAAACCAAAATGTAAAGCATACAAGTCAAACAATGAAAGCTAATAAGTGTGATCTAACCCTAAGGTAACCCCACTTTAGGAATTTTCCCCAGTAGAGTCGCTAGTTCCGTGATACGGTGGGAGAACTGACTTAGTTGTTTTGCGTTTGATCGCAAATGTTATGGTTAGCAAGAGTCACCACCGAATTTTCTTTTATCCAAAAGGAAAGGTGAAATAGCACAGGAAAGACCTTTGAGATGTTTTCTTGAGTTCGAGGGGTAGATTATGAAAAGGGAAGGTATTAGCACCCTTTTCATCCATGGTTTTCCATGGGCTCTTAGTTACTTGCTAGATCACTTGCTTTTGTTTGAAAATATGCTTTGTGTGGTTTTTGAAAGTATTTTGAAAAGGTGTCATCGTTTAGGCAAACTTTGTAATGATTCTCGTTTGTAAGAATGTATACAAAGTGTTTGATCTTTTTAAAATGTTTTCAAGTTTGTAAGATGTTTTGAAAGTGTTGCTGTTTATTTTGAAAATAGCAAGGATGTTTTAGTTTTGAAATTGAGCAAGTAACTAGGAACATTCTACCTACTCAAAAGTATTTCATGTTCATTTCCTATTTCCTTTGACATTGTTATCTTACCATTGATTTGGTAAGTAACCCTATCTTTGCATTTCTCTTTAGGGACTAAGATCATTTTGGAAGGCAACATGGATAGCGTCATCGAGAGACTATGATCTTACATTTTTCTTGTTTTTGCTAAGATATCTCACATGCATAATATGGCCATTTTTGTAAGGCAACCAAGTGAATTTACCCTAGGGATGTATGTGTGCAAGTGTATTGATTTCCATGCTTGATTTGTCTTTGATTAGGGTTTTCTATTTGTTGGTTTTAATCTTTCCATACAAAACCCTAATTACTAGCATTTGTATATAAAGCATTTAAATTGCGGAAAAATAAAATTACTACGCTATTACATCATTTTTGGGGATGGGGTGTACAAATTACACATGGGGAAATGCAAGAAATTAAATCTAAATACATTATTACAACCATATTGAACTTTGGATAAATGTACAAATAAAGATAAAATGCAAGAATATAAAATGTAAGAAGAGATGTGATTTTTGTTTGGTTTTTTTATGAAAAGGGTTTTTTGACCTAATTAATTAAAATTAAAATAATCAACTAAAAATAAGGAAATTAATATTAAGTTAGTAAAATAAATTAATTTAGAGGAAATTTTTTTTTAGGGTTTTTGTGAATTTAAATAAACTAGTAAATACAAATAATTAAATAAAAGATCCTAAATTCTAAATTGATTTTAACTTACAAGAAAAATAATAATTAAAATTTATTATCTAAGTATTCAAATAAAGAAATTAATTAAATAAACTATTTTTGTTCTTTTAATTTTGTAAAGAAAAATAAACTAAATAAATATAAATAATAAAATATAAATAATAAAATATAAATATTTTGGGATTTTTTATTAATTAAAATAATAATAATAATAATAATATTAATAATATTAATAATAATAATAATAAAAGATAAAAAATAAAATAAAATAAAATAAAAGTCAGGGAGGTTGATAAGTGAAAAAGGGAGTGTTGTGAGAAAAAAAAAGTCAGGCCCATAGGATAGAGGCCCAAGCTTTTTCCTGAAACCAAAAAAATGTCAAAAATGTGGAAAAAAAAAGCAAAAAGCAGCGCGCTGATGTTCGAACCCATGACCTCTTGATTACCAGCGTGCTGCCTTACCACTGGGGTGGTTATACATCCGTTAATATAACTGAAATGATAAATATTTAAGGTAAAACAAGTCTTGAACACTTCATCTTTAACCTCCAGTCAGACCACCTGTAACTTCACCATTTCTCAACAAAAATGGAAGATGCAAACATGAAAGTTGCTCCATTTTTCCATACGAATCCAAACATATAAATATCATGAACTATGAATCAAAGATGAATGAGAATTTTTGAAAGTACCAAATTCTGACCTAATTATTTTCATAGATTCAATCCTAAAATTCTCCTAGCTCAATCAATATAAATGAAATCTATGGACCTGTACAGCTTCAGGGAAATGATATCTACATTTTACCTTCACAAATGCAAGCCTAATAATGCCTAAGTAATGAGATAGAAGTTCAACAAAAATACCTCAAAAATGGAAATCGTTAAATGTAAATGGGCATGATTCAAGGTGCTGCAATGATCAGGTTAGCTTCCTTGAGTCTATAGGAAGCTAATGCAATGCTTAGCTTGAGTTGAGGATGATTGAAATGGCTTGGAGAAGTCAATGTGCAATGCTCTGTTTTTTGTTATGGAGGATATGGTAAATGATGTTACAGTGATGAAACAGGGACATGGATAGGTTACATTTGATGTAAGGAAGCTTTAGAAACTAAAAGGACAAGAAACACACGAGGGAAATATGAGTTTGGTGTTCAAGGTCAGAAATTATGCAACAATGGAGATTTTGGGAAATTTCTGATTTGAGAGAGTTTTGGTGTATTTCAAGGTGATTAAGCTCGTCCCTTAACTCATAAATAGTGCCTCTATTTATAAGCAACAAGTATGGAGACTTGTATCTGATCAGAATTCAAAATCACATGTTTAAGCTCAACATGTGGTTTTTTGAGAAATCAAGTTTCAATGCCTTGTGTACTGGCTAAGATAGAGTGGTTATGCTTTAAACACACTTTCTTCTGACTTTGTAGATGGAGTGTGATCAGAGGGAACAAGTTAGAGGCTCAAGAATTGAATTTGCACATAAAGCTTGCTTTTCTAAAATGGAAGTGTTCACTTTATGCCATTAATGGAAATGTGTATTGGATAATGCTTAAACCACTTGGATTAAAGCTCAAAAGTTTGTGTAATCAATTAATGATGGATAGATACACAAGTTAGAAGGCCTGCAAAGCAAGATTATGCAGCCTAATATTGAAATTGCATTTTTGTTCATCATGAAAATGACCTATAATTTTAGTTTGAAACCCTAACTTCCTCTCTTCGATTATCCTTGCTCAAGAATGATTCAAGGAGTTCTTGGAAATTTTAGAAAGCTTGTAATATGATCTACAACCCCTCTTTGAATGACTTTTGAAAATTCCCCTTGGAACTATATGAAAAATGCCATGAAGTTAGATCAAAATCCTGCCTAAACTAGGGCAAAATTTCCACTAAGTATTTAGTTTCAAGACCATGACTTCATGAATTAATAAATTGATATCCAAGCATTTCTAGGAGAAGTTTTGTAAATGAATGTTGTATATGTCATGTAGATCTATAAATTTCATGTTGAAAGTTTCTTTTGAATCATCTTGCATTATGGTGAAAAATTGGCTCAAAGTTGTGAAAAAGCATGAAGTTTTCAACACTTAGAAAAATTTCTAAGTTTGAAAACTTTGACTTTTTGATTTCTTGATGAGCAAGTTTCATATTTTGACATGTTTTGATGCATTGTGATCTTTGACACTTGATTTTGGCCAAAAAGTTAAAGTTTAACTTTTCAGTATACAGTTGACTTTTGATCAGTTTACTGAAAATCAACTATCAATCAATTGATCTTGAGCAATGTTTTGAGTCCTGTCATTAGTTAAAAATGATGCAATTGAACTCTTGAAATCATGTCTCAAACCAATTAACCATTTGCTAAGTCAAAAATCAGAAATTTCCCTTTCTCAGTTAAAACCCTAATTTTGACCATTTTGCCCTTTTGATGATTTGATCACATTTCTTGAGGAATTATGGTCCAAACTTGATCAAATGATACATATGAGTTTATAATGTTGACGTGGATAAAAAATTATGAAGTTTGACTGTAAATTGGCCACATTTGACTTTTTCCCCAATACAACTAATATTTAAGTCAACTGCTCAATTGACTGGGCAAAAATGTGATCCAAGGCTTGAAACTTGACATGAGTAATCTTGGGGGTCCGTAATGATCCATGAAAGTCATATTAGGCTTTGAAAGTTAAATTATCCTTGTGCAATCTCAAACCCTAATTTTGGTCATCAGTGCTTAAGGAGGTGTCTTGAGCTGATCAACCCTAGTGCAGTCTTGAACCAAAGGAGATCTTGTGAGAAAATACTTGATAAATGAGAGGGAAAATTCTGGGGTACAACACTCATCAACAAAGATGCCAAGGGAAAGAGTACTAAAGGTTTTGCTACAAGGGTCAAAATATCAAAGGCTACTAAAGGCCTAATTAATTAAAGTGCTAAAGGTAAAATTGCTGATGGTTTGACTCTAGATGATGAAATGTAAAAGGCTATTGAAGGCATCAAAATTAAATTCCAAGAAGTTAGCATCACTGATCGTCCCAACCTTGAAGTGAACATGGCGAAGATGAACCAGCATGTTGAGATGGATGTTGTCAAAAGGCGCGTCTAAAAATAAGAAGATCAAATGAAATTGATGTACTCAAAATCTAGTGAGAGTCTCTTGGACTTTATAATTCGATGTCAAAAGAAGCACTCAGAGGCTCTAACATGCTCCAGGTATAGTGTAGTGTATGATAGGAAAGCTTTAGAAAACTACAAAAGGGTTCAAATTGCCCAAAAGAGGGAAATTAGAGAGATGCCACTAGAGGGTTTGTGTTTGAAAAACGAGGAGACCCTTGAAGGCTAAATAGTGCGTATCCTCAAGTGAATTGAAGGGAAACTTTCAAGCCACCTGCAAATGCTCCAACTAACATATGGGTAACACCAACTAAGAATAGGGTGTAAGAGCAGGAAAAATGGAGGAGTTTTGAATTCGGAAGAGTCTTATCTATATCCTCCATGAAAGACTTTCAAGTATCGAATCAACAAGCTTATAAATTTGATGGCTACAAAGGAAAGAACCCAATGTCGAGGTCTCAATGGAGGAAACATCAGAGAATTAGGAAGGAACAGAGAGAAATGGATTATAAGGATGCATGGGAATCTAGTACCAATAAACTTCCTCCTTAAAACAAAAATGAGGAGAAAAAGCAAGTAGAAAGGAAGCTTTTTTCCCCAAGAAAGGAGAAAACCAATGAATGAAGACAAGAAAGCCCAATAGAAGATGAATACATGTTAACTAACAACTTTGACTCAGAAGATGAAGAAATGTTTGAATTGTAATGTGGTTTATGTGCTACCTCATGAGCACAACAAAATGAATTAGGCTGAAGAAAATGAAGAGGCTGATGAAGTAAAAATTTCATCATAGGCCAGTATGTTATTACGTCAGGAACAACGAAGCAGTAGAGGAACAAAATGTGTTCTTTGAACGCCTATATAAAGGCATGAAGAATCATATGAAACACTTATTCATATGGGTTAAGGTAGAAATGTTGGAATAAATAAAACCCTAGTAGGTGGAGGGGCAACAGTGAATCTGATGCCACAAATTATGCTCAAAAGGATTGGAATGTTCGATACAGATCTCAAGCCACATAATATGGTTTTATTAGATTATGAAGGAAAAGTGGGCCACACTCTTGGAGTAATCCAAGTGGATATTACCGTGGGATCTATCACCAGACCCATCATGTTCATGGTAATTGCCTCAAAGGAAAACTTTAACTTGCTACTTGGCCGTGAATGAATTCATGGCGTGGGGGGCAATTCCATCCTCACATCACCAAAGCATTGCAATTTGGAGAGAAGATAGAATCACGGAAAACACAAAAGGATATCAGATCTACTATATGGTTGAGATTATCCATATCGATAGAAGAAATTTCGACAAGAATCTTGCTAATATAGGTCCATGCAATCTTGTAGAAGATGCATACTCACCAATAAAAAATACCCTTTATTTCCTCCCTTTACACCCAACCCATGGATTTCAATGGGATGGGGAAATCATGGGGGAAGAAAATGATGTGAAGGGAGTACCAGGACTCAGGCCAACTGGGTGGGGGACGAAGATGTTGATGATGTTTTAGTGTAGTTTTAGTGAAAAGATTCCAGCTTACTTAGCAGAAAACAAATTAAAACGGCCTTGGAGGTTGAAGTTAAGTATATGGCTGTTGAAGCCAATAGTGAAGGAATTATTGCAAAGGGAACATGGATCAATTTCAAGCCAGAACCCCCTGGAAAAATAACATCCTTCAAAGAAAAAGACCAGAGGTTGGATGTGATATATGACGAAGAGCTTTTGGGATTCGAAAAAGATCCAACAATGCCAAGTGTGAAAATGATGGTGCAAGATCCACTCAAATAAATTGATTTGGGCGATGGGTCCAACAAAATACCCACTTACATCAGTATAAAACTTAACCCAGAAGTGGAGTTAAGGTGATCCAATTACTGAAGGAATACAACGATTTCTTTGCTTGGGATTATGATGAAATACCTGGGTTAAGCAGCGATCTCGTCGAATTAAAGTTGGCTATAAAGGATGGAAATAAGCCCATCAAGAAGACCCCAACAAGATTTGTACCAGAGATTCTCTCAAAGATAAATAAGGAAATTAAAAGACTCCTCAGATGTAAGTTCATCCAGACTACAAGGTATGTCAAATGGATCACAAATATAATACATGTTATTAAAAAGAATGGATCCTTAAGGGTTTGCATTGATTTTTGAGATTTAAATTTTGCGACCCCAAAGGACGAATACCCAATGCCTATGGTAGAAATGCCGATAAATTCAACCGTATGCTTTGGGTATCTTAGCATGCTTGATGAATACTCTAGGTATAATCATATATTCATTGCTGAAGAAGATGTGCTCAAAACGCATTTTTGATTCCCATGGGTAATATGAACTTATGAATGGGTGGTTATGCCTCTTGGTTTAAAAATTGTTGGGGAAACTTACCAAAGAGAAATTAATTCTATATTTCATGATTTCATTGAGACTTTCATGCAGGTTTAGATAGATGACATAGTTGTAAGATGAAAGTCATTTGGATCCCCTTCGCCATTCATTCGAAAGAATGAGGAAACACGGTTTAGAGATGAATCCCCTTAAGTGTGTCTTTTTTGTTCAGGCTGGTGATTTTTTGGGCTTTGTGGTCCAAAATAAGGGAATAAAGATTAACCAGAATAAGACGTAGGCCATCATGGAAGTGAAATTGCCATCAACGAAGAAAGAGTTGCAATCTTTACTTGGAAAAATAAATTTCTTAAGAATATTTACCTCAAAATTAAGTGGGCGCACTCAAGCCTTCTCTCCCCTTCTGCGTTTAAAACAAGGAGGCTTCAAATGGAGGAAGGAACATCAAGAGGAATTTGACAAGATTAAGCAATGCCTTGTTCAACCTCCAATAATGTCACCCCCTTGTAGCTATAAAAGTATCATATTGTACATATCCACATATGATGTAACCATATGAAATATGCTCGCACAAGAGGATGAGAATGGAATTGAAAGAGCCATATACTACCTTAGTCGATTATTGAACGATGCATAAACTAGGTATAATATTGTAGAAAAATTGTGTCTATGTTTATAATTATCTTGTACAAAGTTGAAATACTATATAAAACCAGTTAATTTGTATATTTCTTCTAACTTCGATGTTATTAAGCACATGCTCTCAAAGCCAATCCTGCACAATCGAATTGGCAAATGGGCACTTGCCCTAATAGAGTATTCCTTGATTTTAATGCCTTTAAAAGCTATGATAGGAAAAGTGTTCTATGATTTCATTGTTGACCATGCAGTGGTTGAAGTTCCTCAAAATTATGTGGAACTTGAACCTTGGATACTATTCCTCGATGGTTCTACTCATAAATATGAAAAATTTCCAAAAAACTTCAATTATAAAATCGACGGTCTCCCTTGTTCGAATAATGAAGCAGAATATGAGGCTTTGATAGAAGGACTTGAATCTTTTTTAGAATTAGGGGAAACTAGGGTTGAAATAACACGATACTCTGAACTGGTGATAAAGCAAATAACCAAGGAGTACAAGTGCATAAAAGAAAATTTGATAATGTACTTCGTTATAACAAATAGGCCGCTTCAAAGATTTGAGTATGTGATCATAAGACACATCCCTAGATTGAAGAACCAAGAAGACAATGACCTAGCCCAAATTGCCTCAGGATACAAAGTATCAAAGGAAACGTTGGATGATTTGATTGAAGTACGTGGAAAGGTATTGGCTACCAAATTGTCTCCACCAGACATAGAAAACTCAAGTTTGGGATATGTAAATGCAGAAAGAATTGAAGTATTGGCCATCAATAGTTTCGCATATACAGATTGGAGGAGTCCAATAATAGAGTACTTGAAGAATCCAACAACGAACACAAAAAGAAAAGTTAAATATTATGCCCTAAGCTACGTGTTGGTGAGAAACGAATTATTCAAGAAGACACAAGAATGAATCTTACTAAAATGTTTAGGAGAAACCAAAGCCTACTCCACATTGTCGAATGTACATGGAAGGGTGTGTGGAGCATATCAAGTAGTTCACAAGATGAAGTGGCTTTTGTTTCGACATGGAATGTATTAGCCCTCCATATTGAAAGATTATTTAGAATTCGCTAAGGGATGCCAAGAATGCCATGTTCATGGAGGCATTCAATATGCTCCTGCAAGTGAGTTGCATTCCATAATAAAACTATGGCCCTTCAGAGGTTGGGCACTGGACGTGGTTGGAGAAAATTGATTAGCCTCATCCAAAGGTCAGATACACATTCTAGTGGGAATCAATTATTTTACAAAATGGATTGAGGCAATACCTTTGGCGAACATTGATCAAGAAACTATTATTGAATTCATCTAAAGACTTATAGTTATAGGTTTGGGATCCCAAAGATCATTACAACTGATCAAGGAACAATCTTCACTGGTCGAAAGATGCAGGAGTTTGCTAAAGAAGCGGGATTCAAATTATTAACTTCTACACCTTATTATGCTTAGGAAAATGGACAAGTTGAGGTTGCGAACAAAGTAATTATTTTCTTAATAAAAAGGCATGTGGGAAGAAATCCAAAAAATTGGCATGAGACTTTGGATCAAGCTTTGTGGGCTTGTCTAACGTCTCCCAAAGAAGCAACAAATGCTATGCCATTTTTATTGACCTTTAGGAATAATGCAATTCTGCCAATAGAAATATGTTTGCAGTCAGTAAGAATTCAGAGGCAGAATAAAATCCCCTCTGACTATTATTGAGAAATGATGATGAATGAACTAGTTGAGTTGGATGAAGAAAGATTGTATGCTTTAGAAATCCTAAGGATACAAAAAGAGAGAGTAGTTAAAGCTTACAATAAACGAGCCAGTGAAAAAGTATTTTTACTTGATGATTTGGTTCGGTAGGTAATACTACCAATAGCTCAAAAGAACAAGCTATTGGGAAAATGGTCCCCACATTGGGAAGGAACCTTTCGAATAAATTAAACATTTTCAAACAACGCTTACGGAATAGAAGAATTGGCAGAAGATAGAAGAATCCTAAAGATAAATGGCAAGTACTTGAAGAAGTATAAACCTATGCTTCAGGAATTAAAGATTATCACAGAATAATAAAAAGAAAATAGAAAGTCCAACACGGTGTTACCATAAAATTCCAAAATTGATCTATTTCAAAGTTACAATTCAAAAGTGCATAAAAAGAAGAAGTAACAATACTATAAATGCAAAGAAATTAAAAAGGCAAGTTGGTCATCATTCTTCCATATTTAGTTTTTTCCAACTTCAACATATATTCAATTTAGGTTTGGACAGCTAGAAGATCTGAAACTTCTTCCCTAGGTTTTTGGCCTTATCAACATGTTCAACGCTTTGTGTAATCTCCTTGTTGGTTTCAGTGTGATCCATCTTCTTGATTTCTTGTTGAAGAGCCTCTTCTTGAGAGATCTTCTCTTTCAATTGCTAGATTTGTTCATTCCAAAGAGATATGGAGCGAGTGCATATGTCGAAGTTCTCTTGTGTTGTCTTGAAACATTTATCCATTTGCTTAGCTTTGGTGGAAGTTTCAAGAGCTTTTGCCCATTCAGTAGCTTGAATAGCCTGCTTATCTTGAAGCTTCGACTTAGCATCTCATTCCTGATTGAAGTATGTGCTGATCTGGTCAATCAAAGTGCTTATGTCTATCAAGGCTTCAGCAATCTCAGGTGGACAAGTGACTCTGTTAAATAGGTTTTTTAATTTCTTCAGTCCATAGCATGCAGTGGCATTGTTCTTCAAATATTTCTCCATGGTGCATTATTCTGCGAAAAGAGTAGGTATTGACACAAACTCTTGATTCCCAGACAAAATGGGTTTTGTTATGTGAGCAATGGGATTGAAAGCATCATCTTTTGTGTTCTTCACGTCCTTAGCATATTTGTTACTCTTCTTAGAGGGCGCCATTAATGAAGACATTTTGGAAGATGAATGATGTATGAAGAAGATAAGAGAAAATCACAAGTTTTTGGAAGATGAGAGCAGAAAAGTGTTTACTTGAAGAAGAAGAGAGTATTTATAATTGAAAAATTATAAATGGCTCACTTTCATTTTTATTAATGAAAAAGATTGTGGGACATTTGTTGTTTGTTGATAAGCTGACAAGATGATTACTTTTTGGAAAAGCCACGATTTAACCCTATTTAGTGTAGCAATGATGGAAGAACGAAACTGCACACGTCTCGATAAGACATTTGGAATGATGGTCATCATGACCATGACGTCACATGAGTAATGATCATAATGAAGTAACTTTGGTTTCGAAATTGAAGGTTCACAAAAAATGTCCATTTCTTCAAGTATTTCGGAATAAAACATTTTTGGTGGGCAATTTGTTAGCTGGAAATTTCGAAAACCTGAAATGTTAATGACAAATGAAGAATGTCGAAGGAAATCTAGCTCTTAAGGAAATATGAGAATATTTTATGAAGCTTTCGACTGACAAGCCTATGGATAGTTAATCTTGTTAAATATTTAAGAAAATCTGTTGTTCGTGAATGAGTGGGACAAAGGATATTTTGAAATTTCAAATATGATTATTCGACAAGTCACGTAATTTTATTTGGCGCCTCAAAAGGAAGAGTATTTCAAATTCAAATGGTTTGATCTTATCGAAAAGGATGCATGGAAGTCTGGGGATTCGAAGGACATGAAAACATCGAACGTGGCATTATTTTAGAGAAAGACCGTTATGGTCGAAGTAGTATAAATTAGAATCTTTGTGAGGGTTTTAGTATGTTCAAACATTCTACAAATACTCAATATTTTCAAAGTACCAACTTACCAAGAAAATAGTTTCCTAAGAATGTACATATGAATCACAAAGTTTTATTCAATTTTCAATTTCTCTTTACAAAAGTTCTTTTAATTTCTTTTACATTTAAGTCGAAGTCTTTCTATTTTCCTGTAGTTACTTTGCATAGTGTTACAATTACTTACATATTAACCATTACCTTCTAAAATATGAACATTCGAAAGATATAAAACACCAAACTAGACACATGTCCTAGGATCAATCTAGTCGATCATGTGAGTATCCAAAATTATCTTTGTTTTTTGAAGACTAGCGCTTGTTTACCAAATTCTATGGTAAACACCAGGATAAAAATAATTGTGCTCATTTATTATTATTCAGTTTTTTATCTTTGTGTTTGAGTTGTGAAAATATTATGTTTGGTGCAACACAATTCAACCACCCCCCTTCTTGTGTTTCTCACAGCTTCACAAATTACAACAAAGGAAAAAGCTATGGAAGGATATAGTCAATTTGCATAAGCAATCCACTGAATCTTGGTGTTTAATTGGAGACTACAAGAATGTTAGATAACCTGAAGATAGAATTGGGGGTAAATAAGCCAATGAGTCAATGAGTCAAAATATGAGGACATGGTTAGAATGATGGATAACATTGGGCTTTTTGAGATGGAGAGTATTGGGGGATGATTTCACTTGGTCCAACAGACATACAAATGGAACTATGAATTCTAGAATTGATAGGATTTAGGGTAACGTGAATTGTTACCTTCAAGAACATGAAACCAGCCTTTAGATAATGGAGCCAAGAATCTCTAACCATGCCCTGGTTTTCCTAAAGTGTACTGACCATAGATGTGACAGAAAGAGCCATTTTAAATTCATGAATGTTGTAACCGAGATACATGATTTCTTGGAGAACATTACTAGGAATTGGAATCAACCTCTAAAGGTGGCATGTACAAATTATGGAAGAAACTATGCAGATTTCATCCTGTTATCAGAACCCTAAGCAGGCCTATGTCTGACATAAATGTGAACTTGGAAAAATCTAGAGGGTCTGGTTTAGGATTCTCTGCCAATAATGGCAAAGGCGAAAGTTTGAAGTAAAAATCTACTATGAGCAACTATTATGATGATTTCCATAGCGAAGGCTACCTTCATCCAACTATTTATGGAGTTAATGATATTGATGAGGATGAAGAAGATTAGGAGATTTCGAATTATGTGACCCCTGGAGTCAGAATCCAAAACTGGGTCACTTATAATGTTCCCTCTTGCATCCATGCCTCAAAGTAATTTGTTTGTTCTTTTCAAAAAGCTTTCATTCTGCCTAAGATGAAAGTTAATAGTGTATGGGCTTATCTATTTTTTTTTTATCATTAAAATCATAAATAAAAGTTGTCTTTGATTCTCAAAATTGTTACTTTTATTTTTCTGCTTTTTCATGGAAAATGGTAATAATAAAAAAAATTTTGAGTAAAATAATAATTGAAAATAAATCTGCATAATCACTTGATATATGTGTTAGTTTCTAAAAGCAATCACAAATTACATATGCAGATTAACTAATACACCTGTTGAATACAATGACCATACACCCTCTCCCAACTTTGAATATCATGTGTATGGGACAGAAGAAGAAGAATACGATGAGGTTCCAGAAGAGGTTTCATGATTGCTCGAGCACGGGGAAAATGCCATTCAGCCGTATAAAGAGTCATTGGAAACAATCAATTTGGGTTCAGAAGAGGAGCCAAAGGAAGTCAAGATTGGAGCATCGTTGCATCCTGATGTGAAGAAAAAGTTGACTGAACTATTGAAAGAGTATGTGGATATCTTTGCTTGGTCTTACCCAGATATGCCTTTTCTAAATACTGATATTGTGGAACATCACTTGCCGTTGAAGTAAAAGTGCCCACCCGTCAAATAAAAGTTCAGAAGAACTCACCCTGATATGGCAGTAAAAATCAAAGAAGAAGTCTTAAAGTAGATAAATGTCGGTTTTCTTGTGACATCACTGTATCCTCAATGGATAGCCAACATTGTGCCTGTACTGAAGAAAGATGGAAAAGTTTGCATGTGCGTAGATTACAGAGATCTAAATAAAGCTAGTCCGAAAAATGATTTCCCATTACCACACATTGATATGCTAGTTGATAGAACAACAAAATTTAAAGTATTCTCGTTCATGGACGGATTTTCAAGATATAATCAAATAAGAATGGATCCTGAGGACATGGAAAAAAAAACGTTTATGACACCCTGGGGAACATTCTGTTACAGAGTGATGCCCTTCGGGTTGAAGAACGCTGGTGCAACGTACCAGAGGGCTATGGCAACCTTATTCCATGATCTGATGCACAAGGAAATTAATGTATATGTTAATGAGATAATTGCCAAATCACAGAATGAAGAAGGGCATGTGGATGATTTGTTGAAGTTATTTCAGTGTTTGAGGAAGTATTGTCTCCGCTTGAATCCAAATTAATGCACCTTCGGTTTCTGATCAGGGAAGTTGTTGGGTTTTATTGTCAGCTAGAAAGGGATTGAAGTTGACCCAGATAAGGTCAAAGCGATCCAAGAAATGCCTGCACCAAGGACTGAGAAGCAAGTTAGAGGCTTCCTTGGGCGTCTGAATTATATTTCCAGATTCATCTCCCACATGACTGCAACATGTGAACCGATATTTATGTTTCTAAAGAAAGATCAGGGTTATGTGTGGATAGAGGATTTCCAGAGGGAATTTGAAAGTATCAAAGATTATCTGCTTGAACCTCCTATCTTGCTCCCTTCCGTTGAAGGAAGACTATTGATCATGTATCTGACTGTGTTGGATAGTTCTATGGGCTGTATTTTGGGACAACAAATGAAACAGGAAAGAAAGAATATGCCATATATCATCTCAGTAAGAAGTTTACTGATTGTGAATCATGGTATTCTATGTTGGAGAAGACATGTTGCGCTCTGGCCTGGGCGGCAAAGCGGTTGCGGAAATATATGTTGAATAATACTACTTGGTTGATTTCCAAAATGGATCCAATTATGTATATTTTTTAAAAGCCTTCTCTCACAGGGAGAATTTCCCGCTGTAAAATGTTATTTTCTGAATACGACATTGAGTACTACACTCAGAAGGCTATAAAAAGTAGTATGCTGGCGGATTATCTTGCTCACCAACCGATAGATGACTATCAATCCGTCAAATTTGACTTTCCCGATGAGGATGTGATGTTCTTGAAAGTAAAAGATTATGATGAACCTTTTACTGGGGAAGGTCCAGATCCTGAATCTCGCTAGGGCATGGTATTTGATGGAGAAGTGAATGCTTACGGAAAAGGAATTGGTGCGGTGATCATCACTCCTCATGGATCACACATTCCTTTTAATGCAAGGCTGACGTTTGATTATACCAATAATATGGCAGAGTATAAGGCTTGTATCATGGGTCTCGAGGAATCCATTGATCTCAGAATAGAAGTCCTAGATGTATATGGTGATTCAGCTTTGGTAGTAAATCAGATTAAAGGAGAATGGGATACTCGTCACCCTGGCTTAATCCCTTACAAATACTATGCTAGAAGATTATTATCCTTCTTTAACAAAGTTGAATTCAATCGTATTCCTAGAGATTAAAATTAGATGGCAGATGCTTTGGCGACTCTGGCTTCTATGTATCAAGTGAATACTTGGAACAATGTGCCTCGTATCACAGTGCGATGTTTGGATAGACCGACTCATGTGTTTGTAGCAGAGGAAGTGTCAGATGAAAAACCTTGGTATTTTGATTTCAAGCATTTTCTTCAGACTCAAGAATACCCGGTTGGTGCATCAAATATGGATAGAGAGACATTAAGAAGGTTGGTGGGCAGCTTTTTCCTCAATGAAGATATACTGTATAAAAGAAATCATGACATGGCCTTGCTCATATGCGCGGATAGACATGAAGCAGATATGTTTATGCATGAGGTTCATGAAGGTTCATTTGGTACCCATGCCAAATGACATTCAATAGCGAAAAAGATGCTTAAGGCAAGTTACTATTGGATGACGATGAAATTTGATTGTTACAAATTTGCAAAGAAGTGCCATAAATGCAAGATTTATGCTGATAAAATTCATATACCTCCGACGCTTCTCATTATTATTTCTTCCCCAGGGCCTTTCTCTATGTAGGGTATTGACATGATTGGAATGATTGAACCAAAGGTGTCAAATGGGCATCATTTTATCTTGGTGGAAATTGATTATTTTACCAAATGGGTGGATGTTGCTTCATATGCTAATGTCACTAAACAGGTAGTAGTGTGTCTTATCAAGAACAACCTCATATGTCGGTATGGTGTGCCTAGAAGGATTATTACCAATAATGGCTCAAATTTGTATAACAAAATGATGTCTGAACTTTTTGAGGAGTTCAAGATTGTCCATCATAATTCATTTCCCTAGAAGCCAAAGATGAATGGTGTTGTTGAAGCAGCCAATAAGAATATCAAGAAGATCATCCAGAAAATGGTTATTACTTATAAAGACTGACATGAAATGCTTCCTTTTTCTTTGCATGGGTATCAAACATCTGTATGCACTTCAACAGGGTAAACCCTGTTCTATCTTGTATATGGCAAGGACATAGTGCTCCACATTGATGTTGAGATTCCCTCTTTGCGTGTAATAATGGAAGTCAAATTGTCGGAAGCTGAATGGGTCCAAAATAGGTTTGACAAGCTAAATTTGATAGAAGATAAAAGAATGTCGGCTTTGTGTCATGGTCAATTATACCAAAAGAGAACGAAAGAAAGCTTTGATAAGAAGTTCAAACCTCGTGAGTTCAAAGAAGGAGACCTCGTACTCAGGAAGATCATGTCTTTAAACACTGATTCTAGGGGCAAGTGGACTCCCAATTTTGAAGGCCCATATGTTGACAAGAAAGCCTTCTTTGATGGTGCACCAATTCTTGAAACAATGGATGGCGAGAAGTTCCCACGTCATGTGAATGCTGATGCAGTCAAGAAATACTTTGCCTAGAAAAAATAAAAGAATAGCTCGCTAAGACGAAAACCCTAAAGGGAGGCTTAGGCAAAAAGGAGTGTCTCGTTAGGCTAAATACCCGAAAGGGTGGTCTAGGAAAAAATTAGAGACATAAAGTGAAAAAAAATTCCCGGTTCGTTGAAAACCCGGAAGGGAAACCTAGGCAAAAGTTAGGGGTTTTCTGGTAAGTAACTACATCAGACAAGACTTGATCAATGGAGCAACAATTTGTTTGGATCTTACTACTCTTCGACCGATGTTTCGGCTCAGAAATTTGATGTTGTTAGGGAGAATAGTGGTCATTGCAATTCAATGTATCTTTTCCAATATATATTACCATGTTCCAAACTTTGTAGTTATATATGGTGTCTTGCCACTCGTAGACTACCATTCTATTAATAAAGTTTGAGCCTTTTATCCAATTCTTTGCAATTCTTATTTTATTCAGCCTATAAAGATTGCATTTATTATTGATAGTAATGATTAAAGCAAACAGATTAAATAATAAAAATTAATTTGGAAAAGAATCTACAAATTACCTACTGCTTTAGATTTTGTGATACAAGGAGAACAAAATTAGTGGCTTCAGGGACAAATAAACTTAAAGGTTTACACGATATGGTGACTCTGTCCAAGATTTCCCAATGAAGGCTTCACTCATATAAATAAAAGTCTTTTCTCCCCGTGCATGTTGAGTTTGTCTCATTAGAAAAGCATCCCGTTTTGGAAGTACTAGCATATTGTTTGTTTTCCCAGCAGTCAGGCAAAGACAATGTCTTATTTAAGAAGTTTTGAAACGGTTATCAAATTTTGGGTTTTCTCCCGCCAAGTGCTGAATTGAATTTAAAATCCCCAAAAGTTTTCTTACGGAGTTTTTGATTTCTTGAGTTCCCCAGGTGAAGTTGAGATGATATACTTCTCTGAAATTGCTGTCCCCATGAGTTTTCATACTTTCTCCCGGGAGAAGTTGGTGCAATTATCACTCTCAGTATTAAAGAATGTATCTCGATGTCTCCTTCAACGATATAGTATTACCCTCCCCAATGAAATCAATATGTTGTCCCCAACTGATTACTCAATGATGTGATATTTTTTCCCTAGTAAAATCAACCATGGCATAAGTGTGAACTTAACACATTTTGTTTTCTTGTTGAAGTCTATGTGGTTTCCCCGGTGAAACTTGGAGGAAGATGTTATATCGCCATGTTTGTGTTAATTTACTATTATTGATCTTGTTTCTTCCCAGTGAGTTTAAGCTTTGAAATAAGAGTTTGTTTCCTCGGTTGGTGCTTACTATCTTATGGAATTTCTATCTTGTTTGTGAGTTAGCCGAGTATTGGTTGTACCCATTTTTGGTCTTGTGTGTACCCCCAGTGTCATATGTCTGTTTTGTCAGCATATACATGGTAACATTCATTCTTTCATACTAGCATCATACATAATCATTCTTCATTTGGATTTTTTAATACCTTATTGGTGTATTACCCTGTTTTGCAGAGTTATGTTACCCTCTCTCCAATAGAGTGTCAATCTTAAGCATAAAGTGTATATTCTTTCAACTTCCCCAATGAGTTATCCCTCGTGGAAGAATTTTGTTTGAACCTTCTGTTTATCTCCTTGTCTCGATGGAATGGGTTTCTCTCTTGAGTTTATTTCTCAGGAGATGTATTTTGGTTGACTGCTTCATTCCGGTTTATTTCTGTTTGGAGTGGGTACCCTCAGCAATACTCTTATTTGGATTTCGGCAAGCTTTGAGCTTTAGTTTGAGAATGTGCATTTATTTTGCACAAGAAGATTTTATCTCCTCTGCATGTATTTATTGGCATTTCTCTAGGAGTTCCATCTCTTTCCCCAGGTAGCCATATTTTCTTTCTTCAGGAAGTCTTTATTGGAATTCCTTCTCATAGTAGCAAGTGGAAGGTCTCTTTATTTAAGCAACCTGTACTTCCCCCAGTGAATTTGATGGCTCCCAGAGAATATTAAGATTTGTTACTCCAATGTATGGTAGCCTTGTCATTATAGAAGGTACTTCATTATTTATATTTTGTTACTCCAATGGATGGTAGCCTTGTCGTTATGGAAGTTAGTTCGTTGTTGAGATTTTGTTACTCCAATGGATGGTAGCCTTGTCAGTATGGAAGGTAGTTTGTTATTGATATTTTGTTACTCCAATGGATGGTAGCCTTGTCACTATGGAAGGTAGTTTATTGTTGAGATTTTGTTAATCCAATGGATGGTAGCCTTGTCATTATGAAAGGTATTTCGTTGTTGAGATTTGTTACTCCAATGGATGGTAGCCTTTTCATTATGGAAGGTAGTTTATTGTTGAGATTGTGTTACTCCAATGGATGGTAGCCTTGTCATTATGGAAGGTAGTTTGTTATTGAGATTTTGTTACTCCAATGGAGGGTAGCCTTGTCATTATGGAAGGTAGTCCGTTGTTGAGATCTTTTTTTGATGAATGGTAGCTGTTGTACCCTAAAATTTTCCCTCTTTGTTCTTAAGACATTTTCTCACAAGGATTTTCAAAAGTCCAAGTTTGCACAAATACAATTGGATTTTTGATGTCCCATATAGTTTCCATGGATCACATTGGGCTTTCAAGCATCAAATCAAAGAAAATCAAGCTTGCTTTGATTTCCCAAGCTTCAATTGGACTTTGGTCTCCTTCAAGTTTGCTTCGATTTCACAAGCTTCGACTGGACTTTAGTCTCCTTCAACTTTTCTTTGTTTCCCAAGCTTCGACTGAACTTTGGTCTCGTTCAAGTTTTCTTCAATTTCCCAAGCATCGATTGGACTTTGTCCTCCTCCAACTTGCCTTCGATCCATAAGGTAAAGGCTCCTTCAACTTACCTTCAATCCACAAGGCAAAGGCTTCCTTTGTGTTTGCCTTTAATCCACAAGGCAAATTCTTCCTTCAAATTTCCTTTAATCCAGAAGGAAAATGCCTCTTCATGCTTTCCTTCGATTCACTAGGCAGATACTTCCTTCAGGCTTTCCTTCGATTCGCAAGGCAAGAACTTCTTTCATGTGCGCATCGATTCACAAAGCAGTGACTTCCCTCATGCTAGCATTGACTCCACCTCTGAACCCTTCAACACATAATTTCTACATTAAGAACACCCATTGGTGGCCTATTCCAAGAATACACAAGGGGTGCATATGGGCTATTCGAAGAAACACACAAGTAATGCCTTCGAAGGACATACATTTGGCCAATTCGAAGAACTCACAAGTGGTGCATGTGGTCCATTCGAAGAACACACAAGTGGTGCCTTCGAAGGACATACATTTGGCCCATTCGAAGAACAAATAAGTGGTGCCTTCGAAGGACATACATTGGTGGTCCATTCGAAGAACACACAAGTGGTGCCTTTGAAGGACATATAATTGGTCCATTCGAAGGACAGATAATTGTTGGAAACAAGTTTTTTTTGTATTTTGATGAGTCTTGGTTCAAGATGCCTGCTGGACAAAGTCCTACATGTTGCCAAGCCCAAGCCTTCATGCACAATTACATTCTAAGGAAATAACAAAAGAAGCTTCGACTTTCCAGAATGAAGTATTCAATTGGGCTTGTTGGATAGTTTCATATCAATCAATTAAGGCAGATAATGGCTCAATCGAAGAGGGCACAACGATGAGGCCTGGAGCCATTCGAAGAACAAAGTTTTGAGAGCTTTTTGAAAGACTCATGCAAGTAAAAACAAAAGCCAATGGGATGAAGTGGACTTTGATTGGTTAGCTTAAGGCTCAAGTTCGAGCAGGATACCAACCATGACTTGTCCAGGTTCACTCAAAATTTCAAAACGGAATGAATAATTCAAAATGGCAATCCTTTAATTTGTCTAATTTTGTTTTCAAAGCCATGTTTAATGGATGGTCCTTAATGCAATGTTTCTTTCCCCATTTCCTTGTCTCATCCACCTCCTATAAATACAGAGCTAAAGACACATTGCCAAGGACGGGAAAAAAAGAAACACGTTGTCCAAACACACACACGCATTACACACACACAAGAAATTGCCTTTGGAAAAAGCTCAAAAATCTCATAAGTTGCCTAAATACCAAGCCAGCTTTGCAAACTCCCAGGAAGTTTCCCAGGCCCTCACACTAGCAATTCCACGCCCAGGTTCACAGATCGAAGTATCTCTAGTTGGTAAGGATTTACAAAATCAAAACAGTATTTCCAGGACATTTAAATACATATTGTTTGCATATTTGCACTGCTAATGTTGTTTGTGTTTATATGAACATGCCACATGTAAGATAACATGCAGAAATATGATCGTACCATCAAAGGGCATGGTATGAATTTGCCTTCGAAGCTCATGATACAGGAAGTTTCAAGCCAAAACAACCCAGTTTCGAATAAAAGGGGTTCGAATTAGGAGATGGTTCGAATTAAGGGGAAATATCTGGATTTGATACCTAGGTCCTGCATCTTTATTATTACTAACATTTGTCTTCCAGATCCAGATCGAAAGGCGGCTTCCCTCTCTGGATAAAAAAACAACATCCCTCCCTGAATCGAAAAATAACATCCTTCCTTGGATCGAAGGATAACCTCCCTCCCTGAATCGAAGGATAACATCCTTCTCTAGATCGAAGGACAATCTCCTTCCTTGGATTGAAGAACCATTTGCATTTTTTATTTTTTATTTTTGTTTTATTCATTTCTTTTATTGACATTACTCTCTAAATCAACATTAAATCCAAAAAAATCACAAAAAATATTAGGTTAGTATTTTTACTAATTAAGATGATTTTGTAAATTAATTAATTAATTATTTTAACATTTATGTTTAACTAAAATTAATAGACTTAAGGTTCTAATCAACTTTAGTTCTATTTCTCAAAAAATACCAAAAAAATCTTTCTTCTTAATGCTTAAGGTTTCAAGAACTTTTTTGTAATTTTTTTCTTATCACTTTTAAATTCATTTACCATTTAAGTTCTAGAAAGAATGTATAGGTTGCATGGGAAATTTTGTACTCGTTTAGTTTATTTTTTCGTATTTTTTCTAAATATTGTAACTGCTCATGGGATGTAATAACGTAGGATTTACTTTCCTCCCTTTATGTTTCTTGTACAAATATAAATTGTTAGATGTATGTTAATAGGATTGCATGATAAGATTTAAAACAAGACGTTAGAAAACCTAACACAAAGATAAATAACTGAAACAAACACACTCTCACATGCACACCTTTAGGGTATTCCCACTTTGGTTTCCTTCGGAAAATAGTCACAACTCTCAAAACGTGAGAGATTATAGTGGCTACTCTCTGGTTTAAAAAGATCATAAGTCCCTCGATGACCCTCTCGATGTTGCCTAGGTAAAAATGATCTTAAAACCCTAGGGTAGTTACTAATATTTCTTGCCATGTTGCCTCCGTGACTATAAACGTCCCTTCGAATTTCCCTAAAACATCCAAACGACTAGGGCTACCTAATCACTAATAGTAGGATAACACTGTCTAAAGGAAAGAAGGAAAAGAACGAACCTTCCGAGTAAAAGTAGATAGCTATTAAATGCTTGCTAAAAAAACAAACTTTTACACATACACAAAATTCTTTCAAAAACATTTTCAAAAATGCTTTATCAACACTCTTGAGGACTGATACAAGAGTTATCATAAAGAAAACTGCCTCACTAATGGCATTTTAAAACACTTTTCAAACACACACAAAAGCATAAGGTATTTAAAAAATGAGCTAAGCATCTAAGAGCCCGTAGAAAACTACAGATGGAAAGGGTGCTAACACCTTCCCTTTCCATAATCTACCCCCTTACTCAGAAAACTCTCAAAATGTCCTTTTCTGTTATTTTCACCCTTTCATATGTTGGATAAAAGAAAAGTCGGTGGCAATTCTTGCTTACCGCAACATTTGTGAACACAAATGACAAACCAGTATAACAGTCAGTTCTCCCACCGTATTAAATAACTGGTGACTCTGTTGGGGAGTATACTTATAAAATGGGGTTACCTTAGAGTTTAGTTCATTTTAATTTTCTTTCCTTGTTTACTTTTCTTGCTTTACTTTTAAGGTTTTTTTTTTGTTTACTTGTAAATATCCAACACACAGATCTGGGGCACCTTTTAGGTAAGTAGCAATAGATCGTGGGGAATGTGAGGAGTATACCAACGCGATTGATACAATAGCTACGTTGGTGTGACACGTTTGTTGGTACCGGTAGCCCTTGTGTAGTCAAGGAGAATACGGGGCCACTGTGTGGTGTCATGAAGCACCAAATGACCTTAGAACCTTTAATTGAACAACTTAGCCATTAGGAAGTAGTGAGATAGTCGACTTTGGTGCAGTCTGAAGTTGGTTGATACTTGATACTACACTCATTGAGATCTGACTTACGGGATATTTCGGTCGCCAATAAAGAGGCTTATGCTGAAATAATGGCCGGTGAAGGAAGATCAGTGATATTAAGATTCCCTAGAACCCAGTTACTATTAATAGGACAAGTTGAGCCAACTAAACTTCAAGAGGGTACTTACCTATGGAATCCATGCAAGCCTAAACCTAAGGATCTGTTTGTGTGCTTGTATATATGTGTTTGTACATAACATCATAACATCATAACATGGCATGTCACACTAAACATTTCAAGGAATTTTAGGACTTATCTTTGTGTCTGTTTTGTAGGACATGGCTCCTATTTGTAGAAATACTATCCAAGTTAACCTCATAAGGGTACCTCCTCAACTCAAAGAGTTGGCATCAAGGGTTCCTTATAATTCCCCATTCACTAAAATACATGGTCGACTCCTCATTTTGGTCACCTCAAGTCCTGATGAAGACATGGTGAAAGTTCTCTTTTAGTTATTTGACGCTTTACATCATTGCTTTACATTTCCCGATTACCAGTTGGTGCCTACCATGGAAGAGTTTTCTCAGTTATTGTGAGTGCCTATTATCAATCAATTACCTTTCAACGGTATGGAAAGAGACCCGAAGCCTGAGGAGATCTCTCAAGCCCTGTATTTACAACGGTCCGATGTTGTGACAAATTGGGAAACAAGAAGCGGTGTCAAAGGGTTTCTGGCCAAGTTTTTGTTTGAGAAAGCTCACCATTTTTGGGTTACTTAGGACTTACAAGCCTTTGATAGGTGTTATCCCTTCTCCTCAATGGGATGGCACTGCTCCCTAATCCGGACCAACTCATAGACGCGAATGCGATCAAAGTTTTTATGTCTCGTAATATGGTGCATACTTTACTTGGAAACATTCTGCACTCTTTTCACACTCGCACCATAAAGGGAAAAGGAACCCTCATGTGTTGCACTCCTCTATTGGCTAGGTGGTTTATTTAAAACCTACCTCGATCTGTTTTGAAGAATGAACAAGGCTTGAGGTGGTCCAATTGGTTGATGTACCTCACGTATTCAGATATTCACTGGTTCCCTCAATCTGTGAAAGACGTTACCATCATTGATTGCTGTGGGGAATTCCATAATGTCCCTCTTCTGGGCATTAGGGGAGGAATCACTTATAACCCTTGTTTAGCATTGAGACAATTTTGGTATGCTAGGAGAGAAGGTCCTCATGATGCACTGGTTCAGGGAATTGCATTTGACTATGAGAATGATGTCCAAGGGTACCACACAGGTTTATTCGAGCTTGGGGCATGGTGAACAGAGTGGATAGAAAGACATTGGGGCAAAAGAACTCCATCCCTTTGGAGCCTTATCTTAAGTGGGTGCAGGCATGCACTCAAAATCTCATGATGCCTTACCCTACCATCATACCTATCATCATGGAACCTATTGCCGAGACAGATGTACCACATATTATTCTCCATCCTTACATGCCGACTACTCTCGAGGAATTGCAAAGATATTGGATTCAACTCAAACAGGAACGAGACACCTTTGAAACCCAGTTATACGCAAGCGAGAAGAAGGTTTTGGAGCTTAAAATACAATTGCATGAAGAATAAAGTTTGAATGCCTACATTACACCAAAGGGGATGCACTCATGGGAAGCCTGAGTCCTGTTTGATTTAGGAGTTTTGTGTTATCTTTGTTTCTTCCATTGTAAGCCCAAGGGGCATCGTTGTAACCATTTAAACTTATGAATTCAATTAATGTTTGTTCTCTCTTTGTATAAGAAAATTTAAAATCTTAAAAGTCCTTGAACCATTGCATAAGCATATCATGCATGTCATTATATAAGCAGGTATTTTGAGACAGGTTTCGTATTCTTTTCGCTGTTTATTTCAGAAAAAGAAATGGTTCTTGAACAAGCAATAAAGTATCTTCAAGCTCAAAACACTCAGTTCCAACAAATGTTCCTGGCTCTGGCTAAAGGGTAAGAAAATCTGAAAGCTCTTATCATCAAAGAGAAGACAAATAAAAGCAAAGAAACCAGCTGGTGTATTGAACTTGGGGAGAAGGTTCAGAGGACCGTCTAAGCGATCTCTAGATTTCACAACCCCGTCAAATGAGGGGGACAATTAAGAAGATAAGCCAACATAAGAAAACAACAACCCCAGGACTGATGAGGAAGAGGCTGATTACTCTGAGGAACAATATCCTCCTACTGATGATAAATACAAACAGTTGGAGGATTGTCTCAATGCTATGCAGATTCAGAGGGTACCCAGGCTGGATTTTAAAGAGCTAGGACTGGTCTCAGGGGTGGTCATCCCGTAGAAGTTCAAGGTCCCCACATTTTCTAGGTATGACGGTGCCTCCTGTCTTAAGCTTCACTTAAGGTCATATGTAATGAAGATTCAAAGCACACTTCTGATAGGAATCTGTGGGTACATTTCTTCTAGGAAAGTTTGTCAAGGACACAATTGGAATGGTTCTATCAACTGGATATGACCAACATTCATAATTGAGAAGATCTGGCTGCTTCTTTTTATAAGAAGTACCAATATAAAGCTGACCTCGCTTCAACCCGTACACAATTGCAAAGTATGACTATCGGTTCTGGCGAGTGTTTCAAAGATTATGCCCAAAAGTGGCGAGACCTTGCGGGAAGAGTCCAGCCTCCTCTTTCTGATAGAGAGATGGTAGACATGTTATTAGGCACTTTATCTAGTTCATTTTTCAACCATCTGATTGGAAGCTCTTTAATTGGGTTTACTGAGCTGATTTTGACTAGTGAGCGAGTAGAAACCGGTATTAAGAGTGGTAATATTCAGAGGGATGCATCCTCAAGTATACTGAAGAAAACCTTCTCTGGAAAGAAGGAGGTCAGTTTTGCTTAGGGCCAGAGAAATCAAAGCAAAACAGAACTTCGTCCAACGGTAGGGACTGTTATGATCTCCAATCCTGCATCAAACCAGCAATGAAACAATCAGCACATACTAGATATGCCCAAAAGACAGTTCACCGGAATCAACATGTCTTTATCCCAGATCTTGCCACACCTGTTGAAGTCCAAACTGGTGACTCTAAAGGAAGCTCCTAAGAATCCTAATATTGCATCTCCCCCTACAACCCAAAGGCTCGATGTGCCTACCATTCCAAAATTCTGAGACATGATACAAATGATTGTTGGGCTATGAAAAATAAGGTGCAGGATCTTATCGAGGCGAAGGAGATTGTGTTTGACCCTCCGGAGACCCCTAATGTAATAACTGCACCAATTCCCAAACATGGAAAGGGTGTCAATACCATTGATAAAGACCTGTTTGTTTCTTCTATGGATGAATTAGCTACTCCTCTTCTGATTGTTAAAGAGAATTTGTTGTGAGCCGGTTTATTTATGGGTTGTGGTGAGGATTGCCACTTATGTAAGTCTCTATCAGATGGTTATTTATTGATAAAGATGGGTGTCCAGTGCCTGATGATTAACAAAGAAATCATGTTTGAGAAAGTTCCCCCTGCAAAAAGTTTGTCTGAAGATGTATCAATAATCACCATTTCCGACAATCCTCCCATGGTCTCCACCAGAAAACCCATCAGGATTACATCTGTTCCTAAGTTTGCTCCCTTGATTATCACTCTTCCTGGGCCGATAGCATATTACTATGATAAAGTTGTTCCTTGCAATTATGGGGCTGACGTCTAATACCATGGCATCAAGCAAGACCTATTGGTTGTTAAAGATAAAGTTGCCGAAGATACTGATCTTGACATCGACAACATCGTTGGGACTAGTAAAATTACGAGAAGCAGAAGGGTTATCTCTCCCGAAATCTCTCCGAAAATTGTTGCTACTCCTGTGATTATTCCTGCTGCTACTCCTGTTAGTACTCTCGTTACTACTCCTATTGTTATCCCTGATGTTATCCCTGCTACTGAGCCAGTTGAGACTCGGGGCAAAGAGGTATTGGTTGAGCCTTTCCAGACGAAGTCATACAAAGAAGTCATTCCCGAGGATTCTAAAAAAGAAATGGAAGAGATACTTAAGATAATAAAGAAAAGTGATTACAACATTGTGGAGCAGTTGGGGCAGACCCCTCCAAAAATTCCTGAAGTCTTCCATGTGCCTCAAGAGACCTCCATCGATCAATTCTAGAATTATGTTACTAGTTTGACAGCTGACAATGGATTGGGTTTCTCTGATGCATATTTGACATCCAAGGGAAGAAAGCATAATGATGCCCTGCATGTCTCTATTGAGTGCAGGGGAACTACCCTAGCTCATGTTTTGGTAGATACACGTTCATCGTTGGACGTCTTACCCAAGAATGCTTTGGACAAGTTGGATTGTGAAGGACTCACAATGAAGCCTAGTAATATTATGGTGAGGGCCCTTGATGGTTCCAAGATAATGGTGCACAGGGAGGTGGATGTCCCTATCAAAGTTGGTACTCATACTTTTGACTCCACTTTCTATGTTATGTTACTTCTACTTTGCATCAAATGTTGAAGTACCCGGTTAACAAAAAGATTATTACAGTCCATGACGAGGAAGAATACATGGTGAGCCACCTGAACTCTTTCAGATATGTTAAAATGGACGACGAGTTCATTGAGAAACTCTATTAGAACTTTGAGGAGGTTCCACAGACAGTTTCTGCGACCAAGACTGCTACCAATGTCCCGAATATTACCAGACCTCCGTTGAAGATGGCTTCTCTTAAGGATGCCAAAGTAGTAGTTGAAGAAGGTGGGTGTACCATTTAGGGCGAACTTCCGAATATTCCATACAAATATGACAAATTTGGTTTGGGTTTTACTTTAGGGGCCCAAAGAGTTGTTTGTCGTGCTCGCACCAGGGGACCACCACTACATATAAGCAACCATGGAGTCAATGATTTGGAAGACAATGATAACGACTGCAAAATGGAAAAGTGGATCTTCCCAACTATCAGCAGTGGACTCAACAATTGGGGGGGGGGGGCAAGGATTTTGTTCCTATTAATTTTATTCAAGAGTAATTGTCTTTTAGTTTTTTTGGGATATGTAATATTTGAACAATTGAAACTTTAAAGCCTTGTGACTTACCCGAGGCACAATGGCTTATTTGTGAGGGTTATTACTTCTTCTTCATATGTCATTAATAAATTATTGGACGTTTTGCATGAAAATTTAATGCTCCTTGTCTTTCTTTTCTACTTTTTAATTTATCAGAAATAGCTATGCTCTCTCACACACACCCACATATCAAACTGCAGATCCACATCCACTCTAGATCCCACTGATAATGGTTTTGCTATTACCAGTTATGACTTTGAAAATCCGATCTACCAAGCCGAGGACGAAGGTGAGGGAGATTGTGAAGTACCAGGAGAACTTTACAGACTGTTACAATAGGAAGAAAGGGAAATACAACCTCATGAAGAGCCGGTTGAGACAATAACCTTGGGTACGGAAGAGGATAAGAACAAAGTCAAGATAGGTGCCGATCTAGAGGATAACATCAAAAAGAGGTTAATTTAGATGTTACATGAATATGTTGAGGTCTTTTCTTGGTCATACGAAGACATGTCGGGACTTGATGCTGATATTTTGGTTCATTTCCAACCGACAAAATAAGACTTCCCTCCAGAGAAACAAAAGGTTCGTCGTATGCGTCCTGAGATGTCAAAAAAGATTAAATCCGAGGTCATGAAACAGTTCAACTTCAGTTTTTTAGCTATTACTTCTTATCCACAATGGGTTGTTGATGTTGTTTTGGTACCTAAGAAGGACGATAAAGTACATATGTGTATGGATTATAGAGACCTGAATGGGACAAGCCCCAAAGATGACTTTTCGCTTCCCCATATTGATGTTCTGGTCGATAATACCGCACATCATAAGGTATTCTCGTTCATGGATGGTTTCTCTGGGTATAATCAGATCAAAATGGCACTTGAAGACATCGAGAAAACAACCTTCGTCACACAGTGGGGCGCTTTCTGCTATAAAGTTATGACATTTGGGTTGAAGAACGTCGGGGCAACCTATCAACACGCCATGGTAGCTTTGTTTCACGATATGATCCATCATGAGATAGAGGTCTATGTTGATGATATGATAGCTAGGTCTCAAACTGAAGAATAATACCTTGATCACCTGCAGAAGCTGCTTGAAAGGCTGAAGAAATTCAAACTGAGGTTGAACCTGAATAAGTGCACCTTTGGAGTAAAATTCAGTAAGCTCTTAGGCTTCATTGTCAGTGGAAAAGATATTAAGGTAGACCCCACAAATCTTAAGGATATACAAAAAGTTCTAAATCCTTGCACTGAGAATTAGGTTAGGGGATTCTTGGGACGTCTAAACTACATTTCCAGATTCATTTCCCTTCTAACCGCTACTTGTGAGCCAATCTTCAAATTACTGAAGAAAGATCAACCAGTGAAATGGAATGATGATTGCTAGACCGCCTTTGTAAAAATCAAGGAATATCTTTAAGAGACTTCAATCTTGATGCCACTGGTTGAAGGAAGACCTCTGATCATGTACTTAACAGTTTTAGAGAACTCAATGGGGTTTGTGTTGGGGCAACATGACGAGTCTGGTCGAAAAGAGCATGTAATATACTACCTTAGCAAAAATTTTACCGACTGTGAAACAAGATACTCACTGCTCAAGAAAACTTGTTGCGCTTTGGCATGGGTTGCTCGCCGACTAAGACAATATATGTTTAACTCACACTACCTTATTGATATCTAAAATGGATCCTGTTGTACCCCAAAATTTTCCCTCTCGTTTTACTCAAAAACATACTCCTAGAGGTCCTCAAATTGCCCAAGGATGCCTAAGGATTAACCAGACAAATCCTTCTCCTAAGACAATGAGCCTCAAACTAGGGTTTCCATTTTCATCAAGATGTTTGAGATCCAAAAGCCTCAAATATTTTACATGGTCCTAATATGTTCTCAAGATCATCCATGTCAAGTTTCATGCCTTGCACAAGAAGTTTGCTCAATCAACTACTCAAATGCTTGAAAATCAACCGTATTAGGTCAAAAGTCAACTGTGACCCTCATGCAGTCAAACTTCAAGATTTTTGGTCAACATTAACATTTTGAAGTAACATCCATCATTTGATCAAGGGTTGATCATGATTCCTCAAGGAATGCCCCAAATTCATCAAAACTCAAAAGTTGCTAAATTAGGGTTTCTATAGGAAAAGTCAACCAAACTTTGACCAGGCATAACTTTGTCATACTTTATCAGAAATTTTTCATTCAAGGATAATTTTGAAGAGGATTCAATTCCCTATAACTCATATTCAGCCCTCAAGTTTAAAAAATGCACTTATGAAAAGATATGAATTCAGACATTATAGGTTATTTTAAAAAGTCAACAAAAACACCTTTTGGGTCAAAGCTCCTTACATGAACATGGAAGATGAAATTGAGGTTAAATCAAAAGGGTTGTTTAGAGGACATCCTAATATTTCTAAAAAGTCCAAGAACACCCTCTTAGGGTTTTAATTGGCAGAGATATGCATTGTCAAAGTTGGCCATTTTGGGAAACTTGCCCAAAGTCAACAATGCTCAAAATTGCATTTTTCTCAAATGAGCCTATCTTTTTATGCTTGCAACACACTCCTATCCTGGTCCAAAACCCATACACCTTTCCATGCATTATTGGGTTTATTTATTTAATTTATTTTGATTTTATCACTAATAAAATCAAATAAAATCAAGTAAATGAAACAAAATAATAAAAAGTTGTTTTGATTTGATTTTGCATTAAAGGACAATCCAAATATGCTGTATAGAATCAAGAAAAACGGTTCCAAGTCATGAGAGGAAGGATATTAAAAATTGGAAAGATTTGAAGCAAAATTGAAAGGCATTGATATCTTTGATCTCTTGGCATTTTTGTTGACCTAAAGTGATGATATATATAAACACAACAATCCTAACCCTAAAAGGACACATAGCTACCTCCACAAACCTTAAAAAACTTTCTCAAAAATGAAGAGAAAAGTTCCATTCGTATAAAGAATCTCAGCTCTTTTCAAGAAAAACCAAGCATTCAATCTTCCTCATGAAGACTCCAGGAGGCATTCCCCTTTGTTAAGCAAGCCCAGCACGCCCAGAAATTCCCTAACGCGATCCCTCTATTTTGGTAAGATTCTCAAACTCAAACTTGTGATTTAGATAATATAAATCGAATCTTTGCATTAGCATATGCTCATAATGTTATTCTAAGATGTTTTGAATCATTAGTTGCAAGCATGCACCCAGATACCACGAGATGCCATTGCTAGGGAACGAAGGTTTTTGTTTTTCATATTAGTATTTACATGTATCTTTAGGTCAAATGGAGGCCACCATCGTGATCACATCCCTCAAAATAGGGGGTAGGGTACCATTTGCACTTTGATCCATTGTATTTGGCAGGTTTGGCATTTTGAAGCTGCCGGAGAAGGTGACCGGAGCTGAGCTCATGCACCATTGACCAGTTTGAATTACATGGGCTTGTGTGTCATCGTATCATTGGTCCATGTCAAAGCTGATTGGGTGCGTTTTGAATGTTTAACATTTGGTTTGCTATTTCTTTATATTATAATCGTTCTATTATATACACGAATGAGTTAACAACGCAGATGGCAAAGGAGTAGGCTTGCAAAACCAAAGACCCGGGTTCGATCCCAAAAACAAGCAATTTTGCATTTTCCCAACATTTCTTACAGGTTCCAGTATATGACACCCCCATGTGTACACCATACACCCAAGATCCACACCATTGGATAATCTCCATCCTAGATCTGACGCCCTAAGCAAACAGTCACATCGTGGACCTCCTGAAGACCAGTTGCACTGGATCTCACGATGAGTACTGGGCTAGCATCTTGGGCCTAGTACAATTTCAATTTCACCCCCTCCCCAGATTGCTAACAGTAACAGGCCCAATTTTTTATTTTCTTTATTTTATTTTATTTATTTATTTGTTTAATAATTTTTTTACAAAAAACAACAAAAATAATTTTTTTTTATTTATTAAATCAAAAAATCACAAAAAAATAGATTTAGGTTTTTATAATTAAGATTAATTCTTGAAAATTTATTATTTTAATTATTTCAACATTGATTATTTTGTTAAATAAAATTAACTAGAAATTAGGTTTAATTTGCAATTTAATTATTTTCTCAATAAAAAAATACACAAAATATTTTTTAATTAATTAGATTTTTAGGCTTCTAATTTATTCTTTTATTTAATTCGTCTCACGTGCATTTACTTATTTATAATTCCAATTATTGTAACTGTTTCGAGGTTTGTAATAGATTAATTAGGGTTTTAATTTCCACATCTTTATTTTCAGTCAAATATTTATGTATCTACCCAAAAGCCTTGTAATAGTTAGGATAAATCAACGATTAAAAGGTAGATAACCCTAATTGTGCAAAGATAATTAACTGAAAAGAAGCACACTTGCACATGCTCACTCCTAGGGTTTACCCCACTTCGGCTGCCTTCGATAAACGGTCATGAAGTATAGGGAATTTTAGTGGTCGTCCTTTAGTCCCAATAGATCAAAAATGACCCGTTCGGATGTTGCCTCGGAAAGATCTTTAGGACTTTAGGGTAATTACTAAGGTTTCCTAACCATTACTTTTGTGACCGTACTTGTCCCTTCGAATGTCCCTTAAAACTCCAACGATGGGGATACTTACGCCTTAATAGTAGGATAGCGCTGTCTAAAGGAAACGAGAAAACGAACAATCTTTTTCGAGTAGGTAGAAACTCTTAAGTACTTGCTCAAATCAATAAAAACTCTTTCACACAAACACTTTCAAAACAGTTTTCAAAAACAACTTCGTCACACTCTTGAGGATAAATACAAGGGTTATCACGAAGTTAAACAAAATCCTTTTCAAAACACACACAAGAAATTTCAAAATGAGCAAGTACCTAAGAGCCCATGGAAAACCATAGATAGAAAGGGTGCTAACACCTTACCTTTCTATAATCTACCCCCCGTACTCAGAAACATCTCGAAAAAGGTTTATTCTGTTATTTTCCCTTTTCCTTTGTTGGATGAAATAAAATACAGTGGCGACTCTTGCTTACCGCGACATTTGCGAACAAAAACATAAACCAGTATTAACAGTCAGTTCTGCCACCGTATCACAGATCCTATCAAATACATCTTTGAGAAGCCCGCTCTCTCAGGAAGAATAGCAAGATGGAAAATGATCCTGATCGAATACGACATTCAATATACAACCCATAAAGTAATTAAGGGAAGTGTATTAGCTGATCATTTGGCTCATTAGGCCGTGGGCGACTACCAATCCATGAATTTTGAGTTTCCAGATGAAAGTATCATGTTAGTAACTGATTATAAAGAACCTGGACCGGATGAAGGACCTGAAAAAGGATCTCGATGGACCATGGTATTTTGATGGAGCTTCCAACACACTTGGTAATGGCATCTGTGATGTGATCATATTTCCCAAAGGCTGTCATACTCCTTTCACGGCGAGGCTATGTTTCAATTGTACCAACAACATGGCCGGATATGAAGCATGCATCATGGGTCTCAAAGTTGCTATAGACTTGAGGATTAAATTCTTGAGTGTATTTGGAGACTCGACCCTAGTAATCATTCAAATCAAGGGGGAATGGGACACAAAGCATCCTAATCTCATCCCTTACAAAGAGAACGTGTTAACACTGATTCCATACTTTGAAGAATTTACATTTGAGCATTTTCCACAAGAGGAAAATCAACTAGTGGACGCGCTAGCTACGATGTCATCCATGTTCAAGGTAAAGTGGGATAATGAAGCTCCTCAGATTACTATTGAGAGAATGGACAAACCAGCATGCTGTCATGAGATTGATACTGAAGAAATAGTGGACAAACCTTGGTTCCATGAAGTCAAAAGATGTCTCAAAGCGCAAGAGTACCCTGAAGGAGCTTCAGTCAACGATAAGAAGTTCCTAAGGATATTTTTGGCCAAGTTCTTCCACAGTAACAAAATCCTCTACAAACGCAACCACAATTCTACTGTTCTCCAGTGTATGGACAAAAGTGAAGCAGAAAAGATTATGACAGATTTGCACGAAGGTACCTTTGGTACCCATTCTAGTGGGCACACAATGGCTAAAAAGGTTCTACGGGCAGGATATTACTGGTCCACTATGGAAGCAAACTGTTATCAGCACTCACGAACTTATCACAAATTCCAGATCTATGCTGATAAAGTCCATGTGCTTCCAGTTCCTCTAAACGTCTTGACTTCTCCCTGGCCATTCGCAATATGGGGAATTGATATGATTGGAGAGATTAGACCTACGACTTCTAATGGGAAAACTTCATCCTGGTTGCCATTGATTACTTCACAAAGTGGGTTGAGGCATCCTCATTTGCTTCTGTTACCAAGAACATTGTGTCCTGATTCATCAGACATAACCTTATCTGTCGGTATGGTATTCCAGAAAGAATCATTACGGATAATGGTACTAATCTCAACAATACTATGATCACCGAGCTCTGCATGTAATCCAAGATCCAGCATCATAACTCTTATCCTTATCGGCCGAAGATTAATGGATCTATAAAAGCTGCTAATAAAAATATCAAAAAGATCATACAGAAGATGACAGTGACATAAAAAGACTGGCACAAGATGTTACCATTTGCTCTTCATGGTTACCATACCATAGTGCGCACATCAACGGGGGAAACTCCTTTCTCTTTGGTATACGGTATGGAAGTCTCCCTACCCATTGAAGTCCATATCCCTTCCTTGAGAATCATGAAGGACGCAGGTTTGAATGAAGACGATTGGGTTCAGACTCAACTTGACCAATTGAACCTGATTGACGAAAATAGGCTTGCGGTTGTCTGCCATGATCAGATATACCAAAAACGTATGATTAGAGCTTTTAACAAGAAGGTCAGATGTCAGGTATATCAGGCTGGTGACCTAGTAATCAAGCGTATCATACTGCCACAAGGTGATCCCAGGGGCAAATGGACTCCCACATACCAAGGGCCATTTGTGATCAAGAACATATTTTCTAGTGGAGCCATGATCTTAACCACTATGGACGGTGACGACCTTCCACATCCTGTAAACGTGGACATATTTAAAAGATAATACGCGTGAACAAAGACCCGCTAGGTTGACTGTCCTAGGCAAAAATAAACTTGGACTTAGGTCCATGCATTTTCAAAAATCATTTTCTTAATCAAACTTTAAACAACTTAATCATACTTTGACATTTTTGTGAGAAGACTAAAAGTTAATAAATCTCATTCAAACTATTTTTTCCATTTTGGCTTTTACCTTTAAAAAACTTTTTCGCAAAAGATTGGACTCTTGTCAATCCTTGTAGTGATGAAAACAACTATACTTCTACAATATGTAGTGAAGGGAGATATTTTCCACTTTGGTGTTCAGTGAGGCATTGTTGATTTTAAAATCCAAGTCATATCCTCCACTTTGAGATGACGCAAATTCTTATTTCTCATAATTATGGGTAGTAAGAATGTTTTCCACACAGACAATGACAATGATGTCTTGTCTCTTAAAATTGACCAACATACTTGGGTTTTAAAATTTTAAAAAAGGGTGAACTACGAGTACCCTGATCCCCTATTGCACAGAAGGTGGTATGTAGGCACTAACGTTTTGGAACTGCGGAGGGTGCAAAAATCATTAAAAAAAATTGCATTCCTCATCCCCACAGTTTATTTTTGTGTACAACATTTTTTAGCCAAAACATACAGATTTTTAAAAGAGGTTCCTGTGGAGTACCGTAGATATTTAGGGTGCTAATACCTTCCCTTTGCATAACCAACCCCCTTACCTAGAATCTTTACCCCCTCTTTTGGGTTATTCGCTCTTTTCCCATTCCTTTGGAAACAATAAAGCGCGGAGGAGATTTTGATTTTGATCTGGGCGAGTCAAGTCAATCCGATGACTTAGTCTCAACATTTATACCGCTACAATGAGTAGCAGTTGACACGCTTCGACCAGTCACAAAGCCTAAACCTTTCTTATCTGTTTGAGTAGGGAGATCTAACACTCTTGCCAACCCTTCTGGATGACCAAATTGAACAATTACTTTTTTCTGACAATAAGATGAACTAGAGACCTCAGACTTCTTATCCTTCAGTTGGGGAGCTCTGACAACCTGCACAGTCTCAAAAGATTGACACCGAGTCTCGTGGATTTCTCTCCCCACCTCAACATAGAGAAAGGTACTCAGATGAATGACAATGTAATCCTCCTCGCCCCAAACGGTTACCACCTTCCCATTCAACAGGAACTTAAACTTTTGGTGCAGAGTGTATGTGACAGCACCAGCCCAATGGATCCATGGATGACCCAACAAACAACAATAGGAAGGATTAATGTCCATGATAAAGAAATTGAATTCAAACACCTGAGGACCTATTTTGATTGACAAGTCGACCTCCTCGAACACTATCCTCTTTGACCCATCAAAAGCCTTAACAATCAAATCACTTGGCCTTAACAAAAGCCCATGGTAATCAAGCTTCAAGAGAGCGAACTTGGGCAATACGTTAAGAGAGGAACCCGTATTAACCAGCACACGGGATAAGGTAGTTTTTGTAACTTCCATAGAAATGTGCAGTGCCTTATTGTGCTTCCTCCCCTCAGGAAGTAAATAAAAGTCTGTAAAACCCAGCCCATTACTCGCGGAAATGATATTCACAATCCCTTCAAATTGATTTACTTATATCTCTTAAGGAACAAAAGAGGTCCTCAATAGCTTCATCAGTGAATTTCTATGGGATTCTGAATCCCTGAGTAAAGCAAGAATTGATATCTTTGAGGGTGTCCAACTCAATTGGCCAATGATCTTGTAGTCACTTTTCTTGATGTACCTCATCAACTTGGCTACATAATTATCCATTTTATCATCCAAAGCAGAAACAGGGGGATTTTTCCCCAATTTATCACTTTTGACCACATTCTGCTTTCCCCTCGCTTTAGTTGCAGCGCATGTGATACTTTCAGGTTGTTCAGGCGGAGAGAAAATCCGATTGTTGCGAGTAATTCTACTTTCACCATTGATGTCATGAGACTCATATTTTTCAAACTTACCCCTTTCGAACTTCTGAGTAACAAGGTTCTACCCTTGTTGATAACATTCACCATCATAATACCAAGGAATTGCTTTGTCGATGTCATACGGTATTGGTTCGGGCATGGTGATAGTTATAGGTGGCTTTCTGACAAGTAACAGAATTGTAACAGGTACTTGAGTGTTTTTTTCCTTGACAGGAATTGTTATCACATCAACTTCATTCTTACACACTTTAGTCTCAACAATTACGTGATCAAATTGCAGAACTCCCTGCGTAATCAAATTCTGAATTACGTCCTTCAATAATAAACAACCCCCTGATTTTTTTAAGAAAACTGCACAGTCTATCCCACAGCCCAAGAGTACACCTTTACTCGACAATTGCTCTTTCACAAATGAGAGAGGTGTAGTAAATTTATTAACATCCATAATCAAATTCAAATCTTCATCTTCCATGATGGCGCTAACATTGACACTGCCATGAGGTGGCAGAGGTTGGTTTGTAATATTGGGCGATGGACTAAAGTTAATGTCCTGAGAGTCCAATAGGTCTTGGACTTTGGGTTTAAAAGAATATAAATTTTTAATAGTATGCCCCATCCCTCCAGAGTTAAAATCACATTGGGCATTGGAGTCAAAGTTGTATGGAAACCTTTTTGGATCAACCTTCCAAGAGTGCAACTCAATTAGCTTCAACTCGAGCCACTGAGGCAACAACTTGGCACAAGACATCGGAAGTGCTTCAAGTTTCTTGTGAGGATTCCTTTGGCCTTGTTGATTGCCTTGCTTAGGCCCATAAGCTTTCCTTTGAGGTGGAGCAGTTAGTATCATTACAGTAGCAATCTAATGATATGAACCCTGATATCTTTCCCTTTTCGAGAATAGACCGCACTGGATTCCCCCTCCTTTTTCTTTTGGTGACCACCAAAAGAATTCTTAGTGCTTCCAGCATTAATTCCAACAATGACATCCTGGATTTTCCCTAACTTAATTCCGATTTTAATTCGCTCTTCGTGTGTTACCATCTCAACAAAAGTTCCTAATGTACTACAAGTTGTGTAGTATTGGCCTTGTAATTTACTACTAAACATTTTCACCATCTCCCGTTCTAACATGGGTGGTTGAACCTTTGAAACCAACTATCGCCACCTTTGGGCATATTCCTTAAAAGACTCATCCTCTTCTGGGATAAATTCTGCAATTGGGTTCTTGTGGGAGTCATATCAGCGTTATACTGATAGTGTATAACAAAATCCTCAACCAATTCTCTCCATGTAGGAATGTGACTGCTTTCTAACTGCATGTACCACTCGAGTGGGCCACCTGTCAAGCTTTCTTGAAAGAAGTGCATCAATAGCTTCTCATCATCAGAATATGCAGACATTTTTTGGTAGAAAACTTAACATGGGTCTTTGGACATGAAGTACCTTTGTATTTCACGAAATCAGGCACTTTGAACAGGGGGAATTTTCACCCCATGCACTAAGCCAAAATCAGACATGTCAAAACCCATCGCACCTTGACTATCAAACCTGCACATCTACTCTTCAAGCATATGCAATTTCTTGTCTTATTTTGTTGGTTCATCAACATTAGACATCCAGTCTTCCCAGTTATCTTCTTCCACATGCCTATCAGGAATACAAACAGACCTCAGTGACATAATGGTTTAGTAAACACTCTGACAAATATGACTAGGTGGAGGAGGGTTCCCCACAACTTGAACCACATGCATACCTTGGTTATTTTCAAGACCTCCTAGATTTGTAGGCTGACCGTTCTGAATATTTAGACGGACATTTGAATCCAAATTTCAATTCTGAGAACCTCTTGGATTCCCAATCACATTGCGAGTACCCAAAGTATCATTAGGATTGTTGACAAAAACCCCTGGTAGATTATGGTGAAACTTGATCAGAGTTAGTCTTTGGAGGTTTGAGATATCATAGTCGTAGATATTTAGAGTTTATCTCAGGTGTCTTCTAGATAGATTCTTATAGATGCATTGACTTGATAACCTAGACGCTTGAAAAGATTTGCTGCTTCTTCAAGAACTTCTTTTTAGATGTTATCCCTTTGACTCAAAGGTTTCAGATAAATAGTTATAAATCTTGTTCAGAGTTCACA
Source organism: Vicia faba (assembly GCA_948472305.1). Classification (NCBI taxonomy): domain Eukaryota; kingdom Viridiplantae; phylum Streptophyta; class Magnoliopsida; order Fabales; family Fabaceae; genus Vicia; species Vicia faba. Next base: position 1,366,343,796 of record OX451739.1, on the reverse strand, counting down.
TTCATTATTTTATCATAGTTATCTTTCTTCTGATAACGCCAATCTTAAGACTTCGTCGGTCTTCAAATTCTGCTGGTCCTTAGAATGTGCTTATCTTAGCATCTGGTGCATTCAATCTTGACTTATTCAGATTCAAAATTACTTTCTTTAGATCTGCACACTTAACAACAGTTAGGGTACAAAATTGTTCTCCATACTAAAGTACTTATTGTTGTACCCCAATTTTTTCCCCTAAGATCCCTTCATCATACCATGTTGATTGACTCACAACAAGATCACACTAGGATTCTTGGTTCCCCTCCCTACTTTGAGCTTTGCTCCTTTTGAGGAATTACCAAGCACCTTGACTTATGTTCCTTTTGTGATCATTAATATTATTTTGTTTTCTTCATTTAACTAATAAAATGCAATGTTGGTTTGTCTTGCTTGTTATACATGTAGGTGAAGGGGGATGAGATTTAACAAATTACTCCATGGGTTCACGAGTTTATTTCCATGCCCTAGCCAATAAAAGCTTGAGAAGTTCAAACCTTATCATTGGAGTGGTTTTGGAATAAATGGCATGGAAAAGTTTGTTTGGGTTCACCACATTTCAAAGTTATCAAGATTTACTTAAAAGTACATGGGGTTGATTGGAGAAGTTGTTATGTTTAGACAAGGACTTGTTCATGTTGGTCACAAGGGCATAGTTCTATCAAATTTCAAAGTATGGAAATGGTTTTGGTGGCTATGAGTCCTCATTATCATCCTCAACAACTTATATTCACAAAGCAAAAATATTTGTACAAGAAGTTTGTTCAAACTTGTCAAAGTTCCTCAAGGCATTTTCTTGATCTAGAAGCTAGGGTTTTGAACTTCAAAGGAGTATATCCTTTTCAAATTTTGGTATTTTTGAGTGATTCCAAATAAATCCTTTTCTTAAAATGGTTATCAACAAATCACTTCAAAAGTTCCAAGGATTTCTCATGTGGAAGAAACTTGATGAAGAAGAAAGATTACAAGTCCTTCAGATGAATCCCCAATTTTCCATGTGTGACTTCAAATGATCATAACTTGGTCAATTTTTATCACCTTGAGCCCATTATTTTTCCATAATTATCTTGAAGATGTGAACTTTATGGCTTCTTTTATGTGCAAAGTGGGAAAATGGATGTAGGTTGCCTTAAATATGCAAAAGATTATAGGCCATTTCATGATTTTTGGCCAAATTCAACAAGTCATAACTTGCTCAATTTTTGGAGATTTTGAGTGGTTAAAGTTTCAAAACGTCATTCAAGAGATCTACTTCATGCCATATTTTTTGATCAAGAGCAAATTCCAAGTGGAAGGCCATGTTTGGATGTAAGACATTATAGGTCATTTTTGATGAAGAATTTGAAATATTTCTAAGTATGGAAAGTCAACCGTTTTTCTTCAACTTTGACTCAATTCAACTTTAAGCTCAAGCATCCATTTGATTCCATGATTTTTCCATTACAAAGCTTGTAACCTCATCTTTCTAAAGTATCAAGAATCATGCCCTAAGACCCCTTGAGTTGGAAATGCCATGGATTTGAATTTGTTAACTTGAAACTGAATTTTCCACAAAGTCATAATTTTGAAATCCATAATGTGACTTCTAAACACAATATTTATGCGCGTTTTTGATTTAAACTTGATTAGAAAACTTTCCAGAAGTGATTAGCACCCCAAAACGCAAGATTTTGTTGAGTTTTGATGGAAATGAAGTCACACTTCACTCGTGCACGACCTTCATCCAATTTCCCTCCAAACTTCCTTGTTTCTTCAAATTTTCATTCTCATTCACTTCCCTATAAATAGAGGGTCATCCTCCATCCATTTCTTCAAGCTTTGAGAGCCAAAAACACCCTGCCAAAACCTCACACGAACCCATCTTTTTTGAATTCAGTTTCTAAGATTTAAGCTCCCTTTTCCAAAATTCTTTGCGCATTCATCATCCTTAAGCATCATACAAACTCTCCAACACTTAAACCAATCAAAACGAGCCATAATTCTAGCTACAGAAGTCCAGTTTCAGAGCTTCTTCCTTGAACTTCTAAAGGGTAGAATTCTCCACCATTTGGATCCAAATCAAGCAATAATTTATTGTACTACTTCTCCTGATTCTAATGCTGCTTACAAATTTTTAATCCATTGAGAATTGAGAGAGAAATCTCAAATTGAAGGTGCTCGCTATTTTCTGGGTTTTTCATTCATATCTCTCTCCACACCTTATATAGATTTGGCGCAACGGTGGTGTTAGAATCGTCTTGAAGAGATGAGTTCAATGATACTAGACTGGGATTCTAATTTTTCCATTTGAAGGATCTCACAAAATCCCTATTGCAGGGTGTCTGGAGGTTGAAGACGATGACATGTCTCGTCTCAGCCAATGATAGCGTCCCAAGCGTTTTAATTTCATTGGTTGCCCTTTTTCTAATCCTATGCGTATCTCATTAAGGTCCATATCAAGCACAGCGCGTCTGGTCCACTGGATCAACTTACTAACGCGTTTTGACTTTGATCTGATGGTCCACATCTTTTTTGGTTTTATTTTATTTTCATATTTTATATTTTTATTGATTAAATTTTCAAAAATTCACAACTCTTTATTTTTTATCCAAAAATTATGAAAAAATTCACAAAAAATACTTTGAATTATTTCTGATCTCATGACTATTTTTTCAAATTTTTATTTTGATATTTTTTTTATTTTTTATTTTTGAATCATTTGCTTTCTTTTAATTACTTAAAAAAATACTTTCTGACATTTTTTAATTCTGAAAAAATTCATAAATATTATTTTGCATATTTTTTGACTTTCTGAAAATTTTATGGAATTTTATATTAAGGTTTACTATTTTTGACCTATTTTCTATTTGTTTGAGCAATTTTTAATAGTTTAAAAATAGTTTCTATCTTTTAAAAATTACAAAAAATTTTATAAAAATATTTGGATCCATTTCTGATTTTTCTATGATCTTACTTATAATTTTTTGATTAATTTGAAATAGTTGATATTTTTCTCTTTATTTTCTATTTTTTAAACTTTTTTTTACCCTTTTGTATATAATAAAATGTGATATTATTTTGTGACTATTTTCTGGTTGATCTTGGGTTAGATTTTGGATCATGAACTTTATTAGCATCATTGGATCCGTGGTGTTGAGTTTAACTCCACAAAAATGGATGAATGTTTTTAATAATAGTTTGATTAAAATTTAATTCAAAGGTGGTTTGTATATTTTTTTTCCTATTCCTTTTCATCTCATCCCCTTCTTATTGCACTAGGTGTTATTGGAGCATGACCTCTATATCATGTCTCAAAACAAAGGGTGCATAAATTGCTATTGACCGGCCTCAAAATAGGTGCGACTTCTATATAAGTCCACTTACGATTGCTTAACATAGTGCTAAATTTTGTCCTGATTCGAATAAATGATCATTCGTGGCCCAAACTTATGATTGCAAGCCCAAGTATGTTAATTTCATCTCTTTGATCCAATAACCTTAAGATTCATTGTGTGGAGGCTTTGGTTCTACCAATCCTCTAATGGATCTACAACACCTTTGGTCAATGCGGATCACTTAAACATCGTTGATCATTAAATGGTACTTATGAGAATTCCAAATGGATGATATACTTGACAAAAATCAAATGCAACTTGTTGTGTGGAGGCTTTGGTTCTACCAATCCTCTAATGAGTTCCAAATGCAATTTTCAAGATGGTCATCCAACTAACCACTAATTATTGACTTGTTTTACCTTATGCTTTTATTCTTTTTTATGCTTTATGTACTATTTACTTTTAGCATTTACACTTCATGCCATTTTCATCTTTGCTCATTTGAGCATTTATTTTCTTGCCATTTTGTACTTTGCTCACTTGAGCTTTTATTTTCCTTTCTTAAGATACTTAATAATCAACATAAACCCTAAAAAATCTTTAATGGTACTTGGACTATTTGGTTACTATCCTTGACATTATGGAGCATGGGACTTTTCTTGGACTTAGGATTAGAAACCTTGACCTATCTTGGATATCTTATCTGATTATTTTTTCTGGAGTTCTTGAGATTTACCTCAAGACATTGGGTTGCTTGTTTGTTTTTGTGTGCAGGTTTTTGTGATTACACCCTTTGTTTCTAATTTGGAATTCACCCGTATATATTCGTTACTCTGCCCAATTTTTGTGAAGACTTAATACACTTGAAGTTTGGTTCTCTCAAGAGGTCTAGTATTTTTGCTTGCTTTGTTTCAATCTAAGGAATGGGAATTCTATCTTGGCTCATAATGTCAAATTTTGGATTCTGGTTGGTTAGATGGTTCTTATCCCTAGTTTTTACCTTATGCTTTATGATAGTCTCTTCTTCTCCTCCCATCTTCTTTAATTTCAAAAATCTTCTCCCTCCTTTTGAAAACTCTTCTTGTTTTAAATTTGAACCATTTTCATAATAAATTTGGACTTATGTCCATATATTTTCAAAACATTTTCATAAATAAACTCCAATCAACTTAATAATACCTTGACCTTTTTTTAAAAGACTGAAAGTCAATCAATCTCATTTCAAACCATTTTGCCACTTTGGCTTTTTACCTTTAAAACTTTTTCTGAAAAAGATTAAACTCTTGTCAATCCTTGTAGTGATGCAAAAAACTATACTTCTACATTATGTAGTGAAGAGAGATATTTTCCACTTGGGTGTTGAGTGAGGAATTGTTGATTTTTGACATCCAAGCCATATCTTCCACTTTGAGATGATGCAAATTTTCCTTTCTCATGATTGTGGGTAGTAGGTGTGTTTTCCACCCGGACAATGACGATGATGTTTTGATCTTATAAAATTAACTAACAAATTTGTGTTTTAAATTTTTAAGAGAGGAACTACGTGTACCCTGATCCCCTATTGCATGAAAGGTGGTACGTAGGCACTAAAGGTTCGCAACCGCGGCGGGTGCAAAAATCATAAAATATATATATTTCTTTTCTCATCTCCAACATCCATTTTATACAACAGTTTTATAGCCAAAATATACATATTTTACAAAGAGGCTCCTGTGGATTACCGTAGATGTTTAGGGTGCTAATACATTCCCTTTGCATAACCAACCCCCTTACCTTGAATCTTTCCCCCTCTTTTTTGGGTTATTCACTCTTTTCCCATTCATTTGGAAACAATAAAGCGCGGTGGCGATTTTTATTTTGATTTGTATAAAGTCTAGTCAATCCAATGTCTTAGTCTTGAACATTTCTACCGCTACACTTATTATCATCAAAACTCCTAGAATTTGTTGACGAACCAAACATGTTCCTTCACATGAAAGTGGGTGGCACAAACTTTTATCTACTTTTCTATAAAAGTGATTAGATATTCTCATAATCAAACATGGATAATCATTGGGGTGAGTCTAGATAGACAATCACAAACCCCATGTCCTACTTTTATTATTTGTAAAATTTCATTTCTCTTGCACCAAACAAACCATTTTTGCAATCGCTTTAGATAAACAATGTTAAAATATAAATTTTGTACTCATATACATCTCTCTGTGGGTTCTATATTTTTGTACTACTTGACATACCGTGCACTTGCAGTATTGAATTACTTTCTTTAGATTTTCACACTTAACAACAGTTAGAGTACAAAATTATTCTCCATACTAGAGTACTTGTTATCATCAAAACTCGTAGGATTTGTTGACGAACCTAACATGTTCCTTCACACCAAAGTGGGTGACACACACTTTTATCTACTTTTCTATAAAAGTGATTAGATATTATCATAATCAAACATGGATAATCATTTGGGTGAGTCTAGATAGAAAATCACAAACCTCATGTCCTACTTTTATTATTTGTCAAATTCCATTTCGCTTTCACCAAACAAACCAATTTTACAATCGCTTTGGATAAACAATGTTATAATATAAATTTGGTACGCATATACAACTCTCTATGGGTTCTATCTTTTTGTAATACTTGGCATAATCGTGCACTTGCGGTATAGAACATGTAAATTTTTTGGCATCGTTGCTGGAGAGATAGTTTTGATATCAAAATTATATTCCAACATTGTCTAGACTAAATCACTTTTTTCTCTCTATTTTTAAATTTTTTATCTTTATTTTTATGAAAAGAATCTGTTTCACTGGAAAATGGTTGAACCAATTGATGAGGTTGAGAGTCTTCTACACGAAATACGCTGATTCCTAACTTTGCAACAAATGGTGGCGATAGTGGATACTAAACCACTCAAGGACTATGTGGTTCCAACCAATGAGAAACCACATAGTAGCTTTGTACACACAACTACATCAGTCAATAATGGTGAACTAAAGCCTTATCTAATAGGAGTGATCCAACATGATTAGTTCTCAAGGTTGATTGTGACATTAAGAGTCTATCGGAATTACTGACTGTAAGTTCACAGTCTAATCGCGTAGTTTTAAAAGATATCAAACCCATGGGGTTTGATAATCAAACTAATGTTATCTAATGTTACTATGTAAATCTTAGAATGATGGTTAATCTTGGGTTTAGAGAGAAACAAGGGATAAATTCAGGTTTAATTAAGATATTTGATAACGGGATACCGACATGCAATTCGTCAAACTTGAAGGATTCAATACATTGTTGGCATAATCTTTAAATGTTAAAATACTCTTCAGTAGAAAATATCTATTTAAAAGTATTTGTCTCACACTCTCGTGTTTATTGACTTAGACTAAATTCCTAAAAATCTGAATGCTTTTCTCTCGCTATATCATTTGAATTTAGAAATAATTTTGGGAAATCAACAAATTCTAATTAACCCTAAAGTTCTCTCGTTGTGTTTAGAATTAATGTATAGTTTCTATTGTCCTATTAAAAATCTCAAACTTCCATTTTATTGATTATAACCTTTGTGTGTCTTTTACTCTCGTAACAAAACTGTGTCAATTAAAATTAGGAACTAAACATGAAAAATAGTTTGTGAAATATTTACGCCAACAGATATATAAACCCCGTCTGTGAGACTACTTGCCCATACCAGTATCAACGGAATCAGCCATTCATGGTTTTAAATGTAAACATATGGTACCAGTAATTAAACATAAAGATGAACATGATTTCTAATACCAAAAGAAACTATAAAAACTAAATAGAAAGCCTGGAACTAAATCAGATTTGATAACAAGAATAAATCTTCGAGTACAATAGGCTTGATTGTAAACTCAAATTAAAACCTCGATCCTTCATAAATGTCATATGATTCTCTTAAACGGAAAATACTGAATGAATACTGAAAATATTCTAATACTACAATTGCAATAGTCCCTCGATGTGGAAGAGCTATTGATATTTCAAGAGATTTACTGCCTAAAAAATAAGAATGAAAGTGCTATGAACTCAGGAAAATTCGACCCCCACTGGAAGTTGTGATAAACTCCTTTTATAATCTTTGCTAAATTTTTGTAACTCCCTTGGAGAAAAATCAGGACTCGTGACTTCATGGCCTAAAGTATTCAGAAAACTATGTAAATTGGAGAAAAATCAGGGGGGTTTATTTTGTTACATGGAGAAAACCATACAAAAAAACAAACAACGTGACAAGCTGACAGAGTGTGGAGAGGGCCATACATGCATGGTGAGGGCAACACCCTTCTTACTTGCATGGCGAGGGCCATGGTTGTGTGGCGAGGGCCACAGGCCCAACTTTGTATTTTTTTCATTATTTTTTTCATTTCTTCTCTGTTTCTTTACCTTCTTCACATTTAGCCTCTTTGTTGGCATACACCTGAAATATAATAGAAATACCACCATAATAGGACAAAAATAAATAAAAATGGTACCAAAATTCATGCAAGTCGAGTTGAATATGCAATGTAATTTCGTGTTTTCAAACTCCTCTACACTTGAACCTTTCTTGTCCTCAAGCAAATAACAAGCATGATAATTTAATTATAATCGGGCTCGACAGAAATACACAACAAAGATGAAATCATACGTGGTTTTGAGGAATATTGTAGATAGATAGATACTCAATGTCAACACCAAGGATACCGTAATGACACAAAACCACATATCCCAGTCAAAAAATCCCACCCTATGAAAACCAATCCGAATCATTATATTATAACTCAACCTATTTATTTTGTTTTATTTCACCCACTTTTATTCGAGAACAATCACATTAAACCATTTATTTGTGCACGCACATATTAGGGGAGTCGGTTAGTGATTCTGATCCTTAAGCAAGAGATTCTGGTACATAAGTTTGGTAATCCCTTTTATTTTACCCAATTGCAAGTTGTGGGGGATCGGACTGTAGCCCACCCTACAAAGTTCAGCACCAGAGACCTATAAACCAACTAACAACGAATTGTTATTTTTTTGTAGGTTCCACAACCATTGAGTTAAGTGATCGGGTGAGGGTCACCTAAGTTAATATGTGCACTCTCTATTTTTATTATATTAAGGCATGCAATTTTATAATTTTTGGGATCATTCACTTATATTCATTGACTCCCTACATATTTTGTGCCAAGATGGTGTTGATTGCTAATATAAATTACTCGGGGCTAATTTAAAACACAAACTTTAGGTCTCAACATAATAGGTATTCAAACTGATCATTCATAATTAGGGGGTTTAGGGTGTCAAAACGGTATGGTTTTGTCGAATCGTTCTCAAATCATTCTAACATATCCTAAGTGCAGAGCAACCTATATACTCTTAAGGTGTCATGTTATGCACCAAACCAACAAATTTTTTGTTATGGCTCAAGAAAATTGGGGAATCAATTAATAGAGGAAAAACACGCATAAAGAATGGACAACACAAGGATTCGACTCAACTAACACTAACACTAAACAAGCAAAGGAAAATGAATAATAATTTAAAACTACCTAGAAAGCGATAAACAAAAGCAATAATGCTTTCTTTCCCTCACTCAAATCGAACATTGTACCCAACGTTTCAACATAAGGTGAAAAAGAAAGGTAGAACCTGGAATGTCCAACTATTGGTGGCCTCGGCCATGTGCTCGTCCATGCCCACCATTTCCAGGCTGGTGAGGTGGAATACCTACATGATGAATGTATTCTTGCAAGCCATCCATACATACTATTAAATTCTCCATCTCATCAATCATGCTTGACATTATTCGTTCATTTCTTTCACCATAGTCACACTGATCATTTTGAACCTACTGAATGATTTACATCATCTCTGTTTCTTGAGTATGCATATCTTGAATCCTTTGGTCACCCTAGGAATCCAATGTCTTATTTTATCTTAGTTTAGAAATAATGTCATCAAGAGTGGCTGGAGAGATTTCATTTCTTCTCTTAGGCCGACGTCTGAAGGAAGTGCCTGCAGCATTTTTAGAAAAAGCTTGTGTGGTGTCTGAGTGTAGATCGGTTTTAGGTGCACCCTACTCTATCTCATCTAACTCATCATCATTCTGACCACCTTGTTAACCTTGTGTAGGCGCATTGGGCTCATGGGTGTTTCATACCCCAAATTTGCTCTACAGATTTCTAACTAAATTATTCCTTATTAATATTATTCTTTTTTGTCAAATTATCATGGGGTGTAAGGGGGTGTGTTTTAACAAAAGAGTTCATGGGCTTTCTAAATCAAAAAGGCCCGTGTAAGCTTGATGATTTATTTTGTTTTGCCTTACAAGATATAAGAGGTTGGTATATAGTTACAAAAGGGGGTGTGGTATTCTGGGCCATCAAAATCTGAAGGCCCATTAAGAAATTTTTTTCGTACGCTTTAAATAGGGGTGCATGTTTATTTGAAATCAATTAAGCCCATATTACTTTTTTAAAGCCCCATGTCAATTGTTTTGGGTGTTTTTTGGGAGAAATCTCAAAAGCTGGCCCATTTGCTTCAGCCCATTAGGTCGTTATAATTGTATGAGTAATTATCATTATTGCATTAAGTATTATTATTTCTATTATTTTTATTCATTATTATTGTTATTAGAAGAAATTATTTTATGGACTTTTTGGGTCAAAATTAGAAGAGAAAACCCTAATTACCCAGGCCCAAAGCCAGGGAAACGAGTAATGTACAAATCTGAAAAGAAAAACGCTTTTGAAACTAAAACAAAACAAGTTCTTCATGAATAAAAACTTGGTTTAAATCAAATATGGAAAATTAATATTTATGTTTATTCACTTCAAATGAATTTTTATAATAACAAGTCCAAGTAAAGATTACAAAACCCTAATCTCAAAGAAAATCTTTCTAAATCAATTAAAGATCCAAATCGAATCCCTAAAACAGATCTGAATCTTCCTAATTCCTAATACAATTACAAATATAACGACAATCATAAACATATTCCTAATCTATCTAAAACGTAAAACTATAAATAAAACCTAAAAAAATTCTAAGAGAAGGGGGAATAAATTGAGACGAACGAGTTGACAAAGATTAAAGAAAAAAGAGAGATACTTATGGTTTCCATATCTGAAACCCCAAGAGCTTCAAACCACGCCACTCTCATCCTTAAGCTTTCATCGCTACACTGCCACCACTTTAGTTCCTGCAAACAAAAAGCAGAAGAAGTGAGAGATCATAAGCAGGATTTAGGAAATCAAAACTATACAACCAGCATCACAGTAGGAGAGGTAACACAAATCACTTAGATTTAGGGCTCTTAATAGCTATTGTGATGTTTGCATGATTGATGTTGGAATGTTGTGTTTCTTTGAAATTTTGAGTTTTCTAGGGTTAGGGTTCTAAATTACGGTTAGGGTTATTAGATCCTAGGGTTATGGTTCTTGTGGTTGTTAGAAGGTCAGGGTTAGGGTTCTTCATTGTTGGGTGTTCTAGGTTTTTGGATAGTTAGGGTTCATCATGAACACTTAGGGTTTCACGAACCTAGATGAAGATCCATGACGGTGGTCTTTGAATGTTTGATGTTTCCTGTGGAATATCAACCGGAAAATTGGGAGCATAGGTGGTTTGTGTAGGCTTGGGGTGGTGATTCGTAGGCTGCGCGATTTCCACCGCAGTAGAGTTCTAGAGAAAAGGCAGAGCCTCTCTCTCTAGAATTTACAAAGCAGTTTGTTGTTTCATTGTAGAGAGAGGAAAGAAAAGAAAAATAGGCTCTCAGCCTAGTGATTTTCTTTTATAAACACTCCATAATTTTGTGTTTGCGTGTCAATAACCTTACTGTGCGCTTCCCATCACAACCTTCTGATTACAATCCAATTCTCCATAAGCGTGAGACCTCCATAGTTTCGTGATCCCTCCCACACTTTGCCTAATGAATCCCATGTTGTTTTGGGCCTAATCCCATGATATTTGCACCCCCTATTTTTTTTGTTTTTGCTATGTAATATAATTCTCACCCCCCATTTCTATTGGGCCCAGTTCGATATCTGAACTTGGGCCCCTTGCTGACCAAACCCCCCCACTTTTACTGACCTGAACACATATTCACCCCTCCTGCGTTTGTGTCTGAATTCAGTATCTGAATTCACGGCCCTACTTCCCATACCCCCCCCTGTTTTACTAGCTCAACATAAAATACACCCCATGTGTTTTTTATAAATTTGTTTATTATTTTTATTATTCATAATTATTATTTTTCTATAATTTAATATATTTATAAATTTTAAATCATTTTACTATTGTTATTAAAATTCAAATATTTATTTTCTAATCATAAATACTTTTATTGCATTAAAATTATTTTTTCCATGCATTAAAAAGATTTTTTATATATTAATACATTTAAAAAATACCTAACTAACACCAAGTCTTTTTCTTAATAACTTAATTAATTAAAAAAACTTTCAAAAAGGGTTATGAGGATGCTTTTAAATCAACTGTGAACTTCGTCTAACAACTCCACTATTCACACACCCAGACTTAGTACAAGGGAAATTCAAGACGTCTTCCTAATCCATAAAAAAACCAACCAACTGCAAACTACGAATTGAGACTTTGATTCCTCCTAAGAGGATACGTAGACATGCGACTAAAATCGTGGCGAGTTCCCCTAATAAAAATTAAAACCATATTTCCTAAACCGTAAATCTAAACACTAGTATCCTTGTGAACAAGGTATGTGAGGGGTGCCTAACACCTCCCCTTCGTCTAAAAATGAGTCAACAACTTAGAATCTCTGACCAAATTAGGGTTATCCTTTATATTCCCTTCCTTAGGATAAAAATTAATGGTGGTGACTCTCATTTTTAAACCATTTACAATAGGGTGGCCAAATTATAAAGCCAATTTTCCATATTCTGCGCATTAGTAAGATTGCAAAAAGGAAAAAATGACACTCTTAACCTCCCTATTTCGAACCATAAGATTATATTTTCCATCTTCTCTAGCCTTAATCATGTGTGCGAATCGACAATGGTCAATATCAAGAAATAGAGTTGGCATTGAAAGTAAATTTAAATGTTTGTTGCTCAGGCCTAAAGCAAGTGTTATGGATGTGACTATTCCCTTAATACAAAAAGGATTGGCCCCACATGCACAGATGGACTGTATGTGTGCCAATGAAAATGGAGTTGCATTGATTATTTTCAGCGTGAAGACACGGTGCATAAGGAAAAACTCCTTAGAATTCACTTTGTGGTTGTTTATCCTGTCAAAAATTGTATTTGCCAAATCATCGTGAAAATAATGTATAGTCGGATTATGAATAAGTGTGGCATTAAGTCCTTTCCAATTAATAGTTTTTTCACCAGTTAAATAGTCCCAAAGGCCAAATGTTATTATCTGCCATTCTGCTTCTAGAGGAATTCTATATGCAACATTTTCACCGCATGGGAAATGCAACATATCTCCCAGGGTGTCTTGGCTCAAAGAGTATTCTTTGTTAAACATTCTAAACTTGTCAGTTCCAGTGAAATATTTTTCTACAATAGGGGTGTCAAATATAAAAGAACTCAAAAATTCCAAAGTTAATGGTTCATAGGTGGGGTGGTTCAACGTACAAAGGTGTGTTAGACTCAAATTATCAAGCATCCACTTAACAATATCGAACAGTCCTAATTCATGCAGGCATGATTTATCAACATACCTTAGGTATAAGAGTGTTGATAAAATCTCAGATACTTCTCTCTCTATAGTTCATCAGTTTCCCCTTGATGGAAAACAATTGCTGACAAGTCTAGTGGTAGTTGTGATGCTATGTTGGTTGGTTGAGTCCTTCGAGACACGAGGAATAAACGACTTTGAAAATGGGTTTAACTTTGGTCTCTGTAAGTGGAGATATAACTTATGTTACTTGGGGTTTAGAAATTCATGAAATTTATAGAGGAAGAGAAAGTTGGAAGGTGGACCGTGAGTGGGTATTAATGGGAAGTTAGAAACAGGGAGAAGGGACGATTATGAAGGATGAATGGTTGAGTGGGTTTTAATTTGGGATGGTTATTATAGGAATAAGGGAAGAATGGAAAGGAATAAGAGAAAACGAGTACAATAAAAATGTTCATATGTTTTAAGTGTGTGGAGAGGGCCACAAACGTTGGAAACCGTGGCGAGGGCCATGGTTGTGTGACGAGGGCCACAGGTCGAAAACTCAGAAATGTTTAAAACATTTCCCAAGTACAACAACATTATTGATATAAAATAGACATACATGAATTAAATTAAATCCTTAAATTTAATTGAATCAATAAATATTGTTACTGTATCAATAAAAATGCGGAAAAATACAAAATAGTCTAGAAAATATTAAATCTAAACTAGAAATTTGGAAACCTTAAATTAAGGAAACAACGGAAATCCTAAATATAAGAAAAACAATGAAATCCTAAATCTAAAGTCAGTCCTTCCCCCACACTTAAAACAGTATAATGTCCTTACTGTTTGAGTGTGAGAGTCATAAATGCAGTATTGTCCATAAGTATTAGCAACTATTAGGGCAAAAATGAGGAGCAACAGAATATATATGCTGATAGATGTTATCAAATTTCTCTGTCACTGTGTTCATAAACCCGTGAAAATCAACGCACAAAGATGTTAACTCATCTCTAATGCTAGAAATGTCAGTTTGGAGTGTGTTGATGGCAGCGGTGTGATCAGAAGGTGCAGCAAATGGTGCAGCAGAGGCACACGAAGTTGTATCAGGAAGATGGCCTTCATTTGGGGGTGGTGTAATGACTGAAGAGGCAACTTGAGGGTTGCCATGGTCTGGGGATGGAAAATTTTATGGTAGAATGGAGGAGTCTCAGGGTCGGTTTCAGCATCAGAGACATAGTTATTAAAGTGGTCATAAATTTGGGGTGTCTCAGGAAGAGTTGGTGGGTCATTTTGGGGTACATCCAAATCAAAAAAACAGTTATTTCTGTCATGTACACTAGTCCTAGGACTTGGCAAGGTAAAAAGGTGCAGAACTTGATTGTTGATAAGAAGTTCAAACTTATTCGGGCCTAGGGTTCTAATGAAGCCAATGTTAAAACAGAACTGAATGTTCATGGGACGGATTCCTCCTATAAGGTCAAGGCATACAAGTGGTTGTATCAACCCACTAGCATTTTCAATCATGGTTACTAAGTCTCCTATTAAGGTCGATTCATGGTCAGCTTGTGCAAGACGAGTAAAATTGCCTAACATAAAGGTAGCAACATTAATGAGACAGTTTTGGGAAGCAAGTACATGATGAAAAGTTCATCTCTGAACATGGAGGTTATGTTTTCTTATTTTCCAAATAGGGAGTGAGCAAGGATCTTATGAAAGTAATGGATTGCAGGGTTATGGATATTTTCAGAAAGCATGTTATTAGGCTCAGGATTATTATCTCCAGCTATGCTACCCAAAAAATATCCAAGCTCAAGGTCCATAAGACGGTCTTCTTGGGTTCTAGCAAAGACAAACTCTCGGCTATTATATCGAAAATCGATACCAAATATTCAAAAAATAATTAGGCCTCGGTTAAATCCTAATCCATGGTTAGGCATGAAAGTAAGCGAACTTAGGAATTCAAGGGTTAGCCTATGTTAAGAACTAAATCTTCTCCCTACAGTAAAATTGTTCCAACCTATTGGGTCAAGCAAAAACATGAAACTATCTATAATGCCAAGTGAGGTCATGGTGCGACTATCAGGGTATATAGTTAGTTCCATCTCTCTCTTAGCCAAAATTTCAAATCGCCTCCTCTGAGCTCTGCCTCTGAAAACGATATCCATATAGTCTACTTGGTGTATCGTGAGAGTTAGTAGTTAGCAAAAGCTAAGTTAGCGTGAAAGTAGTAGACGATGATACTAAGTCAGAAATTACTAATTCTAAATAATAATACCGAAAATCAAATAAAAATAAAAATAAATTAGTTAGAAATAATAAAGTAAAATTAAAATTAAAGTTAAAATGTGGGTTGTCTCCCACCAAGCGCTTTGTTTAATGTCGTAAGCTCGACATAATGAAAAGATTAATTCTTGGGGTTCGCGTGCAACTCTGTAAGCTTTAGACTACAACAGTGGAATTTGTTATCAACACAATGATAATGTTTCACGCGTTGCCCGTTTACGATAAATTGTTCACTAGATTTACCCTTTATTTCTATTGTGCCGTTTGGAAAAACTTTGGTAATTTCAAAGGGACCAGGCCACCTAGAACGAAGTTTACCCGGGAAAAGTTTAAGTTGAGATTTAAACATAAGTACTACGTCACCCTCATTAAACTCTTACCTCGATACCCACTTGTCATGCCATTTTTTGTTTCTTTCTTTATATATCCAGGAATTCTCGTATGCGTCTAATCTAAGTTCTTCTAGTTCATGAATATCTAAAATTCTCTTTTTGCATGTGGCAGTATAGTTTATATTAAGGTTTTTAATGGCCTAATAAGCTCTATTTTAATTCTACTAGCAGATGACATGATTTACCATAAACTAGCTTAAACAGTGTGGTTCCTATTAGGGTCTTATAGGTTGTCGTATATGCCCACAGAGCTTCGTGTAACTTCGAGGACCAATATTTTCTTGTGGTGTCAATTGTTTTTCTAAGATTTGCTTAATTTCTCTATTTGAGACCTCTACTTGCCTACTTGTTTGTGGGTGATAGGGTGTTTCTACATGGTGTCGGACTCCATATTTCAGTAACAGTGTTGCAAAGATCTTTGAAATGAAATGGGAGCCAACATCACTGATGACAAGTCTAGACACTCCATACCTAGAAAATATTTTATTTTTGAAGAGTTTAATTACTACTCGTGCATCATTTTTTGGAGAAGCAATAACTTCAATCCATTTTGATACATATCAACATCAACGAGTATGTATTTGTTACCAAAATAAGATGGGAATGGTCCCATGAAATCTATTCCCCACACGTCAAAGACTTCTACTTCTAAGATACATTTTTGTGGCATATCGTCGCGTCTAGAGATGTTGCCAGTGTGTTGGCACCGGTCACAATTTATGAACGTGATATGGACGTCTTTCCATAGATTGGGCCAAAAGAGGTTAACTTGTAATATTTTAGTGCAAGTCTTTGAAATGCTTGCGTGTCCACCATAGGGGGAAAATGACAATGAAAAATTATACTTTTTACTACATCTTCAGGGACACATAGACAGAAAATACCATGAGCATCTCTCTTGAAAGGTAGAGGTTCATCCCAGTAATATTGTTTAAGATCATGGAAGAATATCTTATTTTGTTGGTAAGTTAAATTTGGTGGAAGCGCTCATGTTGCTAAGCAGTTGACAAGGTCAGCATACCATGACATGGTAGTTTTAGTTTATATTTCCTCCAAAACTTCACGTTTTCGGTATCATTATATCTTATAGAGCATTCAACTGTATTATTTTCCATCTGGGCTATGAGTTATTCGTAAGGGAAATTATCATTTATAGGGACTTGCTCAGTCACAATGCCTTCCATTCTAGTTAGGTGATCAACTACTATGTTTTTGGTGCCTTTCTTGTCTCTGATTTCTAAATCAAACTCTTGTAGAAGTAAAATCCACCTGAGTAATCTTGGTTTGGCATCATTTTTTAAACAATAGGTACCTAATTGCAGCATGATTGGTATAGATAATTATCTTAGCTCCTACTAATTAAAAAAGAAATTTATCCAAAGCAAACATGACAACTAAAAGTTCCTTTTTTATGGTGGCGTCATCTGTGCAGGATCTTGGGTTTTACTGGCCTAATAAATTGCATGAAGCTTTTTATGCTTTCTTTGTCCTAAGACTGCGCCTACTGCATAATCACTAGCGTCATTATCTCGAATGGTTCATTCCAATATAGAGGTTACATAATGAGGGCTGAGATTAACGCTTGTTTATGTGTTTGAAACGCGTCCAAACATTTGTTATCAAAGATGAACTCCGCATCTTTCATCAGCAACTCAATTAGAGGTTTGGTTATTTTAGAGAAATATTTAATGAAACGTCAGTAGAAACCAGAGTGTCCTAAGAAACTTCGTATTTCTATTATGGTTTTCGGAGGTTGAAGGTTTTCTATTACTTCTATTTTAGCTTTATCAACTTCAATCTCCTTATCAGACAAAATGTGTCCGAGCATGATTCCTTGTCGGACCATGAAATGACATTTTTCCCAATTTAGCATGAGATTCACTTTTACGCATCTCTCAAGTACCATTTCTAGGTTTGATAGACATCCTTCAAAACTCTCCCCGCATACAGAGAAATAATATTCCATTATACCGTCTAGAAAATCATCGAAATTAACATCATACATCTTTGAAATGTTGCGGGAGCGTTACATAGTTCGAACAACATTCGATGATAGGAAAACGTTCCATAAGGACAAGTGAAGGTTTTCTTTTATTGGTCATTAGGATGAACAGGAATTTGAAAGATTTTGAAATAACCATCTAAATAGCAGAAGTGAGAATTCTTAGCCAATCGTTCAAGCATTTGATCAATAAAAGGTAAAGGAAAGTGATCTTTTTGAGTGGCTTTGTTTATTTTCCTATAGTCAATGCATATTCTTCATCCGATTTAAGTGTGTTGTGCTACATATTTTCCTTTTGCATTGCTGACAAATGTAACACCTCCCTTCTTTGGTACAACATGTATTGGGCTAACCCATTTACTGTCAAATATCAAGCATATGAGTCCTTCTTCTAATAACTTTTGTACTTCTTTCTTTACTACATCACTCAAAACGACTTTAATTCTTCTATGATGTTCTCTCGAGATCTTAAAGTCTTCCTCAAGCATAATGTGATACATGCAAATAGAGGGACTTATTCCTTTTAGATATGAGATGTTATAGCCTAGAGCAGTTGGGTATTTTCTTAGGATATGTAATATTTTTTCAGTTTCTATCTGTCTTAAATTTGTGTTGACTATAACGGGTCGTTCAAGTTCTGTGTCTAGGAATTCATACCTTAGATATTTGTGTAGTGTTTTAAGTTCTACAACTGGCTTCTTTGGGAAAGGAATAGGTTCAGGAGTTAGTGCAAGACATTCACTTAGATTGTCATCTTTGTATTCATCATGCGAGTTATTGTCTTCAAGGATATGAGGTATTAGAATTTTCAAAACTTCTGAATATGTAGTTTATTGTTTCTCCATTTTGTTAACGCATTCATCAATGACATCTAAGAAACAACATGAATCATCTATAGCAGGTGTCTTGAAGAGTTGTGAGAGAATAAATTTGACCTTTTCTTCACCAACCTCAAAAGTGAGTTTACCCCTTTTTACAGCTATAATGGCTTCAACGGTGGCTAAGAATGGTCTTCCTAATATAATAGGGACTTTGGAGTCCTCCTTGATGTCCATAACAATAAAATCAGTGGGAATATAGAATTGTCCGATACGCACTGAAACTTTTTATAGCATACCTAAAGGAAATTTCACTAAACGATCAACTAGTTGCACGAACATTCTTATTGGTCTCAATTCTCCAATGATGATCCTTTTGCAAATTTATAAGGGCATTAAGCTAATATTGGCTCCTAAGTCGCATGGAGTTGTGTCTATGACAAACTTTTTTATTACACAGGGTATTGAAAAACTACCAGGGTCCTTTAGCTTAAGAGGCATGTTATTTTTAATTATAGCGCTACACTCTGCACTAAGTATAACTGTTTCGTTGTCCTTGAGATTTTTCTTATTGGATAAGATTTCTTTGAGGAACTTAGCATAAGAAGGCATTTGTGTGATAGCTTCTGTGAAAGGTATTGTGATATTTAATTATTTTAGAAGTTCAACAAATTTCTTAAACTGCCCTACACTTTTAGACTTAGCTAACTATTGAGGGTACCATATTGGTGGTTTGTAAGGTGGCGGAGGCACATGAGGTTTTTCTTTCTCTTTGACCTCTTCACTTTTATCTTATTTCTTATTGTCTTTTGGTTCGTATTCTTTTCTAGTCTCTTTTCAAGAATTCTGATATATGGCTGGATTTTTTATTCTTGGATCAATTGGTACATCTAGTTTCGTTCCACTCCAAAGTATTATAGAATTATCATGAAATTTTTGATTTGTTTGAGGTTGTACAGGAAAAGTGTCAGCTGGAGAAGCGGTAGCTGCTTGCTTTTGATCCACTTGAGAGATTTGTATTTCTAGCATTTTGTTATGAGTGGCTAGGGAATCAACCTTATTTGATAATTGCTTGAGTTGTTTGCAAGTGTGTATGTTCTGATTTAGAAAATCCTTATTTTGTTGAGCTTGAGTGGCTACTAAATTTTCTATCATAATTTCTATGTTGCATTTCCTAGGAACATTTGGAACAATTAGGGCGGTTTTTTGATATCTTAGTGGTGTAGCAAGAGCTTGGCCAGGTTCATATAGTTCATTGTTATTTTTGTACGAAAAATTTGGATGGTTCTTCCAAGAAGGGTTATAGGTATTACCATAAGGGTTCCTTGAGCATAATTCAGTTGATCAACTGGTACTCTTGTCAAAAGTGGACATTCGAGAGCAGCATGTGCGTGAAGTCCGCATAAATCGCAGGTTGAAGCTACTACAACTACGGTGGCTGCAAGAGTTATGGTCAAGCTTTATATCTTTTGGGTAAGGCCTTCTACCTTAGAGTTAACTTGGTCTAAACTACTTACTTCTTACATATTGCCTTTCGTTTGAGGTTTCTCCACAATGTTTCTATCACTTCCCCATTGGTAATGATTTTGAGCCATACTTTCGATAAGATGATAAGCGTCATGGTAAGGTTTATCCATCAGTACTACGCCAGCTACAGTGTCTATTGTCAATCTTGTGTTATACACGAGACCATTGTAAAGAGATTCACTTTGAAAAGAGATTCACTTTCCTTTTGTTTGCAACTGTTGATATTGGCTCTGAGCATAGTCGTCTTACTAGGCTGAAAATATCGCACTAGGAAAACTTTCTTCAACTCATTCCATGTGGAAATAGATTCAGATGGTAGAGACTGGAGCCAATATCTAGCTCTATCTCTTAATGAGAAATGGAAAATACGTAGTCTTATTGCTTCGGGGATGATACCATTTGCTTTCATTGTGTCTGTGTACTGCACAAACACGGACAAATGTAGTTTTGAGTCATCTGTAGAACTTCCTGAAAATTGGTTCTGTTGGACAACTTGTAGTAACGAAGGTTTCAACTTGAAATCGTTTCGGGTGATAGCTGGGGTACCAATGTTTTTGTGAGGTTCTTCTTATGATGGGACATCATAATCCTTAGGAGGACGGCTTTTGGGCCCTTCAGCCATTCTTGGTTCTGGTTCAGGTAGAGAAAATTTGGGAAGATTGAATTTGGGAAAATTGTACTTAATTTGGTATTCTCGGTTTCAGCATCTTATACTAACAAAACACTCGATCTCGTCGATTGGTTACTATAATTCTTCGCCTTGAGAGCGAGTGTTTGGCATACAATCAACGGATTAAAGGTAATAAAATTTGTTGCCTTAGTCTATACTACATAACAAAGGAGTCACAATATTGACTAAATCAGTCCTTGACAATGGAGCCAAAAACTTGATCGTGACTTTAAGAGTCTATCGGATTAACTGACTGCAAGTGCACAGTCTAATGGCGTAGTTTTAAAATTTATCGAACCCACATGGTTTGATAATCAAACTAATTCTATCTAATGTTAATACGTAAATCTAAGACTGATGATTAATCTTTGGTCTTGAGAGAAAAGAAGGATAAATTCAGGTTTAATTAAGATATTTGATAATGAGATACTGATATGCAATTCGTCAAACTTCAGGGATTCAATAAATCGTTAGCGTAATCTTTAAATGTTAAAATACCCTTCAGTAGAAAATATCTATTTAAAAGTATTTGTCTCACACTCTCGTGTTTATTGACTCTAACTAAATTCCTAAATAAGAATGCTTTGCTCTCGCTATCTCATTTGAATTTAGAAATAATTTTTGGAAATCAACAGATTCTAATAAACCCTAAAGTTCTCTCCTTATGTTTACAATTAATGTCTAGTTTCTACTATCCGATTAAAAATCTCAAACTTCCATTTTATTGATTATAACCTTTGTGTGCCTTTTACTCTCGTAACAAAACTTTGTCAAATAAAATTAGGAAATAAACCAGAAAAATAGTTTGTGAAATATTTACGCCAACAGATTTATAAACCCCGTTCGTGAGACTACTTGCACATATCGGTATCAAAGGAATTAGACGGACATGGTTTTAAACGTAAACATACGGTACACAAAAATTTAACATAAAGAAGAACATGATTTCTAATACCAAAAGAAACTATAAAAGCTAAATAGAAAACCTGGAAGGAAACTGAATTGAATGACTCGAATAAATCTTTGAGTACAATAGGCTTGACTGCAAACTCAAATTAAAGCCATGATTCTCCAAAAATGTCGATAGAATTCAATTAAGCAGAAAATATTGAATGAATACTTAAAATATCCTAATACTAGAGTTGCAATAGTCCCCCGATGTTGAAAAGCTATTTCTATTTCAAGATATTTACTGCCTAAAAACTATGAATGAAAATGCTCTGAACTAAGGAAAATTAGACCCCCACTAGAAGTTGTGATAAACTCCTTTTATATTCTCTGCTAAATTTTCATAACTCTCTTGGAGAAAAATCAGGACTCATGACTTCATGGCCTAAAGTACTCTGAAGACTCTGTAAACTGGAGAAAAATCAGGGGGATTTGTTATGTTACATGGATAAAACCATGCAGCAAAATAAAGAACGTGACAAGATGGCAGAGTGTGGCGAGGGCCACACATGCGTGGCAAGGGCCACACCTTTCTTACTTGCATGACGAGGGCCATGGTTGTGTGGTGAGGGCCATAGGCCTAACTTTGTATTTTTTTTCATTCTTTTCTTCTCTGTTTCTTTCTCTTCTTCACATTTAGCCTCTTTGCTAGCATACACTTGAAATAAAATAGAAATACTACCATAATAGGAAAAAAATAAATAACAAATGGTAACAAAATTCATGCGAGTCGATTCGAATATGCAATGTAATTTAGTGTTATCAAAGGTTACCATTGGAAAACCCGTATCTTCATTTGTCAATTTTTGTTGATAACTGTGGTGCTTTTAAGGCAAATGACATCGAGAAAAATGCCACCCGTCTTATATTGTTCCTATAGTATTTGCAAGAATAAGCCCGAACTTAGCTCTAATCCTGGCCTGCAAAATCTATAACTTCTTGGGCAAAACTTAAAGCTTTTAATATTGTGTGATACTTTCTGTCAAGTAAGACTGCCCAAGTGAGAGGGGAGATCAATAAATTTAGGATGGAAGACCATGAGAATCTCTTTGATGCATGGGAATTGTTGTACCCTAAAATTTGCCCTCTCATTTTACTCAAGACATGCCTCTAGAGGTCCTCAATGCTCAAGGATGACTAAGGATTGACCAGACAAATCCTCCTACTAAGGCAACAAGCTTCAAACCAGGGTCTCACTCCTCATAAATATGGTTGAAGTACAAGGGTCCCAAATTATTTCCATGGTCCTAATATGTTCTCAAGATCATCCATATCAAGTTTCATTCCTTGCACAAGAAGTTTGCTCAGTCAACTGCCCAGATGCCTGAACATCAATGGTACTAGGTCAAAAGTCAATTGTGGCCCACATACAGTCAAACTTCAAGATTTTTGGTCAACATCAACATTTTGAAGTTATATCCATCATTTGATCAAGGTTTGATCATGATTCCTCAAGGAATGCCCTAAATTCATCAAAACCCAAAAGATGCTAAATTAGGGTTTCTTAGGAAAAGTCAACCAAACTTTGACCAAGCATAAATTTCTCATACTTTATCAGAAATTTCTCATCCAAGGCTCATTTTGAAGATAATCCAATTTCCTACAACTCATATTAATCCCACAAGTTCAAAATATGCACTCATCAAAAGATATGAATTTCTAAATTATAGGTCCTTTTGAAAAGTCAACAAAAACACCTTTTGGGTCAAAGTTCTTACATGAACATGGAAGACCCAATTGAGATGAAACCAAAATGGTTGTTTAGGGGACATCCTAAGCTTTCTAAAAAGTCCAAGAACACCCCTCTAGGGTTAAAATTGGAGGAGATATGGCTTGTCAAATTTGACCATTTTTGCAAAATTGCCAAAAGTCAAATATGCTCAAAAGTGCATTTTTAGTTAAATGGGCCCATATTTTCTTGTTTGAAACTTGTTCCTAAGATGGCCCACAACCCCTGATCTTATCCACCTATTATTTTATTATTTTTATTATTTATTTTGGTTTTTTATCCATTTAAATCAAAATAAATAAATTTAAATAGTAGAATAATCAAATAAAATCAAAGATTTGATTTTATGAGCATATTATGAGTCTATGAACAGCTAGAAAATTAAAAATTTTGTGCAAGAGCCAATTGATTGGAAAAGATCTTAATTTGGTCTATTTTGGAAACAAATCATACAAGACAAAGAATGAAATTAAATCTCCATAATTTGCAAAGATATGATCAGTTTTTGTTGACATAAATCATTCTATGATATATACACAACATTTATAAAGCATGAGAAAGAGGTTTTGGTCGTGAAAACAAGAGAACAAAACTCAATTTTTTGTCAAAAAAGTGTAGGTCGGTTTTGATTCCATAGGCCGTTTCCAATAATTCCAAGGCCAGCAACCCGTTCCTGGACATTTCTTGAAGCTATTCCAATCGTCCTCCAGCCTTAAAACCTTCAAAAATCACGCCTCACAATGCCACATTTTGCATCTCTTTTTCAAGATTCGTTTTCAATGATTTATCCATCATAAACATGTTTTGATCATATATCCATGCTTGCTATCATATTTGCAATGTTTCTGATTGGTTTGATTGAAGTTTAAGTGCATGAATGACACAATGCCATTTTTAGGGTTTTGAGGTCCCAAATTGGGAATTCTATATAAAGGGAAAATTGGCCAAAATTAGGGGTATTATCATGCTTAGGAGATGATTTGCAATTGATCCATGCCTTTGGTTTGAATTTATTCTGATTGTGTTGGGTTTTTAACTTTTGCAGGTTTTTAGTTACGAACAAAATCTGTCACTACAACCTATAGTGACGGAAAACTGTTGTAGGTAAAAGTTCCCCATCTAAAACGATGGGTCCCTGAAGAAGGTGATGCTGTGGTGCTCACTTATTCATCCATTCAAACCATTGGGGACCTACAACATGTGCGTTTTTGACACGTGGCCATAGATCTTTATTTGCCTTATATTTATTTTGTATTATTTTGTTAACAATTAACACGCTTGGTTCAGTTGGCAAGGCAGGGCATGATAAGGCTTTAGTCCAAAAGGGGGTGGGTTTGATCCAGCCCTTTTGCAAGGTTAATTTTCACTAATTTGTCTCTTTAGATCCAATGCTCCAGGTCCCTGCGCGCTCCTCATGCACTTCCATCACCATATCACAAGATCTCATCATATCCAAGTCTAACACTCAACACATGCAGACCATGGTGAACCCTCAAAGGTGGTCAGCACTGGATCCAAACGCCTGATTGGGCCAAAGGATTTGGGCTCAATGAAATTCAGCTTCACACCCCAAATCTGCTTTCACCACAGGCCCAATTACTTTCTTTCTTTATTTTCTTTTGTTTTATTTGATTAATTTCTTTTTTTACAAAACAACAAAAAAATAATTTTTTATTTAATCATAAAATTAAGAAAACCACAAAAAGGTAGAATTAGGTTTTTTTTATTAAAATTAGTTTTTTTTTGGAAAATAATTAATTTAATGATATTGACTTGATTGTTTTCATAATTAAAATTAATTTGACAAATTAGGTTTAATTCACAAATATTTAATTTTCTCAATAAAATACCAAAAAATATTTTTCTTTAATTAATTAGATTTAGGTTAAGATTTCAAATATTTTTCTCAACAACAAAATACAAAAAAATATTTTCTCTTTAATTGATTAGATTTTAGAATTTATACTTTGATTCCCGTATTTAAGTCTCGCGCGCAATATTTTATTTTCCAATTATTGTATTTGCTTCGGGTTTGTAATAGTTTTTAATTAGAGTTTACCGCATATTATTTACTGTTTAATCCCCGGTTTTTGGTAATGTAACCCCCTCCCCGAAGCCTTGTAATAGCGTAGATTTAGTTTTTCGCTTTTAATTTCCGCAACTATGAACTGTCTAGATGTATGGATAATAGGCTTGCATGCAAAACACAAATAAAATTAAAACAGTAGTTCACCTTAATTGTGCAAAGATTAAATAACTGAAATCAAACACATGCACATTCCCACTCCTAGGGTTTGCCTCACTGGTTGCCTCGGAAATAATGGTCGTGTCCCTAGAACGTAGGGATACGTTAGCCATGACCCGCGATTCAAAGTTGTCATAAAAGATCATAGTCCCTACTTGTCCCTCGAGTTGCCTACGAATTGATCTTATGACGATAGTCCCTTTGAAATGCTAAGGTATCCTTACTTGTTGCCTTCAGAGACCATTTCGTCCCTTCGAACGTCCCTTTAAAAATCCAACGACAGTGCTACCTATTCCTTAATAATAGCATAGCGCTATCTAAAGGAAAACGAAAAGAATTTTTCGACTAGGTATATTAGTTCCTAGGTACTTGCTCAAACAAACAAAAACTTTTTCACACCAACACTTTCCCAAACAAATTTTTCAAAAACAACTTCGTAACACTCTTGAGGATAGAAACAAGGGTTAAAACGAAGTAAAACAAAACTTTTCATAACAAGAAAACATAAACACACAAAAGAAATTTCAAAATGAGCAAGTACCTAAGAGCCCGTGGAAAACCACAGATAGAAAGGGTTCTAACACCTTCCCTTTCTATAATCTACCCCCCGTACTCAGAAACATCTCAAAAAAAGTTTTTCTATTCTTTTTCCTTTTCCTTGTTGGATAAAATAAAAGTCGGTGGCGACTCTTGCTTAACGCGATATTTTGCGAACAAAAAAAACAAACCAGTATTAACAGTCGGTTCTGCCACCGTATCACAGAACTGGAGAAGCTGCTGGGGTAAATAATATAAAGTCAGGTAAACCTTAGGATCTAGGTCATATTTAATTTCTTTCTCTTGATTGTCTTGCTTGCTTTATATTTATAGGAACTATTTGGGTTATTTGATCCTACACCCGGATCGGGAAACACCTTTTAGGTAAGTAGCAATAAACTGTGAGGGAGTTGTGCTGGGGTATACCGACACAGATGAAGCTATATCTACATTGATGTGGCACTTTGGTTGGTACCCGTAACCCTTGAGTCAATCAGGGAGATGTACGGGGCCGTCGCGTGGTGTCATAAAGCATCAACTGACCTTAGAACATTTAATTGCACAACTTGGCCAGTAGGACGTAGCGAGATGGCCGGATTTGGTGTATGCCCAAGGTCGACAGATACTCGATGCTACACTCATTAAAGTTTGACTTCTGAGTTTTGTTTGATTACGAGTCAATCGTCGATTGAACAAGGCTTGGGGGAAAGATCAGTGATATTGAGATCCCTTAGAACCCAATTACTATTTATAGGACAGGTTGAACTAATCCATCTTCAAGAGGGTATGACCTTAAAACCCATGCAAGACTAAACCTAAGGTTGTTTGCGTGACTTGTGTGCTTTCAACTTGAACTACTTGCAGAGTTTTATTACCTGACAACATGAGTTCCTTGCAGGTTTTGTTTACAGTTATTATCCAATAACTTGGATTTCTTGTAGGGTTTACTTGCTTACATCACTTTGCACCTTTGCTTAAAAGCATAGCATACACATCATAACATCATGCCTTAACATTTCCTTAACCATTTCAAGGATCTCGAGGGCCTGTGATGCAGGTTATGATAAATCAGACATCTAGCAAGGGGCAATGGGATTTATTTTCCTCTAGCCAATGTCGTCCGAAGATCAAAACTCAACAACTTGAGTCAGGGGCTATGACCCACTTGTTATGGTGAGCTTGACTCTCGTAGAAGGACTCCCAACAATACAAAGTTCTTCAATCAAAGCTGCAAAATTCAACTTCTGACATTTTCTTGTTTACCCCGCGAGATCCTTGAAAACATTGCATACATATATAATACATATCATTGCATAAGCAGGTTTCAAAGAAGGTCTCTCATGTTCTCGCTGTTTATTTCAGCAATGGCTCTCCAACAAGACAACAGAGATCTCCAAGATCAAGATGCCCAATTCAAGGAATTTCTCTTGAATCTATCCAAGGGGAAAGAAGACCTGAAAACACTCTTTGTCGGGAATCTGACCAAGGAACATCGTGACAACAACAAGGATGAACAATTGGAACAACTGCAAGCTGAGGTAGAAGCAATGAGAGTCCAGATGCTGGGACAAATGGCTCTTATCCAAAACTTGGCTCGAGGACAAGAAGGGCTAAGAGCCTTCCTCCACAAGCTTCACCAAGATGGATGCAGATCCATGAAACAAACAGTTAAAATTGTGGATCAAGGCATTAATCAGCCCCCAGTGAGAGAAGAGGTTGGTTTGGTCAGGAACAGACCTTTCCAGATTGCTACTACATCACAAGCCCAAGCACAACCTCGCCAATGACAACGGGGAAATCGGCATAAGAAGAATACATCTGAAAGATGCTTCACCGAAATAAACATGTCATTGGATCCAGCATTGCAACGCATGTTGAAGGCCAAGTTGGTTATGTTAAGGGACCCTCATCAAAATCCCAACATAGCCTACCCAAGGTACAATCCAAATGCAAGATGTGCACACCACTCCAACAGTCCTGGACATGACACCAACAGTTGTTGGGCGTTGAGAATTAAAATTCAAGACCTGATTGATGAAGGAGCGCTAGAATTCGCACAATACGGCCATGTTGAGTTCTTCTGCCATCCCTCCAAGGCATACCATATGAAGTGACAAGTTCTCAAAAGAATACTTTTCGTTCATTAGAATTTTCAATGTGTAATTTTCTTTTGATTTGTTTGAACATTTATTCATATCAAACCTCGTTATTTCATCAATGCATTGCACATTTATTCTTTAAATGACATTGTTTGCATATGACTAATTGTTTGACAACAGAGAAATCCGCACAATGGATAATCAATGAACAGACATCCTCTCAACGGACAGAATCACCTCAACGGGAAAGACACTTCCAATAACAGGTCTTCCAAAAGCAAGGGGAATGACATGGTGTCTAAACACACTTGGGGCAATCACTCCAAAAGTGCCAAATAATCAGGGGCAAATCTCCATCTTAATCGCTTGGGGAATTACGCACGCATTCCAGCAACAAATAATGTGCCATCAAGAAAACATTTTTGATAGTACTACAACACAACACTATGGACAGTGACAACTCTCTACATCCCGAAAGCGTGGACATAGTCAGAAAATACTACGCATGAAAAAAAGACCCGCTAGGTTGACACACTTAGGAAAAAATAAGGGAATCCCGGAAAACCAAAAGGGTTCAGGAAAAAGTTAGGGATATAAATAAAAAAATCTGTACACCCGACAAGTCAAAAACCTGAAAAGACGGCTTTGGGCAAAAAGGTATCCCGGTGGACTGAAAACCCGAAAGGGAGGTCCAGGAAAAAGTTAGGGATTTAAAATGTATGACTATGTCCCGTCACCTCTTTATCAGTGGAAGACTTATACTTTGATCAACATTCATCAAGAGCACCAGAATCGAGAAACGGTTCAGATACGATCCAGATACATATGTCATTCTGCTACTTATTCAAGATTTTCATACATCGAGAAGCGGTTCAGATACGATCCAAATACAGATGTCATTCTGCTACTTATTCAAGATTTTCATACATCGAGAAACGGTTCAGATACAATCCAGATACAGATGTCATTCTGCTACTTATTCAATATTTTCATACATCGATAAACGGTTCAGATACGATCCAGATACAGGTGTAATTTTGCTACTTATTCAAGATTTTCATACATCGAGAAACGGTTCAGATACAATCCAGATACGAATGTCATTCTGCTACTTATTCAAGATTTTCATACATTGAGAAATAGTTCAGGTACGATCCAGAGACGGATACAGTCCAGATACGATCCAAAGATGGATGTCATTCTGACACTTATCCAACACATGTTTCAAATACAGTTCAGATACGATCCGGAGACGGATGTCATTCTGACACTCATTCGACACATGTTTCAAGTATAGTTCAAATATGATCCAGAGACGGATGTCATTTTGACACTTATTCAACAGATGTTTGAAGTACAGTTCAGATATGATCCAGAGACGAATGTCATCCTGACACTCATTAAATACATGTTCAAGTACAATCACGACATAGATCCATCCATAAAATCTCCGCATGTACTTTTTCCAGCATGGTACAAGGGGCAGAGACAGTTGGAACCGAAGTCACTATCACATACAAGCTAGTGATACCTATATTCCCCACAGAGCCGAGACAACCAAAGTTCGACCTCCGTATCCCCAAGAAGGAATTCCTTCCCCAGCAGGTTCCTTTAGAAAGATGATATCTGCATTCCCCAACCGAGTTTTATAACCATGAGTAGTCTATAAAGCCATCTCCCGAGCAGAGTTTATTTCTCTAACAGCGGAAGCTCAATCTCCAACAGAGCGCTTCTCTCCAGCAATGGAAGTTCATCCCCAACTGAGTTTATTTCTCCAAATGAGCAGATCTTCTAATAGAGTATCTCTATTCCCAAGAAAGTCATTCCCCCGCAGGATTATTCTCAGACAGAGTCTCCTCCGACAGAATGTTCTCAAGAAGAATGGATGTAAATCCCTAGCTAATCATCTTCAGTCACTATCCCCAGCGGAAATGAAGAACTCAACTCCTTATACTCTCCAGCAGTAGTCCAGGATTTATTTTCCCCAGCTAGAGAATGTCACAATAGCATTGCATATCCATACATCATGGCATGTGCATGCATATTATACATCACAATCTCATTTATTTTGAGAACATCATTACTCAATACATTTCATACATCATGACATTACATACGACTAACTCTTTACCTTTCCTGGAAAGACGCAATCAAGTTCTCACAAGTTCTCTCTGGTTCTGTCAAACCAACACCAA
This sequence comes from Vicia faba, assembly GCA_948472305.1. NCBI lineage: Eukaryota > Viridiplantae > Streptophyta > Magnoliopsida > Fabales > Fabaceae > Vicia > Vicia faba. Next base: position 1,366,313,365 of record OX451739.1, on the reverse strand, counting down.
GGTTTATATTCCAGTTGAAGATATTCCAACACTTTTCAAGATTTTCTCTGGTTTAGTCAAACTGACACTAAGGTTTCTATTGTAGTTGAAGATGTTCTAAGACTTTCGTTTAGGTCAGCCGAATCGCTGCTAAGATTCCCCTGATTTTTATGCCAGTCAAAGTAAATCCAAGACCTTCCCCCAGTTCAGTCAAATCGATGCTAAGATTTCTTTCCCAATTATAGATAACTCGAGACCTTTCCCTGGTTCAGTCAAATCGATACTAAGATTTCTATTCCAGTTAAAAAAGCTATGAAGCCCGGAAACCAACCGGATAACAACTTAATTTCCCCAAATTATTGAAGCCTGGAGCATGACCAGATAACGGTAAAAGACACTGTGAAACCTGGAGCACGACCAGATAAGAGTATGAGGTACTGCAAAGCTTGGAATTCGACCAGATAGCAGTTTACTCGACCAATTACTATTGAAGCCTAAAAACGATCGAATGTTAGTATGCCTTAAATTCAAGTTGAAACTCGGATGCGACCGGATAACCACTTAATTCCTTCTGAAGCCTGAAGCACGACCAGATAAGAATTGAGATTGAAAAGCCTAGAGCACCACCAAATAACAAGTTTAATCTCATCTCCCCAGTAAGTCACTGTAAAACCTGGAGCATGAACAGATAGCAGATAATCTTATTATACTCAGTAAATCACTGTAAAGCCTAGAGCACGGCCAGATAGCAGTTCACTTTCACCTCCTCGACTAAGAGACGATTCCCCAGTAGAGTAACAAACAACTGAAGCTCCTAAAATTCTATTTCTCCCAAGACAGATACCAACATTCCTTAGCAGATTCCTCCTCAACAACAGGAATAGGAATTCCCACCAAGGAATATCTCGGGAAATCATTATCCTCTAGATGGCATCTTTAAGCCCATCTCTGATGATTCTCTGTCATATCTTCCGGATGGCATCTTTAAGCCCATCTCCACTGATCTTCCGTCATCTTTTCCAAATGGAATCTTTAAGCCCATTCCTCATATTACCTACACAACCAAGTATCATTTCAGACGAGTGCAAATTTCTGGGCACTCAAGTGTTCAATAATCTTCCACCTTCAGATTACGAAAGGTAGACAACCAATCTACATCCTCAGGTTTAAGAATATTGAACAGGGGCAGCTGTTGTACCCCAAAATGTTCCCTCTCATTTTACTCAAGACATGCCTCTAGAGGTCCCCAATTTCTCAAGGATGACTAAGGATTGACTAGACAAATCCTCCTCCTAAGGCAACAAGCTTTAAACTAGGGTTTCACTCCTCATCAAGATGGTTGAAGTCCAAGGGTCCCAAATGCTTTCCATGGTCCTAATATGTTCTCAAGATCATCCATGTCAAGTTTCATGCCTTGCACAAGAAATTTTCTCAATCAATTGTCCAGATGCCCGAAAATCAACTGTATTAGGTCAAAAGTCAATTGTGGACCACATACAGTCAAACTTCAATGTTTTTGGTCAACATCAACATTTTAAAGTGATATCCATCATTTTATCAAGGGTTGATCATGATTCCTCAAGGAATTCTCCAAATTCATCAAAACCTAAAAGTTGCTAAATTAGGGTTTCTCAGGAAAAGTCAACCAAACTTGGACCAAGCATAACTTTCTCATACTTTATCAGAAATTTCTCATCCCAGGCTCAATTTGAAGAGAATACAATTTACTACAACTAATATTAATCCCCCAAGTTCAAAATATGGACTCATCAAAAGATATGAATTTCTACATTATAGGTCCTTTTGAAAAGTCAACAAAAGCACCTTTTGGGTCAAAGCTTCTTACATGAACATGGAAGACCCAATTGAGATGAAACCAAAAGGGTTGTTTAGGGGACATCCTGAGCTTTCTAAAAAGTCTAAGAACACACCTCAAGGGTTAAAATTGGAGTAGATATTCCTTGTCAAAGTTGACCATTTTTGCAAAATTGCCAAAAGTCAAATATGCTCAAAAGTGCATTTTTTGTCAAATGGGCCCATGTTTTCTTGTTTGAAACTTGTTCTTATGATGGACCACGACCCCTGATCTTATCCACCTATTATTTTATTATTTTTATTTTTTATTTTGATTTTTTATCTATTTATATCAAAATAAATCAATTTAAATAGTAGAATAATCAAATAAAATCAAATATTTGATTTTATGAGCATATTATGAGTCCATGAACAGCTACCAAATCAAAAAATTAGTGCAAGATCTAATTGATTGGAAAAGATCTTAATTTGGTCTATTTTGGAAACAAATCATACAAGACAAAGAATGAAATCAAATCTCCATAATTTGACAAATTAGGTTTAATTCACAAATATTTAATTTTCTCAATAAAATACCAAAAAATATTTTTCTTTAATTAATTAGATTTAGGTTAAGATTTCAAATATTTTTCTCAACAACAAAATACCAAAAAATATTTTCTCTTTAATTGATTAGATTTTAGAATTTATACTTTGATTCCCGTATTTAAGTCTCGCGCGCAATATTTTATTTTCCAATTATTGTATTTGCTTCGGGTTTGTAATAGTTTTTAATTAGAGTTTATCGCATATTATTTACTGTTTAATCCACGGTTTTTGGTAATGTAACCCCCTCCCCGAAGCCTTGTAATAGCGTAGATTTAGTTTTTCGCTTTTAATTTCCGCAACTATGAACTGTCTAGATGTATGGATAATAGGCTTGCATGCAAAACACAAATAAAATTAAAACAGTAGTTCACCTTAATTGTGCAAAGATTAAATAACTGAAATCAAACACATGCACATTCCCACTCCTAGGGTTTGCCTCACTGGTTGCCTCGGAAATAATGGTCGTGTCCCTAGAACGTAGGGATACGTTAGCCATGACCCGCGATTCAAAGTTGTCATAAAAGATCATAGTCCCTACTTGTCCCTCGAGTTGCCTACGAATTGATCTTATGACGATAGTCCCTTTGAAATGCTAAGGTATCCTTACTTGTTGCCTTCAGAGACCATTTCGTCCCTTCGAACGTCCCTTTAATAATCCAACGACAGTGCTACCTATTCCTTAATAATAGCATAGCGCTATCTAAAGGAAAACGAAAAGAATTTTTCGACTAGGTATATTAGTTCCTAGGTACTTGCTCAAACAAACAAAAACTTTTTCACACCAACACTTTCCCAAACAAATTTTTCAAAAACAACTTCGTAACACTCTTGAGGATAGAAACAAGGGTTAAAACGAAGTAAAACAAAACTTTTCATAACAAGAAAACATAAACACACAAAAGAAATTTCAAAATGAGCAAGTACCTAAGAGCCCGTGGAAAACCACAGATAGAAAGGGTTCTAACACCTTCCCTTTCTATAATCTACCCCCCGTACTCAGAAACATCTCAAAAAAAGTTTTTCTATTCTTTTTCCTTTTCCTTGTTTGATAAAATAAAAGTCGGTGGCGACTCTTGCTTAACGCGATATTTTGCGAACAAAAAAAACAAACCAGTATTAACAGTCGGTTCTGCCACCGTATCACAGAACTGGAGAAGCTGCTGGGGTAAATAATATAAAGTCAGGTAAACCTTAGGATCTAGGTCATATTTAATTTCTTTCTCTTGATTGTCTTGCTTGCTTTATATTTATAGGAACTATTTGGGTTATTTGATCCTACACCCGGATCGGGAAACACCTTTTAGGTAAGTAGCAATAAACTGTGAGGGAGTTGTGCTGGGGTATACCGACACAGGTGAAGCTATATCTACATTGATGTGGCACTTTGGTTGGTACCCGTAACCCTTGAGTCAATCAGGGAGATGTACGGGGCCGTCGCGTGGTGTCATAAAGCATCAACTGACCTTAGAACATTTAATTGCACAACTTGGCCAGTAGGACGTAGCGAGATGGCCGGATTTGGTGTATGCCCAAGGTCGACAGATACTCGATGCTACACTCATTAAAGTTTGACTTCTGAGTTTTGTTTGATTACGAGTCAATCGTCGATTGAACAAGGCTTGGGGGAAAGATCAGTGATATTGAGATCCCTTAGAACCCAATTACTATTTATAGGACAGGTTGAACTAATCCATCTTCAAGAGGGTATGACCTTAAAACCCATGCAAGACTAAACCTAAGGTTGTTTGCGTGACTTGTGTGCTTTCAACTTGAACTACTTGCAGAGTTTTATTACCTGACAACATGAGTTCCTTGCAGGTTTTGTTTACAGTTATTATCCAATAACTTGGATTTCTTGTAGGGTTTACTTGCTTACATCACTTTGCACCTTTGCTTAAAAGCATAGCATACACATCATAACATCATGCCTTAACATTTCCTTAACCATTTCAAGGATCTCGAGGGCCTGTGATGCAGGTTATGATAAATCAGACATCTAGCAAGGGGCAATGGGATTTATTTTCCTCTAGCCAATGTCGTCCGAAGATCAAAACTCAACAACTTGAGTCAGGGGCTATGACCCACTTGTTATGGTGAGCTTGACTCTCGTAGAAGGACTCCCAACAATACAAAGTTCTTCAATCAAAGCTGCAAAATTCAACTTCTGACATTTTCTTGTTTACCCCGCGAGATCCTTGAAAACATTGCATACATATATAATACATATCATTGCATAAGCAGGTTTCAAAGAAGGTCTCTCATGTTCTCGCTGTTTATTTCAGCAATGGCTCTCCAACAAGACAACAGAGATCTCCAAGATCAAGATGCCCAATTCAAGGAATTTCTCTTGAATCTATCCAAGGGGAAAGAAGACCTGAAAACACTCTTTGTCGGGAATCTGACCAAGGAACATCGTGACAACAACAAGGATGAACAATTGGAACAACTGCAAGCTGAGGTAGAAGCAATGAGAGTCCAGATGCTGGGACAAATGGCTCTTATCCAAAACTTGGCTCGAGGACAAGAAGGGCTAAGAGCCTTCCTCCACAAGCTTCACCAAGATGGATGCAGATCCATGAAACAAACAGTTAAAATTGTGGATCAAGGCATTAATCAGCCCCCAGTGAGAGAAGAGGTTGGTTTGGTCAGGAACAGACCTTTCCAGATTGCTACTACATCACAAGCCCAAGCACAACCTCGCCAATGACAACGGGGAAATCGGCATAAGAAGAATACATCTGAAAGATGCTTCACCGAAATAAACATGTCATTGGATCCAGCATTGCAACGCATGTTGAAGGCCAAGTTGGTTATGTTAAGGGACCCTCATCAAAATCCCAACATAGCCTACCCAAGGTACAATCCAAATGCAAGATGTGCACACCACTCCAACAGTCCTGGACATGACACCAACAGTTGTTGGGCGTTGAGAATTAAAATTCAAGACCTGATTGATGAAGGAGCGCTAGAATTCGCACAATACGGCCATGTTGAGTTCTTCTGCCATCCCTCCAAGGCATACCATATGAAGTGACAAGTTCTCAAAAGAATACTTTTCGTTCATTAGAATTTTCAATGTGTAATTTTCTTTTGATTTGTTTGAACATTTATTCATATCAAACCTCGTTATTTCATCAATGCATTGCACATTTATTCTTTAAATGACATTGTTTGCATATGACTAATTGTTTGACAACAGAGAAATCCGCACAATGGATAATCAATGAACAGACATCCTCTCAACGGACAGAATCACCTCAACGGGAAAGACACTTCCAATAACAGGTCTTCCAAAAGCAAGGGGAATGACATGGTGTCTAAACACACTTAGGGCAATCACTCCAAAAGTGCCAAATAATCAGGGGCAAATCTCCATCTTAATCGCTTGGGGAATTACGCACGCATTCCAGCAACAAATAATGTGCCATCAAGAAAACATTTTTGATAGTACTACAACACAACACTATGGACAGTGACAACTCTCTACATCCTGAAAGCGTGGACATAGTCAGAAAATACTACGCATGAAAAAAAGACCCGCTAGGTTGACACACTTAGGAAAAAATAAGGGAATCCCGGAAAACCAAAAGGGTTCAGGAAAAAGTTAGGGATATAAATAAAAAAATCTGTACACCCGACAAGTCAAAAACCTGAAAAGACGGCTTTGGGCAAAAAGGTATCCCGGTGGACTGAAAACCCGAAAGGGAGGTCCAGGAAAAAGTTAGGGATTTAAAATGTATGACTATGTCCCGTCACCTCTTTATCAGTGGAAGACTTATACTTTGATCAACATTCATCAAGAGCACCAGAATCGAGAAACGGTTCAGATACGATCTAGATACATATGTCATTCTGCTACTTATTCAAGATTTTCATACATCGAGAAGCGGTTCAGATACGATCCAAATACAGATGTCATTCTGCTACTTATTCAAGATTTTCATACATCGAGAAACGGTTCAGATACAATCCAGATACAGATGTCATTCTGCTACTTATTCAATATTTTCATACATCGATAAACGGTTCAGATACGATCCAGATACAGGTGTAATTCTGCTACTTATTCAAGATTTTCATACATCGAGAAACGGTTCAGATACAATCCAGATACGAATGTCATTCTGCTACTTATTCAAGATTTTCATACATTGAGAAATAGTTCAGGTACGATCCAGAGACGGATACAGTCCAGATACGATCCAAAGATGGATGTCATTCTGACACTTATCCAACACATGTTTCAAATACAGTTCAGATACGATCCGGAGACGGATGTCATTCTGACACTCATTCGACACATGTTTCAAGTATAGTTCAAATATGATCCAGAGACGGATGTCATTTTGACACTTATTCAACAGATGTTTGAAGTACAGTTCAGATATGATCCAGAGACGAATGTCATCCTGACACTCATTAAATACATGTTCAAGTACAATCACGACATAGATCCATCCATAAAATCTCCGCATGTACTTTTTCCAGCATGGTACAAGGGGCAGAGACAGTTGGAACCGAAGTCACTATCACATACAAGCTAGTGATACCTATATTCCCCACAGAGCCGAGACAACCAAAGTTCGACCTCCGTATCCCCAAGAAGGAATTCCTTCCCCAGCAGGTTCCTTTAGAAAGATGATATCTGCATTCCCCAACCGAGTTTTATAACCATGAGTAGTCTATAAAGCCATCTCCCGAGCAGAGTTTATTTCTCTAACAGCGGAAGCTCAATCTCCAACAGAGCGCTTCTCTCCAGCAATGGAAGTTCATCCCCAGCTGAGTTTATTTCTCCAAATGAGCAGATCTTCTAATAGAGTATCTCTATTCCCAAGAAAGTCATTCCCCCGCAGGATTATTCTCAGACATAGTCTCCTCCGACAGAATGTTCTCAAGAAGAATGGATGTAAATCCCTAGCTAATCATCTTCAGTCACTATCCCCAGCGGAAATGAAGAACTCAACTCCTTATACTCTCCAGCAGTAGTCCAGGATTTATTTTCCCCAGCTAGAGAATGTCACAATAGCATTGCATATCCATACATCATGGCATGTGCATGCATATTATACATCACAATCTCATTTATTTTGAGAACATCATTACTCAATACATTTCATACATCATGACATTACATACGACTAACTCTTTACCTTTCCTGGAAAGACGCAATCAAGTTCTCACAAGTTCTCTCTGGTTCTGTCAAACCAACACCAAGGTTTATATTCCAGTTGAAGATATTCCAACACTTTTCAAGATTTTCTCTGGTTTAGTCAAACTGACACTAAGGTTTCTATTGTAGTTGAAGATGTTCTAAGACTTTCGTTTAGGTCAGCCGAATCGCTGCTAAGATTCCCCTGATTTTTATGCCAGTCAAAGTAAATCCAAGACCTTCCCCCAGTTCAGTCAAATCGATGCTAAGATTTCTTTCCCAATTATAGATAACTCGAGACCTTTCCCTGGTTCAGTCAAATCGATACTAAGATTTCTATTCCAGTTAAAAAAGCTATGAAGCCCGGAAACCAACCGGATAACAACTTAATTTCCCCAAATTATTGAAGCCTGGAGCATGACCAGATAACGGTAAAAGACACTGTGAAACCTGGAGCACGACCAGATAAGAGTATGAGGTACTGCAAAGCTTGGAATTCGACCAGATAGCAGTTTACTCGACCAATTACTATTGAAGCCTAAAAACGATCGAATGTTAGTATGCCTTAAATTCAAGTTGAAACTCGGATGCGACCGGATAACCACTTAATTCCTTCTGAAGCCTGAAGCACGACCAGATAAGAATTGAGATTGAAAAGCCTAGAGCACCACCAAATAACAAGTTTAATCTCATCTCCCCAGTAAGTCACTGTAAAACCTGGAGCATGAACAGATAGAAGATAATCTTATTATACTCAGTAAATCACTGTAAAGCCTAGAGCACGGCCAGATAGCAGTTCACTTTCACCTCCTCGACTAAGAGACGATTCCCCAGTAGAGTAACAAACAACTGAAGCTCCTAAAATTCTATTTCTCCCAAGACAGATACCAACATTCCTTAGCAGATTCCTCCTCAACAACAGGATTAGGAATTCCCACCAAGGAATATCTCGGGAAATCATTATCCTCTAGATGGCATCTTTAAGCCCATCTCTGATGATTCTCTGTCATATCTTCCGGATGGCATCTTTAAGCCCATCTCCACTGATCTTCCGTCATCTTTTCCAAATGGAATCTTTAAGCCCATTCCTCATATTACCTACACAACCAAGTATCATTTCAGACGAGTGCAAATTTCTGGGCACTCAAGTGTTCAATAATCTTCCACCTTCAGATTACGAAAGGTAGACAACCAATCTACATCCTCAGGTTTAAGAATATTGAACAGGGGCAGCTGTTGTACCCCAAAATGTTCCCTCTCATTTTACTCAAGACATGCCTCTAGAGGTCCCCAATTTCTCAAGGATGACTAAGGATTGACTAGACAAATCCTCCTCCTAAGGCAACAAGCTTTAAACTAGGGTTTCACTCCTCATCAAGATGGTTGAAGTCCAAGGGTCCCAAATGCTTTCCATGGTCCTAATATGTTCTCAAGATCATCCATGTCAAGTTTCATGCCTTGCACAAGAAATTTTCTCAATCAATTGTCCAGATGCCCGAAAATCAACTGTATTAGGTCAAAAGTCAATTGTGGACCACATACAGTCAAACTTTAATGTTTTTGGTCAACATCAACATTTTAAAGTGATATCCATCATTTTATCAAGGGTTGATCATGATTCCTCAAGGAATTCTCCAAATTCATCAAAACCTAAAAGTTGCTAAATTAGGGTTTCTCAGGAAAAGTCAACCAAACTTGGACCAAGCATAAGTTTCTCATACTTTATCAGAAATTTCTCATCCCAGGCTCAATTTGAAGAGAATACAATTTACTACAACTAATATTAATCCCCCAAGTTCAAAATATGGACTCATCAAAAGATATGAATTTCTACATTATAGGTCCTTTTGAAAAGTCAACAAAAGCACCTTTTGGGTCAAAGCTTCTTACATGAACATGGAAGACCCAATTGAGATGAAACCAAAAGGGTTGTTTAGGGGACATCCTGAGCTTTCTAAAAAGTCTAAGAACACACCTCAAGGGTTAAAATTGGAGTAGATATTCCTTGTCAAAGTTGACCATTTTTGCAAAATTGCCAAAAGTCAAATATGCTCAAAAGTGCATTTTTTGTCAAATGGGCCCATGTTTTCTTGTTTGAAACTTGTTCTTATGATGGACCACGACCCCTGATCTTATCCACCTATTATTTTATTATTTTTATTTTTTATTTTGATTTTTTATCTATTTATATCAAAATAAATCAATTTAAATAGTAGAATAATCAAATAAAATCAAATATTTGATTTTATGAGCATATTATGAGTCCATGAACAGCTACCAAATCAAAAAATTAGTGCAAGATCTAATTGATTGGAAAAGATCTTAATTTGGTCTATTTTGGAAACAAATCATACAAGACAAAGAATGAAATCAAATCTCCATAATTTGCAAATTAGGTTTAATTCACAAATATTTAACTTTCTCAATAAAATACCAAAAAATATTTTTCTTTAATTAATTAGATTTAGGTTAAGATTTCAAATATTTTTCTCAAAAACAAAATACCAAAAAATATTTTCTCTTTAATTAGTTAGATTTTAGAATTTAAACTTTGATTCCCGTACTTAATTCTCGCGTGCAATATTTTATTTTCCAATTATTGTATTTGCTTCGGGTTTGTAATAGTTTTTAATTAGAGTTTACCACATATTATTTATTGTTTAATCCACGGTTTTTAGTCATGTAACCCCCTTCCCGAAGCCTTGTAATAGCGTAGATTTACTTTTTCGCTTTTAATTTCCGCAACTATGAACTGTCTAGATGTATGGATAATAGGCTTCCATGCAAAAGACAAATAAAATTAAAATAGTAGATCACCTTAATTGTGCAAAGATTAAATAACTGAAATCAAACATATGCACATGCTCACTCCTAGGGTTTTCCTCACTGGTTGCCTCAGAATTAATGGTCGTTCCCCTCGAACGTAGAGATACCTTTGCAATGACCCGCGATTCAAAGTCGTCATAAAGATCATAGTCCCTACTTATCCCTCGAGTTGCCTACGAATTGATCTTATGACGATAGTCCCTTCGAAATGTTAAGGTATCCTAACTTGTTTCCTTTAGAGACCATTTCGTCCCATCAAACGTCCCTTTAAAAATCCAACGACAGTGCTACCTATTCCTTAATAATAGGATAGCATTATCTAAAGGAAAACGAATAGACTTTTTCGAGTAGGTAGATTAGTGCCTAGGTACTTGCTCAAACAAACAAAAAAATTTTCACACCAAAACTTTCCCAAACAAAGTTTTCAAAAACAACTTCGTAACACTCTTGAGGACAGAAATAAGGGTTAAAACGAAGTAAAACAAAAATTTTCAAAACAAGCAAACATAAACATACAAAAGAAATCTCAAAATGAGCAAGTACCTAAGAGCCCGTGGAAAACCACGGATAGAAAGGGTGCTAACACCTTCCCTTTCTATAATCTACCCCCCGTACTCAGAAACATCTCAAAAAAGGTTTTTTTGTTCTTTTTCCTTTTCCTTGTTGGATAAAATAAAAGTCGGTGGCGAATCTTGCTTACCGCAACATTTTGCAAGAAAAAATTGCAAACCAGTATTAACAGTCGGTTCTGCCACCGTATCACAGGAATGTTTCAAATACTTGTTGATACTTTAAGTGCTTCACTGGTTGGATATAATGGTATCCTTTATTCTATGAGGATAACTCTTGATGTGGCCACATGTGGTACGCTTATAAACATCTCGTAAGATGTGGCTTATAATCTTATTAAGGATATGGATAAGAAGCAACATTCGTGGGGAAATGCTCATGAGAAAAGTGTTAAGGCCCCTCAGAAGGATGGAATTTATGAGGTTAGGAAGTTTGATCATATGAACACAAAAGTAGACACATTATATCAAAAGATTGAAAATCTTATTGTAGCCTCATTAGCACCTGTAAAACCCTTGTGTGTGGTATGCAGAGTGAATGGACATTCCACTGGGGATCTTGAAATGATTTTAGTAGGAGGAAACAACCAAAACACTCTTAATTATGTAAATAATCAAAGAGGACACACTTATTCAAACACTTATAACCCTGGGTGGCGAGACCACCCCAACTTCTCTTACAACAACAATCAAGCTCAAAACGCAATGGTACCATATGGGTTCCTACAATATGAAACACCTAGGAAATCTAACCTAGAGACCATGATAAAGAGTTTTGTGAAACACAAACTCGACAAAATGATGATTTTAGAAACCATATCCTCCATACTAATGAGGTGCGTAAGCAGTTGAAAACAAAAATTGAGTCTTTGTACACCCATAATAAGATGATAGAGACTCAAATCTCTCAAATAGAACAACATCAAGCGTCGACGTCGGTCCCTAAAGGATCTTTTTTGGGGAAACCCGAGCAAAATCCTTGGGGACACGTAATTATTATGGTCACGAGAAGTGGAAAATAGGTGGAAAGTTTTGAGAGAGGATGGGTTCGGGTAGACATTTCTAAAAATTCAGTTGAGAAGATGGTAGAGGAAAATGTTAGTGAAAATGAGGAAGATATTAGGAAAGATGTTTTGACACCTCCTGAAAGGAGGTGATCAAATAGGTATAGGGGGAGACATAGGATGTTACCCTTCCACCCTACAAACCCAAGATACCTTTCCCGCAAAGAATCCTGAAAGCCAAAGTGGAGGCACAGTTTATAAAACTTGTAGAGATGATTAAGAAGCTCTACATTAATATGCCTTTCGCTGAGGTTCTTTCACAAATGGTCACTTATGTAAAATTCCTACAAGAAATCCTCGAAAAAAATAGGAAGTTGGAAGAACTCGAGATAATAGCCATGAAGGAAACCACTACTGTGGTAGTCTAGAGTATGCTACCTAAGATGAAATATCTTGGAAGTTTTTCTATTCCTAGCCAAATGGGCATTGTGACTATTGACCAAGAGCTTTGGGATTTGGGGGATAATGTTATATTAACGCCCCTATCTATATGTAAGAAGTTGGGTATAGGAGAGATAAAGCCTACAAATGTGTCTCTGCAGATGGAAGATAGATTGGTAAAGTATTTGATCGAGGTATTAGAGGATGTCCTTGTGAAGGTGGGACATCTCTGCATATCCACTAATTTTATCATAATGGATATGAAGGAAGATTCTCAAGTACATATCATTGTGGTTGGCCTTTCTTGTGTAGGGCAGTCAATATAATTGATGTAAAAAGTGTTATATTAAGCATGGAAGTGGGAAGTTAGAGGTTAGAGTTTATAATTACCACCACGCTACTGGATGACCCTTACACATAAGTTTCTTGTTATTTGATCGAAGTCGTAAAATCTTGTGATGACCCAAAACAACCCACCGCGGGTGAGTAATAGGATAACCTAAGAGAGCAAGATAAATAGGTTAGAAAATACAAGAGGATTGAAAAGGAGGGAAAACATGAAATTAATATGAAGATGAGTGATAATTACTTACTGCCCCACATAAGGAAGGGTAAAGGGAGTTGTATGTGTGAAAAAATGGTTTGGAAAGTGGTCTAAGAGCTTGAAGAAGAAAAATGAGCCTCCTTGAGTGTTTGATACATCGGGACCGTCGAGCTTAAACCAAGTTAAACAACAACCTCTGTGGGAAGCAACCCACATTTTTATCATTTAACTTGTGTTTGTTTTTTTGTTTGATTCCCTAGGATTACAAGAAAAATAAAGTGAAAACCAAACAAAACAAAAAGGGAGAAAACCAAGAAAAATGGGCGTCCATAATAAAAACTGAGGCCAACATGGGCTGCAGTGTCACCTGACGTGACCCGTGTTAGACCAACACCCCCATGCCAATAGTCCCATAGTAAAAACCTGATATTAACACGGGTTGGTCATGTTCCCCAACATAGGTCATGTAAGCCCCATATTTTCCCCATAAATTTTATTCTCTTCCCTATAGGCCCTACAGGCCAATTTTTTTTTACCAATCCCAAACCTCAACTAGACTAAACATGCCCAATTAATCATAATTTTTTAAAATTTACCACAACCATTATCTCTCTTCATCTTCAACCTTCTTACTCTCTCACTAAAAATCCCTAAAACACCATAACCATCACTCATAAAGCTAACACCTTTAACCCTTCCTCTCAACTAAAAATTCAACTCATTTTGCAAAACCTTCACCAAATCCTACCGTTAACCACATACCTAATCAAAAACCATAACCAATCACTTTGATATTTCTCAAAAAGTCAACAATGGCACCAAAGAAAGCTGATAAGGGAAAAGGGAAGCAACCCGAGACCAGGAGAGTCAAGAGAAGATGATGAAGATATTAAAAAGCTAATCCTCATGGATTCATCTTCCCAAAGGAAAAAATAGGAAAATAGGTATGAATATCTTTCTCATATATGAACAATATAGACCTGGTACACTGATGACGAGACTCTTAATATCTAATGTCTTAAAATTTATATGGATACACTAATGAATAATTTAGGGTTGCACTATCTAGTACATTGTAAATTTTGTCTATGCAAACCTTACCCTAGAGTTCTTATGTACCTTAGAAGTTAGACTGTTTAAGGAACCAGACGTGTCCTCGGGTGGAGGGATCAAGTTGAGAACAACTGGTAACCTGAGCTTTCAAATGCATAATTTTGACTATGAGATCTCGACTGAGACCTTGGGGGACATTTTTCACCTACCTACTGATGGGAAGGGCGATGTTCCCAACATTTTTAGGCCAAATGAATTTTGGGCTTAGATTGTTGTAGAGGCCCTGTATATTGCGAGCAGTGCCAAGAACTCTCGTATACAAAACCCTATTTTTAGGTACATTCATATAGTCCTGGTACATACTACATTTGCCAGAGAATATAGAACATGGTGTGGTACCCTTCGAGAGCTTTATCTCCTTCATAACATAATAAATGGCTACCCTATTAATGTTGATGTCATCCTTTAAAAACAACTAAGCCATGCTGCTAACTCTCCCACTAGAGACATAGTGATATGGGGATTAACTACCACCATCATTGAGCATATGGGTATCCCTTTTTGTGAGGATATTGAGTGCCTTTAGTGGGTCATTCGGTTGTGATATGGAATACCTCATAAATATGGGGATGGTTTATCACGGTGGCGAATCATACAACTTAGTGGTGCACGAGAAGTATGATTCTTACCTCCCAAACAAGGAAAAATGAGAGTGAACATGGAGATAAATTAGTTGTATAATTTTGAAACCCCTGCCGAAGGGGGGCTTTCCATATTATAATACTAGTAATGTTGGTGGTGCCATGGATTATGAGGCCAATGCACAAACCCCTACCCATCCAGAAACTGGTACATCTAATCAATATTAGGATTAATGGGAATGAATGCATTCAAAGATAGAGTATCTGAATACGGAACATCAAAAGCTATGGGATGAACAACAAAGGAAATGAGGCTAAACAAGCCCGACAAGGTGTGAAGGTTGGGGACATTTAGAGGTCACTGCACAATCTTCTATTGCGTTTCCCATATCTTCATTGAGGTGTCTTTAAGTTTTTATTCACCTCCTTATACTTTAATTGGAACATTGAGGGCAATGTATGGTTAAATTTGGGGGGATTTCCCTTGTTTTAACATTATTATTTCTTGTTTATTGTGTGTTGCTTTATGCTGTGTAGGATAGTTTGTTGATCTAATTGCATGTATCTTCATTACATTTCCCCAAAAATTAAGTTGTTAAAAAATTCTGAAAAAACTTTTTTTGAGTTTGAGAATAATATGAGAAAGTATATATGTTTGAAGTGATTATTGACTAGGTTTAGGAGCCTGTGGAAAATTGATAAAATCGGTAATGTTAGATCCATAGTTTTATGATTGTCGTAAATTTTTTCTAAATCATGGTTCTTAATTGTTGTTGAGCAATATGTCACAACATCTTGACCAACTGTCATGATAGGTTATGATGTCATGTATATTAGACAGATGTTAAGCTAGATGTCTTGACATCTTTGCCTACTGCATAACAGGTGCTGCTAATATTATTCCTTGAAGATTTGATTGAAAAATATCAGATTCTGGATGATTTTAGTTCTCATTAAGGCACAAATAATCAAGGTTAGGAACAGTGCCTATATGATTTGGTCTCATAAAAAGGATCTTTAATACTTTTTAGGAAACTTTGAAGATTTGTTCCTATTTAAGTGTGAAGATCTTGCAGCTGATTTAAAAAGTAGAATATTGGATTTGATTGAAGAGTCCAAGCCTATACTGCAAGAGTTTATAAATAAGGACTTGTTAAACCTAAATTAGCAAGTATTCACAATAAGAAAACCTTGGGTTCAATAAAAGGGTGAAGGGTTTTGGGGGTATTTTATAGTCTTCGTGTTTTCTTTGTATGTAACTTTTGTATCTTCTGATACATTGAGGTAGACTGATTGTTCTTAGTTGAAGCTTTTAAGAAAAACTAAGTATTGTTCTCACTTGTGAGCTTTTAAAGCAAAGAGTTGAGTATTGTATTTGAAGTGTAATCTTCTATTTGTTTCTTTGGTTTTTGTCATGGGTTTGTGACAGGTTTTATCACTGAGGTGATTTTGGGAAGTGAGAGGGGGATCTCATATCTAGAGGGTTCTACGTAGAAGTTGCACAAGGTAGTGATTAGGTGATAAGTTGTAAACTGGGGTTGTTTTAGCTTTTAACTAATATTATCATAGTGTCCTTTACTTTTGGCAATTTAAATTCTGCATAATTTCTATTTTGATAAAAGTGTTTTCTGTTATCAGATGATGTCATAACATCTGTCTTGAAATTGTGTTTTGGTGTTGGGACTTTAGTCTTGAATTTTTTTAAAGCGCCAGAATTTCAATTGGCATCAGAGCAGGCACCCTGTTCTATTTATTGGGTGAGCTCCAGGGAGAGTATATTTTATGGTGCTATGGATTCTGAGGAAAGATTTTTAGACACTATTGTGTTACTTGGAAGTTAATTCAATAGAGTTTTTAAGAGATTAGAAATGAAGGAAAGATCAAATGTCAAGAACATCTCATCTGATATCAAGAATAATCCTGATTTCCATAATAAACTCAGAATTTGAGATATGTCTGATCATAGTACAGGAATTCAGTGTCATGAATGTGAAGAATTTAGAAACATTAGAACAAAATGTCCTACTTATCTTAAGAAACAATCTAAGGGACTGACTATTTCTTGATCAAATGATGAATATGCTGAGGAAGAATCTACTAAGATTGTGACTGCCTTAATAGCAAGATGAGATTCTAAGGTAGATTTCAGTGAAGAGGTATCTCATGATGAATTGACTACCTCTTACAGAGAGTTATGCAACAAAAGTAAGGAATTATATCAAATAGGAGTAATAAAAAGAATGATCATAGCTAAACTGAAGGCTAAGAAGGAAGAATACCTAGCTGATAATTATAAAATCCAAAATAAATTGACCTTGTTAACATCTAAAGCTTGATAATTTGATCAAAGGTGTTAGTATGTTGAACAATGAATCTGATGTGCTGGATGATACCCTTCATGATGTAGAAGGACGAAGAAGACATACTGGAATTGGGTTTAGCTGTCAATTATTGAAAAATAAAAAGAAAAACCATGCCATAAAGTTTGTCTCTTCTAAAATGCCGGATGAGAGCAAGATGTATGACTAGATGTCATAACATCCTTTCAGGTCATAGGAAACTCATATCAGAGTTAAGTTTTAGCCTTGGAGATGTCAGTCGTGTGGAATAAATGGTCACTCAGAGTAAGTTTGTCACATGCTTCATGGATATCCAAAACATCTATCTCAACCTAGTGCAAATTCTTTACTGACCATGACTAGAATTAATAGAAAGTAAGACACACTGTCAAAAATCTCATTGTTCATACCTCTCTTAAAGTCTTATCTAATGAAGACTAGTATTTTAATAGTGGATCCTCTAAGCTTATGACAGGTGTGGAAAACTTATTGGAAGATCTTAAACCTGACACAACTAGCTATGTTGCTTTTGAGTTGGTGTCAAGGGAGTTATTAAAGGTGTTGGAAGACTAGCTTGTGAAGTCTCTCCTAAGCTTGATAGAGTCCTGTTTGTGAAAGGTTTGATTGCCAACCTGATAAGTATTAGTCAGTTATGTGATCAAGGTTTTAAGGTGAACTTCATTAAGTCTCAATGTCTGGTCACTAATAAGGAGAATGAAGTGCTAATGAAAGGAGACATGTTTAAGGGTAATTGTTACTTGTGGACACCTCATGGAATCAATGATACCTCCATCAGCGTGTTGTCCAAGGAAGATGAAGTCAATTTGTGGCATAAAAAACTTGGTCATTTACATTTGTAGGTTATGAATAAGATTGTGTCAAAATAATCTATCAGAGTCATTACTAAACTCAAAATTGAGGAAGGAAGAACATGTGGAGAATGTCAAATTGGAAAACAAACCAAGATGACACACTAAAAGCTTCAACATAAGACCACACCAAAAGTTTTGTTTTTTCTTCATATAGATTTGATGGGACATATGCAAGTTGAAAGTCTTGGTGGAGAAAGGTATGCTTATGTCATTGTTGATGACTTTTCAATATTCACTTGGGTGAATTTCATCAGAGAAAAATCAAAAGTTTTTGAGGTCTTCAAGGAGTTGTGCAAAAAGCTTTAAAGAGGGAAGGAAAGCAACAATGTCAGATGAAAAGTGATCATGGTATAGAGTTTGAAAACATCAAGTTTGCCGAATTTTGTGCCTCTAAAGGTATTAGTCATGAATTTTCCTCTCTTATTATTCCTCACAGAATGGAGTTGTTGAAAGAAAGAATAGAACTCTACAAGAATTAACAATAGTCATGCTTCATGAAAAGAAGTTGTCATATCATTTTTGGGCACAAGCAAAGAATTTGTTATATCCACAATAGAGTCCCTCAAGGTCTGGAATAGAAAATAATCTATATGAGTTGTGGAAAGGAAGGAAACCTACAGTTAAATACTTCCATATTTTTGGAAGTAAGTGCTACATCTTGGCTGATCGTGAATAAAGAAGAAAAATGGACCCCAAGAGTGATGAAGGGATATTTCTTGGATACTCTACAAACAATAAGCCTATATATTTTTTAACACTAGAACTCAGGTCATGATGGAGTCTATAAATGTTGTTGTTGATGACTCAAGCACATACAATGATCATAATGTTGAAGGCGATGTTGGAACATCGTTCCAGATAGATGATGAGTCAGAAAATGTGGAAGAAGATGATACCAATGCTGAGATTGATGATACTGGACAAGGGGATATTTAAGTCAATAAGGGTCCTTCAATCAGAATTCATAAAGATCATTCTAAAGAACTCATTATAGGAAAATTTTAAACAAGGGATTACTACTAGATTAAGAGAAGTTGTTTCTAACTGTTGCTTTGTTTCTAATATTGAACCCAAGAATGTAAAGGAAACCTTAACTGATGAATTATAGATTAATTCCATGCAAGAAGAACTTAGTATGTTCAAGAGGAATGAAGTTTGAGACTTAGTTCCTAGGACTAGTGGAACTAATGTCATTGGTACTAGGTGGGTGTACAATAACAAAACTGATGAAAGTGGAGTTTTAACCAAAAATAAGGATAGACGCGTGACACAAAGATACACTTAGATTGAAGGAATAGATTTTGATGAGGCTTTTGCTTCAGTTGCTAGATTTGAATCCATCAGACTATTGTTAGGAGTGACCTGTTTATTGAAGTTTAAACTATTTCAAATGGATGTCAAAAGTGCATTTCTGAATGGGTACCTATATGAAGAGGTTTTTGTTGAAGAACCAAAGGGATTAATTTATCCTACTTATCTAGATCATGTGTTTAAACTAAAGAAAGCTATATATGGATTGAAGCAAGCTTCTAGAGCTTGGTATGAGAGGTTTACAAAATTTCTTGTCAATAATGGCTACATGAAATGAGGAATAGAAAAAACCCTATTTGTCAAGGAGAATGATGGAAAAATTATGATTGTTCAAATATATATTGATGACATTATGTTTGGAGGGATGTCACACCAGATGGTGGAACATTTTGTCAAACAAATGCAATCAGAATTTGAGATGAGCCTTGTTGGTGAATTGACATATTTTCTTGGACTTCAAGTGAAATAGATGGATGACTCTATCTTCATCTCTCAAAGTATGCCAAGAACATAGTAAATAAGTTTGTTATAGAAAATTAAGTTACAAGAGAACACCTACTCCTACTTATTTGAAACTATTAAAAGATGAAAAAGGTGTTGCTGTTGATCAAAGCTTATACAAAAGTATGATTGGTAGTTTGTTATACCTTACAACTATCAGACCTGATATCACATTTGTTGTGGTTGTGTGTTGGAGATGTCAAGATGAGCCAAAAGCAAGTCACATCAATCAATTAAAAGGGATTTTTAAGTACATCAATGGTACTAGTGACTATGGTATGCCATACTCTCATGGTTCAGATTCCATGTTGGTGGGGTATTGTGATGCCGATTGGGCTGGTAGTGTTGATGATAAAAATAATATGATTTCCGAGTTTAGTAAGAAACATAATTATGTTTCTTTGTCTACTGCTGAAGCTGAATATATTGCAGTTGGTAGTAGTTGTTCACAACTGATGAGGATGAAATAAATTTTGAAGGAATATAATGTTAAGCATGATGTCATGACATTATACAATAACAATCTAAGTGCTATCAATATTTCAAAGAATCCTATTTAACATAGCAGGACCAAGCACATTAACATTCATAATTATTTTATCAGATATCTTGTTGAAGATAAGGTAATTAGTCTATAGTATATAGCCATTATGATATAACTGGATGATATTTTCACCAAAGCTTTGGATGCAAATCAGTTTGAAAATCTCAGCGTGTATCCTGAACATGTGTTCTTTTAACTAACATCAAGATATGTATATATGTCTATTTGAATGTTCATATTGTAGGTGATGACATAATTGCATTCATCTCACCATCTAATCTAGGGTTTGAGAAGTAGTCCTTAGTCAAATGGTTCTTCAATGGATTGCAAGAGTTCAAGCTTCAAGGCTATGTCTATGATATCAAATATTTTTGGTTCAAAGGGCTCCCTCACTTTATTTAGGTCAAGTTCTCCTCAAAGTTGGTGGTTGAATTCATCAAGAAGATTCATATGTTCATGTGTTTATTTCCATGCCCTATTCAACAAGCTTCATTGATACTTTATCTCCATCTTTGAGTGTAATTCAAGACAACATCATCTCAAGGCCTATTTTGATTCATCATGCTTTCTTTTGCCAAGAAATTTTAAAAGATTGAGGTTGATTCAACAAGTTTAACCTAATTGAGAAAATGTTTGATTCAGTGATCACATGTGCATAACTCTCTCAATTTTAAACATTTTTAGTTAGTTCTTTTTTCTATGGATTCTTATCATCATCTACAACAACCTATCTTCACATGACAAGATCCAATTGTGCAAGAAAAATCATCAAAAGTTGAAAGGGGTTTCAAGTCATTTTGGCACTCTCTGAGTTAGGGTTTGTTGATTTCTAAGGACCATATGTTGATAATTTTTTGAGATTTTTGATTGACTTTAAATCCATGATTCTCTTTAAATGGTCCTTAGCAAGCTCTCTTCATGGATTTAAGGCTAATTATGAGAGGAATATCACTAATGGTTTAGAAAGATAACAAGTCTCTTTGAAAAAGCCTTTGGGAAATAATCTGATATCCTAGTTTAGTAAGTACATAATTGTGTTTCTTTGTCTACTGTTGAAGCTGAATATATTGTAGTTAGAAGTAGCTATTCACACTTGATGTAGATGAAATAAATGTTGAAGGAATATAATGTTAAGCATGATGTCATGACATTATACAGTAACAATATGAATGTTACCAATATTTCAAAGAATCATATTCAACATAGCAGGACCAAACACATTGTCATTCATCATTATTTTATCAGAGATCTTGTTGAAGATAAGGTGATTACTCTAGAGTATATAGCCACTAAGAAAGAACTGGCTGATATTTTCACCAAAGTTTTGGATGCAAATCAGTTTGAAAATAACAGGGGTGAGCTGAGAATCTGTATTATTAAGGAGTTATATAAATTACATACATGGAGGAGTTCAACTGATAATGTATCTTTCCTCTATTTTCTAGTTCTTTGGAAGCCTAAGCAAGTTGTTGTTATTAAAGGATGGAACAAAAGATATCTGCAAGGTCAAAAGGATGATGACAATAACAAGAGATGCAGAAATATCTTTGACAGGGGAAAGAGGTGGAAGACCACCTAAATATGTTCAATTGTGTGTTTCTATCTTTGTGCTTCCTTATGTGTTTATGCTTGTATGCAGTGTGTGTTTCCAATTCTCACTACTATAAATAACACTTCTAACATCGTACACGAAATGAGTTTTATCTTGGAGGTAAATGCAACGTAAATAAGGTCTTCATAATAAGTAAAGACTTATCACCTCGGTCTTTAAAACACCGAGGTAGAAGTTTATTAGCACATGTGCTCGAACCCCAGCAACAACAAATAATATTATTTTCAAAACTAACATTTCTTTTATCTCGATTTATTAAATAATTGAGGGGTTGAATTATTTTTTTGATTGTTTTATTGTTTACTTAGAATATTATCCTCTTAACACAGAATATTACACTGTTTACCCAGAATATTTAAATAAAAATAAAAATCAAACTCCCTAGGGATCTAGATGAAAAACAAATTCTATCAAGATATAGATCTAGATCTTCGAATCATTGAATGTTATCGATTAATCTTGCATGCATTTGTTTCTGGGGAAAAAAAGGTAACATAATTAATATTTGTTGTACCCCAAAATTTCCCCTCTCTATTCTCAAGACATTTCTCACAAAAGATCTCAAATGCTCAAGAAGTTCCAAGAGTTTGATCAAATAAGCTCACCTCCTGAGCAATGAGCCTCCAAATTAGGGTTTTGTTTTTCTCAAGGAAAATTGCAATTTTGATGCCTCAAATGACTTTCATGGTTGATTATAGGTCTCTAAGATTTCTCATAAATTTGTTCAATCAATTGCT
The DNA here is from genome assembly GCA_948472305.1 of Vicia faba. NCBI lineage: Eukaryota > Viridiplantae > Streptophyta > Magnoliopsida > Fabales > Fabaceae > Vicia > Vicia faba. The sequence continues at coordinate 1,366,290,840 of OX451739.1, read as the reverse complement.
CAGATGACTAAAAATCAACTATATTGGGTAAAAAGTCAATTATGGTCAATATACAGTCAAATTTCAGAATTTTTGGCCAACATCAACATTTTGAAGTCATATCAATCATTTGATCAAGTTTTGATCACAATTCCTCAATAAAAGTCCTCAAATCATCAAAGGGGGAAAATTGTCAAAATTAGGGTTTTTATTAAGAATGACTGATTATTGACTTTTGACCTTGTACATGACCTAATGGCTTGAGGAATAATCTCAAGGAATCAACATAACATGTTGACCTAATTTCATGGTTCAAATTATTTCTCAAGATCATTGGATTGATAGTTGAAATTTAATCAACTAATGAAAAGTCAACTAATACATAAAAAGTCAAACTTTGACTATTTGATCAACATTGAATTTCAAAGATCAAGATTCATCAAGATACTCAAAAATATAAAACTTGATCATCAAGAATCAAGAAATTCAAAAGGTCAATAAAAAATTCAATATTTCTAAGACATAGAAAATTTATAAGTGTTTTTATACTTGATAAATTCATTACTTCATGACAATTTTTCACCAAGATACAAGATGATTCAAGGAAAACTTTCAACATGAAAGATGTAGATCTTGATGAATTTTACAAATTTGTATTAAAGGGTTAATGTCCAAAAAATGCTTAGATTTTAAGATATAGGCTCATGAAGTCATGATATTTTTCATAAAACACTTAGTGAAAATTTCAACAAGTTTAGGCATATTTTTGACCTAACTTCTTGACAAATTTTCACCTTGTTCCAATTTGATTTTGTTAAAGTGGTCAACATGAAGGTTGTAGAAAATGTTTCAAGCTTTCCAAAATGTCCAAGAAACTTTAAGAGATCATGCTTGAGCTAAGAGAATCAGAGACCAGAAGTTAGTCATCCATTCTTGAATTACAAGTCATTTTCTTGATGAACACTTGATCAAATCTCAAACCTATGCTGCACAATCTTGCTTTGCAGGCTTCTAACTTGTAAATCACTCTGTAATTAATTGTTTACACAATTTATTAAGGTATGATCCAAGTGATTGAACCATTGTACACATGATTTTTCCATTTATGGCACAAAGGCACCATTGTCATTCTTGAAAGTTGCTTTAATCACAAAGTAAATTTGTATTGAGCCTCTAACTTCTTCCATATGCATACACTCAACATACAAAGTCAGATAAACATGTTTAAAGCTTCTAACCACTCTAGATAGCCTTGTACCATGCCTCGGAACAATGTTTGTCAAAGCTTGCTTCAAAACAAAGTCATGTAGCCATAACCTTACAACTTGCAAACTTGATGTTATCTTTCCCTCAAATCTTGACTTGTGAACAATTGATTAATTATTTACAAGTCAAGACACGAATTCACAAGCTCAAAAACTCCCTTAAATTCCCTGAAATCATAATTTGCACAAAAACTCAATTTTTGTGCCATTTCTGACTTGGAATTCCAAACTCACATTTCACTCATGCGTTCTCACTCAAATTTAATCACAAAGCTTTCATACATCATTTAGTAGTGATCTAGGACCCTTTTACACAACTGTAACACCTCCATCACCATCCTCCATTTCAAAAACCAGTCATCTACACATTGACTTCTCTAGAACAACACAACCGCTCTCAATCAAAATTAAGCACTACATTAGCTTTCTAGAGGTCCAGTGAAGCTATTCAGATTATCACAACACTTCCAGGAGTGCTCAGACTCAGAACACGATTTCCATTTTCAAGGTAACTTTTCTGAACTTTTAAATCCTTATAAAATCATCATTTTCCTTTGATTTTAAAAGAAAATGTAGACATCATAGCCCTGAAGCTAACCATGCCCTTATATTTCACTTATGTTTCCTGAGCATAGAGAATTTTGAAGTTGAACTTGCAGAAAAAATTAGGTTTACTTTGGTACCAGATAAAATTCATGCTCATCTTTTATTTTTAGCTTAAGTGATTTACATATTTGGAATTGTGGTTAAATTTCAATCAACTTTCATGTTTACATTTTCAAATTTGGTTTAGAAATGAGAAAGTTTCAAAATTCAAAAATGTTGTTCATGGCTTCTGGCGCGAGGAAGAAGAAGATGACACATTCAAGACTTGGTTTATTTTAAATTTATTGCAACATGTTTCATAAATGGATGTACAAGCCACCCCAATGGCAAAGCACGCGCGTATAAGGCATTGGTATGGAGGGACTTGGGTTTGAGCCCCAATGGTACCCTTTTGCTTTTTTCATATTTTCTTATTTCAGGTTCCATGCTTACAAGTTGCGCGCGTGTACCATGTGCCCTCATCTCATCACCATTTGATCATTGTATGATTAAATCCAACACACCATCAGGCAAGTGTATGGTATACCTCAGAAGGCTATCCATATGTGATCCAAAATAGGCAATGGGCTCCTCCATTTCGTCCTCATCATTTTTTTGTTTTTGCTAACTCTTCACCCCCTTTATTTCTCATACCACTGGCCCAATTCCATTTTTTTACTTATTTTTATGACTCATGCAAAAAAAACACATTTGGGCCTAATGCCCTGTTTACTACCTTTTACCCCTCAAATTACTTTTTAACACACAATCCATTTATTTTATATTTTCATTATTTTTTTTCATTTACTTATTTATTTTATTAAAACTAAAAACACAAAAAGATTTATTTTTCTTAAAATAATTTAATTTAAGTATTTTATTTTATTTTTATTAAATTAAATACTATTACTTTCTTTTACATTGTAAAAACATTTTCAAAATTAACACTATCCTTCAAATTATTATCTAAAAAAATTAAATTAGATTTAGGTTTTATTTTAATTAGCTTATATTTTAATTTTTGATTAAATAATTAATTAACTTCTGTTACAAATAATTAATTAGTTTAGTTAAGATTGATATTAAACATTTCCATCAAATAAAACCCTAAAAAACAATTTTTTTCCTCATCTTTACGTTTTTTGTAATTATTGTTGTAATTCATATTCAATGGTTTGTAATAGTAATTAGGATTTTATTACTTTCCGCCCCTCATTTGTAAATTGTACACCCCATTCCAAAGCATTGTAATAGCGTAGGATATTTAAATTTTCCAATTTATCGTTTTCCTTATTAGTGCTAGTAATTAGGGTTTGCATGACAAGATTCAAAAATCAAACATTAGACAACCCTAATTCCAAGATAAAATAATTGAAAACAGTACACTTTGCACACTTATACCTCTAGGGTAACCCACACTTGTTGCCTCCGATAAAAAAATAGTCATGTCCCTCGAACGTGGGATGTTTTAACAAAGACCCTCGATTAAAAGATCGTAGTCCCTCAATGACTCTTCAATGTTGCCTTCGGTAAATGATCTTAGTCCCTTACGACAATTACTAAAACATCTTACAAGTTGCCTTCTATGAGTGTACGACGACCCATGCTTGTCCCTCACATCCAATCATATGGCTTCCTACTAACTAATGGTAGACAAGAACTATCTAAAGGAGGAGGAAAAGAACAGACTTTTTGAGTAGGTAGATTTCTCGTAATTGCTTGCTCACAAACAAAACCATTTTCACCTCACACTTTCAAAACACTCTTCAAAACAAACATTTTGTATAAACTCTCAATGATACGAGAAACATTACAAAATTGCTTTACATTGGTATTTTCGAAACATATTTCCAAACACTCCTTTTCAACAAATAATTTCAAACCAACACTTTGTATACATTCTCAAATGATAGAAGATTCATTACAAAGTTTTTCGAACGATGGCATTTTCATAATATTTTCAAACTTACACAAAACAAAAAGCATTTCAAAGTGAGCTAGCAATTAAGAGCCTGTAGATAACTACGAATGAAAAGGGTGCTAACAGCTTCCCTTTTCATAACCTACCCCCCTAACTCAAAAAAATATCTCAAAAGGTCTTTCCTGTTCTTTTCACCCTTTCCTTTATTGGATAAAATAAAAGTCGATGGCAACTCTTGCTATCTGCAACAATTGCGATAAAACACCAAACACCCAAGTTAGTTCTTCCACCGTATTACAGAACGGACGACTCTACTGGGGAAATTTGTAAACTAAAAGTGGGGTTGCCTTAAGAGTTAGATCACCTTAATTTTCTTTATTTTGTTTGCCTTGTTTTCTTTACATTTATGGGTAATGCTTGGGTTTATTACTTGTAAAAATCCTATACCCATATTAGGGGGGCATTTTACGTAAGTAGCAATAGATCGTGGAAATTGTATGGCGTATACTGATATGGTTGATGTTATATCTACATTAGTGTGACACATTTGTGGGTACCAGTGTTCCTTGTGTCAAATCAAGGAGAATACGGGGCATCATGCCTTTGTTGATTGTAGAATTTGATATTTGTTGTCATGAATCACTAACTGGCCGTAGAATCTTAGTTGAACAACTTGGGCATTAAAGAGTAGTGAGATAGCCATATTTGGTGCAAAACTGAAGATTGGTTGATACTCGATACTATACTCATTGAGATCGGAATTTTAGGATATTTTGGCTGCAAGAAAAGATCGATTGTGCTTAAACAATGCCCGATGAAGAAAGATCAATGATATTGAATTTCCTTAGAACCCGGTTACTTCTTTTAGGACAGGTTGAACCAACTAAACTTCAAGAGGGTACTTACCTATAAACCCCATGCAAGCCTAAACTTAAGGCCTTGTGTGCTTGTTTGTGTGTGATTATTTGTTCATAAACATCATAACATCATGCCATATAATTCTCGCTAACCATTTCAAGGAACTAGGAATTTACCTTTGTTCTATTTTGTAGGATATGGCGTTCTCTCGTAGAAATAGCATCTGAGTCAGCTTCGTAAAAGTTCCTCCTCAACTCAAAGAGTTAGAATCAAGGGTTCTTAAAGATTCTCCCTTCATCAAAAGATATGGGCGACTTCTCAGTTTGGCTACCTCAAGCTTTCAAGAAGAAATGATGTGTGTTCTCTTTCAGTTCTTTGATCTTATGCATCATTACTTCACCTTTCTCGATTACCAATTGGTGCCCACATTATAAGAATTATATCAACTATTAGGAGTGCATGTGATTGATAAAATACCATTCACCAGTTCATAGGAAACTCCAAAGCTTGAAGTTATTACCAAGGCCTTGCATTTGAAGAGATCTGACATTGTAGCTAATTGGGAAACAAGGAGTGGAGTCAATGGTTTTCTAGCCAAGTTTCTGTTAGAGAAGGCTCGACTGTTTTTGGAAGATATGGATTTTCAAGCTTTTGAAGATGTCTTGGATCTTCTAATCTATGGTTTGGTTTTGTTTCTTAACCCTGATCAACTCATAGATGTGAATGCTGTCAAAATTTTCATTACTCGTAATCCTGTGCCTACTTTGCTTGGAGACATTCTAAATTGTCTTCACACTCGCACCATGAGGAAGAGAGGGGCTCTTATATGTTGCATACCATTGCTGTCTAGGTGGTTTATTTTGCACCTTCCTCGATCGGTATTAAAGAATGAACAAGGATTAACGTGGTCTCAAGGGTTGATGTCACTCTTTCATTTGGATATTCATTGGTGTTCCCGATCTCTGGAAGACATTACTATCATTGACCGTTGTGGGGAGTTCCCTAATGTTATACTCTTGGGCATTAGAAGAGGTATTACTTATAACCCTTCACTAGCTCTACGACAATTTGGCTATGCTCGAAGAGATGGTCCTCATGATGCACTTATCCATGGTATTGTGTTCGACTATGAGAATGATGTCCAAGGTTATCGTCAAAGATTTGTACGAGCTTGGGGCATGGTGAACAAGGTTGATAGCAAGACTCTGGGTAATATGAATTAAATTCCTTTGGATCCTTATCTCAAATGGGTTTGAGCTCGCGCTCAGAATTTCATGATGCCATATCCTGCTATTCTACCAATAGTTGTGGAGCCTGTTGCTGAAGGGAATGTTCCTTATACCATTCTTCATCTTCACATGCCTACCGACCTCAAAGAATTGCAGAGATTGTGGATTAAACTCAAGGGGAAACGAAACACCTTTGAAGCTCGATTCTACGCAAAAGATAAGAAAGTCTTAGAGCTTACAAGGCAACTCCACGAGGAGCAAAGCCTAAATGCCTACATTATACCAAAGAGGAAGCGCCTGTGGGAGACTTGAGTCTTTTGTTTTAGGAGTCTATTTTGTTTTCTCTTTGAGACCCTTTCGCTTTTTTCCATTGTAATCCCAAGGGGAATTTGTAATCTTTGAACTCATTAATACAATTGTGGTGTTTGTTTTCTTTTTGGTTAAGAAAATTTAAATTCCTTAAGGTCATTGAAAACATTGCATCCACATAGCATGCATCATATTATAAGTAGGTTTTCTGATACAGGTTTCCTCATCTTTTTACTGTTTATTTCAGTATAAGGTGGATCTAGAGGAAATGGTCAAAGATCTGCAAACTCAACACACACAGTTCCAAGAGACTCTCCTCAACCTAGCCAAAGGTCAGCAAGAAATGATGGTACTCCTTGTCACCAAGAAGAAGACTAAGGAGAGGGATGTCATCCTCAACATGGGAAGAAGGTTCAAGTGGCCTGCCCAACTAGCTCAAATAGAAGAGGCTTCTTCTGAGGAAGAAGACAATCAAGAAGAGGAAGCTAGAAGAACTAGAGCTAAGGGAGGAAATAACCAAGCTACTGAGGACGAAGACTATTTCGAGGAGCAATACCCACCGGCGGATGATAAGTACAAACAACTTGAAGACTAACTTAAGGCTATAGAGATCCAAACAGTGCCTAGTTTGGAATTTGGAGACTTAAGTATGGTCCCTGAGGTGGTCATTCCCCACAAATTCAAGGTCCCTATCTTCATCAAGTACGATGGGTTCTCTTGTCCAAATATGCATCTGAGGTCTTATGTCCGTAAGATTCAATCACACACCGCTGATAGAAATTTATGGGTGCACTTATTCTAAGAAAGCTTATCTGGAACACCGTCGGAATGGTTCTATCAACTTGAGGGGACTAATATCCACACTTGGGAGGATTTAGATGCTTCCTTCTACAAATAATACCAATACAACGCTAATCTTGCACCAACTCGCGTACAGTTGTAGAATGGGTTCAAATGAAGGTTAGAAAGAGTATGCTCAAAAGTGGAGGGACCTGGATGAAAGATTGCAACCCCCGTTGACTAACAGAGAATTATTGGACATGTTTATGGTCACCTTGACTGGTCTATTCTTTAATTTGTTGATTGGGAGTTCTTGATAGGGATTTACTGAGTTGATTATCACTGGTGAACGAGTTGAAAGTGGAATCAAAAGCGGAAAGATCCCCATGGCCTCAACATCTAATGTTGTAAAGAATCCATTTATTGGAAAGAAAGAGACTAATGTCATTTATGAACAAATGAGTCGTGTCAAGAATGATCATCATCAATCAGTAAGTGTTGTATTGATTTCAAACCTGACCCCAGTTCAACAACCACAACAATCAAATAATCAACAAAGGCATGATTCCCTAGGAAGGAAATTCACTAGAATCAACACCCCACTATCTTAAGCTTTACAACATCTGTCGAAGGCAGATTTGGTAACACTGAGGAATCCTCCTCAAAACCCCAATACTTCATCTCTGAAATTTAACCCAAATGCAAAGTGTTCCTATCATTCCAATAGATTTGGGCATGATACCAATGATTGTTGGGCCTTAAAAAGCAAGATCCAAGATTTGATTAATAAAAAAGTGATTGAGTTTGACCCTCCAAAAACCCCTAATGTCGTCACTGCTCCCATGCCCGGTCATGGTAAAGATGTCAATGCTATTGACGAAGCCTCCTTTGTCTCCACCATCAATGATCTGACTACTCCCTTATTAACTATTAAGAAGAATTTTCTAAAAGTAGGTTTATTTCCTAGCTTCCTTGAGAATTATTACCATTGTGCTTCCCAAACCAGTGGTTGTATGTGGATGAAGAAAGGTATTCAACGACTGATTGATAGCCATGAAATTTTGTTCGAGAAAACTCCATCCGTAAAAGTTTACCTCAAGATGTTTCCATAATCACCATTTCAAATACTCCTATTAGGATCACCTCTAAAGTTCCTATAAGGATTTATGTTGAGCCAATAGTAGCTCCCTTGATCATTACTACACCGGGGCCAGTCCCCTATTCCTCCGACAAAGCCGTGCCTTGGAACTATAGGGCATAAGTTTATTATCATGGTGTCAGGCAAGAGCCATGTATTAATGAACATGAAGAGTCTGAAGTTACAAACATTGCTGGAACCAGTAAGGTCACTAGAAACGAAAGGGTCTTCTCTCTGGAGATCTCTCCCCCAACAATTACTACAACACCTATTCGCATTCCTGTTTCTAGACAAACTATTAACAATCAAGGTAAAGAGAAAGTTATTGAGCCTGCCCTGATAGAGGCACCCCCAAAAGAGGTTATCATTGAAGACCCATCTAGACAAGAGATGGAAGAGATTCTGAAGATCATCCGAAAAAGTGATTACAAAATACTGGAACAACTAGGGAAGACACCTTCAAAAATATCCATGTTATCCTTGTTATTATGCTCTGACGCCCATGCCTAAGCTTTGTTGAAATTTCTAAAGAATTCCCATGTACCACAACAGACCACTGCTGATCAATTTGAGAACTGTGTTGCAAGCCTAACTACTGATAATGGCTTTGGATTTTCTGATGCAGATTTAACTCCTGTGGGGAAGAATCACAACAAAGCTCTCCATGTTTCTATTGAATGCAAATGCACCAGTCTGGCGCATGTGTTAGTAGATATTGGGTCCTCCCTCAATGTTCTACCTAAATGTGATTTGGATAGACTGGACTATGATGGTTTAGTACTAAAACCTAGCGATATTGTGCTAAGGGCCTTTGATGGGTCGAAGAGGATGGTCCATGGAGAGGTTGATCTCCCGATCAAGGTGGGATCTCAAGTCTTTAATTCAAATTTATATGTAATAGATATTCGCCCGATCTATTCATGCTTGATCGGACACCCATGGATTCATGGGGCTGGTGCAGTTACCTCTACAATACATCAAATGCTGAAGTACCCAGTGAAGGAGAAATTGTCACAGTCTGTGGAGAAGAAGAATATATGGTCAGTTATTTGATTTCGTTCAAATACGTTGAAATGGATGGCGAATTCATTGAAACCCCCTGTCAAGCATTTGAAGTAATCCCTCTAACAATTGTTGTTGCTAAAGTTATGCGCGCTACCCCAAGCATGGCCTCTCTAAAGGATGTTAGGGCTGTTGTAGAAGGTGGAGGTTGCAGTATCTGGGGACAACTTCCTGATACCCCCTACAATCATGACAAATTTGGGTTGGGTTTTACTTCAAATGCTCAGAAATAGGTTAGACGTGCTTGTGCTGGTAGACCACCTCTCCGTATTAGCAATAATGAAGTCAATGCTCTGGAGGACACTAGTGGTGAGGGTGACTTGGATGATTGGATATTCCCAACCGCTGGCGGCGAACTCAACAATTGAGAGGCCAAATACTTCATCTCAATCTCCTTCAACCAGGAGTAATTTCTATTTCCTATTTTTATTGCTTTAAAAGAAATTTGTCTATATAATTTCCTTCAGAACAATGACTTTTAACCATGTGCCTTTCCCGGGGCACAATGGTCCATTTGTTAAGGGTTTGTCATTTCATATATCATATGCTCATTTAATGAAAACATTGGATGATTTTGCATTCAAATTTTGTGCTCTTTGTCTTTCTTTTACTTTAGTGCATTTTCAAATAAGCCATGTGACCTTACATGCACACACACACACACACATTTGCAGATCCACATCCACTATGAATCTTATTGACCACAATTATGTTATTGCCATTTATGACTTTGAAAATCCATTCTATCAAGCCGAAGGCGAAGGAGAAGAAGATTGTGAGATACCCATAGAACTCGCCAGAATCTTAATACAAGAGGAAAAGGTCATCAAACCGCACGAAGAACCGGTTGAAGTGATAAACTTAGTTACTGAGGCTAATAAGAAAGAAGTCAAGATTAGCTCCAACTTGGAAGACAATGTCAAGAGCATATTGGTTCAGATGTTGCATGACTATGTTGAGGTATTTACTTGGTCATACGAAGACATACCAGGGCTCGATACTGATATCTTGGTTCATTGTATACCAATGAAATAGGGTTTCTCTCTGATCAAATAAAAGGTTCGTCGCATGCATCCTGACATGTCTGAAAAAATCAAGGCTTAGGTAATGAAACAGTTCAATGCAGGTTTCTTGGCAGTGATGTCATATCTCCAATGGCTTGCAAATTTTATTCCAATGCGGAAGAAAGATGGTATTGTCCGTATGTGCATGGACTACAGGGATTTAAATAGGGAAATCCCCAAAGGCAACTTCCTACTACCACATATTGATGTCTTAATTGACAACACTTCTCAACACAAGGTGTTTTCCTTCATGGATGGCTTCTCGGGTTACAACCAAATCAAAATGGCCCCCGAAGACATGGAGAAAACTACTTTTGCCACACAGTGGGGCATCTTCTGTTATAAAGTCATGCCTTTTAGGCTGAAGAATGCAGGAGCAACTTATCAATGGGTTATGGTGGCTTTATTTCATGACATGATTCATCATAAAATATAAGTGTATGTGGATGATATGATAGCGAGGTCCCAAACTGAGGAATAACACCTTGACCATCTACACAAGCTATTTGAAAGTCTGAGGAAGTACAAGTTGAGGTTGAATCCCAAAAAATGCATCTTTAGGTAAGGTCTGGTAAACTCCTAGGCTTTGTCGTCAGTGGCAAAGGTATTGGGGTTGATCCCACCAAAGTCAAAGTTATCCAAGAAATTCCAGCTCCTCGTACTAAGAAGGAAGTCCGAGGTTTTCTAGGACGACTAAACTACATTGCCCGATTCATCTCTCACCTGACTGCTACTTGTGAACCAATCTTCAAGATGCTGAAGAAAGATCAAGTGGTAAGATGGAATGATGATTGCCAAATAGATTTTAACAAGATCAAGGAATACTTGCAAGAACCACCAATTCTGATGCCACCAGTTGAAGGAAGACCTATGATCATGTACTTAACCGTGTTAGAGAATTCAATGGGGTGTGTGCTGGGGCAGAATGAGGAGTCTGGTCGAAAAGTTCATGCAATATACTACCTTAGCAAAAATTTTATCAACTGTGAAATAAGATATTCACTGCTCGAGAAAACGTGTTGCACTTTGGCATGGGCTACTCGCCGACTAAGACAATATATGTTGACTTATACCACTCTACTGATCTCTAAGATGGATCCCATCAAGTACATCTTTGAGAACCCAGATCTCTCGGAAAGGATAGCCCGATGGAAAATGATCTTGAATGAATACGACTTCCAGTACACTACATAAAAAGAAATCAAAGGAAGTGTGCTGGACCGTATGAAGGACCTGAACAAGGATCCTGATGGACTATGGTTTTTGATGGAGCTTCCAATGCACTAGGTAACAGAATTGGGGTCGTGATCATTTCTCCCGAAGGTTTCCATACTCCTTTCACTACCAGGCTCTGCTTTGACTGTACCAACAACATGGCCGAGTATGAAGCATGTATCTTTGGTCTTAGGGCTGCTATTGACCAAAGAAATAATTTCTTAAGTGTATATGGAGACTCGGCTTTGGTCATCATTCAAGTTAAAGGAGAGTGGGATACAAAATAACCAAATCTTATCCCATATAAAGAGCTTGTGCTAACCTTGATCCCGTACTTTGAAGAGGTTACCTTTGAACATATTCAGAGGAAATAAAATCAATTGAAATATGCTTTGGCTACCATGTCTTCTATGTTCAAGGTCATATGGGACAATGAAGCTCCGTGAATTACTGTAGAAAGATTTGACGAACCAGCGCACTGCTATGAGATTGATGCTGATGGTGTAGAGGAGAAGCCTTGGTTTCATGAGGTGAAAAGATCTCTTGATGCTAAAGAGTATCCTGAAGGGGAGTATGTCAATGACAAGAAATTATTTCGGAGGTTCTCAGCCAAGTTCTTCCTGAGTAATGGGATCTTATACAAGCGCAACCATTATTCAATTCAGTTCTGTTGTATAGATAAGAAGGAAGTAGAGAAGATCATGGAGGATATGCATGAAGGTATATTTGGAACTTACTCTAGTGGACATACTATGGACAAAAAGATTCTGAGAGCTGGTTACTATTGGTCGACCATGGAAACTGATTGTCATCACCACTCGAGGACTTGCCACAAGTGCCAAATTTATGCTGACAAGGTTCACGTGCCTCCGATTCTCTTGAATGTCACGACCTATCCTTGGCCATTTGCAATGTGGGGAATTGATATGATCGGAGAAATCATACCCACTTCCTCTAATGGACACCGTTTCATCCTGGTCTCCATAGACTACTTTACCAAGTGGGTTGAAGCAGCTACATTCTCCTCAGTTAGCAAGAACTTCGTAGCCCGGTTCATCAAACACAAACTCATCTACCGGTATGGTATCCTTGAGAGGATCATCACTGAAAATGGCACCAACCTTAACATTTCCATAATCACTAATCTCTGCACACAGTTCAAGATCAAGCATCACAACTTTTCTCCATATAGGCCTAAGATGAATGGCGCAGTGGAAGCTGCTAACAAGAATATAAAGAATATTATGCAAAAGATGGTGGAAACCTATAATGACTGGCATGAGATGCTTCCATTTTATCGTCGTGGCTACCATACTTCGGCACGAACATCAACTAGGGTAACCACTTTCTCTTTGGTCTATGACATGGAAGTTGTCCTGCCTATTGAAGTTCAAATCCCTTCTCTAAGGATTATGAAAGAAGAAGACTTAGACAAAGACGAATGGATTCAGAAGAGATTAGATCATTTGAATTTAATTGATGAAAAGAGGTTGGATATTGTTTGTCATGGTCAGATATACCAGAAACGTATGATCAAAGCTTTCAACAAGAAGATCAAACATCGGGTATACCAGACTGGTGACTTGGTAATAAAGTGTATCATTATGCCACAAGGTGATCCCACGAGAAAATGGACTCCCAGCTATGAGTTCCCATTTGTTGTTAAGAAAGTATTCTTAGGCGGTGCTATGATGCTAACCACTATGGATGGTGAAGATTTCCCGCACCCTATGATCGCGGACATAGTCAAAAAATACTACGCATAAGAATGACCCGCTAGGTTGACATACCTAGGAAAAAATAAGGGCATACCGGCGAACCAAAAGGGTTTGGGAAAAAATAAGGGATATATACAAAAGATTGTACACCCTACAAGTCGAAAACCTGAAAGGGCGGCTTGGGAAAAAAAGGGTATCCTGGTGGACTGAAAACCTGAAAAGGCGGTCCAGGCAAAAATTGGGGATTGAAAGCATACGACTATGTCCCGTTGATTCACTTACATGTCGACTTTATTACCAATATCAAAAGTTTAAAAGGTAGAAGATCAGTGCAATCAACTTCCTTTGATGGCAAGAGAAGAGATGTTTAGAGACATAAGGGCAATAGCGGAGTTGGAACCTATTGAGATCACTTCCATATGGCTATATACACTTGTTCTCACTTTGTACTTTTTCTTTTCACGACGACCTCCTCTTACAAGGATTTCCATCTCTTTGTACAAAATCGCCTGCTTATAGGCAAATCATCAATACAAATATACTTTAAAGTCCAAACTTTTTGTTTTTTCTGTTTTCTTGCAAAAACGTATAATGACTAAAATTTAATGAACATATTCATATGAACATTATTAACTGCTAACAAATATACACATAAGAACAGGAATAAACATTTACTCAAAAAACTCTAGCAGCTGGGATGACATTCAAGCTGTCTATAGATCCCCATAGAGTCCCTTTCATGAGATTATCCCCAGTGAAGTCTCCAGAGCCACTTCTATCAAATAATCCCTCATGGATTAGTCTTCACAAATATAAGCGCATTCCCCACAATATCCCCGACAAATCACTTTAACAAATAAATGAGCTTAAATCTCTTTAAATCTCCCCATAGAGTCTAAATTAGTACAATTTTTTATGGAAATTATCTTCCCCAGACAATTCAGAAGTTTAACCATCTCTTTTATCACCAGTCGGTATATATAAGAAATACATTCCCCAATAGAGAAACAGATGACCAATATTCCTAAACTCTATTCCCCAGGTAGAAATCAAAATCCCCAGTGGAGTTTCCTCAAATGAGTAAGAAGGAATCCCTAGACGAAACATTCTAGACAAGATTGAAGATATACACACTCTTCATCCCCCAGTAATAAGTCAGGGATTTATAGTCCTTGACAAAGATACACTTCAGCAACATTACACATTCATGCATCACAACATATGCATATGAAACAAATATAACACAATCTCATTTATTTTGAGAACATCATTACACAATGCATTTCATACATCATGACATTGCATACAACTAACTCTTTACCTTTTAAGGAAAGATCAATCAATAGACTGATATCATCAAAACAGATTCTAGGCCAAGACAAGGAAAATACCTGCATGATGAACACACCCTGTAGGACTTTTTATGGCTCAGATTAGATCGACCAAAGATCTATTCTGATAATTTTCTCAGTTAAAGATTTTCAAACATCTGCTGGCTCAGATTAGATCGACCAAAGATTTATTCTAATACTTCTCTTAGTAGACCTTTTTCTAGATCAAATTAGATCGACCAAAGATCTATTCTGATACTTCTCTCATTTAAATATTTTTAAACATCTGCTGGCTCATATTAAATCGACCAAAGATTTATTCTGATACTTCTCTCAGTAGACCTTTTTCTGGCTCAGATTAGATCGACCAAAGATCTATTCTGATACTTCTCTCAGTTAAAGATTTTCAAGCATCTGTGGCTCAGATTAGATCGACCAAAGATTTATTCTGATACTTCTCTCAGTACACCTCTTTCTGTCTCAGATTAGATCGACCAAAGATCTATTCTGATACTTCTCTAGGTTAAAGATTTTCATACATCTGTTGGCTCAGTTTAAATCTACCAAAGATTTATTTTGATACTTCTTTCAGTAGACCTTTTTATGGCTCAAATTAAATCGACCAAAGATTTATTCTGATACTTATTTCAGTTAAGGATTTTTAGAGAAATCTACTAGTTTAGATTAAATCGACTAAAGATTTAATCTGATACTCTCTCAGTAGACCTTTTCTAGTTCATATTAAATCGACCAAAGATTTATTCTGATATTTATTCAGATACAGTCGAGCGTAGACTTATTCTGATACTTCTATCAACAATTACCTTTGAATGGCATCTTTAAGCCCATTCCCGATATAATTAACAGTTTTACTTCGTGCACAAGCGAGTGCAAATTTCTGGGCACTTAAGTGTTCAATAATCTTCTACCCTTAAGTCATGAATGCAAACAAGCTAATCTAACTCTGAAAGTTTAAAAAGATTGAATAGGGGCAAATGTTGTACCCCAAAATTTTCCCTCTCTATTTTCAAGACATTGTGAGAATATAGTTTAATTCTACAACCCTTGTAAGAGTTTTGATGATAACAAACACTCAAATAACAATTATACTCCATAAATTTGTATTTTTTTTTGCAGAGAAGTTCTGATGGAAGAAGCTCAGAAGATGAGTTAAATAGACGTTTCAACTCTGATTCTAAACGTCTCTTAAAGAAGTTCTAACGCTGCAAACAGGACTCCGTATTTCAGATCCATAATGTTCTGAAAAGAAGCAACAATAACTTTCATCTTCTGAAGCAAGCATGTTCTGAAGCGTTACAAATCAATTATTGCCATTTCAAAATTAACGGTTGGAAGGGAACAAGGATCTCTATTTTTGGAAAGATCTATAATTATCATTGATCAACATTCCAAACGCTCCTACATGCTTCGCCTATTTAATCAAAGTTTGAAGGAGAAATCGTTCACGATTTCCACGCACAACAAATTAGAAATCTTCATCACCTTCAAACGTTCAAAATCCAAATTATGTAAAACATCACTTGTGATACTGTTTTATTAGAAAACATTATTTGTACACTTTTATTCAATATTGTTTAGTGAATTCCTTGAGAAAACCAGATTGTGGTTTAAACTCTAGAAGACATTGAAGGTTGTCATAGTAACTTTGCAATCAAGTTTAATTAGTGGATTAAGACCTCGTTGAGAGAGGAGAAATCACCTTGGCGGGTGGACTGGAGTAGTTTGAGTTCAAACGAACCATGATAACCAGCGTTTTCTTTCCTTTAAGTTTTAAAAACCCAAATTAAAACCCCCCTTTCTTGTGTTTTTCCATTCTTCAATTGGAATCACAACGCCTGGTTCTGAGTACAAGCACATAAACGTGTCAGAAAAAGATCCAAGCTAAGAAAAATATTATGATGGGATTAAGTCATAATATCAGCAATGACTGCCATGATGAGAAAGACAAAGTCAGCGGAAAACCTCTAATATTTGATTGTGAGAACTTCGATTACTGGAAAGACAGAATCAAAAGTTTCTTTCTGGCTCATGACGCTGATCTCTGGGATATGGTGTTTAATGGGTACATACATCTTGTATATGAAATTGGTCATAAGATTGGCAGAAAAAGAATGTCAGATCATCAAAAGCAAGATTTCAGAAATCATCACAAGGCCAGAACTATTCTTTTGAGTGCTATCTCATACACAGTATGAGAAGATCACAAATAAAGAGTCAACAAAATGCGTGTTTAATTCCTTGAGAATAACGCATGAAGGCAACACGCAAGTCAAAGAAACAAAAGATCTTGCCCTCATTCAGAAGTATGAAGCCTTCAAAATGGAAGACGATGAAACCATTGAAACAATGTTCTCAGGATTTCAAATTCTGGTGGTTGGGTTAAAAGTTCTGGATAAAGGATACTCAACTGTTGACAAAGTAAAGAAGATCATTAGAAGTTTACCAAAGAAATGGAGACCCATGATCAATGCTCTCAAACTGGCCAAAGATCTGAACAAAATATCTCTCGAAGAACTTGTCAGCTCCTTGAGAAGTCATGAGATAGAGTTAGAAGAAGATGAGCCCTAAAAGCAAGGTAAGTCTTTAGCTCTTAAATCTAACAAAAATTCGAACCAAACATTTTGCAGGAAAAAGAAGAAAACTCTGGTGGATCCTCATCAGAGGAAGACGAACTGTCTCTTCTCTCCAGAAGAGTCAATCAGTTGTGGAAGCAAAAAAAGAGGAAGTTCAAAACTTCCAGAAGAACACGGAATCAGTCTGAACCATCTTCTAGTTACAGAAAGTCTGAACAATCTTCTGGATATAGAAAGTCAAGTAATAGAAACATTGTCTGCTACAAATGCAATGAAGAAGGGCATTACAAGAGCGACTGTCCAAAGCTTTAAAAGGAGAAACCTAAATAGAACTTATTTAAGGAAAAGAAGAAAAGTCTCATGGAAACATGGGATGACTCAGATTCTTCAAAAGCAGAAAAAGAATCAAAAGATGAAAGAGCCAACATAGCCCTTATGGCCAACGTGTCAGATGATACCGAATCATCTAGATCAGAATCAGACTCAGAGGCAAAAGAGGTATTTTTTAACTATCCTAGACCTTAATTAGAAGAGAGTCTGTTAGAAATTCTAGAAAGATATCAGAAAATTCAAGTCATAAACAAGAACCTAAAAAAGGATCTAGTTTCTAACTGAAGAAACTAAGAAACTGAGATCAGAAAACTATGAGCTGAAAGAAACAATTTCAAAACTTGAAAATAAATTAAAAAATGCTCAAAATGAAACTTTCTCAGAAGTTCCTAGTAACTCTAATAAGATCTTAAAGGAATATGATCATAGCTTTCATAAATTTCTTTCTAAAAACATAGATAGAAGCAAGATGGCTTCAATGATCTATGGAGTTAGCATAAATGGCAGAAAATGAATAGGATACAAACGTAAAGTATCTCAACCTAAGAAAGTTAAGGATATGGTAATTAAACACACACATCTGAATTCTCACTTCACCTATGGATACACACATGACATAAAGTATACTAGTAATGGTTTTTTTGCTAAACCAAAATTCAAACAGAATTTTGGTAACTCTAACAAACAAGGACCCAAAAAGATATGGGTACCTAAGGATAAAATTGTCTATGTTGCAGATATCTTTAACAGCAAGACTGAAACACCAATAATGGTACCTGGACTCTGGATGTTCTCGACACATGATGGGAAGAAAGCATATGTTCCAAAGCCTGAAGCTTAAATCTAGAGGCTATGTAGGTTTTGGAGGCAATCAGAAGGGGAATATCATTGGCTCTGGAACTATTGGTAACGATATTCTTCCCTCTATAACTAATGTTATGTTAGTAGATAGATTAATGCATAACTTGTTATCCATAAGTCAATTAAGTGATAACGGTTATGATATAATATTCAATCAAAAGTCTTGTAAAGCAGTTAGTCAGAAAGATGGATCTATCCTCTTTAATGGAAAGAGAAAGAACAACATTTACAAAATAAAACTTTCTGAACTGAAAAGTCAGAATGTAAAATGCATATTGTCTGGTAACAATGAGCAATGGGTCTGGCACAAAAGATTGGGGCATGTAGTATGAGAAGAATATCTCATATTAAAAAACTCAATCTGGTCAGAGGACTTCCTAACTTGGAGTTCAACTCAGATGCTCTATGTGAAGCATGTAAAAAAAGGCAAGTTTGCAAAACGTTCTTTCAAAACCAAAAATGTTGTTTCTACCTCTAGACCATTAGAACTTCTGCATATAGATCTATTTGGACCGGTGAAAACTGAATCCATTAGTGGCAAGTAGTATCGACTAGTGATCGTAGATGACTATAGAAGATGGATATGAGTAAAGTTCGTAAGACACAAGGATGAATCACATTCTGTGTTCTTTTCCTTCTATAACCAAGTCCAAAATGAAAAAGATCTTAGAATTGTTAAAGTCAGAAGTGATCATGGTGGAGAATTTGAAAAAAAAAAATTTTAATAGTTTTACGATGAATGGCATCTCTCATTATTTCTCTTGTCCTAGAACTCCTAAAAAAACTGAGTTGTAGAATGAAAGAATAGAACTTTATAAGAAATGGCCAGAACCATGATCAACGAGACTAGCATTGCTAAGAATTTCAGGGAAGAAGAAATTGACACAGTTGTTACATTCAGAATATAATCTCCATAAGACATATTCTGGATAAGACTCCATATGAATTGTGGAAGAACAGAAAGCCCAACATTTCTTATTTTCATCCATTTGGATGTACTTGTTTTATTCTGAACACTAAAGAACATCTGAACAAGTTTGACTCTAAAGCACAAAAGTGTCTCATGTTAGGATACTCTAAACTCTCAAAAGGCTATAAAGTATATAACACAGAAACACGTATTGTAGAAGAGTCAATCAGTGTCAGATTTGATGATAAACTTGGCCCTCAAAAGTCAAAGCAAGATAAATTTTTTGCAGATATAGAAGTCCAATTTATAGGTACTGAAGACACTGCATTAGAAGCTTCTCACAAAGAATCACAATCAACTCCAGAAGAAGATGTCACAAACATTACAGCAACATCTGAAGAGCCTCTCCAGAAAAGACAATCCAGAAGCAGCTTAGCTCATTCGGAAGATAAAATTCTGGTAAAGAAAGAAGACCCAATCAGAACAAGATCCACATTCAGAATCTTTGAAGAATCTCTCATGGTATTAGTGTCTCTGATTGAGCCAACATCCAGTGACGAAACTCTTTTATACAATGATTGGATACTTGCAATGCAGGAAGAATTAAACCAATTCACCAGAAACAATGTGTGGGAGCTGGTTCCTAAACCAAAAGGGTTCAACATCATTGGAACTAAATGGGTATTCAGAAACAAACTTAACGAACAAGGAGAAGTCATCAAAAACAAAGCACGATTGGTGGCACAAGGTTATAGTCAGCAAGAGGGGACGGGCTATACAGAAACCTTTTTTACTCCAGTCGCCAGGTTAGAATCCATCAGACTCTTAATTTCCTTCGCTGTAAATAATGGCATCACTCTCTATCAGATGGATGTCAAAAGTGCATTCTTAAATGGTTACATTGATGAAGAATTTTATGTGCACCAACCCCCTGGTTTTGAAAATTCAAAACATCCAGAATATGTCTTCAAACTAAAGAAATCACTATATGATCTAAAACAAGCTCCTAGAGCTTGGTATGAATAACTAAGTAGTTTTCTCTTAGAAAGTGACTTTACCAGAGGGAAGGTGGACACTACTTTGTTCTGTAAACTATTTCAAAATGAAATTCTAGTTTGTCAGATTTACGTAGATGATATTATTTTTGGATCTACTAAAACTTCTCGGGGAAGAGAATTTGCTAAGTCTATGCAGACAGAGTTTGAAATGAGCTTGATGGGAGAACTCAAGTTCTTTATAGGCATCCACATCAGTCAAACTCCAGAAGGAACATACTTACATCAAAGCATGTATGTCAAAGAACTTCTGAATAAATTTGACCTATCAGAATGTAAGCCAGTCAAAACTCACATGCATCCTACATGCATTCTGGAAAAGGAAGAGGTAAGTAAGAAGGTAGAACAAAAGATCTACAGAGGTATGATTGGTTCTCTCTTATATCTTACAACTTCAAGACCTGATATTCTATATAGTGTATGCAAGTGTGCAAGATTCCAATCAGATCCTAGAGAATCTCACCTAACAACTGTTAAGCGAATTTTCAAGTATCTAAGAGGTACTACTAATTTGGTTAAGTGTTATAGAAAAACCAAAGAATACAAGTTAATAGGGTACTGTGATGCTGACTTTGCTGGAGACAAAATAGAAAGAAAAAGTACTTCTAGAAGATGCCAATTTCTGGGAGAAAATCTTATCTCGTGGTGTAGCAAGAGGAAATCCACCATCGCATTATCAACTGTTGAAACTGAATATATAACAGAGCTGGATGCAGCACACAGATGCTCTGGATGAAAAGTCAGCTTGAAGACTTCAAAATATTTGAGAGTAACATTCCTATACTCCGTGACAATACTTCTGCTATTTTATTTATTTAAAAATCCTATTTTACATTCTAGGGCTAAGAATATAGAAATAAAACATCACTTTATTAGGGGCTATATTCAGAAAGAAATTTTTTCATTAAAATTTATTGACACGGACCATCAACGGACTGATGTCTTCACTAAACCCCTTTCTGAAGATAGGTTTAACTTCATTCTGAAACACCTCAGCATGAAATTATGTCCATAATAAGATTTTTATTTATGTATTCTTTAACCCTCAAAATTTTATGTTTTTTGTGAGAATATCTGATCAATAATTCTTCAGAAGTTAGAAGGAAAGTTGTATCAGGATCTATCTAAGAAGATCTGAATAGTTTCCAAATGGTTCATTTCAAAGATAGAAGCGTTCAGTTCACAACATCAACATTTTTCATCTTCTCACAAGAGTTTCTTCTAAGGCTGAACACGTGTTCAAATTCTGAAGAGACTAAAGCGTTGATTGGATGCATTGAGACTCGTGTCATATTAGTAATTGTTTTATATCTCTATGTCATCTCCCTTTTTTTAGGAATCATTAATGATATGTAATCATTTCTTTTCACTCTTTTCTTATTAATTAATTTTTCTATTTGTCTATAAATACACTTCTCACTTTCACTTCCACTTTTTCACTGTCACTTCTTCTCTCTATTACTTGTGTTCTACTTTTTTCTCAAAAACTCTCAAAAGTCTGTGTGAACAATGGCTTCTTCTCAAACTGCTCAAAGTGTTCCTGGATCTTCTTCTTCAACAACAGACAGGTATGAAAAACCCTTAAGAACACTCCTGACTCCCATTGACTCGCTGGAAGTTCTGTGTGAACTCATTGTGGATTTCGTCAATATGAAGGAAAATGGTTACGATCTAATTCCTGATGTTGAATTTCAAGGGCGGACAAAGTATTTTGATCGTCTACTGGGTCCAGTTTTTCCAAGATTAGTTAAAGAATTCTGGATTCAGGCTACTGCTTCAAATTATCAAGTTACTTCTTTTTTTATGGGAAATAAAATAGTAATCTCTGAAGATCTCATTGGGCATTTGATAGGTCATGACGACAGAGGTATTTGTTGCAGTGAAATGGCATACAAATGCTCTGACCTAACAAATATTTCAAAAGAAATTTTTTCTACTGGCCAACCTTCAAACAAAATCAAAGATCTGAAAGACTACTTTAGAATTTGGTCAAAAATTATTTTGGGCTGCATCAACCACAAAAAACCCATAAGTTCTCCAGACTATATCAACATTGATCAGCAACATCTTTTGTACTTCATAGAAACCAAGCAAAGGTCAATCTTCCTCATCTTCTGTTTAATCATCTGAAGACCAGCGTCAAAGAGACTAGAGAAGAACAAAGAACAAAGAGGGACTGGATACCTCTGGGCAGGCTCATCTCAGATATTCTGACAGAAAACAAACTGGTAAAAGCTTTCATGATGCAGTATAAGTACAAAATGATTATGGCACCTGACCATGATCAATTGAGAGCGATGGCTTAGAAAGATAAGGAGTCCTTTAAAGAGTATGTGCATCTTTGGTGCGAGGTTGTTACTCAAGTGTTAACCCCAATGGGAGATCAAGAAATGACTACAGTCTTCCTAAAAACCCTTGGTTCATTTTACTATGAAAGGATGGATACAAGTGCACCGAGTGATTTCATAAGATGGTAAGTATGGATGTCCGTCTAGAGGAAGCTGTAAGGGAAGGACGATCGACAAAAGATGAAGGTTCTAGTGGAACAAGGAAATCATCAAACGATTTTTCTAAAAATAAAGAAAGTGAAAAAATGTTGTTACTGAAGAAAGAATGGTTAGACCTCTAAGAAGTTGTCGTCATCATCAACAACAGGTAGCCTCTATAACTCCAGTTGTCAATGTGGCTCCGACTGCTATTGCCTATCATAGAGCCCCTTAACAAGGTAATTAAGGGCAAGGTCAGAAGAGAGAAGCTTTTGATCCTATTCTGATAAGTTATGCAGAGTTGTTTCTGGCTTTGATTCAAAAGAAATTGGTGCAGACTAGGCCTCCCCTTGTTATACCCTCATCTTTACCATCGTACTATAAAGTTGATCAGACATGTTCTTTTCATCCAGGACCCGTTGGGAATAGCTTTGAAAACTGTTATTTGTTGAAGTCTGAAGTACAGAAAAGGGTAAGATCTGGTCTCCTGTCATTTAAAGACATTGGTCCTGATGTGAAGGATAATCCACTACCAAAACATGGAGGTGGAAGTGTTGTAAATATGGTTGCTTGTTGTGGTGCGTATTTCAGGATTTTTGATATCAATCTGGTCAGATGTGATTTAGTGAAGATGCATGCTAACCTTTGTGAGATCATCTATTATACACATGACCATACAACTTGTAGTATTTGCAGTATGGGCGTCCATGGATGTAATAAAGTGGGAGCAGATCTACAAGAGATGATGGATGAAGGACTTATCCATATAATTAGAACAAGGGCTCAATATGAATAAGAGGTGGATATGGTTTATGGTTGTCCCGACGAATTCTAGATTTTTAATATAAACTATATGGATGATGACCTGGTACAACTGCACGCTACATTTTGTTACATGGATGTCTATGAGGTACATCATTATGGGTCCTATCAGATCTGCTGTAGGGATTCTCGTGGTTGTTCTGTTGTAAGAAGAGGTTTTCAATTGTTGTTAGATAAAGTTACTATCAGAGTCACATGAAATAGAGATGACTATAATGGAATTAATGTGATCGAAGACCACTTTGTTGAGGCCTTGTCTGGTGATGAGTATGTTTTTACTGATGAGTTCTTTTCTTCTTACGAAGTTTTTTTTTCTGATAATGATTCTGCAATTCTTAAGTATTCTGAAGAAGCAGGGGTGAATGTCATCGTGCCACATTTTGGTGTTCCCACTCCTATAGAAATTGCATGCCACAACAAGCTTGTTGGTACTCCCGTGGTTATTTGTCTACTTGGTTTTATCCCATATGAATCAGATAATGTTGTGCCTTATAAGTACAATTTAACTATCCTGGAAGATGGTGTGGAAATTCCTATCCAACCTTTGTCCTATGTTGAGAATATTGTTGAAGCTAGTCAGGTAACTCGCAGTGGTCGTGTCTTCGCCCCTACCTTTTGAGGAGATGTTAATTCTGGTAAGAAGTTTGTTGAGAATGTTGAACCAAAGAAAGTGGTAGGAGAATCTAGTGGCGCCACCTTGGAAAAAGGATGTTGATGATCTGTTAAAAATCATCAAGATGAGTGATTACAAGATTATTAATCAGTTGTTGCAAACTGTCTAAAATTTCAATTTTAGCCTTGTTGATGAACTCCTCTACTTATTAGAAATCTCTGATGAGGGTGTTGTATTAGGATTTTGTTGAAAGGAATATGTCTCTTGATCAGTTCAGCGGTGTTGTGGGGAATATTATGTATTGTAACAATCTGAGTTTTTTGTGATGAGGAGTTGCCTGATGAAGGGAGAATCCATAACTCGGCCCTGTATATATCTATGAATTGTAAGAATGACTCATTGTCCATTATGTTGATAGATAATGGATCTTCTTTGAATGTCATACCAAGAAGCACTCTCATAAAGCTTAAATACCAGGAACTCCTTTGCGCCATAATGGCATTATAGTAAAAGCTTTCAATGGTTCGAGAAAATCTATCATTGGAGAGGTGAATTTACCTATTCACATAGGTCCTCACTTATTCCAAATCACCTTTCAGGTTATGGATATTGTCCCAGCCTATAGATGTTTATTGGGACGACCCTGGATCCATGAAGCAGATGTTGTTGCTTCAACCTTGCAACAGAAGCTGGAATTTTTCCGTGAAGGAAAGGTGGTTATTGTGAATGGTGAGCAAGCTCTGTTGGTATCTCATTTGTCTTATTTTAGCATTATAGAAGCCGATGAAGCCGCTGTCGGAACTCAAATCCAAGCTTTGTCCATTGATAACATCAGGAAGAATGAAAATTTTATCACCTCGTTTAAGGATGTGCAACAGATAGTGTAGAAGGGCCCTACAAGGTGTGGGGGTAGGTTATTAATCCACCTATGAACAAGTAGGGGACTGGTTTGAGTTTCTCCATGAATAATGAAGTAGGGAAGACAAAGTCCTCTTTGAGTAAATATCAAGACATATTTCACATTACAGACTATCTCCATCCGACTACTCCAAAGATCAACACTATTATCGAAGATGAGCCAGAGCAAGAGAGGACGAACTTTGTGAAACATGGAGTCAGAATCCAGAATTGGATCACTGTTGATGTTCCTTCTTGCATTCACATTTCAAAGTTTTTTTTTTGTATTTTTAAATGTCTTTCACTCTGCCGAAGGTGAAAATGATGTTGTATGGGCGTGTCTTTTGTTTTGAATTTTAAGATCATTAATTAAAGTTGTTTTTGATTTCTAAAATGTGTCTTTATTTTTTATTTTTCCTTATTTAAAAATGGTAATTAGAAAAAACCTTTCAAAATAAATAATAACTGTAAATAAATTTGCATAATCACTTGTTACATGTGTCAGTTTCTAAAATCAATCATAAATCATATGTGCAGGTTAATTAAAAAAACCCATTGAGTGCAATGACCTTACACCTTCTCCCAACTTCAAATATCATGTGTACATGGCTGAAGAAGAAGAATATGATGAAACTCGAGAAGAGATTTCACGGTTGCTTGAGTGTGAGGAAAATACCATTCAGTCGTATAAAGAGCTGTTGGAGACTATCACCTTGGGTTCAGAGAAAGATTTGAAAGAATTCAAGATTGGGGCATTGCTTCATCCTGATGTGAAGAGCATGTTGATTGAGTTGCTAATAGAGTATGTGGATATCTTTGCTTGGTCTTATCAAGATATGCCTGGTTTAGATACCGATATTGTGGAACATTCTTTACCGCTAAAGCCAGAATGTCCACCAATCATGCAGAAGTTGCGTAGAACTCATCTTGACACGACCGTGAAGATTAAAGAATAGGTTTTGAAGCAGATTGATGTTGTTTTTCTTGTAAAATCGGTGTACCCTAAGTGGATTTCTAATATTGTTCTAGTACCAAGGAAAGACGGAAAAGTATGCATGTGCATTGATTATAGATATTTAAATGAAGCAAGTCTGAAAGATGATTTCCCATTGCCCCATATTGATATGTTGGTTGATAACACAACAAAATTCAAAGTGTTCTCATTCATGGACGAATTTTCCGGATACAATCAAATTAGGATGGCTCCTGAAAACATGGAAAAAAATGTTTATCACACCTTAAGAAACATTTTGTTACAGAGTGATGCCTTTTAGGTTGAAGAACGCCGGTGCAACGTACCAGAGGGCTATGACAACCATGTTCAATGATCTGATGCATACTGAAATTAAAGTATATGTTGATGATATGATCGCCAAATCTAAGACTGAGGAAGTGCATATGGAAGACTTATTGAAATTGTTTCATCGTTTGAGGAAGTATTATCCCCGCTTGATAAAGAAATTAAAGTTGATCCTGATAAAGTTAAAACAATTCAAGAAATTCCTGCACCAAGAACTTAAAAGCAAGTTAGAGACTTCCTTGGACGTTTAAATTAAATTTCTAGGTTTATTTCCCATATGAGTGCAATGTGTGAACCAATCTTCAAGATGTTGAAGAAATATCAAAGTTGTGTGTGGACGGATGATTGCCAAAGGGTATTTGAGAGCATTAAAGAGTATCTGCTTAAGCCTCATATCTTGCTCCTTCCTGTTGAAGGAAGACCATTGATTATGTATCTAAATGTGTTGGATAACTCCATGGGATGTATTTTGGGATAACAAGATGAAATAGGAAGAAAAGAATATGCCATTTATTATCTCAACAAGAAGTTCACTGACTGCGAGTTACGGTATTCTATGCTAGAAAAACATGTTGTGTTCTAGCATGGGCGACAAAGGGATTGCAGTAATATATGTTGAATCATACTACTTGGCTGATTTCCAAAATGGATACAATTAAGTATATTTTTTTCTCATTGGCATATGCGGTTGTCTGAATATGATATCGATTTTCTATACTCAGAAGGCTATTAAAGGTAGTGTGTTGGTGGAGTACCTTTCTCACCAACCAGTTGATGATTATCAGTCAGTTAAGTATGATTTCCCTTACGAGGATGTGATGTTTTTGAAAGTAAAAGATTATGATGAACCATTTCCTGAGGAGGGTCCTGATCCTTAATCCCGATGGAGTATTTGTTTGATGGAGTTGAAAATTCTTATGGAAAAGGAATTGGTGTTGTGATTCATCTTTGATAATAAATCAAATCAAAGGAGAATGAGAGACTCGTCACATTGGCTTGATTCCCTACAAATATTATGCAAGAAGATTATTACCTTTCTTCAATAAAGTTGAATTCCATCATCTTCCCAGAGATGAGAATAAGATGGAAGATGCTTTAGCCACTTTGGCTTCTATGTACCAAGTAAAAGCTTGTAACGATGTACCTCATATTACAATTTAGCGTCTCGATAGACCAACTCATGTGTTTGCTACAAAGGGGACGCCAAATGAAAAACCTTGGTATTATGATATCAAACACTTTCTCCAGACTCAAGAATATCCAGTTGGGGCATCAAATAAATATAGGAAGACATTGAGAAGGTTGGCAGGTACTTTTTTCCTCAATGAAGATGTGTTATACAAAGGAAACTATGACATGGTCTGAAGGTGTGTAAAACACAAGAAAGAGGGGGTTTGAATTAGGTTTTTAAAACAAAATGATTCTTTTAAAAATATTCCCCTTTTAAGTTAAAATGATTTCTCCTTCACTCTTGATAATAATAATAAGTAAGACATGAAGTAAAGAATAATGCATGTTTATACTAATTCACTTAAAAATTATAAAGCTAGTCTAGTCCACCAGCCAAGGTGATTTCACCTCACTCAATCGAGGACTTAATTCACTATAACCAAACTAATTACAATTTGCACAAGCTACCCGCAAGTGACTAAAAGTCTCTAAACTCACAAACCCTAGACTTATTAAGAATTCATACTTACCCGGTCCCTTAAGGAATATCAACTAATAATCAACCTGATTATTACAATGCACAAGCTATCGCAAGTGACTAACAACTTCTAAAGCTTGCAAGCTCTATAATTCTTAAGGATTCAGACCTACCAGGTCCCTTAAGAAATATTAAACAACAGTTTGAATACAAGTTTTGTTTACAAGAATGTTGCTTCTAAAAAGCTGAGTATGTAAATTAATTAATGAACAGTGACTTAAGAATGTGAAAGCAATGAACAATGTTTTCGCGTAATTATTTCTTGGTTGGCTTTTTTCTTTATTAGTATTTAAGACTTTATATATAACCATTAGCATAATGTATCCGTTGAGGTATACTCTTGGAATTTCCATAACCATTGGCAGCTTAAACAGTAACATATGGGACAAGACTGTGCGACGCATCCGTCCTTTCATGGTAGTGGAATGAAACGTTGATTGTACCATGTAATATTTGTACCATTTTAATGTTATCTTCTTTCCTTCTGCACTTCAGAGACTTCTGCGAGCATGAGTTTAGAAGCGAGAACATAAAATCAGGTCTTCAGAACTTCAAGTCTTCAGAGTCTTCAGAACTGCGTCTTCAGAGTCTTTAACACTTGGTCGTGATAACCTTTTCTTGGAACCTTGGGTCTTTAGAACTTAAAGTATTTAGATTCTTTAGACCTTCTCTCTTTTAGAGTCTTCAGCACTTGGTCTTCAGAACCCTTATCTTTAGAAATTCATTAATAGAAACACAAGCTTTCGGCATCTGGACTTCAGTAGAAACTTTTTCTACAGAGCTTCTAACTTTGTTTCTTTGGAACATGTTGTCTTTAAAAGCTTGAGCCTTCAATATTTGGACATAAGTAACAACTTCTGTCTTCAGATCTTTTGACTGGTTTCTTCAGACAAATATCCGAGTTTACACTTTAGAGCTTTCTGGAGTGTCTTGATACTGTTGAACAATACTTGTGTAGCATAGAAGCTGAATCAATTCTCTTCTAATGTCTTGGCCACACCATTCATCAGAAGCAGAACCTATTTGTTAAGTACTCAACAATAACAAACATTAGTATAACGAAATTATTCATTCAGTCATACACATTTTTTATCATCATAACTCGAAGATAATATTGCAGAACTAAATCTTGTTCTTACATGGTCTTACTCAGATGCATGGATAGACATGAAGCAGACATGTTGATGCATGAGAACTATGAAGTTTCCTTTGGTACCCATGCCAATTGACATTCAATGGCACAAAATATGCTTAAGGAAGGTTACTATTGGCTGACAATGGAGTCTGACAGTTACAAATTTGCAAAGAAGTTCCATAAATGTCAGATTTATGCTGACAAGATTCATGTGCCTCTAAAGCTTCTCAATTTTATTTCTTCCCCATGGCCTTTTTCTATGTGGTGTACTTATATGATTGGAATAATTGAACCCAAGGCTTCGAATGGACATCATTTCATCTTAGTGGCAATTGACTACTTCACCAAGTGGGTGGAAGCATCTTCTTATGCTAATGTCACCAAGAAGGTGGTAGTACGCTTTATCAAGAACATTCTTATATGTCGTTATGGTGTGTCAAGTAGGATTATCCCTGATAACGGCTCAAATTTGAATAATAAGATGATGACAAATTTTTTTGAAGAATTCAAGATTGCCCATCACAATTTGTCTCCTTACAGGCCTAAGATGAATGGGGCTGTTGAAGCTGATAATAAAAACATTAAGAAGATCATCCAAAAGATGGTTTTACCTATAAGGATTGGCATGAGATGCTCCCTTTTTCTTTGCATGGGTATCGTACATCCATTTGCACTTCAACGGGGGAAACCCCTCTATTGTATATGGTATATAAGCAGTGCTCCCTGTTGAGGTTGAGATTCCCTCTTTGCGTGTTGTAATACAGTGGGAGAACTGACTTTTTTGTTTTATCCAAATGTGAGGATAGGAAGAGTCACCACCGACTTTTCTTTTATACAATAAGGAAAGGGTGAAAAGAACAGGAAATACCTTAAGGTTTTTTAGTTCAGGGGGTAGGTTATGAAAAGGGAAGGTGTTAGCACCCTTTTCATCTGTATTTATCTACGGGCTCTTAATCGCTTTCTCACTTTGTTTTGAAAAATGCTTTATGAATGTGTGTTTGAAAATATTTTGAAATGCCAATAGTAAGGCAAGACTTTGTAATGATTCTCGTATCTGTCCTAGAGAATGCGTACAAAGTGTTTCTTGTTTGAAAATACTTTTAAGAAAGTGTTTGTGAAAAGGGTTTTTATATTTGAAAAGGTTTGTGAGCAAGCGATTACGAGCGTTCTACCTACTCATAGTCTTTCTTGTAATTTTTGAAAATTTTTGGAAGCCCTATCATTGGGTGTGAAGGGATATGCGAGGGTCATCATACAGTCATCGAAGACAACTCGTAAGGATGCTTTATCAATTTTAATTTAAGGGACTAGATCATTTATCAAAGGCAACATTGAAAGGGTCATCGAGGGACTATGATCTTTTGTATCGGAGGGACTTTTCTAAAGTGTCCCCATGTTCGAGGGACATGACTGTGTCCGAAGAAACAAGGTAGGTTACCCTAGAGGTGAGAGTGTGTGAGGTGATTTGTATTCAGTTATTTAAGTCTTGCAGTTAGGGTTAGCTATCGATTCATTATTATCTTGGCATACAAGACCTAATTACTAACAGTAATATTGAAAATAATAAAGCAATAAAGTACGAAAAGTAAATGTTCCTACGCTATTACATGGCTTCGAGAATGGGGGTACAAGTAAAAAAAATGTGGGGAAAAAATAAAATCCTAATTATCTATTACAAACCATGAGCAGTTACATTATCATAAAAAAATGCGAAAAGAATAAACTATGCGAAAATATAAGATAAGAAAACGAAAGGAGAAGGAAATTATTTTTGGCAATTTTCTTGATAAAAAGTTTTGATGATTAACCTAATAACCTGGATTGATTAATTAATAAAAACCTAAAAAGAAATTAATTAACTTTAATTTAAAAAAACACAAGAAAATTTATTAATTAACAAAAACTAAACCCTAATTTTGATTAGGGTTTGTGAAAAGGTTTTTTATAAAAGTTAATTGGTAAAAAATGGTTTTGGTTTGGTGAACTTAGGGTTGGTAATAAGAAAATAAGGGTTTAACAAAATTACCAGGGCTTCCCACGCCCTCTGCCCTTTCAATCAGCACCTTCACCACCAGGCCAGGTGTGCATCTGTGTTAAAGGATGCAAGCCAATGCGCTTTGTATACAATCTTGCAAAATATGAAAAATTATGAAAAAAACAGCAAAAGGCAAGGATCCAACCCACTCCTTGATAGGGTAGTGCCTTAGCGTGCGTTTCAACCGCTAGGGTGGTAATACATCTGTTAACTTGTGTGAAACGATTAAAAGAAATATTAAACAAAAACATATGTACCAGAGAGACGTCGGAGCCTTAGCTTCGGTCGTCTTGTCCAGTGGATCAATTTCTTTTCCCTGCAAAAATAAGAGATGTTAGCAAACCAAAAGTACCCTACCCCCTTAAATCGAGGCCTACGAGTTCAATGGGGTGCTTAGTTTTGACTGAAACGCAATGGTTGGGGAGCTATGGTCAAGGCAACACAGATCAGTGGAAAAATGGCATATCATGATTCTGATAGCATGAATGCCATGTGATTCTCTTTTCCTGCACATGGAGACTTCATGAACATGTTATAAAGGCCAGTATGCAATAAAACATGAAATAAATCAAGATATGAATTTTTGCAAAAAAACATGCAACGGGCATATATGCGTGCGAATTCTGGAGGGTTTGGATCATTGTATTGGATCCATTCTTATTTTGTACCTCTTCAGGAATTGATTGGGAGTTAAAAATGTTTGGAAGATGGCTTCAAACTTGGGTTTGATGATTTTGTGATTTTTTGGAGGAGAATTTTGGACAAGGTTTTTTCGTTCCTTCTTGTATGAGTTTTCTGAGAATATATAATGAAGGATTAGGTCAACATATATGAGTTTGGACTTGAGTAAGAGGGCTTGACTTATATTATCTTATTTTGACTCTTAAAATAATAAAATATAAAATATAAAATATAATAAACAAAAGGGAGGTGTATGAACAAGTATTGAGGTGTACAAGGAGTTTAGTTCACGCTTGGTCGTTAAGAAAACATCCCAATGGCCCAAAATATCAATTTGAACTTCATACATTTGCTCAAAATTTACCAATTTGCACTGGTCATAACACTCTTAATTTTCATATTTTAAAGGTGATCCAAGACTTTTTGGAAAGCTCAAGATATCATATTCAATCTCTACGTTGATCATTTTTGCATTTGAAGACTTTTTCTTAACGTAAGTTGCCTTGATAAAAAGTGTCTTTTTGTTGCCTTTTGAGTTTTTGTCCAAGACAGTTGATTTTTAGTCATCTAAGCAATTGACTGAGCAAACTTGTGATGCAAGGCATGAAACTTAGTATGAGCACTCTTGAAGACATATGAGGAACCATGAAAACAACTTGAGGCCTTTGAAACCAAAATTTCCTTGTGAAAGATGAAACCCTAGTTGTGGCCCTATTGCTTAGGATGAGAATTTGTCTCATCAATTCTTGAGCAACCTTGAGCATTTGAGAACCCTAGGAGAATGTCTTGAAGAAAAGGAGGCAATTTTTTTGGGTACAATAGCTTCCCCTGTTCAATATTCTTAAAGCTAAGGAGTTAGATTGGCATGTCCTCCATTCTTGATCTGAAGGTGGAAGAAGATTGAACACTTAAGTTCCCAGAAATTTGCACTCTCATGTGTAGGAGGTAACGTTATTGGTTGATAATATTTCTTGAATAGGCTTAAAGATGCCATTCATATAGGTGACATAGTTTCTTTGGAGATGTGCTTATAGATGCCATTCAAGGTAACCGTTGATAAGAGTATCAAAATGAGTGTACGCTTGACTTCATCTGAAGAATGTTTTCTAGAATGAACCTTTGGGGAAGGTGCTTAAGTTGTTGCTTATCAGATTTAGTCTCTGAGCAAAATGCTTTTCGGAATTAAGTCTCTAAGGTAAATGCTTGTCATGTAGATAGTCGCCCGTCCTGTTTCAAGAATTGATCCACCATCTTTTTTTTTTTTATAAACCTGTCCCATTTTGGGAATTCGTACCACCTTACCATGTTGATAGTTTCCCCGTCCTATTTCGGGAATTAATCTTTTTCCTAGTTATAAAGATAGTTTCCTTGTCCTGTTTCGGGAGTTAATTTTACCTGGTCATACAGATAGTTGTCCTGTCCTGTTTCAAGAATTAATCTTTGACCTGCTTTCTGTTGGCGAACCCGTCGTGTCTCGGGAATTCATACCACCTGGTCATACAGATAGGTTCCCCATCTTTTTTAGGGAATTAATCTTGGACCTTCTTTCTCTTGGAAAACCCGTCTTGTTTCAAGAATTCATATCGCTTGGTCATAAAGATAGTTTCCCCGTCTTGTTTTGGGAATTAATCTTGGACCTGGTCATTTAGATAGTTGCCCTTTCCTGTTTTGGGAATTAATCTACGACCTGTTTGAGAATTAATGATGATATTCTTCTGTTCGTAGACTTTTACCTTAAAAACAAATTTAGTCTTTATGAAATGTCATGATGTATGTAATGCCTTGCGTAATTATATTCCCAAAGTAAATGAGAGTATGCTATATGCGTTTCTTATGCATATGCTATGATATTTTTTTCAATGATGTATGGACGCAAGATGTTGTTGGAGCACATTGGTAGCTTCGTGAAACATCTTTGTTGGGGAAAATAAATCCCTTACCGTTACTGTGGATGAAGAATGTGAATCTTAAATATTGTTTAAAATGTCTCCGCTAGGGATTCCTGCTTTCTTGTTTGAGGATACTCCATTGGGAATGTTGGATTTTTGCTTAGGGATAGAAGAGTTTAGGAACAATGGTCGTTCATCCCTCTACTGGGGAATTTAGTTCTTATATATCCTGACTGGGGATAAAAGAGATGAATAACCTTCAGCGGTGTCGTATGACCGAGTTTCCGATATGGACGTCAATTCTTATGGGGGGAGGATAAAGTTAAATGATGTCTGGCCCGGTTTCAGATTCCGTAGTAACTTTCTGGGGGATAGAAACCTGGACTATACTTTGCGGGAGAAGAGAATCTTTTCGGTGATTTTCCATAATCAAGAGATGAAATTTGCTTCGGAAATTAAATTTTGTTAGGGAAATAAATCTGCTGGAGAAATATACTCTGCTGAGGAAATGAGTCTTGCTGGAGAAGGTAAACTCTGTAGGGGACTTTGCAGTGTTGGAGAAATAACTCAGCTAGGGAATTTAGTTCCTGTGAACTGTGCTGAGGAGATATTTCTGAAGGGAATTGGAATTCCGTAGGCTGTGTGGGGGAAGCTTCCACTATATGCTGCGGAAATGATCAAACTCCTTTATCCGCTAAGGGGATCCACTGGGGAGTATGATTAGGTTAATAGCTGGAAGATGCCGGAATTCCTGTCTGAAGCATATTAGACTTGCGGGGGGGGGGGGGATTTATCTCTGTCGGGGATAAGCTTGTGAAGGTAACGTTTTAGGGATAGTCCCATGGAGGTTTCTCTATGGGGATTTGTGGATGACATGAATGTTATCCCAATTCCTAGAGTCTTTAGTAAATGTTGATTCCTATTTTTATGCATATATTTGTTAACAGTAATCATATTCATATGCATATGTTCATTCGATTTAGTCATTGGACATTTTTTTGCAAACAAAACAGAAAAAGTAAAACAAATTTGAATTTTGAACTTGTATTGATAATTGTATTGAAAATTTTCCTATAAACAAGCGGTTTTATACATAGATATGGAAATCCTAGTAAGAGGAAATCGTCACAAAATGAAAAGACTACAAAGAAAAACAAAGAAAGACAACTATGTGGAAACAAATCCATCGAGTTTCAACTCTACTATTGCCCGTATGTCTTCAAGCATCTCATCCCTTATTGTCGTAAGAAGCTGATTGAATTGATTTGTACCATTTGAACTTGATGTTGATAATAAGGCTTGCTGTATGTAGATGATCCAACGGGACATAATCGTGTGCTTTAATCCCTAATTTTTTCCTGGACTGCCTTTTCGGGTTTTCAGTCCACCGAGGTACCCTTTTTTTCCCCAAGACGCCTTTTCAGGTTTTCGACTTGTCGAGTGTACAATCTTTATATATATCCCTGATTTTTTCCCGAACCCTTTTGGTTTGTCGGGATGCCCTTATTTTTTCCTAGGTCAATCAACCTAACGGGTCTCTTTCATACATAGTATCTTTTGACTATGTCCGCGTTCACAGGGTGCAGAAAGTCTTCACCGTCTATGGTGGTAAGTATCATAGCACCGCCAGAAAATATCTTCTTGACTACAAATGTCCCTTCGTAGATGGGAGTCCATTTTCCCCTGGGATGACCTTGTAGTAGGAAGATGCACTTTATTACCAAGTCACCAGCCTGATATACTCGATGCTTGACATTTTTGTTGAAGGCTTTAATCATGTGCTTTTGGTACATCTGACCATGGCAAAGAGCCGCAAGCCTTTTCTCATCAATCAAATTCAACTGGTCCAGCCTTGTCTGAATCCATCCGTCTTTGTTTAAATCCGCATCCTTCATAATCCTTAGAGAAGGAATCTGAACTTCGAAAGATAGGACAACTTCTATACCGTAGACTAGAGAAAACGGGGATACCCCAGTTGATGTTCATACTGAATTTCGATAGCCATGGAGAGAAAATGGCAATATCTCATGCCAATCTTTACATGTCACCATCATCTTCTGTATAATATTCTTAATGTTCTTATTGGCGGCTTCCACTACGCCATTCATCTTCGGTCGATACAAAGAAAAGTTGTAGTGCTTGATCTTGAACTGCATGCAGAGTTCTGTGATCATATTATTGTTCAGATTAGTGCCATTGTCCGTGATAATCCTTTCGAGGATGCCATACCGATAGATAAGTTTATGCTTAATGAAACGGGCGACAACATTCTTGGTGACAGAGGTAAATGAGGCTGCTTTAACCCATTTGGTGAAATAGTAAATGGCAACGAGGATGAAATGATGTATGTTAGAAGCAGTAGGCTTAATCTCTCCAATCATATCAATGCCCCACATTGCAAATGGCCAAGAAGCAGTCATGACATTTAGAGGAACCGAAGGCACGTGTACTTTGTCAGCATAGATTTGGCATTTGTGGTAGGTTCTTGAATGGTGATGGAAATCAGTTTCCATAGTCGACCAATAGTAACCTTCTCTCAAAATCTTCTTAGCCATCGTATGCACGCTTGAGTGAGTACCAAAGATACCCTCGTGCATATCCTTAATAATCTTCTCTACTTCCTTCTTGTCTACATAATGAAGCCGGGTTGAATCATGGTTGCGCTTGTACAAAATTCCGTTGCTCAGGAAGAACTTAGCAGAGAACCTCCATAGAAATTTTTTGTCATTAATAGATGCACCGTTGGGGTACTCTTAAGCCTCAAGATATCTCTTCACTTCATGAAACTAAGGCTTTTCCTCTACTTCATTAGTGCCAACTTCGTAGCAGTGTGCCGGTTCATCCAGCCTTTTTATAGTAATTCAAGGAGCTCTGTTGTCTCACCTGACTTTGAAAATATATTACATGGTAGCTTATTCGTCTGCCAACTATTTCTCTTCTCGTGGGATGTGCTCAAAAGTAATTTCCTCGAACTATGGAATTAAAGCCAGCATATTCTCTCGATAAGGAATGAGGTTCGAATGCTTTGTATCCCATTCTCCCTTGATCTTACTGATTACTAGGGCTGAGTCTCCATATACTTTCAAGAACTTGATTCTCAAGTTGATAGCGGCCTTGAAACCCATGATGCACGCTTCATATTCGGCCATGTTGTTGGTACAGTCAAAGCTCAATCTTGTGGTGAAGGGCATATGGAAACCCTTGGGAGATATGATCACAACACCAATTCCATTTCCAGGTGCGTTGGAAGCTCCATCAAAAACCATAGTCCATCGAGATCCCAACTTAGGTCCTTCATACGGTCCAGGTTCTTCATAATATGTAACTAGAAAGATATTCTAATCCGGGAACTCGAAATCCATAGACTGATAGTCTTCCATAGCTTAATGAGCCAAATGATCTTCTAGTACACTTCCTTTGATTTCCTTCTGAATTGTGTAGTGAATTTCGTATTCTGTTAAGACCATTTTCCATCTGGCTATTCTTTCAGAGAGAACGGGCTTCTCGAATATGTATTTGATCGGATTAATCTTAGAGATCAACAAGGTAGTATGAGTCAACATATATTGTCTTAGTCGGCGAGCAGCCCATGCCAAAGCGTAGCAAGTTTTCTCGAGCAATGAGTATCTTATTTCGCAGTCGATAAACTTTTTGCTAAGGTAGTATATTGCATACTCTTTTCAAACAAACACGTCATGTTGGCCAACTACACACCCGATTGAGTTCTCTAACACTGTAAGATACATAATCAAAGGTTTTTCTTCAAATGGCGGCATCAGAATTAGAGGATTTGAGATACTACTTAATCTTTTCAAAGGCTATCTGGTAGTCATCATTCCACTTTACTACCTGATCTTTCTTTAGCAACTTGAAGATTTGCTCACAAGTAGCGGTCAAATAAGAAATAAATCTGGAAATATAATTAATTTGTCCCAAGAAACCTATGAGTTCCTTCTCAGTACGGGGAGCTGGCGTTTCTTGAATGACTTTGACCTTGGCAGGATCAACTTCAATACCTTTACCACTAACAATGAAGCCTAGGAGTTTACCGGATCTTACCCCAAAGGTGCATTTGTTTGGATCCAGCCTCAATTTTTATTTCTTCAGTCTCTTAAATAGCTTGTGTAGATGGTCAAGATGTTCTTCTTCAGTATGAGATCTAGCTATCATGTCATCGACGTAGATATCTATCTCGTGATGAATCATGTCATGGAACAGATTTACCATGTTCGGTGTTCTTCAATCCAAAAGGCATAACCTTGTAGAAGAAAGTGGCCCATTATGTAATAAAAGTCATCTTCTCCATGCCTTCAGGCGCCATCTTGATCTGATTGTACCCTGAGAAACCATCCATAAAGGAGAATACCTTATGTTGAGCGGTGTTGTCAACTAGGACATCAATATGTGGAAGCGGAAAGTCATCCTTAAGGCTCGCCCTATTCAAATCCCTGTAGTCTACACACATACGTACCTTGTCGTCCTTCTTAGGTACCGGAACCATGTTTGCAACCTGCTGAGGATATGATGTAACAGCCAAGAAACCTGCATTGAATTACTTCAAAACCCCAGCCTTGATCTTCTCTAACATCTCGGGACGCATGCGATAAACTTTTTGTTTTATCGGAGAACAACACTCTTTCATCGGCAGATGGTGAACCACAGTATCTGTATCGAGCCCTGGCATGTCCTATTATGACCAAGCAATGATCTCAATATATTCATGCAACATATGTATTAACCTGTTCTTGATGCCGTCTTCTACGTCGAAACATATCTTGACTTCTTGACTTTCTGGTTCAGTAACCAAGTTTACAACCTCGACCGGCTCTTCATGTGGTTGTATAGCCTTTTCCACTTTCACTAACAATCTGGAAAACTCTCCAGGTATTTCACAATCTTCCTCACCTTCGTCCTCGGCTTGGTAGATCATATTTTCAAAGTCATAAGTTGCAATAGTAGAATCATTATCAACGTGATCCATAGTGGATGTGGATCTGCAATTTATTGTGTGGGTGTGTGTAAGAACACATAGCTATTTGAAAGTGATAAAGTAAAAGAAAGACAAAGAGCACAAAATTTGAATGCAAAACTTCCAATGCTTTATTAAATTAAAATATGTTTATGAAATGACAACCCTTAACAAATTGGTCGTTGTGCCCCGGGTAAGAAGCAAGGTTTAAAGTCATTGTTTAAAAGTTACATAGCCAAAAATTGAAAGCAATAAAAACATAAACTAGCAATTACTCTTGACAAAAGGAGATTGAGATAATATCTTGAGTCTTCCAGTTGTTGAGCCCGTTACCGATGGTTGGAAATATCCAGCTGTCAAAGTCATAGTCACTGTCAGCGTCTTCTATGGCGTTGATTCCATTGTTGCTGATGTGGAATGATGGTCTTGTAGCCCGAGCATGATGAACAGCCTTCTGAGTCTCTGCAGTGAAACCCAAACCAAAATTTTTAGATTTATACGGAATGTCAGGAAGCTGACCCCAAGTAGTACACCTACCTTCTTCTACAACAAATCTAGCATCCTTCAACGAACCCATTATGGGATGAACAATGGTAGCCTTGGGAATAGAAGAGAAATCTTCAGTAGAGGTAGGAGGGATAACTTCAAAAGTCTGACAGGGAGTCTTGATGAATTCTCCGTCCATTTCTACATACCGAAATGAGTTCAAGTGACCAACCATATACTCTTCTTCACTGCAGACAGCAACAACCTTTTTGTTCATAGGATATTTTAGCTTCTGGTGTAGGGTTGAGGTAACAACGCCTGCCCCATGGATCCAAGGGCGTCCCAATAGGAAAGAATAAGCTGGTCGAATATCCATCACATAAAATGTAGATTCAAATGCTTGCAAACCTACTTTAATCGGAAGATACACTTCTTTATGTATCATCCTCTTTGAACCGTCAAAGGCTTAGACTATAATATCACTGGGTTTCAGCACAACCCCTTCACAATCAAGTCTATCGAGAACACCCTTTGGTAGAACATTCAGCAGGAACCTGTATCAACTAATACATGAGTTAGAGTAGTTCCCCTTAATTCAATAGAGACATACAGGGCCTTGTTGTGGTTTCTCCCTTCAGGAGTTAAGTCAACATCAAAAAAACCTAACCCATTGTCTGTTGTTAGACTAGCAACATAACTTCCAAATTGATCAACAAAAGTTTCTTGTGGCACGTGAGCAGATTTCAAGAATTTCAGTAAAGCCTGTGCATGGGCTTCAGAACACATTAATAGGGATAACATGGAGATTTTAGATGGGGTATGCCCCAGCTATTCGGCAATCATATAATCTCTCTTGCGGATAATCTTCAATAACTCCTCCAACTCTTACCTAAAAGTATCATCGGTTGTGACTTCTTTAGGTGTGTCCGTTTGAGCAGGCTCCTTCATTTTCTCTTTTCCCCGAGCCTCAGTAACCGACTCGGTAACGGTAACACGAACAGTTGTAGCGACAGACTTCAGAGAGTTTTTCGGTGACAAAATCCTTCCTCTCCTAGTCACCTTACTGGTCCCAACAATATTGTCAACAGTGGGATCAGCAACTTCAGTACCTTCATATTTAATACTCGATAGTTTTTGCTTGACGCCATGATAGTATATCTCGGCTCCATAATTCCACGGGATAGCTTTATCCGAAGAATATGGAATTGGTCCAAGTGTGGTGATTATTAAAGGAGTAGCTTTGGGTTGGGCAATAATCCTTACAGGACCCTTGGAAGTGATTCTGATAGGAGTGTCGGATATTACAGTGAAGTCTCGAAATAGATTCTCAGCAGACAGAATCTTCTCAACCAGAATTATGTGATTGTCCATTAGGCGTTGAATTCCTTCTTCCAGAAACTTGCAGCCATTGGGTTGGGTTGCGCAACAATAACATCATTCAATACAGCCCAGAAATAAACCATCCTGCAACAGATTCCTCTTGATAATTGGGAGGGGGTAACCAATTCACTTACAGTAGAAACATAAAGAACATCATCAATAGAACTTATTCCTTTGTCATGCTTCGGCATAGGTACAGTAATTAAATTCGGGGTCTTGGGTAGATCAAACTCAATCTCTTTGTTGTAAATCATGTCCTGAATTTTATTTTTCAAGGCCGAGCAGTTGTTGGTGTCGTGCTCAGAGCTATTGGAATGGTAAGCACACTTTGCATTTGTATTGTAGCAAGGAGAGGAGGTGTTGGGATTCTAAGGAGGATCCCTTAACGTAATCAGTTCCGCTTTCAGTAAATGTTGTAATGCCTGAGATAGTGGCATACTAATCTTGGTGAACTATCTTCTAGGTGCGTTTATCCTACGCTGATTTCCCTGTTGTTGTTGTTGTTGCACAGGCGCATGATTAGAAATAAGCACCACTCCTACAGATTAATAGTGATCATTTCTAGTACGACCCTTCTTTCCATAGACAACATTAACTTCTTTCTTTATGCAAAATGTCTTCTTTACAGTACTAAAAAACACAGCTACTCGAATTTTTCCACTCTTGATACCACATTCTACGCATCCCCCAGTTAGTATCAACTCAATAAAACAAGATGAAGAACTTTCGATCAGATGATTAAATAAAGGTCGTATCAATGTACCCATGAACATATCAACGAGCTCCCTGTTAAATAAAGGAGGTTGCACTCTTCCATCCATATCTCTCCACTTTTGAGCATACTCTTTAAACCCTTCATTTGAGCCCATAACCATACTTTGTAGTTGCACATGAGTTGGCGCAAGATCAGCATTGTATTGATACTGCTTATAAAAAGCAGCATCTAGGACTTCCAAAGTGCGGATGTTGGTTCCCTCCAACTGATAGAACCAATCATGTTGTGTCCCAAATAAACTTTCTTGAAAGAAGTGAACCCATAACTTCCTGTCAGTAGTATGGGGATGGATCTTCCGAACATTAGACCGCAGGTGAAGCTTTGGACAAGACACACCATCATATTTGCAAAAGTATGAACCTTGAACTTATGGGGGATAACAACCCCCGAGATAAGACCCCGCTCTTAAAAATCCAGTCCAGGCACTTTTTTGATCTCCATAACATTAAGACGATCTTCCAGATTCTTGTACCTATCATCAATGGGGGGATACTGTTCAGCAGAATAGTCTTCATCAGAATCTTGGCCAGAACCAAAATTGTTATTCTCTTCAGCTTTCACACTCTTGTCATCTTCTTCTTGGTTATCGTCTTCATTCAGGGTGACCTCAAAATCTAGATCCCTTCTGACCAGACCCTTGAATCCTCTGACCATATTAAGAAATACTACTGGCTTTTTAGTCTTCTTTTTATTCCCCTTTGTGATGAGGGTCCTATACTCGTTTTGACCCTTAGCTAAGTCCAATAACATTTGTTGAAACTGAGCGTTCTGAGCTTGAAGTTC
This sequence comes from Vicia faba, assembly GCA_948472305.1. NCBI lineage: Eukaryota > Viridiplantae > Streptophyta > Magnoliopsida > Fabales > Fabaceae > Vicia > Vicia faba. The sequence continues at coordinate 1,366,248,677 of OX451739.1, read as the reverse complement.
TTTAACAGTTTGTTCGAGTGCCATTTTTTACTGAAATAAACAGCAAGAAGATGAGAAAACATGTCTAGAAAGTACCTGTTATGTGATGATATGCATGATATGTAAATGTAAATGCAATGTTTTCAAGGACCTTTGCGGGATTTAAATTTGTTTAAACAAAAGGAAACAAAAGAAATTTTAGTAACAAGCTAAAATTATAATTGACTTCTAGGCTTATAATGATAATAAGAAGAGTTACAAAGAAACAAAATATGAATTCAAGTCTCCCATGGGAACTTCCTCTTTGTGTTGACATATGCATTAAGACTTTGTTCTTCGCGAGTCATCTTGTCATCTCCAGTACTTTCTTCTCACTAGCATAGAACTGAGTTTCAAAGGTATCCCTTTCTTCCTTGAGTTGAATCCAGGACTTCTGTAGCTATTTAAAGTTAGTAGGCATATCAGGATGAAGAATGGTATGAGGAACACCCCCTTCAACAACAGGCTCTACGATCACTAGTAGGATAGCAAGATATGGAATTTTAATATTTTGAGCACGAGACCGCACCCATATGAGGTAAGGCTCTAGAGGAATGGAGTTCTTGTGTCCCAAAGTCTCGCTATCAATCTTGTTGACCAGGCACCAGGAATGTATAAACCTTTGATGGCAATTTCGAGGATCGTTATCATAGTCGAGCGTAATACCCTGGATGAGCATATCATGCAGACCATCCCTTCGAGCATAACCAAACTAACGTAGAGTTAGAGAAGGGTTGTAAGTGATACCTCCCTTTATGCCAAGGAGTGGTACATTAGGGAATTCCCAATACCAGTCAATATTAGTTATATCTGCCTGAGATCAAGAACACCAATGGATATCCGAATGAGCGAGTGACATCAACCTTTGAGACCACCTGAAACCTTGTTCGTTCATTATTACTGATTGGTGAAGGTTCGAAATAAACCACCTGGACAATAGAGGTATGCAACACATAAGAGTTCCTCGCTTCTTCATAGTACGAGTGTGAAGGGAATCCAGGACATCTCCAAGAAAAGTAGGCACCAGATTCTGAGTGAGAAATATTTTGATGGTGTTCGCATCTTTGAATTGGTCTGGATTAGGGAATAGTACTAAACCATAGCTCAGCAAAGCCAAAATATCCTCAAAAGCACGAAAATTCATGGCATCTAGAAACCACTGAGCCTTATCTATCAGAAACTTAGGAGGAAAACCCTTGACTCCATTTCTCGTTTCCCAATTAGATACGATGTACGATCGTTTAAGATGTAAGGTTGCTGTAATATCTTCTACTTTTGGACCTTGCTCTAGACCGATGAAAGGTAACTGATCAAGAATAGACACTTCGAGTAACTTAGAGAATTCTTCCATTGTGGGCACCAACTGATAATCTGGAAAGGTAAAACAGTGGTACTTAGGATCGAAGAATTGGAATAGAACACTTATCATGTCTTCTTTGAAACCAGTAGTAACCAAACTGAGTAGATGACCATATCTCTTGGTGAATTGAGAATTGTCAAGAATATTTGAGACTAATTCCTCAAGCTTGGAAGGTACTATTACAAAGTTGAGTTAGATAGTATTTCTACGACTGGAAGCCATGACCCTGCAACACCAAACAAAGATAAATCCCCTAGATCCTTGAAATGGTTAATCATGATATGATGTTATGATGTCATGTTTAAATAGATAACAAAAACAAACAAAGCACACAAGAGCCTTAGGTTTAAGGTTTGCATGGGGTTCGTATGTAAGTACCCTCTTGAAGTTTAGTTGGCTTAACATGTCCTAAAGAAGTAACCAGGTTCTAGGGATCTCAATATCACTGATTTTTCCCACAGGTTTTGTTTAGCACGACAACTAACTTGCCACTAAACAAGTCCCGAGAGTCGAATCTTAATGAGCGTAGCATCGGGTATCAACCAGCATCATACTGCACCAAATTCGGCTATCTCACTACCTTCTAATGGCTAAGTTGGGTCATTTAAAGTTCTAAAGGTCAGTTAGTGCTTATGACACAACGTGACAACCTAATATTCTCCCCGACCGACTCAAGGGACACCAGTACAAAGCAATGTGTCTCACTAACGTAGCCATCACTTTAACCATATTGTTACCTCTTTATAGTTTCCATGATCTATTTATACTTACCTAAAATATCCCAAATCCGAGTGTAGGATCTTTACAAGAAAAGTAAACCCGAGCAAGCCCCAAAATATAAAGCATACAAAGAAAATAAGGAAAGCATTTTAAAATGATCTAACTCTAAGGTAACCTAACTTTGTAGTTCTAATTTCCCAGCAGAGTCGCCAGTTCTGTAATACGGTGGGAAAAGGGCCTTTTTTTGGTTTTATCCAAATGTGCGGATAGCAAGAGTCGCCATCAAATTTTCTTTTATCCAATAAGGAAGGGGTGAAAAGAATAGGAAAGAACTTAAGATTTTCTAGTTTGAGGGGTAGGTTATGAAAAGGGAAGGTGTTAGCACCCTTTTCATCCGTAGTTATCTACAGGCTCTTAATCGCTAGCTCACTTTGTTTTGAAGAATGCTTTGTGAATGTGTGTTTGAAAATATTTTGAAATGCCAATAGTAAGGCAATACTTTGTAATGGTTCTCGTATATGTCCTCGAGAATGCATACAAAGTGTTTCTTGTTTGAAAATACTATTGAGAAAGTGTTTGTGAAAAGAGTTTTTATTTTTGAAAAGGTTTGTAAGAAGCCGATTACGAGAGTTCTACCTACTCAAAGTCTTTCTTTTAATTTTCCTCCTCCTGTAGATAGTGCTATCCGAACCATTAGTTGGTAGAAAGACCCATCGTTGGATGTGAAGGAACCTACAAGGGTCATCGCACAGTCGTCGAAGGCAACTCGTAAAGATACTTTAGTAATTTTCATTTAAGGGACTAGATCATTTACCGAATGCAATGTCAAAAGGGTCATCGAGGGACTATGATCTTTTGTATCGGAGAGACTTTGTAAAAGCGTCCCCACATTCGAGGGACATGATTTTGTTTCCGAAGCAATAAGGTAGGTTACCCTACAGATGCGAGTGTGCAAGGTGATTTGTATTCAGTTATTTAAGTCTTATAGTTAGGGTTAGCTATCGATTCGCTATTATCTTGCCATACAAGACCTAATAACTAACAATAATATTTAAAATAAAAAAGCAATAAAGTACGGAAAGTAAATGTTCCTACGCTATTACATGGATTTGGGAATGGGGGGTATAAGTAATAAAAAGGAGGGGAAAAGTAAAATCCTAATTATCTATTACAAACCATGAGAAGTTACATTATCATAAAAAGATGCAAAAAGAATAAACTACGCGATAATATAAGATAAGAAAACGAAAAGAGAAGGAAATTATTTTTGGAAAATTTCTTGATAAAAAGGTTTGATGATTAACCTAATAACCTATATTGATTAATTAATAAAAACCTAAAAATTAATTAATTTTAATTTTTAAAAAACAATAAAATTTATTAATTAACAAATACTAAATCCTAATTTTGATTAGGTTTGTGAAAAGGTTTTTTAGAAAAGTTAATTGGTAAAAAATGGGTTTTGTTTTGGTGAATTTAGGGTTGGTAATAAGAGAATAAGGGTTTAAAAAAATTACCAGGGCTAGTTGTTGAACCCACGCCCTCTACCCTTTCAATCAGCACCTTCACCACCAGGCCAGGCGCGCGCTTGTGTCAAACGATGGAAGCCAATGGGCTTTGTATACAATCCTGCAAAATATGAAAAATTATGAAAAAACAGACAGCAAAAGGAATGGATCAAACCCATGCCTTGATAGGGTAATGCCTTAGTGTATGTGTGTCAACCGCTAGGGTGTTAATACATCCGTTAATTTATGTGAAACGATTAAAAGAAATATTAAACAAAAACATATGGACCGGAGAGACACTGGAGCCCTAACTTTGGTCGTCTTCTCCGGTGGATCAATTTCTTGTCCCTGCTAAAAATAAGAGATGTTAGCAAACCAAAAGTACCCTACCCCCCTAAATCGAGGCCTACGAGTTCAATGGGATGCTTAGTTTTGACTGAAATGCAATGGTTGGGGAGCTATGATCAAGGCAACCCAGATCGGTTCAAATATGGCATATCACGATTCTGAGAGCACGAATGTCAATCGACTCTCTTTTCCTGCACATGGAGACCTCATGAACATGTTAGAAAGGTCAGTATGCAATAAAATATGAATGAAATCAAGATACGAATTTTTGCAAAAAAACATGCAACGGTCATGTATGCAAGCGAATTTTGGAGGGTTTGGATCATTGTATTGGATCCATTCTTACTCTGTACCTCTTCAGGAATCGATTGGGAGTGAAAAAATGTTTGGAAGAGGGTTGCAAACAAGGTTTTAAGGTTGCCCTAGTTTGATGATTTTGTAATGTTTTGGAGGTGAAGTTTGGACAAGGTTTTTTTGTGACCTATTATATGAGTTTTCTGAGAATATATAATGAAGGATTAGGTCAACATATATAGGCATGGACTCGTGTAAGATGGTTTGACTTATATTATCTTATTTTAACTTTTAAAATAATAAAAAATAAAAAATAAAAAATAATAAACCAAAGGGAGGTGTATAAACAAGTCTTGAGGTGTACAAGGAGTTTAGTACACGCTTGGTATTTAAAATAATAGCCCAATGGCCCAAAATATCAAGTTTGCTCAATTTGAACTTCATGTATTTGCTCAAAATTTCCCAACGTGCACTGGTCATACCTCTCTCAATATTCATCTTATCAAGGTGATCTTTGACTTTTTGAAAAGCTCAAGGTGTCCTCTTCAATATCTATGTTAATTAATTTTGCATTTGAAGACTTTATCTTAATGTAAGTTGCCTTGACAAAAAGTGTCTTTTTGTTGCCTTTTGAAATGACCTATAATGTATTTGTCCATATCTCTCAAATGAAGCATTTTTTGGACTTGAGCTTAGAGACACAAAGTTGTAGAGAATTGAATTTCCTTCAAAATGAGATTTGTTTAAGGAAATTTTGATGAATTATGTCAAAGTTATGCTTGGTCAAAGTTCAGTTGACTTCTCCTTAAGAAAACCCTAATTTGGCAACTTTTGACTTTTGATGATTTTAGAGTTTTTCTTGATGAATCATGATCAAACATTGATAAAATGATGAATATGACTTAAACATGTTGATGTTGACCAAAAAACTTGAAGTTTGACTGAATGTTCACCATAATTGACTTTTTTGTCCAATACAATTAATTTTTAGTCATCTGAGCAATTGACTGTGCAAACATGTGATGCAAGACATGAAACTTGGTATGTGAACTCTTGAAGACATATAAGGAACCATGAAAACCACTTGAGGCCTTTGAAACCAAAATTTCCTTTTGAAAGATGAAAACCTAGTTGTGGACCTATTTCTTAGGAGGAGAATTTGTCTGATCAATTCTTGAGTAACCTTGAGCATTCGAGAACCCTAGGATAATGTCTTGAAGAAAAGGGAGGGAAAATTTTGCGGTACAACATGTGTAATGATGGAAACCAAGTTATAAGATGTTGAATGCGTCCATAATAGGTTTGAACAATTGAATTTAATTGAAGAAAAGAGAATGACGACCTTGTGTCATGGTCAGTTATATCATAAAAGAATTAAGAAATATTTTGATAAGGAGGTCAAGCCTCGTGAATTCAGAGAAGACGACCTTGTACTCAGAAATATCATATTTTTTAGCATTGATTCTAGGGGAAAGTGGACTCCCAATTATGAAGTCCCATATTATGTCAAGAAATCCTTCTCTGGTGGTGCATTGATTCTTGAAACTATGGATGGTAAGTAGTTCCCACATCCCATGAATGTTGACGTAGTCAAGAAATACTTCGCCTAAAGAAATAAAAGAACATCTTTCTAAGATGAAAATCCGAATAGGAGGCTTAGGAAAAAAAGAGCGTCTCGGTAGGCTGAAAACCCGAAAGGGCGGTCTATGCAAAAGTTAGAGACATAAACAGAATAAGTTTTCCCGATAGGTTGAAAACCCGCAAGGGAAACCTAGGAAAAAGTTAGGGATTTCCTGGAAAGTAACTGCGTCAAACAAGACTTGATCATTGAAGCAACAATCTTCTTGGATTCCCATCATACTTCAACTAAAGCCTCTGCTCAATAGTTCAAAGTTGTTAGGGAGAATAGTGGTCATTGTATTTCAATATACTTTTTCCATGTATTTACCATTTTTCAAAACTTTGTAATCATTCATGGAGTCAAGCCATTTGCGTACTACCATTCTATTAATAAAGTTTGAGCCTTTATCCAATTCTTTGTAGTTCTTATTTTACTCTGTTTAAAAAAAATTCATTTATTATTGATTGTAATTATCAAAACAAAAAGAGTTAATAATAAGAACATGTTTTTGAAAAGAATTTGCAAATTACTTTTTTACTTTAATTATCTCATTTAAGTGGGACAAAAGTAGTGGTTCCAATGATGGACGAGCTCCTAAGTTCTGAAAAGATTCCCCAAGAGGTATCCAGGGTTACTATTTCAGATATGTGCATAGTCCATTTGTGCTTGTTGGATTTCATACAAATTGATATGTGGTGTGGTGTTGGGTTTGTGATCCCATTTTCTCCAACTAAGGCTTGGTTCAGATTTTCCCCAAGTTGTTATACGGTTTTGAGTTTTAGGGGTTTGATACCTTTATCCCATATTCCCCAGTCAGGTCTTGATGCATATTTCTCTAGCTGGGTGTGATTCTTTTCCCAACTAGGTTGTGATCAAGTGGAGATTGTAAAGTTATGAAGCCTTTTTTCATTTTATGAAAGTTATTTCTCCCTTTATATGTTGTGAATTGATGTAGAATACCTTGCAGAGCATTGTTTTCCCCTGTTATGACATTGTTGTTGTAGAGTGCTCCCTAAGTATCCAGACAAGAGCAATACCTTTTCTAAGAAGTGTTGAGACAACTGTCATTTTTTTTAGTTTTCTCTCGCAAAATGTTGCGTTTAATTTAAAATCCCCATAATTTTAACTTCTTGTTGTGATGTTAACTTTTTTATTCCCCAGATGAAGCGAAGAGGATGCTTCCTTCTAAAGTTGTTATCCTCGGGAAGTTTTATAAATTATCCCTAGAGAAGTTTGTATAACCATTACCCTTGATATTAAAGAATGTATTTGGGCTCCCCTCGGTGTGTGTGGTTTCATTTTCCCTAGTAAAGTCAATATGATATCCCCAGTTGAAGTCTACACGATGTGGCATTGTTTTCCCTAGCGAGGTCTGTATGATATTCCTTGGTGAAGCCTGGATGAGGGTGTTGATTCCTTGCAACTGTATTGGTTTATTGATATCATATTTTTCTTTAATTATTTTTCAAGCCATGTTTCTTCCCAATGAAGTTAATCCTTGAAGTAGGACTTTGTTTCCTCAATTGGTGCTTACTCTCTTACAAAATCTTCATCCTGGATGTGATTTAGCCGAGTTTTGTCCTCACCCAAGATGGTTTTATCTGGCTATCCACAGTGCAATATGTCTATTTTGTTAGCATATACATGATAACATTCATACATGCATACACATCATGCATAAATGAATTAAAATTCATTGCTCAATTGCATTCATTGGTGTTTTTGTTGGCATATTATCCTCTTTGTAGAGTTATGTTATCCTCTCTCCAATAGAGTGTCAACCTTAAGCAAAAAGTGTATATCCTTTCAATTTCCCAACTAAGTTATCCCTCATGGAAGAATTTTTATTTAGCCTTCATTCCAAGCCCATTATCTTGATGGAATTTGATCCCCGTTTTTGTTTAGTCCTTATTGGGTGGTGTTTTGGTTGATTTTTTCACTCCGATTTGTTCCTGGTTTGAATTTTTTGGTCCCGACAGTAATATTATTTTGATCCTTATAGGTTGTGAGCCCTGGATTGAGAATGTGCATTTTTTTTCATGTAAAGACTTTATTCCCTCAAAAGGAATGTGTTAGTATTTCCCCATGAAATCAAGATCCCATTCCCCAACAGTGTTGTCATAACAGTAAGCGGCGGTCTCTTTATTTGAGCAACTCGTACTTCCCCAGTAAATATGTTAATGCCAGAGAAGATATTTTATCTGATGAATGGTAGTCTCTATGTTATGGGAGATAGTTCATTGTTGAGGTTGATTTTAATCCGATGATAAAGAAAGTTTGTTGAAAGATTCTTACAACAGTTATTATCATTTTCAAGTGATATCTTGATCAAAGACGAAATTGTTACCGTTCTGGGTGAAATCCAGAAGTTGGTAAAGTTTATTAGCCTTTCCAGGTGGAATGCCTTAGTTAAAGAAGTTGAGACCCGTTCTAGGTGGAATTCAAGAATTTTGGGAAACATGTTATTGTTCTAAGTTTTTTCTACCTTCATCCTTGAGTTAGTAGTTCACCGTCATTCGTTAGTTAACATTTATCTCTTTCTACTCATTGTACTTTACTCCAATAGAGTTGAGTTGTTTCTAGCCATAAGTGCTCATTTCAAACCGTTGTTCCCAACCATAGGTGTTGACGTCAAAACCTCTATTCACAACCATAAGTCTTTACATCAATCTATGTTCCTAGCCATAAGTGTTGATGTCTATTTTGTTCCCAACCATAAGTGTTAATGTCAACCTTTTTTCCCAACCATAAGTGCTAATGTCAACCTTTGTTCCCAACCATACGTGCTGATGTCAACCGTTGTTCCCAGCCATAAGTGTGGATGTCAACCTTTGTTCTCAGCCATAAGGGCCAATGTCAACCTTTGTTCCCATCCATAAGTTTTGAGGTCAACCTTTGTTCCTATCCATAAGTTTTGATTTCAATCATTTGTTTCCAGTCATAATTACTGATGTCAATCATTGGTTCACTAGTCTCGAGGTTGATGTTTTCTATCATCTCTTACCGGTGTTATCTTACTATTTATATTCACATCCTTCAAGTTGGTAGTTTCCGATCCCCTGTGAGTCGATGTTACCCTCTTTTTGCTATCTCCTCTATGAGTGGGTAGTTCATAATTATCTGTCGATCGTTGTTATCCTTTACTTTCTCCTCATTTGTTGAGTTGACGATATTTTGTCTCCTCTTTGTTGGAATTGAGTTATTTTCCTCCAATCGTGCCAGTAATCCTTTCTTATTGGTGACCTCCTTGTTAGCTTTATGCTTGCGTTGTTAAGAGTTTCCGTTATTGAAATATTACTAACATTTGGTTTCTTTAATCATGATTTTGGCTTACCTGTTTATAGCCATCTCCAAAGTCGTGTTGTTTCCCAGCAATTTATTTTTCTGGTTAAACTTTCTTTTTGGTGCATTGGTTTTATTTTCTGCTTCCTTAGTTGTGTTCGGTGTCACCTTTAAATTTGGTCATTTGCATTCATAATCATAAACATTGCATGGCATCTTAGGGCCTAAAATAGGGTTTGTTTTGTATTCAAGTATCTTAAATTGAATTGAGATAAAGATTTTAACCTTCATATCTCTGGAAAGAAGACACTTAAATAAAGGAAGTTGTTATACCCCAATTTTTCCCCTAAGATCTCTCATCATCTTATATTATCAATACATTCAGATCACACATTAGGGCTAGTTCTCCTTTTCTACTCTGTCCTATCTTTAAGTTTTCTCTTGAGGGGTCACTAAGCGCCTTGAATTGTGTATCTTGAACATGTGTTCTTTTAACTAACATCAAGATATGTATATATGTTTCTTTGAATGTTCGTATTGTAGGTGATGACAGAATTGTATCCATCTCACCATCTAACCTAGGGTTTTGAGGGACGGTCCCCAATTAAATGGTTCTTAAATGGATTGCAAAAGCTTAAGCTTCAAGGTTATGTCTATAATATCAAAGTTTTTTTATCAAAGAGCTCTCTCACCTCACCTTATTTAGGTCAATTTTTCCTCAAGGTTTGTGGTGGTATTCATTAAGAAGATTCATAGGTTCATGTGTTTATTTCCATGCCTTCTTCAAAAAGTTTCATTGAGACTTAAGCTCCACCTTTGAGTTTGGTTCAATAAAAGATCATTTTAAGGCCTGTAATGATTCATCCTGCTTTACTTTTCCAATAAAGTTCAAAAGATTCAAGGTTGATTTAACAAGTTTGACCTAATAAAGAAAATGCTTGATCCAGTGATCACAAGTGCATAACTCTCTAAATTTTCAATATTTTGAGTTGGTTCTTTTTTCCATGGTTTCTGTTGTACCCCAATTGTTTCCCCTAAGATTACTCTATTATTTCATACCATCACAATGGAACAAGATCATACACTAGGGTTTGGTTCTTCTCCTTATCTTTAGCTTTATCCATGAGGGATCACCAAGCACCTTGACATGTATTTTATGATCATCTATGTTTTGTATTTATTAATTTTTAACTAATTAATACAATTAATGTTTTCCCTAATTCTTGATATTATAGGTGAAAGCACAACACATTCCATCAAGTTGATCTATAGGTTCATGAGTCTATTTCCATGCCTTCTTCAACATAAGCTTCATTGAGATTCAAGCCTCATCATTGAAAATGTTTTTAAGTAATATCATGACAACGTCTATTATGATTCATCATGCCTCAAGTTGTCAAATATAGTCAAAAGATACAAGGTTTGATTGAAGAAGTTTGACCTAGTTGGATAGACTCTTGATTTCTTGATCACAAGTACATATTTTCCTTATTTCCCAATATTTGGAAGTGGTTATGGTTGATATGTTTCCTAAGTATCACCCTTAATAACTTCTATTTATATGACAAAAATATTTGTGCAAGAAGGTTGGTCAAAATTGAAAAGGGTTCTCAAGGCATTTTGTTGCTTTAGGAGCAAGGGTTTTGAACTTCAAAGGGGTATATCTTGATCATCTTTTGGTATTTTTTGAGTGATTCCAAAGACATGATTCTCTTCAAAGGGTTATCAATAAATCATTTCAAAAGTTTCAAGGAAATTTTGTGTGAAAGGTACTTGATGATGAAGAAACATTACAAGTCCTCTAGATGAACCATCAATTTCCCTTATGTGACTTCAAAGGACCATAACTTGGTCAATTTTTATCTCCTTGAGGCCATTAATTTTCCACATTGATTTTAATAATGTGAAATCCATCCCTTATTTTAAGTGCAAAGTGTTAAAATGGATAGAAGATGCCCTAAGGATGCAAATGATTATAGGTCATCTTATGAATTTATGCCAACTTCAACAAGTCATAACTTTCTCAATTTTTGGATATTTTTAATGGTTCAAGTCTCAAAATGACATTCTAGAGATCTACTTCATGATATCTTTTTCGGTCAAGAGCAAATTTCAAATGGAAGACCATGTTTGGATTCAAGACATTATAGGTCATTTTTGAAGAAAAACTTAAAAATTTTCCAAGTATAGAAAGTCAAACTCTTTTTATCAACGTTGACTCATTGCAACTTTCACCTCAGGCATCCATATGATTCCATTCTTTTAACATTATAAAGTTTGTGATCTCATCATTCTAAAGCTTCAAGAATCATGTCTTAAGACTCCTTGAGCTGAGAATACCATTGGTTCAAAATTGGCACCTTGAATCTGAAGTTTCTACTCAAGTCAGAATTTGAAATCCTTGATTTGTCTTCTAAACACAAGTTTTCTGCGCGCTTTTGCTTCTAATCATGTTTAATGAACTTTCAGAAGTGATTATCATATTGAAACACAAGGTTTGGATGAGTTTTGATCAAAATAGAAGTCACACTTTTCTTTTTTGCAACATCACACGATTTCCTCCAAATCCCATCATTCCCTACGCTTGAGCATTCAATCATCTTCCCTATAAATAGAGGACCATACATCATTCATTTTCTTAAGCTCAGAGATCCAGAATCACCCTGTCAAACTACCTCTTAAACTCAATTTTATGCAATTTCGAATTTGCTTTTACAGCCTTTCTCAATCCATTCTTTTTGTCAATTTATCTTCCTTGAACCCCACTGAAGCTAACAGAAGAAAAATTAAGCTCTAAGCCTTCCTAAATCGTGTTAGCCAAGCCATGTTTCAGAGCTCTGCAACTTAACTTCAATAAGTAGATTCCTTCACCAATTCACTCAATTTTTGATACTGTTATGAAGCTCTCATCATCCTGATTCTAGTTGTAACGCTTGTTTTTAACTGGAAGTGCGTTTTGGCCATGAAATTTCAAATCCCTTTTCAAAACATCTCTTCCAAAACGACTGACTTACAACTTATATAAATTTTTGCGAGGATACCATTGGAATCGTCTTGAAGAGATGAAGCGAATAGTACCAGTCTGATGTTCTAATTTTACAGTTTCATGGACCTGCAAATCTCGTGGCTGGAGGTTGAAGATGACCAACGTATCATCTATCAACCAATGAAAGCATGCCACACTTTTTTTCAAAATCTGATTTAATTAATGATTCCATGCTTTATTCACTAAAGACTATGATATGCACAATGTGTCTATTCCATTGGATTAGCTTACTAATGCGTTTTGACTCTCATCCATTGGTCCATATTTTTTTTTACTTTATTTTTTATTTCTGATTTTTATATTTTAATTGTTTTAAACTTCCAAAATTCATAGAAAAATCATTTCTGATTAAAAAATTATTAAAAAATTCACAATTTTTTTTTCAAATATTCTCTTTCTGAATTATATTTTATCAAAATTTTATTTATAGATTTGTATTTTTTATAATTTTTCTTTGTTTTGATTTATTTTTTATTATTTAAAAAAAAATACTTTTGAGCATTTTTAAATTCTGAAAAAATTCATCAACATCATTTCCATTATTTCGGACCTTATGAAATTTTTTTAAAATTTCATTTCTAATTCTACTCTTTTTGATATTATTTCCATTTATTTGAGCAATTTTAATTAATTTAAAAATAGTTTTTGACTTTAAAGAATCACCAAAAAATTAATATAAATATTTGAACTCATTTCTGAATTTTCTATGGTCTTATTTGATTTTTCTTCGATGTTTTAAATATAGTTTATATTTTCTCCTTTTATTTTTATTTTAAAACCATTTTTAAAAAAATTATTTATTATTAAATACAATTTTATTGTGCATATATTCTGGATAAGCTTGGACTATGAAATTTTTTATCATGAACTTTATTAACATGATTGGATCCATGGTGTTGATTTTGACTCCAAAAAAAATGGATGAATGATTTTAATTAAATTTTGATTAAATTTTTCGTTCAAATATGGTTTAATTCTTACCCCATCCCTCTTCATCTTATTTCCTATTTATTGTATCAAGTGTTATTGTAGAATGATTTATATCTTATTTCTCAAAATATAGGGTACATAGATTGCTATTGACCGGCCTCAAAATAAATGCGACTTATATATAAGTCCACTTACGATTGCTTAATATAGTGCTAAATTTTGTCCCGATTCGAGAAATGATTATTCGTGGCCCAAACCCATATTTATAATCCCAAGTATGTTAATTTGAATCTTTTGATCCAATAACCTTGAGGTTCATTATTAGGAGGTTTTGTTCTTATCAACCCTCTAATGAATCTTCATCATATTTGGTCAAAGTGAACCACTTAAACATCATTGATCATTTACTGTTGCCTTGAGAATTTTAAATGGATGATATACTTGACAAAAAGCAAATGAAACTTGTTGTTGAGAGGCTTTAGTTTTATCAATCCTCTAATGAGTTTCAAATGCAAGATTCAAGATGGGCATTCAACTAACCTCTAATTCCTAACAATTTACTTTATTTTATGCTTTTGCTTTATGCCTTTACTTTAAGTATATTTATTTTAGAATTTTCATTTCATGCTATTTTCAACTTTGCTCATTTGAGCATTTACTTTTATGCCATTTTTATTTTGCTCACTTGAGTTTTTCACTTCTTTTTGAAAATACTTAATAATCAAATTGAACCATAAAAAACTTTAATGTTACTTGGACTACTTGGTTACTATCCTTGGCATTCAAGGAGATTGTGGACTTCTTGGACTTAGGATTAGAAACCTTGACATATCTTTGAGACCTTGTGACATCAACTGTTATTTTTGTCAGGAGTTCTTGGGGTTTGCCTCAAGACATTGGGTTGTTTGTTTGTTTTGTGTACAGCTTATTGTGATTACATGCTTTATTTGTTATATGGAATTCATCTGTATATAATAGTTACTCCGCCCAATTTTTGTGAAGACTTAATGCAAATGAAGCTTGGTTTTCTTAAGAGGTTTATTACTTTTCTTTGTTTGGTTTCAATCCAAAGGATGGGAATTCTACATTGACTCATTGTGTCAAGTGTTGACTTCTTATTGGTTAGATGATTCTTTTCCCTGGCTTTTACCTAATGCTTTAGGATAGTCCCTTTATCTCCCCTCCATCTTCTTTAATTACAAAAATCTTCTCCCTCCTTTTGAAAAATCTTCTTGTTTCTAAACTTGAACTACTTTCATAATAAACTTGGACTTAGGCCCATGCATTTTCAAAATATTTTCTTAATCGAACTTTAATCAACTTAATAATACCTTTACATTTTTGTGAGAAGACTAAAAGTCAATCAATCTCATTCAAACCATTATGCCACTTTGGCCTTTTTTATTTTAAAACTTTTCTCAAAAGATTAGACTCTTATCAATTATTGTAGTGATGGAGCTACTATACTTCTACAATATGTAGTGAAGTGAAATATTTTCAACTTGGGTGTTAAGCGAGGATTTGTTGATTTTAAAATCCAAGCCATATCCTCCACTTTGAGATGATGAAAATTCTCCTTCCTCATAATCGTGGGTAGTAAGTATGTTTTTCCACTCGGATAAGATGATGATGTCTCGTCTCTTAAAATTAACCAACACATTTGTCATTTTAAAATTTTTAAAGGTGAACTAGAACTACCCTGATACCCTATTGCACGGAAGGTGGTACGTAGGAACTAAAGGTTCGCAACCGCGACGGGTGCAAAAATTATGAAAATACTTATTTTCTCATCCCCATAATCTATTTTTGTATACAACTTTTATAGCCAAAATACGCAGATTTTCAAAGAGGTTCCTACGGAGTACCGTAGATGTTTAGGGTGTTAATACATTCCCTTTGCATAACCACCCCTGAACTTAGATTCTCTCCCCCTCTTTTGGGTTATTCTCTCTTTTCCCATTCCTTTGGAAATAATAAAAGTGCGGTGGATATTTTTATTTTGATATGTGGGATTCAAGTCAATCCAATGGCTTAGTATCAACATTTCTACCGCTATAGAAAAAATGGCGACTTCATTGGGGAAAGATCTACCTATTGTTGGTTCATCGCTAAGTGATTTGAGACTATCTTTGTTTATTTACGTATGTGCTATTATTTGTTATATATTATATGTTGTATATATGTTTGTCTGGACTTTTCTGGTATTCAGGGTGCTTGGTGATTTCTCATAAGTCATATATCCGGACTTGGGAAAACTTAAGATAGGAAGGGAGGTATAGTCATGTTAACTTTGAGGGAATATTCCCAAAAAAGGAGGCATGAGATCCCCCACTCAGTGGAGGCCCCTTTGACTTTAGTGTCATTTATCGAGTAATCGGGAAGACGTTCTTCTTTCAACCTGGGAGCCTGCTGAATCGGAGGACCGTAGGACCTTTAACCCATCTTGGCCTTTTAGGTGTAGTGAGGAAGCTATGAAAGAGTAATCCCGAAATGGTTGTCACGCGATACTATGCTCGGACAGGTTTTTCTTAAGAATATTGCTAATTACCGAGTCAATTTAGAAGTTGGTAATATCCGAACGAAGGATGTAGACTCTGGGAACCTCTTAGAACCTTATTCGTCAGGTGATAAATTTTAGATAATACCTTATGGGTAGTAACTTTGACCTCATACTAGTGACGTTGAACCTATGAACCCTATGTTTATGATCTTGTGTGTGATTAGTGAATCATGCATTCATGCACCCATGAGCATCTTTTAAAGACATTTTGTTTCAAGGGACATAAAAGTTGCCTCTTTGTGAATATCTCAGGTACTTTTTAGTATGGATTCTAGAAAAAGAAAGATTGGGAAGTACAATTTAAAATATCCCAATATAGATGAGTTGATGAGTCTGATTCCTGAGATCGAGAATTCTAGAGATTTTCGGAGGAAGTATGGGTCCATCATTTCTCTTATGAAGCTCATGATAAAGTAGGGTATTCTCTCGACTTTAGTCAAGTTCTATGATCTGATGTGTCGATGCTTTACTTTCCCTGATTATCAGTTGATACCTACATTTGAGGAGTATTATTATCTACTGGGATTACCTATTACCGGTCGTATTCCTTTTACTAGTTTGGAGGGAGAGCCAAAATCTCATGAGATTGTTGCTTTGATCCATTTGGGGAAGTATGAGGTTTAAGCCCACATGACTTCAAAAGGAGGGATTAGAGGACTACCAGCTCAGTTCTTATTGGAGAAAGCTTGCTACTTTTCCAAGATGAAGAGTAAAGTTGCTTTTGAGGCTATCTTTGCTCTACTTGCTTATGGATTCTTCTTATTCCCTAATGTAGACAAATTTGTGGATATCAACGCCATCATAATATTTATGATTGGAAACCCAGTTCCTACATTACTGGGTGATGATTATTACTCTATTCATCTTCAAGATTCTTATCATGGAGGGATGATCATTTGCTGCGCACCTTTGTTGTATCAGTGGTTTATTTCTCACTTGCCTCGATCTGATGCTTTTTGGGATGTTAGGAAGGAACCTCATTGGGCTCCGAAGGTTATGGCCCTCACTCATTCAAATATTGTTTGGTATCATCAGGCTTACCATGATGTAGATATTTTCGACATTTTTGTGGAAGTTTCCCCAATCTACCTCTTCTTAGTACAAATGGAGGAATTAACTACAACCCTGTTCTTGCACGCCGATAGCTTGGATATCCCATGAGGGATAAACAAAATATTATTCACTTGAGTGGTTTCTTCCTTAAAGAGGGATAAGTTCATAAGGAAGCTAAGGAGCAGATTGCAAAGGCTTGGCGTCATATTCACATGAAGGGTAGGAAGGACTTGGGACCTAGAGGGGCTGTTTCTTTGGGGCCTTATCTTCTGTGGTTACAAGAAAGAGCCGTTCAGTTGAAGATCTTGTATTCTTGTGAAGCACCCATGTCTGATATGTTTGTGAAGACTACCCATCCCCTATTAGATGATGTGGAAGAGCTTCAACTTTCTTTAGTCAGGATACAACAGGAAAAGGAAGCTTTGAAGAATAGGTTTCAGACTTTAGAGGTTTCTTTCCAAGAAGACCTGAAGGAGAATGATTATCTGATCGGGATTATTGAGAGCCATGTTGTAGAGGCGGTGGAGAGGCAAGAGGATTTATTTTCCTCTAAGGCTTAGTACATACCTAGTTTCTCACTTCCTGACTCTGGTGATTGGAAAGAGGTCGCCAACAAGTTTGTAGAATAGAACGAACAACTGAAGGCTCAGATTGTAAGACTCACAGGGAAACATCAGCGTGTAGAGTGATTGATAACGAGAAAACGTATCATATAATTACTACGCTTTTTACCGGTTTTATATTACATTAAGTCATCTAACCCCCGATTATTCCGAGTTTATTTGTCTTTTTACAGGTATAACATTTGTCAACTCAAACCAACGGAAAAGGACAACATGAAGAAAGCTAGACAATAAACAAAGAGAAAAAGAACTAAAAATGCAAAGTTTGGATTTTTGGAGCAGTGACGGTCGTCAAACCCTTGTGACGGGCGTAACGCCCCCCCAACTTGGAATAACGCTCGTCACGCATCACTGACGAGCGTAATGCGCTATTTAAGCATGTTACGACCGTCACCCACCTGTGACGACCGTCACGTGGGTGAAGATGGATGTTGTAAATGGGTGGAGACGTGGGCAACGCAAGGGCAGACTTGTTCTCCTATTTTCCCTCCACTCAGTAACCATGCTCCCTATATTTCCTCCACTCAACCTTTTCTCAAGACACTTTCAACTGCTATTTCCTCTGCTATATATATGTGTGGTAGTGCAAATCTGCAGGGGTCGAAGGAATTTTCCCAGAACAAATTTATTACTTTTGCAATTATTTGTATTCCTTTGTTTCAGAGCAATTTCTACATATTGTAATTCCTACTTCCAGTATTATTTTCAAGCTTTAGTTTTAGGTGTTAATTCTTCATTCAAGAATTAACACAATTTATTTACTTCAATCAAGTTGCAAGGAATATTGTAACACTTCAAGATTACCATAGCAACTTTAATTCCAGGTTTTTATTGCAATTAATATTTATTCATTTTTTGTATTATGCGAATTATTTTTATGAATTATATTTTGAATTGCATTGTTGTTAAATCTATTATGTCCGGCTAAATTATTCGTACCGGTATGTGACTCTTAAGAATTCAGTGATACCTTGGCCAAAAATATTTATTTATAAAACAATTTCTGGTTTCCAATTTCCAAGATTAATTTAACTACCCTTGTCACGAGAGTGAGAGGTTAATTAACACGATTTTGCCACGAGAGTAGGAAATTAATTAAGGCAAGAACCTGCATGCGAGAGCAGGGGTTCAACCCAGATAGTGGTAACGAAACATTAATTTTTAAATACACGAGAGTGTTTTAATAAATTAATTAAACTCAAATTGTTTTCAAAAAGTGTTATTAAATTTAAAGTGCATCCACTAGGTTTAGTAGCATAACTTATTTCATGAACACGAGAGTGTATGTCTCAGGTTTTTAAACAATTAGTTTTTACCGAAATACTTTATAGGCCAAGCGATTCACCGAATTCCCGAAGTCCGACTATCACATACCGGTATAACTATTACTATTATTCTTAATTAAACTGTTTTCCCCCAAAAATCGAATATTCATCGCTTAGTTAAACAAACTGTAGCATTAGATCGTATGCGATTGATCCTCAGTCTCTGTGGGTTCGATAATCTTTTAAAACTAGAACGACTGAACTGTATACTTGCAGTTAATATCCCGACAGACTTATAAAGTCCCGTTCAAGTTTTTGGCACCGTTGTCGGGGACTGGTAGTCAATTAATTACGATTATTCTATTGCGCGTTTAGACTAGGCAACAGATACCCTTTTTCGATTTGTATGCCAAGGATTCGCTCACAAGGCGAACCACTTGACAAATCGACGGAAGAACCTGAACGCATTCTTTCCGTAAGACGTGTAGTTAGGGATTACTGTTTAAATCACGATATTCCTTTACCCAAACCCGAAATCAAGATTGATTCTGAAACAGATTCTAATTCTTCCTCTGAGACCGAAACCAATCCAGAATTAGACATGGCCGAAGAACAAAGGACCCGCCCACTGAAAGAGTACGCAGCTCCATCACAACAAGAACCCCACAACAGCATTGCTGCTCCAGCAATAAATCGAAACGATTTTGAATTGAAACCGTCATTGATATCAGATATCCAACAACGCCAATTCTCTGGAGATCCTTCCGAGGATCCAAATGAACATCTTACAAAATTCGTTCAATTTGCCGACACAGTTATAGCAAATGGTGTTAGTAAAGATGCAATAAGATTACGTCTTTTCCCTTTCTCGCTAAGAGATAGAGCTTGGGCTTGGTTGCAATCCTTGCCATCGAATTCCGTCACTACGTGGGAAGGACTGAAGATTATATTTTTAGCACGATACTTTCCCCCGAGCAAGACCGCTGCACTAAGATCCCAAATCAACGGATTTAGGCAGAAGGATACTGAATCGCTATTCGATGCATGGGAACGCTACAAAGATATGATGCGAATGTGCCCGCATCACGGATTAGAAAAATGGCTGATCATCCACACGTTTTATAATGGACTCTTGTACAACACAAGACTCTCTATAGATGCCGCCGCAGGTGGTACACTGATGGACAAGCCTTATGACGAAGCTAACCAACTCATTGAAAACATGGCTCAAAACCACTATCAGTGGGGAGGAGAAAGAACATCTGTGGAGAAGACTCAAACGAAAGGTGGGATGTACGAGATTAGTAGCCTAGATAAAGTTAATGCTAAGGTAGATGCTCTTACCCAAAAGATAGAAAGCTTGACCTTACCTCCTGCAGCTACCGTGGCTGCAGTTACCCCAAGCTGCGAAGTTTGTGGAGTTCCTGGTCATATTGGAACCGAATGTCAAATCTTAGCAGGAATATCAGTTGATCAGGTGAATTACGCTCAAGGTAATCCTTATGCTAATACCTATAATCCTGGTTGGAAGAACCATCCTAACTTCTCGTACAAGAACAATAACGCTTTATATGCACCTGGCCAAGCACCTGCTGTACCTCCAGGTTATCAAAAATCCGTTGTTAATGTTCCTAACATTCCTAAAAAATCTAACCTTGAAATCCTAATGGAAAATTTTATCGCTAATCAAGCCCAACAAAACAAAGAATTCCTCAATCAAAACGTTCACACCGGTGAACAGTTGAAGCTATTAGCAAATAAGGTAGATGCCCTAGCAACTCACAATAAAATGTTAGAAACCCAAATCTCCCAAGTAGCACAACACCAAGCTAGTTCTGCCGCACCTGCTGGTACATATCCTGGACAGGCACAACCCAATCCTAAAGGACATGCAAATGCTATCACATTACGAAGTGGGACAGCCCTTGATGGACCGATAGATCCTAGACTCCAAAACCCGACCATGTATCAAAAACCTGAAAAAGAATTAGAGAAGTCGACAGATCAATCTGAAAATGTAGAGGAAAACGCGAATGAGAACAGAGAGGCTTCAGAAAAACCTTACGTGCCTCCACCACCATATAAACCACAAATTCCATACCCCCAAAGACTTGCAAAATCCAAGAACAAGGGACAATTCATGAAATTTGTAGAACTTCTGAAACAATTAAACGTTACTATTTCGTTTACAGAAGCTATAACCCAAATGCCGTCATATGCTAAATTCCTAAAAGAAATATTGTCTAATAAGAAAAAAATTGTTGAAAACGAAACCGTTATGCTAACTGCCGAATGTAGCGCCATAATTCAAAATAACATGCCTCCAAAGCTAAAAGATCCTGGTAGTTTCTCCATACCATGTGTAATTGGAATATCTGTCATAGACAAAGCTCTATGCGATTTAGGAGCCAGTGTTAGTCTAATTCCCTTATCTATTTGCGAGAAGCTCAAATTAGGCGACATGAGACCTACCAAGATGTCCCTACAACTAGCCGACGGATCAGTCAAATTCCCTGTTGGTATGCTAGAAAACATTCCTGTCTGAATAGGATAATTTTACATACCGACTGATTTTATAATAATGGACATCAAGGAAGATTCAAACATTCCCATCATACTAGGAAGACCATTTTTAGCTACTATAGGAGCCATCATTGACGTTAAGAAAGGAAAACTTACCTTCGAGGTAGGAGAAGAAAAAGTAGAATTCATTCTTTCCCAATTCTTTAAAGCCCCTGCTATAGATGACTCATGCTGTCTCCTAGATATTATTGATGAATGTGTCAAAGAACTTGAAAGCCAAGAAGACACCTATTATGAGATGCTGAAAATTCAGACACCAACTATCCTCAAGGACGATGACTGGAAACAAGAACATTTAGATGCCGACCTAAGCGAATGTTTAGCCTTAACACCCGATCCTGCCCCGACTCATAAGAAAACTGGTATAGAACTTAAAACATTACCTGGAGATCTTAGGTATGAATTTTTAGATAAAGAACTTGAACGGCCAGTTATAGTTAATGCCAAATTAGGAAAGGTCGAAACCGAAAAACTTCTTAGTGTGTTAAGGAAGTATCCAACCACGTTAGGCTATAATATATCAGATCTAAAAGGAATAAGCCCTTCTCTTTGTATGACCCACATTATGCTGGAGGAGGATTGCAAGACTTCTAGAGAACATCAAAGACGAATACATCTTATCCTAAGTGAAGTCGTTAAGAAAGAAGTGTAGAAACTACTAGAGGCAGGCATCATATACCCAATATCAGATAGCAACTAGGTCAATCCAGTTCACGTGGTGCCTAAGAAAGGAGGTGTTACGGTTATAACAAACACGAAAGGCGAATCGGTAGCACAACATACCCAAACAGGTTGGAGAATGTGTATCGATTTTAGAAAAATGAACAAAGCTACGCACAAGGACCATTTCCCATTACCATTCATTGATCAAATGCTCGAGCGCTTAGCCAAACATTCGCATTTCTGCTCTTTTGACGGATACTCAGGATTCTTCCAAATTCCCATTCATCCTGATGATCAAGAGAAAACCACGTTCACATGTCCCTATGGTACCTTTGCATACCGAAGAATGCCATTTGGACTATGTAACGCACCTGCAACTTTCCAACGATGAATGATGGAGATTTTCGCAAACTTTTTAGACGGAATTATGGAAGTATTCATGGACGATTTCTCTGTCTGTGGAGAAATTTTTGACGGATGTTTATCAAATCTTGAATTAGTACTTAAACGCTGTGTCAATGTCAACCTAGTGCTCAATTGGGAAAAATGTCACTTCATGGTGAGACAAGGAATTGTGTTGGGTCACATTGTATCAAACAGAGGGATTGAAGTCGACAAAGCAAAAATCGAAATTATCAAAAACCTTCAACCACCAAAAACCGTTAGAGAAATAAGAAGTTTTCTAGGACACGCTGGTTTTTACCGACGTTTTATAAAAGATTTCTATAAAATCACCAAGCCACTAACTGAATTATTAATGAAAGAGGCTGAGTTTATTTTCGACGATAAGTGCTTGAACGCATTTGCGACGCTTAAAGAAGCTTTAATTTCAACACCTATTATGCAACCTCCTGATTGGAACCTACCATTTGAAATAATGTGCGATGCGAGCGATTATGCTGTAGGCGCAGTCCTAGGAAAATGCAAAGATAAAAATCTTCACGCTATCTACTACACAAGCAGAACACTCGATCCCGCACAAATGAATTACGCCACTACGGAGAAGGAACTCTTAGTTGTGGTATTCGCATTGGATAAATTCTGTTCCTACTTAGTAGGCGCCAAAATCATTATTTACACGGATCATGCCGCGATCCGATACTTACTAAGCAAGAAAAACGCCAAACCGCGACTACTCAGATGGATCTTACTCCTACAAGAGTTTGATTTGGAAATAAAAGACAAAAGAGGAACTTAAAACGTGGTAGCTGACCATTTATCAAGATTAGATGGAATCCAAACCGAGAGTGTTCCTATAAACGAAGATTTCCCTTATGAACGCCTTATTGCTAAGCTAGAGATAGACCCTATCGACAGTTTAAATCAACACAATGAACCTTTAACAACTGCGGTAGTAAAATCCATTTGTACCAACACCACATTACCATGGTACGCTGATTTCATCAACTATTTAGCTGCCGGTGTTTTACCACCTGACTTAACGTACCGACAACGAAAGAAATTCTTCCATGATCTTAAACACTACTTTTGGGATGAACCATTACTCTTTAAAAGAGGCGCCGATGGTATCTACCGTCGCTACGTTCCTAACGATGAAATAGGCGACATTATTTCCCATTGCCATTCCGCCCCTTATGATGGACACGCTAGTACGTCGAAAACTTGTGCAAAAATACTTCAAGCTGGCTTCTTTTGGCCTACCATATGGAAAGACGTCCACGTAGCAATTATGAACTGCGATAGATGTCAACGCACAGGAAATATAACCAGACGCGACGAAATGCCGCAAAAAGGAATCCTCGAAATAGAAATTTTCGATGTATGGGGAATTGATTTCATGGGACCATTCCCCGCATCTTTTGGAAATAAGTATATTTTGGTAGCCGTTGACTACGTATCAAAATGGATTGAAGCCATTGCCGCACCCATAAACGATACACGAGTGGTACTAAAACTATTCAAGCATATTATCTTCCCACGATTTGGTGTACCAAGACTAGTAATCAGTGATGGTGGTTCTCATTTTATCTCTAGAATCTTCGAAAAGTTACTTTCCAAATATGGCGTTAAACATCGCATAGCCACACCATACCATCCTCAAACGAGCGGACAAGTGGAAGTGTCAAACAGGGAGATGAAACAAATCCTTGAGAAAACCGTAGCCACATCCAGAAAAGACTGGTCCTCCAAGCTAAATGATGCTCTTTGGGCATATCGGACAGCTTTTAAAACCCCTATCGGAACAACGCCGTTTAAGTTAGTTTATGGAAAATCTTGTCATTTGCCAGTAGAATTAGAACATAAAGCTTATTGGGCCATAAAAACCCTTAACTTAAATTACAAGATTGCTGGCGAGAAACGAGTATTAGATATCCATGAATTAGAAGAATTGCGTTTAGACACTTATGAAAATGCTAGAATCTATAAAGAAAGAACAAAAAATGGCACGATAAGCGTATCTCGCAGAAAGAATTTAAG
Organism: Vicia faba; assembly: GCA_948472305.1. Taxonomy (NCBI): domain Eukaryota; kingdom Viridiplantae; phylum Streptophyta; class Magnoliopsida; order Fabales; family Fabaceae; genus Vicia; species Vicia faba. The sequence goes on along the minus strand of OX451739.1, from coordinate 1,366,224,364 downwards.
GAATGAGACATCGTACTCCTATTCAACTCTAGACTGAAACTTTTCCAGGGAAAATTACGTTCCAGATGGTCCGGACCATTCGAAATTAACAAAGTTTTCCCAAGTGGTGCGATAGAAATTAAAGGAAATTCTATCGAACCATTCATAGTCAATGGCCAGCGCTTAAAGCACTACTTTAACGTCAGAAATATCAACTATTCGGCTTATCTTCAGTTAAGTGAGCCGCCTGCCCCGATACCTAACTGAATAGGTATTATTTGTCGAGCCGTCGACATAAAATAAAGGAGCTTCGTGGGAGGCAACCCATGTTTTATTTTAATTATTTTTACTGTTTTAACATGTTTTTATTTTTCTTTTCTTTTTCTTAATCTTTAAAATTTTCATGATTGCATCTCTTACTCATTTCTATTTTCTTCTATTTTTATTTTCCCTTTACACTTTATTTTTATTTTTGATTTAACTTCGGCAAATTCTTAACCTGAAAATACTAACTTAGTTTTTTTTCCAAACATTTATTAAATATTTTCAGGGGGGTAATTCTTTTGCTTTCATATTTAGCGCTATGGCACGTGTAAACTTCATGAATGTCACTTTGAGAAGAAGACACCAGAGAAGACGCTTTGAGGATCTGGCTGAGCGGGAAATGTGCCCTACCATCTACGCTGATGACCATGCTATGACCGCTCTTGGCATTCGTGAGAGTGTCATGTATTTGCTACATCAGATTGGCTGGGACACTGCTCCTATCGGAAGACGGTACTGTACTTACAAGAAGCTGACCCATGAGTTCCTGAGAACCCTGAGCTTCATTCCAAATCATGGCATAAGATTCAACCGTGGGTTGATCACTTTCAGGATGTTTGACATGGACTACACCTATCACCTCAGGGAGTTTAGCCACCTGCTAGGGTTCCCTTTTGGACCTGATGTTATCACTATGACCCAGGAGGACCTCTTGCTTGATTCTGATCTTGATTTTTTCTGGGGAAGCATCGCTGGCAATAACCATCCAGAGCCGTTTGATCTTTATTCCGAGTGCATCCATAACCCGACTATCAGGTACTTTCATAAGATCATTGCCCACACCATGTTTGGTAAACAGCAGAATGTTACATCTGTATCCCGCGATGAGGTCTTCATTATGTACTGTGCATCCCAGAGTCGTCCAGTAAACGGTTCTGCTTATATGCTAGCTAACATGGAGCATATCATCCAGACTCCAAATGCACTAATCATGTTGGGTGGTTTAGTCATTATGCTATCAAATGCAATTGGACTCTGCAGGCCTATGCTAGGATCAGCCCCGCTTTATGGAATAAAGCCGATGACCATTAAATTCTGCTTCAACAACAGCTTTATCGGGAACCTTGGTCCAGATCAATTTGAGCTGTTAATTAATCATGAGATTGTCCACCAGTTTAAGCTCCTGAACCCTATCACTAGTGTGCATAATAGAGCTAACTGGCTTTTTGACCTCTACCATCCTGCTACACCGCCTTCGTCTCCTTCTACTGTTGACATTTACGAAGTACCCAATACTTCTAATGCTGATGAAGACCCTGCCACACCACCAGGATACCATGAGTTCCCCGATCCATGGGAACAACAGGCAGCTTCTACTGAGATCGCCACCCAGGCTCCAGAGATTCCACCACCGCCTTCACCTACTGTTACCCTGCATGAAGCTATTACTGACATGCGAGGCGAGCTTACATCTCTCCGGGTGGATTTCATCGCTTTCATGGATTTGGTGACCGATCAGCTGAATTTCATGCACCAGCATATGTTTCCGCCTCCCCGTGGCTAGAGTTGTCGTTGTTATCTTATTCTTTTCTCTCGCATTTGTACATACAGTGGGGACACTGTTTAGTTTTAGTGTCGGAGGGATTCTAGTTATTTTAGCATTTTATCATTTTTATTTTTAGTTATTTCATTTTTATTTTTAGTTATTTCGAAATAATTTTTATGAATTAATTCAATTATTTATCAAGTACCAAGTTATTTTATTTTTTTCATCCCTTTTCATTTTCAGCATACTATTTATTCCCTTTAATTTATTGTTTATTTACTGTTTGTATTATTAGAATACTTAAAAATATTTCAAAACTCTAATTAATTAAAATATTTCAAACTTAAAATATTAAGAAAATAATAAAAATATACAAAAATATATAAACACCCCCAACGGTCCTGTAACGGTCTCCTCATTAATGACATTGAACGCATTACGACCGTCACACCCTCGTGACTAGCGTAACACGCCTTTTTGCCTTGTGACGACCGTCACACCCTCGTGACGACCGTCACGCGCACAACATATCAGAACGGCTATTACAAAACCGTTCCAACCATTCCCTTCATAAACCCATTTCCTCCATTGTTACAATCACACGAAAACTACCCACTCCACTCCATTTTTCTTCAAACTTCTAAACTTCCAACACTAAATTACTATCCACCCACTACCCCAATTTCATATTCCAAAACCTTTTTCAAGCAAATCCTATGAACACCATGGCCAACAACCCACAAGCTCCTGCTCTCACTTTCAGAGCCGGCAAACAAGGAGAAAACCAACGGGAAAATTTTTAGAAATTTCAACGCCGAGGTCTCCAACCTACACGGTACGTTGATATCGACTGCCTGAGGAGTTTGGGACTACTTGACAGTGTCCGCCAATTGTTGCAGAGTGTAGATTTATGGAACTTGTACCGTGAACCAAGACTGATTTATGAAACTCTTACTCTTGACTTTTTGAGTTCCTTTGTTTACATCACTCTACTAGGTGCCACAAACCAACTGTCAGGCCTGGCCAAATTCCGCATGTTTGATATTGAGCACGAGTTGCCTCAATCCGACATCGCGCGACTTTTAGGCTTCTGTTCGGACGAAGGTGTCCATCTCCGGGTGCCGGATAATTTTGGTGAGGAAGCCTTCAACTTATGGCACATTTTGACAAATATCCGTGTCGGATCCTACGACCACCTAAATGCCACTCACATTCGTAATTCGGCCTTCCTGTATTTCCACCGTATCCTCAGCAACACAATCTTCGCCCATGACAGGAACCATAAGCTCAACTCCAAGGAGCTCTTCTTTTTGCATTGCACGTTCACAGGGAAAAAGATCAATGCCGCCCCGTTCTTACTTGCTCACATCCACTCTATTTGTGCTAGAGGCGGAAAACCATTTTATTTCGGAGGGCTGGTCACTTCACTTGCTATAGGTCTGAACTACGGTGCTATTCTCGCGACTTTGCCTTCTATGGCACCGGCTTTGCTAACTTTGGATCACTGTAAAGTCGCACATCTCATTTACGAGCGGGAGGATGGTAGATTCCACCCTGTAATCAGGAACACTATCTATTAGAACATCATTTTGCCTTGCAGGGACCGAATCGATCCAAGAAACTTAGCAAACTGGTTGTTCGATCCTGAAATTCCCGCAAAGCGTGCACCTGCTCATGAAGACCAACCTGCAGCCCCCGTAGACGAAATGCAAGAAGAGTTGGATCGTGCTCCTCCCGTCCACGACATTCCAGGATCCTCATCTGCACCTCCTCCTATTAATCTTGAAGACATCCTCCGCGCCATCCATATGCAAAACCAAATGAACGCAGCACTTGAAAGAAGGCAACACGAGCAATTTGAGTCTCTATGCGCTCAAAACGCTCAGATCTTGACTGGGCAACGCAACATGAATGAGAGGTTAGATGAGGCCCTGTTAGAGCTCAACGCCCTAAGGATGGACGTCAGCACCCTTGGTTTCCAAGACACTGACACAGAAGCCACTCCTACCAGACGCTCTCGCACCAGGAGTAGAGGACGTGGTCACCAGTAGTTTTTCTTTATTTTTTTATGTAGTTTCTTATTTTTTCTGTTTCATTTCCTTTATGTTTATTTTTGTAATTGTACTTCCCCGCCTATGCACCGCAACATTAAGGACAATGTCAGATTTAGTGTGGGAGAGGTACCTTTCCTTCATTTATAAACTAGTAATTTTTATGATACATCTCGATTTAAATTCTTCACTTTATTCAGCCATACCAAAAATTTTTATCTTCGCATTAGCCCGACATACCTATTCTAACGAAATACCCAGCTAGGGAAGCCGAAAACGACATAACAAGATTGATACGGTTATGACACCGTAGACTTCCTATTTACGCGATCCGTTTCAATAACCATTATACCGACATCTAGAGTTTTTAGTTCTATAGTAACCCCTAGTAGTTTATACTAGCAGTCAGCACCGTCTTGACACAAACCACATGGAGAATCGATGAATATAAGTGTTTGATTCCTGATCATTAAAATATCCTTCCTATCTCGCTGTTAAAAGAAAAGAAATTTTGTGCACCAAAATATACGGTCACATATAAGAGTTGAGAAAATAACGAAGGAATCTAGTGTAGGTTGGTTCAGAGGTATCTGGTTCTGAACTCGGTAGGGCGTGCTATGGCTTGATCCCCCACAACCTCCAACTTGGATAACATATGTAGGGTTGCCACATTCATGTACCAGACCCCGTGCTAAAAGGATCAAAGTCACTAACCGGTTACTCCACTACGTGCGTGCTAAGACAAAGGGCTTAATGTGATTGCACTAGAACAAAACCGGGTAAAATAGATACGAGGAACTCCGGGCATAATTATAATGGAACTGTTGGATAGCTCGTTTAAAATGGAAGCCTACGACTAAGCTTATTGCTTGTGTCATTAGCGTATCTTTAGTGTTTCACTCAAGTATTGGCCAAACCGACGAGGATTTCCCGAAATTACTTTAAAAATCCAAGGTATGTCATGCTTATGCGCTTGACAAAACTTGTCCGACCTTTCGAATGACTATTTGCTTGAGGACAAGCAAAGGTTTAAGTATGGGGGAATTTGATAATGAGAAAACGTATCATATAATTACTACGCTTTTTACCGATTTTATATAACATTAAGTCGTCTAACCCCCGATTATTCCGAGTTTATTTGTCTTTTTACAGGTATAACATTTGTCAACTAAAACCAATGGAAAAGGACAACATGAAGAAGGCTAGACAATAAACAAAGAGAAAAAGAACTAAAAATGCAAAGTTTGGATTTTTGGAGCAGTGACGGTCGTCACACCCTTGTGATGGGCGTAACGCCCCCCCCACCCACCCCCCCCCCCCCCCCCCCCCCCGCGCCCAACTTGGAATAACGCTCGTCACGCATCACTGACGAGCGTAATGCGCTATTTAAGCGCGTTACGACCGTCACCAACCTATGACGACCGTCACGCGCGTGAAGAAGGACGTTGTAAATGGGTGGAGACGTGGGCAACGCAAGGACAGACTTGTTCTCCTATTTTCCCTCCACTCAGTAACCATGCTCCCTATATTTCCTCCACTCAACCTTTTCTCAAGACACTTTCAACTGCTATTTCCTCTGCTATATATATGTGTGGTAGTGCAAAGCTGCAGGGGTCGAAGGAATTTTCCCAGAACAAATTTATTACTTTTGCAATTATTTTTATTCCCTTGTTTCAGAGCAATTTCTACGTATTGTAATTCCTACTTCCAGTATTATTTTCAAGCTTTAGTTTTAGGTGTTAATTCTTCATTCAAGAATTAACACAATTTATTCACTTCAATCAAGCTGCAAGGAATATTGTAACACTTCAAGATTACCATAACAACTTTAATTCCAGGTTTTTATTGCAATTAATATTTATTCATTTTTTATATTATGCCAATTATTTTTATGAATTATATTTTGAATTGCATTGTTGTTAAATCTATTATGTCCGGCTAAATTATTCGTATCGGTATGTGACTCTTAAGAACCGAAAGAATTCAGTGATACCTTGGCCAAAAATATTTATTTATAAAATAATTTCTGGTTTCCAATTTCCAAGATTAATTTAACTATCCTTGTCACGAGAGTGAGAGGTTAATTAACACGATTTTGCCACGAGAGTGGGAAATTAATTAAGGCAAGAACCTGCATGCGAGAGCTGGGGTTCAACCCAGATAGTGGTAACGAAACATTAATTTTTAAATACACGAGAGTGTTTTAATAAATTAATTAAACTCAAATTGTTTTCAAAAAGTGTTATTAAATTTAAAGTGCATCCACTAGGTTTAGTAGCATAACTTATTTCATGAACACGAGAGTGTATGTCTCAGGTTTTTAAACAATTAGTTTTTACCGAAATACTTTATAGGCCAAGCGATTCACCGAATTCCCGAAGTCCGACTATCACATACCAGTATAACTATTACTATTATTCTTAATTAAACTGTTTCCCCCCAAAAATCGAATATTCATCGCTTAGTTAAACAAACTGTAGCATTAGATCGTATGCGATTGATCCTCGGTCTCTGTGGGTTCGATAATCTTTTAAAACTAGAATGACTGAACTGTATACTTGTAGTTAGTATCCTGACAGACTTATAAAGTCCCGATCTGTGATCTCCATCAGCTTTACATTTATAGGATTTTAGACTTCATCTTCATCTGGTACTTAGGATTATTAAAACTTATAGTAAAAAGTTTTAATCCGTTTTGAAGTTATTATAATGAGATTTTCAGTATTTCAAATGTGTTAGTACTTTCATATTTGCAAATTGTCTATAAATATTTGAGTTCCTTTAAAAAATAGTAAAATAAATCATGTTCATTACATGAATCATATTGTACATACTTCTTGCATTTTTTTCATATCCAAGTGTCTTACTGAACTTCTTTACATCATATAGCAAGCAGTCTTATTAGTACAATACTCGGGGAAATTTTAGAAGGAAGATGGATAATCTAGAACAAGAGAATCGTGAGCTGCCCGAGGAAGTTTCTATTCTGAAGGACGGTACGGCCAATCTGACTGCTCTGATGGAATCTTTGGTGGCTGCTCAGTATCAGCCACCATTTGCTCAACCTCAACAGGCAACGGTTGCTTCCGAATCTCTGACAGTTCCTGTTTCTTCTACTTCAGCTGTTGTTGTTCAAAATCGCATGCCTCAGGGATATCCATGGGGAATTCCAGAGAATTTCATGCCAGAAGGTTACAATCAAGATGCTTAAGTTTCTCCACTTGCTCAGGCTGCTGCTGCTCCTGCACCTCCTGTAGTGCATATTATCCCTACTGCTAGAAATGAGATTTACTATGCTGCACCTCCCTCGGTGAATGTTGTACCATTTGTTAATGATGAAGTGCATCATCCTATACCTCCACAAAGTGAAATCTTGGGTGTTTATGATCGAATGGACGATTTTCAGGACCAGTTTGATAAGATGCAGAAAGAGTTAAAGGCCCTCAGAGGAAAAGAACTGTTTGGGCAGAATATGAATGATCTGTGTTTGGTTCCAAATGTAAAAATACTTGCAAAGTTCAAACTACCCGAATTCGATAAGTACAAGGGAAACACTTGCCCTCGTGCTCACTTAGTGATGTACATGAGAAGAATGTCTACTCATACCGATGATCAACGCCTGTTGATTCATTTCTTTCAAGACAGTTTGACTGGTAGAGCGTTGAAATGGTACATAAGTCTGGATAGTGCCAACATTCACTCTTTCAATGACTTGGGTGAAGCATTTGTTAGATAGTACAAATACAATATGTACATGGCTCCTGACTATGATCAACTCAGGGCCATGGTCCAGAAGGACAAAGAGTCATTTAAATAATATGCACATAGATAGCATGAAGTAGCCGCCCAGGTGATTCCTCTAATGGAAGAAAAAGAAATGACGAAGATTTTTATGAAGACTATAGGTGCATTCTATTATGAGAGAATGGTTGCGAGTGCACCTAGTGATTTTACTGAGATGGTAGGAATGAGCTTCCATTTGGAAGAAGCTATAAGAGAAGGTCGTTTAACAAAAAGTGAAAATTTCGGCAGTGTGAAGAAACCATCATACGGGTTTGCAAAAAAGAAAGAAGGAGAGACAAATTATGTTATTCAAGAGAGAAGGGTTAATCATACTAGAAGAAATCACCAGTGTTGTAATACGGTGGGAGAACTGACTTGGGTGTTTTGCGTTTGATCACAATTGTTGCCGATAACATGAGTCACCACTGACTTTTCTTTTATCCAACAAAGGAAAGGTTGAAAAGAACAGGAAATACCTTTAGAGATGTTTTCTTGAGTTCGGGGTGTAGGTTATGAAAATGGAGGGTGTTAGAACCCTTTTCATCTGTAGTTATCTACGAAGTCTTAGTTGCTTTCTAGATCACTTGCTTTTGTTTGAAAATGTGCTTGTGGTGTGGGTTTGAAAATATTTTTGAAAACGTCTTTGTAATGATTCTCGTCTCTATAAGAATGCGTACAAAGTTTGGTTTAAAAAATAGTTCAAAGAGATGTTTGTGGAAGATGTTATTTGAAAGTGCCTTTGTAATGATTCTCGTCTTTATAAGAATGCGTACAAAGAGATTTGTCTTTTAAAAATGTTTCAATTGAAAGTGTTTCTGTGCAAATGGTTTTTTAGTTATGAGCAAGCAAGAAACTATGAGCGTCCTACCTACTCGAAAGGTCTTTGTTCTTTTCCTCCTCCTTTAGATGTTGTTATCTTTCCCTTGATTTGGTAAGAATCCCCAATGTTGGATGTGAAAGGATGGGCGTGGGACGTTTGTATAGTCATAGAAGGCAACCTATGAGATGTTTTAGCAATTTCGTATAGGGACTAGATCGTTTACCGAAGGCAACATCGAGGGACATTGAGGGACTACAATCTTTTATCGAGGGTCTTTGCTAAAATGTCCATATTCGAGGGACATGACTATTTCCCGAGGAAACAAGTGAGATTACCCTAGAGGTTCATGTGTGTGATTGGTGTGTTTGATTGCATTCATTTTGTCTTGAATGAGGGTTTTCTAAGCATTGATTTTAATCTTGCCACACACACCCTAATTACTAACATTTATATGAAAGCGGTAAATTGCGGAAAGTAAATTTACTACACTATTACATCACTTAGGGATGGGGATACAAATGTACAAATGGGGATTGCAAGAAATTAAATCCTAATTAATTATTACAACCATATAGAATGTGAATAAATGAAAGAATTTGAATGAAAAGAAAATGAACTTTGTTGTGATTTTGTTAAAGAAATATTTTGATTAATTAAAATAATTATGAAAATAAATATTTTTTGTGATATTTTTATATACTCATAAAAAGAAAACTTGTGAATAAAAAGTGTGTAAAATATTAACTCAAAAGGAGTTGTTTTGATTGGTTGGAAAAATATTTGAAGTTTGTTAAAAAAGAAAAGGAAACAAACAAAGGATAAAAATGGTTCTGGTCCTTCCAGGGTTTGAACCCAGGACCCTACACAGAAATGCCTTTTGCGCACAGTGTTTGTACCACTGGGGTGGTCTGTTTCATATGTTGGTTGTACAACTTGCATTAAAAATAAAATGAACTCAGGGCTTCATTTCATTCCTTCGAGCACATGGATGTATATTACCATGTTAAGATTTTTGAAAGCTACGATTCTCAACCAAATTGAACAGTACAAATACCGAACCTGTCTAAAATCTGAATACACATCTAACTATGTAACATTCGAAAACCACAGATCAAAGGTTAGCACAAATTTGTTTGATTCCAAAATCGAAGCCTAACTAGTCAAAATTGCAGTTCTCAACATATATGCCATGATAATCGAAACTAAGAGCATGGATAACTTCTTAGACCTAATATCTACATTTCTTCTTTTCAATGCATATACAAATGAAGTTTGAATGAAAGGTACCAAGTTTAAGAAACTTTACCTCTTGGAGTGAAATTTGAAGTACTTCGACAGAGCCTCTAGGAATGGTTTGATATTTGATCAAGTCTTCCTCAAACTCCTTGAAGCTATTATAGTTGCTACTTTGCTTTGAAAACCACTTGAATTGAAGGTTGATTAGGAGTGAATTGAAGAGTTCTCTGACTTCCTTGAGTGGTATTTTTTTGAAGGCTTTGGAAATGTTCCAAGGCTAGTATATGAAAGCTAGAGGGAGTGAATCAAAAGGCTGATGTGTGTGGAAGCTGGAGGGTGAATCGAAAGGCTGATGTGTAGAAGTTAGAGGTTGAATCAAAAGGCTCTAACGTATAAAGGGATTTGAGTTTTTTTTGAGAGTTTGAGAGTTTGAGAGTTTTTTATGATCTTTTTTCTTTATCAAAAAATATGCTCCCTAATTTTTATAGAGTCTCTCTATTTATAGAGAAGACGGTTCTTTCACGTTAAGGATAACATGTTATTGTTTTGTGTAAAATGAAAAGAAATGCGGTTTAATGGGTTTTTCACGGTTCCATAGTTCAAGTACAAGTGGGGGTCTGATGTTTGCAGAAGACTTGATTCGTGCTTTTTTATGTTACTTGCACTCAGAGTCAAAGATTACAAGGCTCAATGCATTGACAATTTGCATAAAGCCTGTTTTCCTAAAATGGCAATGATAACTTTATGCCATATACAGAATGACCTTTTGGAAAATACTTTAAACACCTGGGTAATAGTTTAACTATTTGTGTAAACAATTAATTATGGAGTGAGGCATAGGTTTGAGGCCTGAAGAGAAAGATCACGTAGCCCTAGCCTATGGATTATGTGTTCAACTTGGTGCCTTGGATCGAATACCCTGTCTTTCATTATGGCCATACAAATCAAGCCTTCAACCAAAATCAAGAGCAAACAAAATTGAATGTTTCCAAAAATGGCATGTCTTTTGATTGGGCCATATTCAACTGCATGTACCATTCTGAACCCTTTTGATTTTGAGCGCGTAAGTCCAAACTTCGACCAAACTCAAGGAAGGCAAAAATAAATATTCCCCACAATGGTCTGCCTTTCGATTGGGCCATATTCAGCTGCATGTACTACTTTGAGTAGGAAAGATAATCTCAATGGCATAGTCAAAACGAAAGGAATTATGGATTACCTTCTTACTTCTCCACCAGAAGCCAAATTCCCTAAACCAAGCAAAGGAACCAAGCTTGCTTAAAGAAGCCAGATGCCCAATCGAAGCTTGTATGAATATGACCTTTATCCAAACAAAAACCTGCACGCAGGAGGTTACTGCTTTGTGAATTAAAGCAAACATGTAAGAAACCTTTGCTCAGTCGAAACTTTGCAAGAGGTCATTGCCTCAATCGAAATTTGGGAACGTGAAGCAAGCTTGAAAGAGGCAAGAGTCCAATTAAATCTTGGGAATGCTTGCATCGAAGGAGGCTAGATTCCCAATCAAAAGAGGTATTATTATGGATTCAAAGTAAGCATTAAGGGTGGATTCGAAGCAGGCATTAGGGTAGATTCGAAGCAATATTGAAAGTGGATTTGAAGCAGGTATTAAGGTGGATTCTAAGCAAAATTGAAGGTGGATTCGAAGTAGGCATTAAGGTGGATTCGAAGCAGACTTGAACGCGGATTCGAAGCAGGAATTAAGGTGGATTTTAAGCAGGCTTGAAGGTGGATTCGAAGCAGGCTTGAAGGTGGATTCAAAGAAGGCATTAAGGTGGATTCGAAGCAGGCTTGAAGGTGGATTTGAAGCTGGCTTGAAGGTGGATTCGAAGTAGGCTTGAAGGTGGATTCGAAGCAGGATGCTACAAAGGAAACAATGCCCAAATTGAAACTTATGAAACTAACATGAATTGATACAATGCTTAGTCGAAGCTAGCATGAATCGAAGCAAGCTTTTTTCTCCAATTTTGTCAAAAAAACTCAAATTTATCTACTTTGCTCTTTCAATGGTTTCCTCTTTGACATGATGATTGGAAATCCAATATGATCCATAGAAATTACAGGGGCATTAAAAATCCAATTGTACTTGAGTCATCAGTGTTGAGGAAGTATCTTGAACTGATCAAACCTTATGCAGTCTTGACCCAATAGAAACTTGTGAGAAAAATATTGAAAAATGAGAGGGAAAATTTTGGGATACAAAAGCTGCCCCCTATTCAATCTTCTTGAACCTGAAGAAGTTACATTGGTGGATCAACCATTCGTGATTTGAAGGTGAAAGATGATTGAACACTAGAGTGCCCAGAAATTTGCACTCGCTGATGTGTTAGCTGATTGTGTATGAGGTGAATTGTTTGTTGATTATCGGGAATGGGCTTATGGATGCCATTTGGAGTGATGATGGAGAGTTGTCAGAGATGGGCTTATAGATGCCATTCAAAGGTGATTGTTGACAGAATTTAGACTAAGTCTAAATTTGACTGTATCTTGAAGACGCTTTTCAAGATTCTGTCTCTGAAGGGGAAATGCTTTTCAGATCAAAACGTTGAGGAGATATTTTTCAGAATAAAACTTTTGAAGGAGATGCTTTTCAGAATGAAGTTCTGAAGGGGAAATGAGTTTCAGAACTCCTCTGAAGGTAATATTCGCCAGAACTCGGTCTCTTGGGAGAATGCTTTTGAGGATTCTATATCTGAAAGGGGAAATGTTTTTCAGAGTGAAGCGCTGAAGGAGATGTTTTTCATAAATAAAATTTCTAAATGAGATGCTTTTCAGAATGAAGTGCTAAAGGGGAAATGCGTTTCAGAACTCCTATGAAGGAAATGTTCGTTATGTAGACAGTTGCCTCGTCTTGTTTTGGGAATTGATCTTCAATTAACATGTTCACAGATAGTTGTTATGTCTTGCTTCAGGCATTAATCTGGAACTAGTTTTTGTTGGTCGTTGAGATAGCTGCTCTGTTTGATTTCAGGTATTAATCTCTGACCTCTTTTGAAAGAAAGATAGTTTCCACGACCTGTTTTCGGAGTTAGTATTCAATCAATTTATGTAGATAGTTGCCCTGTCTGGTTTCAGGAATTAATCTGCAATCAGTCGCTCACAGATAGTTTTCCTGTCTGGTTTTAGGCATTAATATGGAACATTTTTTTTGAAAGAAAGATAGTTTCTCGGGCCTGTTTCAGGATTTAATATTTAATCAGTTTATGTAGATAGTTGTCCTGTCTGGTTTCAGGTATTAATCTACAATCAGTCGCTCACATATAGTTTTCCTATCTGGTTTCAGGTATTAATCTGGAACTTTTTGAAAGTTGTTGATGACATTCATCTGTCGATCTTTCCTGAAAAGGTAAATATTTGTGTTGCATATGCTATGATACCTATAAAATTGTGTATGAATGCAATGTATGAATGTGTCATTCGTTTTATTGTAGTGTTGTTGAATTAAGGAAAATAAATCCCTGATTGTAGCTAGAGATGAAGAATGTAGGTCTTCAGATTTTGTTTGAAGTTAAAATGCTGGGAGATGAATTTCCATTATTAGGGAAATAAACTCTATTAGGGAAGGGAAACTTCGTGCATTGTTTGGGGATTTTGTGAAATCTTGTTGGGGAATCCTGAGAAGCTTGGCGACTTCACTGGGGAATTTTGGAGCAGTAATTGGAAATTTTGCTCTGCCGAGGATATGAGAATACCTGACACCATTAGGTTACATACTGAGAATATGGAAGTGACCTTGTAGAAGGATGTCTCTGCCTCTGTACCTGCTGGAGAAGGTACCTGCTGGAGGAAATATTTGCGGGGACTTTGCAGATGGCCTTTAGACATGTCCTGTTTCTTAAAGCCATTAGTAGTTGTCTTTCTATTTTTTTTGTGTGTATTTGTAAGTAGTAATCACATTCAAATTCATATGTTCAAAAATAATCATTGGACGTTTTCACAAACAAAGCAGGAAAATAAAAACAAATAGCTTTGTACTTTCAAAGGAATAGCTTTGTATTAACTTGAATAAGCGTTCTTGTACAAGGACACGAACATCTAAATAAGAGAATGTCATTGTAAGAATGAAGCTTTACAAAATAGAATACAAAGAAAACAACTATGTAAGAAAGAAAACTGCTATTGCTTTTATGTCTTCGAGTGTTTCATCCCTTTGCTGCTTGTCAAAAGCTGATTGGATTCATTAGTACCGTTTGAGCTTGACGGTTGATACTGAAGATTAGTTGTAAGGTGATCCAACGGGACATAGTTATACGCTTTAAATTCCTAACTTTTTCATGGACCGCCCTTTCGGGTTTTCAGTCCACCGGGATGCCCTTTTTTGCCTAAGCCGCCTTTTCCGGTTTTCGACTTGCCGGGTGTACAGATTTTTTCGTGTATATCCCTAATTTTTGCCCGAACCCTTTTGGTTCGCTGGGATGCCCCAACTTTTTCCTAGGCCAGTCGACCTAGCGGGTCTTTGTTCATGTGTAGCATCTTTTAACTATTTACGCGTTTACAGGGTGCGGATGGTCGTCACCATCCATAGTGGTTAAGATCATGGCTCCATCAGAAAATATGTTCTTGATCACAAAATGGCCCTTCGTATACGGGGGTCCATTTTCCCCCGGGATCACCTTGTGGCAGGATAATACGCTTGATTACTAGGTCACCAGCCTGATATACTTGTCGTCTGACCTTCTTGTTAAAAGCTTTAATCATACATTTTTGGTACATCTGGCCATGGCAGATAGCCGCAAGCCTCTTCTCGTTAATCAGTTTTAATTGGTCAAGTCGAGTATGGTCACATTCGTCTTCATTCAAACATGCATCCTTCAGGATTATCAAGGAAGGGATCTAGACTTCTATGGGTAGGACAACTTTCATACCGTACACCAGAGAGAAAGGAGTTGCCCCTGTTGATGTGCGCACTATGGTACGGTAACCATGGAGAGCAAATGGTAACATCTCATGCCAGTCTTTATATGTCAGTGTCATCTTCTGTATGATCTTTTTGATATTTTTATTAGCAGCTTCCACAACACCATTCATCTTCGGCCGGTAAGGGGAAGAGTTATGATGTTGTATATTAAATTGCGTGCAGAGCTCGGTGATCATAGTATTATTGAGATTGATACCATTATCTGTAATGATTCTTTCTGGAATACCATACCGACAGATAAGGTTATGTTTCATGAAACGAGCCACAACATTCTTGGTAACATAAGCAAATGAAGTCGCATCGACCCATTTTGTGAAATAATTGATGGCGACGAGGATGAAGTGGTGCCCATTAGAAGTTGTAGGTATAATCTGTCTAATCATGTCGATGCCCCACATTGCGAATGGAAAAGGAACAATTAGGACGTTTAGGGGAACTGGAGGCACATGTACTTTATCAGCATAGATCTGGCATTTGTGGCAAGTTCGTGAATGCTGATAACAATCCGCTTCCATAGCAGACCAATAGTATCCTGCCCGTAGGATATTTTTTGCCATTGTGTGCCCACTAGAATGGGTTCCAAAGGTACCTTCATGTAAATCTGCCATAATCTTCTCTGCTTCACTTTTATCCACACACCGAAGCAATGTGGAATCGTGATTGTGCTTGTCGAGGATTTTGTTACTGAGGAAGAATTTGGCAGTGAACCTTCTTATGAACTTCTTATCATTGACTAAAGCTCCCTCAGGATATTCTTGGGCTTCGAGATATCTTTTAACTTCATGGAACAACGGTTTGTCCACCACTTCTTCAGTATCAATCTCATGACAGTATGATTGTTCGTCCATCCTCTCAATAGTGATTGAGGAGCCTAGTTATCCCATCTAATTTTAAACATGGATGACATAGTAGCTACCGCGTTCTCTAGTTGATTTTCCTCTCGTGGAAAATGCTCAAAGGTAATATCTTCAAAATATGGAATCAGTGTCAACACATGTTCTTTGTAAGGGATGAGATTAGGATGCTTCGTGTCCCATACCCCTTTGGTTTGACTGATTACTAGGGACGAGTCCAAAAATACACTCAAGAATTTGATCCTCAAGTCGATAGCAGCCTTGAGACCCATAATACATGCTTCATATTCAGCCATATTATTAGTGCAATTGAAACACAGCCTGGCAGTGAAAGGAGTATGGCATGAAGATGGGAAAAACACAAGAAGGGGGGGGGGGGTTGAATTGAAAACTTGAAATTAAATGCTCAATGACACAGTATTTTTATCCTGGTTCATTTGATCTCAAACTACTCTAGTCCACCCGTCAAGGTGATTTCGCCTCTCTCCAATGAGGTCTTAATTCACTAATCTCAACAAGATTACAAAAGCTACTTTAACAATTGTTAAAGTCTTCTTGAGTACAACCACAATCCAGTTAATCTCAAGGAACACCGTTTCAATACAATTATACAAGATATATGTTGTTGTTTTTCTAACAAAAACTCTTTATCACAACTGTGATAAATTACACAGGATTATAGCTTGGAAATGTAAATGGTATTTCTTGCAGCTTTGAATACGTGTGAGTGGTATTATGGCAACATCATTCTTGATTTTGAATGTTTACTTTGTTTATATAGGAAGTGGAATGACATTGATCATAAAGTATGTTTAATGTCATTAACACACTTTCCATTTGGAGAAGATCCTGTCTGAAAGAAGCTGTTGGAATTGATGCTGTTATGAATGATCAGTAACGCTTCAGAATCTTATCTCCTTGCTTGCTGATGACGCTTCAGAATATTGATGACTTGGATTGGTATGTTCTTGTTCAGGATTAGAGTTTACTTTGATTAAGCACAGGTTCTGGTCATCAATCTTCAGCGCATGTTCTGAATGCTTCAGCGTGTAGCTCTTTTGGCTTATCTTCTGATGCTTCTTTGGTCAGAACTGCTGCATACATAGAACATAATTTTTAGGGTTCATATTTGTTCTTTGTGTTTGTCATTAGTTCTTAGTATTTGTTATCATCAAAACTCTAACTAAGGGGTGTAGAACCAAACTATGTTCTAACAATCTCCCCCTTTTTGATGATGACAAAAACTAGATTTTTCAATTAAAAATAAAGAACAAAAGTTTAAGAGAAACTCCCCCTGAGTTGATTACTTCCCTTAAGTTCCTTGAGCATCAGAGTGTGGTTGCAGCTTTCATCAGAGTTTGTACCTATTCAATCTTTTCAGAAGATAGAGGTTAAGTAATTCAGAATGTTTGAGACTTTTGTCTCGGTAACCCATTATTTAAAATATATTACTTTCTCTCCCTTTTTTTCAGTTATCAAAAAGGCAATATAATCAGAGCCAAAATAGTTGAATTATATTAAAAAACATGATGCAATGATATGTTTCAGAACAGAAGTGGTAAAAAAAATTAAGCGTTACAAATAAAAAGATTTTTTAAAAAATCTAAGAAGAAGAAGGAAGTCGTGTGAACAAAGCTTCCAGCAAGCTCTTGATCATAGTATTAGTCTCTTCTTGCTTGCCCAAAATGCTTTTAATCTCTTTGTTCGTGTCCTCCTGCTTATCCAACCTTGCATGGATTAGAGCATTTTCTTTCTTCAACTCTTCCAGAGTTTGCATGACTAAGGAAGGTGCTGGAGTTTCTTCAAGAGTTGGACGTTGTTCAGAACATTCTACAGCTTGTTTAGAGTGAACCATTTCTTTTGCTGTGATCATGTCTTCTGGAGCAGCAGTCAGGGAGAGACTTTCTGATTCTGGTTGAACTTCATCTGACGGATAATGCTCTGTCTAGGGAGCATTATCCAGAGAGAGAATATCTTTCTTGAGCAGTTGGCTTAGAACTTGGTTTTCAAAAGCCTTCATCTTAGCACTAAAGTTCTGCTGAACCTGTTCATAACTCTATTCCTTCAGCCTTAGCGTTTCAGAACTAAGCCAGTTTCTGAATTTTGTCCACATATAATCAGAGGCAGTAGGATTAGTCATCTCTTGACTAACATAATTCAAAGAATTTATCCATTCCTGTATACCTATTTCAAAAATTAACAAACTTGTACCAAAATCTGATGTGGTTTCAGTTGGTTTAGGTTTGGGAATGGCAGTTTTGTGAGAGATAGAAGCTAGTCTTTCCAGCATAATTGGATCAATGACATGTCTTACGTTGTCAACTGGACTGTTAGTGGATGAAGGAGTGGGAGAGTCAGGTATGATGATTGGACTGGTAGGGGAGTTTGGTGGTGTGGATTCCAGAGATGAAGGAATTTCTGGAATGTCGTGGATGGTGAGAGGCATGCGAATAACAAGTGGTTCTGTGATTCCAGGTACTGGGATTGTATCAGAATTTGAATGAGGTTCTTCAGATTGGTTTGTTGAAATATGGTGAGGTTCGGGTTCATGGATATCAGAAGATTGATTCTTAGAAGGTTGAGCTTATGGTTGTTGTGTTTTAGGTTGAGGTGATTGTGGATGAGGAATTTCTTATTGTGGAGAGTGAGGTTGCGGAATTTCTGGTGTGGTATAAGAGTTTGGATTTTCAGGGGGTTGAGAGTTTGGATTTTGTGGTACGGGAGCTGAAAAGTCTTGGTCAAATGAATGAATATCAGACAAAACTTTGGCAAGTTCTGGTTGAGTTTGTTCAGGATTTGGATTATGAGAAAGGGAGTGAGTTTCATTCAGACCTAGAGTTTCTGATGGATCAAACCCTATGTCAAAGTCTTCAAATGTTTGTGGAGTTGGATGTTTTGGTTGAGTAGGCATGGCTTCATATGTTGATACATTTATTGATTCTATAACGGAAACAGAGGAAGGATTACCTTTCTTTTTGGCACCTTTTGGAGTCCTCTGAGATGGTCCTTTTGCTGCAACTTTCCTCTTCTTGGTCTTCTTTAAAGCAACTCCTGGAGAAGCCTTGTGTAAGTCCTGGATATTGATTTCTGGTGCAGTACCATCTTCCTTGCAAGCGTCCAGATATCTGACTATTATTTCTGGCTTAAAGTCAATATCTGAAAATAGAGGAAAATCATCCAGAGGTATCCTTCTTGAAGTGATGGTTGCATGAGAAGGAATAGTAGGTTCCTTCTTGATATTCTCAATGATTTTCATCTTCTTAAGATTTTTTGCGTTCAGAGGCTTCCCAGCGGTTGCTTCCAAAGTGCTGATTTCCTGGGCTTCAGTCAAATGTTCTATCAGCCTATTCTCTGTCAGAATATCTGATATGAGTCTTCCTAAGGGTATCCAGCCCCTCTTGGTTCGTTCATTTTCTCTTGTTTCCTTCACACTAGTTCTAAGATGATTAAACAACAAGTGTGGGAGGTTTACCTTAGTCCTCTTGGCAATGAAATAGATCAGAAACTGTTGATTAATGTTGATATAGTTAGGAGAGTTAGTTGGCTTCCTGTGTTTGATACACCCCAGAATAATTCTTGCCCAAATTATGTGGTGATCCTTCAGATCTCTGATTTTGCTGGAGGGAAGTCCATGAGTAAATATTTCCCTTGCAATAGAGCCTACGTCAGAGCATCTCTCAGTCATGTCAATGCATCTGACACCTCCACCATTGTAACCAATAAGCTTTGAAATTAGGTCTTCTGTAATGACAATTTTCTTCCCCATGACATAAGAGGTAACTTGATGATTTGAAGAAGAAGCATGTATCCAAAATTCTTTGACAATGTAGTAGTAGAAATGTTCAAGACTAAGCTATTGGATTGAATAGACTTTATACAAATAAAAAAAAATCGCCACTGCGCTTTATTGTTTCCATAGGAATGGGAAAAGAGCGAATAACCTAAAAAGGTGGAAAGATTCAAGGTAAGGGGGTTAGTTATGCAAAGGGAAGGTATTAGCACCCTAAACATCTACGGTACTCCGAAGGAGCCTCTTTGAAAAATCTATATATTTTGGCTATACAAAATGTGTTGTATATAAAATGGATGGTGGAGGTGAGAAAAGAAATATTTTTTATGATTTTTTCACCCTCCGCGGTTGCGAACCTTTAGTGCCTACGTACCGCCTTTCGTGCAATGGGGGATCAGGGTACACGTAGTTCCTCTTTAAAAATCTTGAAACACAAGTGTGTTGGTTAATTTTAAGAGATAAGACATCATTGTCATTGTCCGTGTGGAAAACATACTTACTACCCACAATCATGAGAAAGGAGAATTTGCATCATCTCAAAGCGGAGGATATGACCTGGATTTTAAAATCAACAATGTCTCATTCAACACCCAAGTGAAAAATATCTCTCTTCACTACATATTGTAGAAGTATAGTTGTTTGCATCACTACAAGGATTGACAAGAGCCTAACCTTTTGAGAAAAGTTTAAAGATAAAAGCCAAAGTGGAAAAATGATTTGAAATGAGATTGATTGACTTTTAGACTTCTCACAAAAAAGTGTCAAAGTATTATTAAATTGATTGAAGTTTATTTATGAAAATATTTTGAAAATGCATGGACCTAAGTCCAAGTTTATTATGAAAGTGGTTTAAGTTTCAAAACAAGAAGAGTTTTCAAAAGGAGGGAGAAAGTTTTTTGAAATTAAAGAAGATGAGAGGAGAAGAAGAGACTATCCTAAAGCATAAGGTAAAAGCTAAGGATAAGAACCATCTAACCAACAAGAAGCCAAAAACATGACATTGTGAGCCAAGATAGAATTCCCATTCTTTGGATTGAAACCACGCAAGCAAAGATACTAGACCTCTTCAAGTGTACTAAGTCTTCACAAAAATTGGGAAGAGTAACAGCTGTATACGGTTGAATTCCAGATTACAAACAGAGGATGTAATCACAAAAACCTGCACAAAAAACAAACAAACAACCCAATGTCTTGAGGTAAACCTCAAGAACTCTAGACAAAATAATCAGATAAAATCACAAAGTCTCCAAGATAGGCCAAGGTTTCTAATCCTAAGTCCAAGAAAAGTCCACTGCTCCACCATGCCAAGGATAGTAACCAAATAGTCCAAGTACCATTAAGAGTTTTTTAGGGTTTAAGTTGGTTATTAAGTATTTTGAGAAAGAAAAAGAAAAGCTCAAGTGAGCAAAGTAAAAATGACAAGAAAATAAATGCTCAAATGAGCAAAGATAAAAATCGCATGAAATGAAAAATGCTAAAAGTAAATAGTACATAAAGCATAAAAAAGAATGAAAGCATAAGGTAAAACAAGTCAATAATTAGTGGTTAGTTGGATGATCATCTTGAAACTTGCATTTGGAACTCATTAGAGGATTGGTAGAACCAAAGCCTCCACACAACGAGTTGCATTTTATTTTTGTCAAGTATATCATCCATTTGGAATTCTCATAAGTACCATTTAATGATCAACGATGTTTAAGTGATCCGCGTTGACCAAAAGTGTTGTAGATCCATTAGAGGATTGGTAGAACCAAAGCCTCCACACAATGAATCTCAAAGCTATTGGATCAAAGAGATCAAATTAACATACTTGGGCTTGCAATCAGAAGTTTGGGCCACGAATGATCATTTATTTGAATCGGGACAAAATTTAGCACTATGTTAAGCAATCATAAGTGGACTTATATAGAAGTCGAACCTATTTTGAGGCCGGTCAATAGCAATCTATGCACCATTTGTTTTGAGACATGATATAGAGATCATGCTCTAACAACATTTAGTGCAATTAGAAAGGGAAGAGATGAAGAGGAATTAGGGTAAATAGAAAAACCACATTTGGATTAATATTTAATCAAACTATTATTAAAATCATTCATCCATTTTTTGTGGAGTTAAACTCAACACCATGGATCCAATGATGTTAATAAAGCTATGATCAAAAAATCAACCCAAGACAGCCAGAAAATAATCACAAAATAATATCACATTTAATATATATATATTAAAAGATTTAAAAAATGATTAAAGAAAAGAAATAATGAGGGAAATACCAATTATATTCAAATTAATCAAGAAATGAAAAATAAGACCATGGAAAAATCAGAAAAGGGGCCAAGTAATTTTACAAAATTTTTGGGAATTTTTAAAAGTCAGAAACTATTTTTTAAAATTAAAATAAATGGGTGAAATAAACAAAAATGGTAAAAAATAGTAAAGTCAGAAACAAAAATAAAATAAGGTCACCAATATTTGTCACAATATCATTGGATCATTCCATAATTTTTTCAGTATTTAAAAATGTGTAAAAGTATTTTTAAACATTTTTAACAAATCAAAAAGTGTAAAATTCATAAAAAATACCAAAACACAAAAATAAATTGTGAAAAAATAAAAATCAGAAAGAGAATAATCAAAAATATTTTTCATAATTTTTTCATATTTTTTGGACTAAAAATGAATTTTCTATGCTTTTTTGAAATTTAAAACAATTAAAATATAAAAATCAGAAAAAGAAAATAAAAGAAAAAGATGTGGACCATTTGATGAGAGTCAAAACACATTAGTAATCAAATCCAAAGGATCTGGCGCACTGTGCATATCATGGTCTTTACTGAATAAAGCACTGAATCAAATGTAAAATCAGAAATTCAAAAAATACAAATGGCACGCTTTCATTGGTTAGAAGGTGAGACGTTTGTCATCTTCAACCTCCAGCCTCACGAATTGAGGGTCTCTCAAACTGTAAAATCAGAAGCTCAGACCTATGCCATTCGCTTCGTCTCTTCAAGACAAAGACAACCACACCTTCGCGCCCAATTTATATAAACTGTAACTCAAGCAATTTAGAAAGAAAGTTTTGAGAGGGGATTTGAAAATTAATGGTCAAAACGTGCTTCGAGATAAAAGTGAATGTTACGACTAGAACCAGGGCAATGAGAGAAACACAATGATACCAATGCTTTGAAGAATTGATGAAGGAATCTACCTATTGAAGTTGAGTTGCAGAGCTCTGAAATTGGACTTCTATGGAGCAATGTAGGGCACGATTCTTGAATGTAATTGTATGGTTAGGTTCAGGGAAGATCAAGGAAGGCGAATTGATGGAGAAAATGGATTGAAAAGGGCTTGAGAATAGGATTCCAAGTAGCTGAATTCTGAGTTGTAAAGCAAGTTTGGCAGGGTGATTCTGGCTATCTAAGCTTGGGAAATTGAATGGGGGATGACCCTTTATTTATAGGGAATCAAATGGAATGCTCAAGCGTGTGGAATGATGCAAATTGGAGGGAAATCGTGTGAACCTGATACACGAGCAAAGTGTGATTTGATTTGCATCAAAACCCATCAAATCCTTGTGTTTCAAGGCTCTAATCCACTTTGGCAACTTAGTTAATCATGTTTAGATCACAAACGCGTGCTAATTTGATGTTTAAAGGCCAAAACATTGATTTCAAATTCTGACTTATGGTGAAACTTCAGTTTCAAGTTACCAAGTTTATTCCAATGGCATTTCCACCTCAAGGAGATTTAGGGCAAAATTCTTGATGCTTTGGAAATATGAGGTAACAAGCTTTGCAATGGAAAAAAAATGGAATCAAATGGATGCTTGAGCTGAAAGTTACATGGAGCCAAAGTTGAAGAAAAAGAGTTGACTTTCCATACTTAGAAATATTTCAAATTCTTCTTAAAAAATGACCTATAATCTCTTGCATCCAAACATGGCCTTGCACCTAGAATTTGCTCTTGATCAAAAAAGATGGAATGAATTAGACCTCTTGAATGACATTTTTCAATTTGAACCAATCAAAATCTCCAAAAATTGACTAAGTTATGACTTGTTGAAGTTGGCCAAAAATCATGAAATGACCTATAATCTTTTGCATTCTCAAGGCAACTTCCATCCATTTTCTCACTTTAATCATAAAAGAAGGCATGAAGTAAACATCTATAGGATCATCATGAACCATTTGAAGTCACATATGGAAAATTGAGGATTCATTTGGGTGACTTGTAATCTTTCTTCTTCACTAAGTTCCTTCCACATGAAAACTCTTTGGAACTTTTGAAGTGATTTGTTGGTAACTCTTTGAAGAGAAGAATGCTTTTGGAATCACTCAAAAATTTCAAAAAATGAGCAAGATATGCCCCTCTGAAGTCCAAAATCCTAGCTTCTAGATCAAGAGAAAGCTTGGTGGAACTTTTCCAAGTTTGAACAAACTTTTTGTGCCCATATTCTTCCTTTGTGAAGAGAATTTGTTGAGGATGGGGATGAGGACTCATGGCCACCAAAACTACTTCCATACCAACTTCAAAACAACTTCATTGGTGAGGTTTGAATCTCTCAAGCTTTGACTAGGGCATGGAAATAAACTCATGAACCCATGATACAACTTACTAATCCTCATTGCCTTTACCTACATTATTAACAAGTAAGACAAACCAATATTGTATTTGTTGATTTAGAGCAAAATACCAAAGCAAAATATCAATGTTCACCAAAGAAAATAAGTCAAGGTGCTTGGTAATTCCTCAGAAGAGCAAGGCTAAAGATAAGGAGAAGAACCAAAAGCCCTAATGGGATTTTGTGGTGATTGAAACAATATGGTATGATGAATGGATCTTAGGGGCAAAAATTGGGGTACAACAGCTGCCCTTATTTAAATTTCTTCTATCCGGAGATATGAAGGTTAAAAATCTTCGTGTCGACCTGATCGAAGATACTTAAATATAAAACAAACCCTGTTTTTGGCCCTAAGATGCCATGTAAACATTTATGCATATGAATGCATAAAAATGGAACAAAAAGACGCAAAGTAGTATTGGGGATGCAACATGAAATGTAGAAACAAAAGAGAAATCCCACCAGGAAAATAAATCACTGGTAAACCACAAGAAAAGAATCAGAGAGGAGGATAACAAGCATCGACGCTCATTTCCGATGGTCTACCAACGTTTACTGGAGGTAGGAAGAGAATATCATATCACCGTCGTTCATTGACGATGAACTATCAATGTTCACTGAAGATAGAAAAAAGATATCAAACATCGACGTTCACGGCCAATATACTACCAATGTTCACTGAAGGTAGGAAGAGAAAATACATCATATCACTGCTATTCACTGACGATGAACTATCAACGTTCACTGAAGATAGCAAAAAAATAACTAACATCGACGTTCACTGCCAATGTACTACCAACATTCACTGAAGGTAGGAAGAGAAAATACATCATATCACCGCCGTTCACTTATGATGAACTATCAACGTTCACTGAAGATAGAAAAAAGATATCAAACACCGACGTTCACTGTCGATGTACTACCAACATTCACTGAAGGTAGAAAGATAAAATATATCAAGTTTCCCCAAGATTTTGGTGTTGTGCCAAGAACGGGTGTCAACTTCTTCTTTAACAAAGGAAATCTGCCTGGAAAGGGTAATACATAATCTGTCTTAAATAAAGAGACTCCCAATTATTGTCAAAGGGGATTTACAAAGAGAAATGACTTTCTGGGGATAGCAATATGACTTCCCGAGAATATGCCACGATATTCCTGCTGAGGAGATAAAGTCTTCCTGTGCAAAATAAATGCACAAACCAGAACTCAAAATTTTTCAAAAATTCATAAATCCAAATCAGAAATAAACAGGAGCAAGACGGCCAATGTAGATACATCCTTTGGGAAATAAACTCAAGAGGGACAACCAATATCAACTAAGCAACGAGCGCTGCAGAGAAAGTCAGAACACAATGCTAATGAACGATAGTTTTTTAGTTATGCATGATGTATGTATGAATGTATGAGTGCTATCGTGCATGTGCTGGTAAAAGGGTACATAATCATTTCAAATAAATAAAACCGCCTCAAGTACTAATGGCACTGGGCTAACCTTCAACCAGAAAGATCAATCCAAGAAAGGTAAAAGCAACTGCGGAAACCATATCCATTGCCTGTGTTAACTTTACTGAGGAGAAACATAATTCGGATGTAGACAAATCAAACAAACATAGGTATAGAACATCTTTCTTCCGGTTTTATTGGAGAAAACTGCTTTTCAAAAGCAACATGCCTACTGGAGATTTCAAGACCAACCTCAAATAAGGCAGACTGACACCGACACAACCGAACTTTACTGGGGAATTCAAGCCTAACTCCCCAGAGAAAACTTTCATCACGAATGCTCTCTCCAAACAAGAGATGCCTTGGGATAACCTTCTTGGGGAATCAAGAAGTCAATACTTTCATCATATGAGGGAAAACTTGTTGGGGAAACTAGGACGGAGGCTTCTGACCATGCAAACCCAAAAAACAAACCAAGACTTGACTGGGGATAATGGGATTACAACCCAATACTGCATCTTGTACCCACTGGTATTGTCTCTAACTATCTGAGAAACACACAAGGATTGCGTACACCAGCAAAATGACCTGAGAAAACTTTCATGAAGGGAGTAAATCTTCTTAAAACAATTGGAGTTTGTTCAATCTTGGGACCACCATTCTTGTTGTCATTGTTTCATCATAAATCCCAAAGTAAATTGAATTGGTAAAGATCTCTTTTCTTTTTGAAAAGTTAATTTTGCTTTTTAATCCTTTTGCTTTAATAGTTATTATCAGCAATAAATGATGTCTTTGCAAGCTAAATAAAAATAAGAACACAAAAAGTTAGGTAAAAGCTAGAATTTCATTAATAGAATGGTAGTCTGCGAATGGCGAGACTCCATGGATGATTACAAAGTTTGGGAAATGATAATACATAATTGAAAAGATACATTGAGATACAATGACCACTATTCCCCCTAACAACTTTTGAAGTCCTGAGCAGCAACTTTTGTTGAAGTATGGTGAGGATCTGAGAAGATTGTTGCTTCAACGATCAAGTCTTGTCTGACGTAGTTACTTGCCAAGAAAAATCCCTAACTTTTGCCTAAGCCGCCCTTGCGAGTTTTCAACTTAGTGGCAAATTTATTCTGTTTATGTCTCTAATTTTTGCCTAGACCGCCCTTTTGGGTTTTTGGCTTACCGAGACGCTCTTTTTTTGCCTAAGCTGCCCTTTCGGGTTTTCAACTTAGCGAGTTGTTCTTTTAATTCTTTAGGCGAAGTATTTCTTGATTGCGTCAGCATTCATGGGACGTGAGAACTCCTCGCCATCCATAGTTTCAAGAATTAATGCACCACCAGAGAAGGCTTTCTTGACAACATACGGGCCTTCAAAATTAGGAGTTTACTTGCCCCTAGAATCAGCATTGAAAGACATGATCTTCCTGAGCACGAGGTCTCCTTCTCTGAATTCACGAGGTTTGACCTTTTTGTCAAATGCTTTCTTCATTCTTTTCTGATATAACTGCCCATGACACAAAGCTATCATTCTCTTCTCTTCAATCAAATTCAATTGGTCAAACCTATTCTGAACCCATTCAGCCTCTATCAATTTGGCTTCCATTATCACACGCAACAAGGGAATGTCTACCTCGATAGGGAGTATAGCTTCCATTCCATACACTAGAGAAAATGGGGTTGCTCCTGTTGAAGTGCGGACAGATGTTCGATATCCATGTATAGTAAAAGGGAGCATTTCATGCCAATCCTTATAAATAACAACCATTTTCTGGATAATTCTCTTGATATCCTTATTATCAGCTTCAACAGCCTCATTCATCTTAGGCTTGTATGGAGATGAATTTTGATGGACAATCTTGAATTCTTCGCATAGTTCTGTCATCATCTTATTGTTCAAATTCGAGCCATTGTGAGTGATGATTCTGCTTGGCACACCATACCGACATATAAGGTTATTCTTAATGAAGCGAACAACCACTTGCTTAGTAACATTGGCATAAGAAGCAGTCTCCACCCACTTGGTGAAGTAATCAATTGTTACTAAGATAAAACGGTGCCCATTCGAAGCTTTGGGTTCTATCATCCCAATCATATCAATACCCCACATAGAGAAAGGCCATGGGGAGGAAATCACATTGAGGAGTGTTGGAGGTACATGGATCTTATCTGTGTAAATCTGGCATTTATGGCACTTCTTTGCAAATTTGTAACAATCAGATTCCATCGTCAACCAATAATAACCTGCCCTTACCATCCTTTTAGCCAATGAATGTCCATTAGCATGAGTTCCAAATGAACCTTCATGGATCTCATGCATCAACATGTTCGCTTCATGTCTATCCACGCATCTGAGCAAGACCATGTCAAAGTTCCTCTTGTATAGCACATTTTCACTGAGGAAGAAATTGCCTGCCAACCTTCTCAGTGTATTTCTATCCTTCTTTGACGCACCAAACGGGTATTCCTGAGTCTGAAGAAAATGCTTGATATCATAATACTATGTTTTTCATCTGCTACCTCCTCTGTCGCAAACACATGAGCGGGCCTATCGAGCCGTCGAACTGTAATTCGGGGTATATCACTCCAAGCATTTACTTGGTACATGGAAGCTAGAGTTTCCAGAGCATCTGCCATTTGATTTTCATCCCTGGGAATGTGATAGAATTCAACTTTATTGAAGAAGGGTAGTAATCTTCTAGCATAATCTTTGTAAGGGATCAAGCTAGGGTGACAAGTGTCCCATTCCCCTTTAATTTGATTTATTACCAATGCTAAATCGCCGTACACATCTAGAATTTTGATTCAGAGATCAATAGCTTCTTCAAGACCCATGATGCAAGCCTCATATTCTTCCATATTATTAGTGCAATCAAATGTTAACCTTGCAGTAAAAGGAATATGTGATCCATGAGGAGTAACAATCAAAGCACCAATTCCTTTACCATAAGCATTCACAGCTCCATCAAATACCATACTCCAACGAGATTCAGGGTCAGGACCCTCCTCGGGCAATGGCTCATCACAATCTTTCACTTTCAAGAACATCACATCTTCATTGGGGAATTCATATTCTGCAGACTGATGATCTTCCACAGGCTGGTGAGCAAGGTAATCTGCCAACACACTACTTTTGATAGCTTCTTTTAGTGCGGTATTCAATATCATATTCAGACAACAACATCTGCCAATGGGAAATTCTCCCAATAAGAGCAGACTTTTCAAAAATATACTTGATTGGATCCATTTTGGAGATCAACCAAGTGGTATGATTCAACATATACTGCCGCAAACGCTTTGTCGCCTAGGCCAAAGCACAACATGTTTTTTCAAGCATGGAATACCGCGACTCACAATCAGTGAACTTTTTGCTGAGATGATAAATGGCGAACTCTTTCTTTCCCATTTCATCCTGTTGTCCTAGAATACAACCCATGGATTTATCCAACATTGTTAGATACATAATCAACGGTCTTCCTTCTTCGGGAGGGTGCAAGATAGGAGGTTCAAGTAGATACTCTTTAATACTTTCAAATGCCCTTTGGCAGTCATCCGTCCACAAATAACCTTGATCTTTCTTTAACAACTTAAAGATCGATTCACATGTTGAAGTCATGTGGGAAATAAATCTGGAGATATAATTCAAATGCCCGAGGAAACCCCTGACTTGCTTTTCAGTTCTTGGTGCTAGCATTTCTTGAATTGCTTTGACTTTGTCAGGGTCAACTTCAATTCCTTTCTGGCTAACAATAAAACCCAACAATTTCCCGGATCTAACTCCGAAGGTGTATTTATTTGGATTCAAGCGGAGACAATACTTCCTCAAACGCTGAAACAACTTCAACAAATATTTTATATGCCTTTCTTCAGTTTGGGATTTGGCAATCATATCATCAACATATAATTCGATTTCTTTGTGCATCAGATCATGGAATAGGGTTGTCATAGCCCTCTGGTACATTGCACTAGCGTTCTTCAACCCGAAGGGCATCACTCTGTAATAGAATGTTTCCTAGGGTGTAATAAACGTTTTTTTTCCATGTACTCTTGAGCCATTCTTATGTGCGTAGATATCTGTAATCTACGCATATGCGGACTTCTCCGTCTTTTTTCGATACTGGGACAATATTGGAAATCCATTGAGGATACACTTATGTCACAAGAAAACCAGCATTAATCTGCTTTAGGACCTCCTCTTTGATCTTTACTTCCATATCCGGGTGGGTTCTTCTCAACTTTTGCTTAACTGGCGGACACTCTGGCTTAAACGGAAAACGTTGGTCGACAATCTCTGTATCTTGACCAGGCATATCTTGATAAGACCAAGCAAAAATATCCACATATTCTTTTAACAGCTCAATCAACCCGCTCCTTACATCAGGATGCAACGATGCTCCAATCTTGACATCCTTCAGACCTTCTTCTGAACCCAAATTAACCACTTCCAAAGGCTCTTTGTATGGTTGAATGGTATTTTCCTTGTGCTCAAGAAACCGTGAGACCTCTTCTGGAATCTCACCATAATCTTCTTCTTCAGCCCCAAACATAGGACATTCAAAGTTGGGAGAGGGTGCAGGGTCATTGTATTCAACGGGTTTTTTAATTAATTTGCACATGTGATTTATGATTGCTTTTAGAAACTGACACATATAACAAGTGATCATGCAGACTAATTTTCAGTTATTATTTATTTTGAAAGTTTTTTTTTATTACCATTTCCCAAGAAAAAGGAAGAAAATAAAAGACATAATTTGGAAGCAAAGACAACTTTTATTAATGATGTTAACAGTTATAGCAAACAGATAAGCCCTATAACATCGATACTTCCACCTTGGGCAGAGTGAAAGTTTTTCAAAAGAAAGAAACAGATTAATAAAACAAATTACTTTGAAATATGTATGCAAGAAAGAACATCAATGGTGAACCAGTTCTGAACTCGGACTCCATGCGTCACATAATTCAGTGCTTCCTGCTCTGCTTCATCCTCTTCAACAGCATTAATTTCAGAACCAATCGGATGGAGGTAGCCTCCGCTGCAGAAAACATCATGATAAATGTTCACAAAAGACTTCAAATTCAGACTTTCGGCTTTGCCATTCCTCGAAGAGAAACCCAAACCAGTTCTGTTTTTGTTCACGGGTGGATCCACAAGTCGTCCCCAAACTGCATTATGACCATTGCGCACAACCTGTTGCGCGTCCTTCAGTGAAACCACAGAATTCTCATTCTTCCTTATGTTGTCAATGGATAGGGCTTGGAACTGGGTTCCAACAGCAGCCTTATCCGCCTCTACAATACTGAAAGAGGATAGATGGGATATCAACAGTGCTTGCTCCCCGTTTATGATCACTACCTTCCCTTCATGCACAAATGTTAGCTTCTGATGCAGAGTTGAAGTGACAACCCCTGCTTCGTGTATCCATGGCCGTCCTAGCAAACAACTATATGCGGGAATAATGTCCATTACCTGGAAGGTTATCAAGAACAAACGTGGTCCTATATGGATGGGCAGGTCCACTTCACCGATGACAGATTTCCTCGACCCATCAAAAGCCTTCACAATGATGCCACTCGGGTGCATAGGTATTCTCTGATACTTTAACTTCATGAGGGTACTCCTCGTATAACATTCAATGCGGATCCGTTATCAATTAACACATTGGACAACGAATCATTCTTGCAATTCATAGATATGTGGAGGGACAGGTTTTGATTCCTCCCTTGATCTGGTAACTCATCATCGCAAAAACTCAAGTTATTACATGACGTAATGTTTCCAATCACGTTGCTGAGTTGATCCAACGGCATGTCATTCTCTACAAAGGCTTGGTCTAGTACCCTCATCAGTGATTCTCTATGAGCGGAGGAATTCATCAATAAAGCTAGGATGGATATCTTTGAAGGAGTCTGCAATAGCTGGTCCACAATTTTTTAGTTGCTAATTTTAATTAATTTCAAGATATCATCCACTTCTTTATCCAATGTAGCTCCACTTGTCTTTCCTGCAACCTTCTTAGGCTCATCGTTCTCAGCAATTTTCTTTCCAGCAACAACATCTTTTCGAATAACCGGCGCAAACACACAACCACTACGGGTCACCCTGCTATTATCAGCTATATTTCCAACATCTGGCATTGGCTGGATGGGAACTTCCACCCCATCTTCCAAGATTATAGCGTTGTATTTGTAAGGAACAACCTTATCTGATTTATAGGGAACAGGTCCTGGCAGACTAATTACCAATGGGGTAACAGCTGGTTTGCTATGGTACTCCACCTCAAGGTGAGGGGGTGCACTAAAACAAAGTACAATCACATTAACACCTTCCTCGACACAATCACCATTCAACAGATCACTTCCGGCAAAAAAATCTTCGTCTGAAGAGATATACTCATCCGCAGAGGCATATTCTTCCTTTGACTCTTCTCCCATCAAACAAACTTCAACCATATCAACCTCGTGATAATCATCTCTCTGACCTGTAATCGTGATAGTCCCATTGTCTAATAGCAATTGAACACCCTCTCTCACAATATAACATCCTCGGGGGTCTTGACAGCAAATTACGCATGATCAATATTGGTGTTCTACCTGACCAGCAGTACGACAGAAGGTGGCATGCAAATGTACGAGATCTCCATTCAGATACTCCACATCAAAAATTCTGAATTCACCAGGACATCCAGAAAACATATTCAATTCCTCTTCATACTCTTCCCTAGGCCTGATTATATGGATTAAACCTTCATCCATCATCTTCTGTAAATCAGCCTGTATATTTATACTGCAAATAGCACAACCGACGTGGTCATGCGTATAATAACTGAATTTACAGAGGTCAGCGTGCATCTTCACTAAATCCCCTCTAACCAGATTAATGTCAAAAATCCGGAAGTCACCTGGACAACCGGCCACCATATTCATAGCATTCACTCCCCCGTGTTTGGGCAAAGGATTGTCTTTCACATTAGGTCCCATGTCTTTGAAAGATAGAATTCCAAACTTCACTAACTTTAGCACTTATGTCTTCAGAGGATAACAATTTTCAACGCTATGCCCTGGTGCTCCCTAATGAAAGGCACACGTCTGTTCCGCTTTGTAATACCAAGGCAGTGGCGATGGTACAGCGGGAGGTGGTCCTGTCTGGACCAACTTCTTCTGAATCAATGCTGGTAGTAGCTCTGCATAGTTCATGGGGATATGGTCATAGTTCTCTGTTCTCTGATTATTCCCTTGGTTCCCCTGCTGGGACTGTCTTTGATAAGCAACGGTAGTTGGAGCGGCATTCATAACAGGAGTCACTAAAGCAACTTGTTGGTGACGCTGATAATTCCTTCTAGGAGCGTTCACCCACCTCTCTTGTATAACAGCATTGGTATCCCCTTCTTTCTTCTTTGTAAATCCATAAACTTCCTTCTTCACATTTCCGGATCCTTCACCCTTTGTCAAACGGCCTTCTCTTACTGCCTCTTCTAGGAGGACGCCCATTCCTACCATCCCTGTAAAATCACTCGGGGCACTTGCTACCATTCTTTCGTAGTAGAAAGCACTCAGCGTATTCAGAAAAAATTTAGTCATTTCCTTCTCCTCCATAGGAGGAATCACTTGTGCAGCCACTTTGCGCCATCTCTGTGCATACTCTTTGAATGATTCCCTGTCTTTCTGAACCATGGCCCTAAGCTGGTCACGGTCAGGTGCCATGTCCACATTGTACTTGTATTATTTTATAAATGCTTCTCCCAAATCATTAAAAGTATGGATGTTGGTGTTGTCTAAACTCATGTACCATTTCATCGCTGCGCCGGTCAGACTATCCTGGAAAAAGTGATTCAGCAGGCGCTGATCATCGGTGTGGGTAGACATTCTCCTTACATAAATCACCAAGTGATCACGAGGGAAAGTGTTGCCCTTGTACTTCTCAAACTCCGGGACATTCGGGACCAAACACAGCTCATTCACATTTTGCCCAAATAACTCATCTCTTTTTGCATTCTATCAAACTGCTCTTGCAAACCATTCATTCTGTCATAAAGACCCAAGTCTTCACTAGGCGGAGGGAAAGGACGACACACATCTTCATTAACAAACAGAACCAGATCCACCGAAGGAGGTGCAGCAGGAACAATATGCACCACAGGAGGTACTGGAGTAACAACATTTTGAACCAGTGGAGCATCTTTAGGGCCCAAATTGAAACTTTCAGGAGCAAAATTCTATGGCATTCCCCACGGATAACCCTGAGGCATGCGGTTTTGAAAAATAGTCGGAGTAGCGGATACCGGAATAGTAGGAACTTCAGCATTTGCCCTTGTTGGTTGAGGTTGAACACTCGGTGGCTGATTCTGAGCAACCACCAGAGCTTCCATCAGAGTAGTCAAATTGGCCAAGTCTGCCTTCAAAGCAGAAACTTCTTCGCGCAGCTCGCGATTGTCCTGTTCTAAGTTGTCCATCTTCTTTTTGAAATTAGCCCGAGTTTTGT
Organism: Vicia faba; assembly: GCA_948472305.1. Classification (NCBI taxonomy): domain Eukaryota; kingdom Viridiplantae; phylum Streptophyta; class Magnoliopsida; order Fabales; family Fabaceae; genus Vicia; species Vicia faba. The sequence continues at coordinate 1,366,190,568 of OX451739.1, read as the reverse complement.
AGTGATGGGTCAGCTTGCTGAATGAAGTAAAGAAGCTGGGTAAGGCACCTGGATATGCATAACAAATGCAAGAAACATGTGCAATATGATGCATGATATGCAACGTATATGATTATTATTATTTTATCATTTAATATTTCAAGGGATTTAATATTTACAGACATATAGCAAACATCAAAATAATAACGCATTTGAAATACTAAAAACTTTTATTATAATAACTTCTAAATGGGTTACAAGTTTCAATGATCCCAAGTATAAGATGAAAATACAATCTAAAATCCTGAGAAAAGGAACTGATAGAGATCAATCTGTACGATGGCGCTTCCCTGAGAGCCTGGCAATCTGAGCTCTCAAACTCTCGTTTTCTTCCACATGTCTGATGGCAACCTCCTTCCAATCATCTGAATTAGGAATTGAACAAACATCGCCTGTTTGAGGCTTAGGGGAAAATAAATCCCCTTGCCTCTCTATAGACTCAACAGCTCGACTCTCAAGGATCTCGATCAAATCATCTTTCTCCTTCAAGTGTGCTCTATAGGAACTCTCTAAAGTCTAGAACTTGTTCTTCCAAGCATCACTTTCATGTTGCATCCTAACCAAAGAGTGTTGCATCTCTTCTAGATCATCTAATAAGGGAGGAGTGGTCTTCAAAAATAGATCAGGCACGGGTGTCTCCCGAGTATACGGCATCTTCAACTGAATGACTCTCGATCGAACCCACTGAAGATATGGCTCCAAAGAAACAGCACCCCTAGGTCCCAAATCCTTCCTACTCTTCTTATGAATGTGACGTCAGGCCTTTGCAATCTGCTCCCTAGCTTCCCTGTGGTCTTCTCCTTCCTTCAGAAAGAAACTACTCAAATGAATGTTGTTTGGTTTATCCCTCATTGGATAACCAAGCTGTCGCTGTGCAAGAATATGGTTATAGTTAATTCCTCCCTTAGTACCAAGAAGAGGTACATTGGGGAAACTATCACAACTGTCAATAATCTCCACATCCTGATAAGCTCGATGATACCAATCAATATCCGAGTGAGTAAGTGCCATGATCTTAGGAGCCCAACGAGGTTCCTTCTTGACATCCCAAAAGGCATCAGACTGAGGCATATGAGAGATGAACCACCATTACAACAAAGGCGTTCAACAGATGATCATTCCCCCATGATAAGAACTCCGAAGATGAACAGAGTAATAAGCATCACGCAACACTGTAGGAATGAGGTTTCCAATCATGAAGATCCTAATGACATTAATGTCGACAAACTTGTCTACATTAGGAAATAAGAATAATACATAGGCAAGTAAAGCAAAGATGGCCTCAGAAGCAACCATGCTCTTCATTCTGGAAAAGTAACGAGCTTTCTCCAATAAGAACTGGGTTGGTAATCCTCTAATCCCTCCTTTGGTAGTCATATGGGCTTCCACCTCAGATTTCCCCAGATGAATTAATGCAGCAATCTCATGTGCTTTTGGCTCACCCTCCAAACCAGTAAAAGGAACACGATCGGTAACAGGAAAATCCAATAGATAGGAATACTCCTCCAGTGTAGGCATCAATTGATAATCGGGAAAAGTAAAGAAGTGATACACCGGATCAAAGAACTAGACCAAGGTCGAGAGAATACCCTCCTTCATCTTCAGCTTCATGAGAGGAATAATGGATCCATACTTCTTACGAAAGTCTGCAGGGCACTCAATCTCTGGAATTAGACTGACCAACTCATCTATCTTGGGATCCTTGAAACTGTATTTCCCGGTATTTCTCTTTCTAGAATCCATTGTTAAGCGTACCTGAGATGTTCACAAATAGTCAACCTTAAAATCCCTTGAAATATTATTTTCTTCAAAAGATGCTTATGAGCGCATGGATGCATGATGTAGCAATTACACACAAGATCACACATATAAGGTTCATAGGTTCAACGTCACGAGCATGAGGTCGAAGGTACTACCCATAAGGTGTTTGTCTAAAAAGTTATCACCTGCCGAACAAGGTTCTAAAGGTTCCCAGAGTCTACATCCTTCCTTCGGATATTACCAACTTCTCGATTAACTCGATAATTAGTAATATTCTCAAGAAAGACTCGTCCGAGCGTAGTATCGCGTGACAACTATTTTCGGATTACTCTGCCATAGCTTTCGCACTACACCTAAAAGGCCAAGATGGGTTTGGTATTCTACGATCCTCAGTTTCAGCAGAATCCCAAGTCGAAAGCAGTACGTCTTCCCGATTACTCGGTAAACGACACTACAGTCAAAAGGGCCTCCACTGAGTGGGGGATCTCATGCCTCCTTTTTTGGGATTACTCCCTCAAAGTTAACATGACTATACTGCCCGTCATATCTTAAAGTTTGCCCAAGTCCGGGTGTAGGACTTATGAGTAATCACCAATTACCCTAAAAACCAGGGAAATCCAAACAAACATATATACAAAATATAACACATAAACAACAATAGCACATATACAGATATAAACAAAGATAGGCTTAACCCACTTAGGGATGGACCAGCAAGATGTCAATCTTTCCCCAGTGAAGTCTCCATTTTTCTGGAGCGGAAGAAATGTTCAAGACTAAGCCATTGGATTGAATATACTTTATAAAAATAAATAAAAATCGCCACCGCGCTTTATTGTTTCCAAAGGAATGGGAAAAGAGCGAATAACCCAAAAAGTGGGAAAGATTCAAGGTAAGGGGGTTGGTTATGCAAAGGGAAGGTATTAGCACCCTAAACATCTACGGTACTCCGTAGGAGCCTCTTTGAAAAATATGTATATTTTGGCTATATAAAATGTGTTGTACATAAAATGGATGGTGGAGGTGAGAAAAGAAATATTTTTTATGATTTTTGCACCCGCCGCGGTTGCGAACCTTTAGTGCGTACGTACCGCCTTTCGTGCAATAGGGGATCAGGGTACATGCAGTTCCTCATTAAAAATCTTGAAACAAAAGTGTTTTGGTTAATTTTAAGAGATAAGACATCATTGTCATTTTCCGTGTGGAAAACATACTTACTACCCACAATCATGAGAAAGGAGAATTTGTATCATCTCAAAGCGGAGGATATGGCCTGGATTTTAAAATCAATAATGCCTCACTCAACACCCAAGTGGAAAATATCTCTCTTCACTATATATTGTAGAAGTATAGTTGTTTGCATCACTACAAGGATTGACAAGAGTCTAACCTTTTGAGAAAAGTTTAAAGATAAAACCCAAAGTGGCAAAATGATTTGAAATGAGATTGATTGACTTTTAGTCTTCTCACAAACAAGTGTTAAAGTATTATTAAATTGATTGAAGTTTATTTATGAAAATATTTTTAAAATGCATGGACCTAAGTCCAAGTTTATTATGAATGTGGTTTAAGTTTCAAAACAAGAAGAGTTTTCAAAAGGAGGGAGAATGTTTTTGAAATTAAAGAAGATGAGAGGAGAAAAAGTGACTATCCTAAAGCATAAGATAAAATCTAAGGATAAGAACCATCTAACCAACAAGAAGCCAAAAACATGACATTGTGAGCCAAGATAGAATTCCCATTCTTTGGATTGAAACCACGAAAGCAAAGATACTAGACCTCTTCAAGTGTACTAAGTCTTCAAAAAAATTGGGCAGAGTAACGGCTGTATACGGGTGAATTCCAGATTACAAACAGAGGATGTAATCACAAAAACAAACAAACAACCCAATGTCTTGAGGTAAACCTCAAGAACTCCAGACAAAATAATCAGATAAAATCACAAAGTCTCCAAGATAGGCAAAGGTTTCTAATCCTAAGTCCAAGAAAAGTCCACTGCTCCACCATGCCAAGGATAGTAACCAATAGTCCAAGTACCATTAAGAGTTTTTTAGGGTTTAAGTTGGTTATTAAGTATTTTTAGAAAGAAAAAGAAAATCTCAAGTGAGCAAAGTAAAAATTACAAGAAAATAAATGCTCAAATGAGCAAAGATAAAAATGGCATGAAATGAAAAATGCTAAAAGTAAATAGTACATAAAGCATAAAAAAGAATGAAAGAATAAGGTAAAACAAGTCAATAATTAGTGGTTAGTTGGATGATCATATTGAAACTTGCATTTGGAACTCATTAGAGGATTGGTAGAACCAAAGCCTCCACACAATAATTGCATTTGCTTTTTGTCAAGTATATCATCCATTTGGAATTCTCATAAGTACCATTTAATGATCAACGATGTTTAAGTGATCCGCGTTGACCAAAAGTGTTGTAGATCCATTAGAGGATTGGTAGAACCAAAGCCTCCACACAATGAATCACAAAGTTATTGGATCAAAGAGATCAAATTAACATACTTGGGCTTGCAATCATAAGTTTGGGCCACGAATGATCATTTATTTGAATCGGGACAAAATTTAGCGCTATGTTAAGCAATCCTAAGTGGACTTATATAGAAGTCGCACCTATTTTGAGGCCGGTCAATAACAATCTATGCACCATTTGTTTTGAGATATGATATAGAGATCATGCTCTAACAACATTTAGTGCAATTAGAAAGGGACGAGATGAAGAGGAATTAGGGTAAATAGAAAAACCACATTTGGATTAATATTTAATCAAACTATTATTAAAATAATTCATCCATTTTTTGTGGAGTTAAACTCAACACCATGGATCCAATGATGTTAATAAAGCTATGATTAAAAAATCAACCCAAGACAGCCAGAAAATAATCACAAAATAATATCACATTTAATATATATATTAAAAGGTTTAAAAAATGTTTAAAAATAAATAAATAATGAGGGAAATACCAATTATATTCAAATTAATCAAGAAATGAAAAATAAGACCATAGAAAAATCATAAAAGGGGCCAAGTAATTTTACAAAAATTTTGGGAATTTTTAAAAGTCAGAAACTATTTTTTAAAATTAAAATAAATGGGTGAAATAAAAAAAATAGTAAAAAATAGTAAAGTCATAAACAAAAATAAAATAAAGTCACCATTGTTTGTCACAATATCATTGGATCATTCCATAATTTTTTCAGAATTTAAAAATGTGTAAAAGTATTTTTAAACATTTTTAACAAATCAAATAAGTGTAAAATTCATAAAAAATACCAAAACACAAAAATAAATTGAGAAAAAATGAAAATCAGAAAGAGAATAATCAAAAATATTTTTCATAATTTTTTCAGATTTTTTGGACTAAAAATGAATTTTCTATGATTTCTTGAAATTTAAAACAATTAAAATATAAAACCCAGAAAAAGAAAATAAAAGAAAAAGATGTGGACCATTGGATGAGAGTCAAAACGCGTTAGTAATCAAATCCAAAGGATTTGGCGTGCTGTGCATATCATGGTCTTTACTGAATAAAGCACTGAATCAAATGTAAAATCCGAAATTCAAAAAATACAAATGGTACGCTTTCATTGGTTAGAAGGTAACATGTTGGTCATCTTCAACATCTAGCCTCACAAATTGCAGGTCTCTCAAACTGTAAAATCAGAAGCTTAGACCTATGCCATTCGCTTCGTTTCTTCAAGACAAAGACAACCACACCTTCGCGCTCAATTTATATAAACTATAACTCAAGCAATTTGGAAAGAAAGTTTTGATAGGGGATTTGAAAATTCATGGTCAAAACGTGCTTCCAAATGAAAGTGAATGTTGCGACTAGAACCAGGGCAATGAGAGCAACACAATGATACCAATGTTTTGAAGAATTGATGAAGGAATCTACCTATTGAAGTTTAGTTGCAGAGCTCTGAAACTGGACTTCAATGGAGCAATGTAGGGCATGATTCTTGAATGTAATTGTATTGTTAGGTTCAGAGAAGATCAAGGAAGGTGAATTGATGGACAAAATGGATTGAAAAAGGCTTGAGAATAGGATTCGAAGTAGCTGAATTCTGAGTTGTGAAGCAAGTTTGGCAGGGTGATTCTGGCTATCTAAGCTTGGGAAATTGAATAGGGGATGACCCTCTATTTATAAGGAATCAAATGGAATTCTCAAGTGTGTGGAATGATTCAAATTGGAGGGAAAACGTGTGAACCTAATACACGAGCAAAGTGTGATCTGATTTGTATCAAAACTCATCAAATCCTTGCGTTTCAAGGCTCTAATCCACTTTGGTAACTTGGTTAAACATGTTTAGATCATAAACGCATGCTAATTTGATGTTTAAAGGCCAAAACATGGATTTCAAATTCTGACTTATGGTGAAACTTCAGTTTCAAGTTACCAAGTTCATTCCAATGGCATTTCCACCTCAAGGAGTCTTAGGGAAAAATTCTTGATGCTTTGGAAAGATGAGGTAACAAGCTTTGCAATGGAAAAGGAATGGAATATAATGGATGCTTGAGATGAAAGTTACATGGAGTCAAAGTTTAAGAAAAAGAGTTGACTTTTCATACTTAGAAATATTTCAATCTCTTCTTAAAAAATGACCTATAATCTCCTGCATCCAAACATGGCCTTGCACCTTGAATTTCCTCTTGATCAAAAAATATGGAATGAAGTATACCTCTTGAATGACATTTTTAAATTTGAACCAATCAAAATCTCCAAAAATTGAGCAAGTTATGACTTGTTGAAGTTGGCCAAAAATCATGAAATGACCTATAATCTTTTGCATTCTCAAGGCAACTTCCATCAATTTTTTCATTTTACTCATAAAAGAAGGCATGAATTACACATATTTAGGATCATCATGAAAAAAGAATGGGTACAAGGTGATAGAAATTGACCAAGTTATGACCATTTGAAGTCACATAGGGAAAATTGGGGATTCATCTGGGTGACTTGTAATATTTCTTCTTCACTAAGTTCCTTCCACATGAAAACTCTTTGGAACTTTTGAAGTGATTTGTTGGTAACTCTTTGAAGAGAAGAATTATTTTGGAATCACTCAAAAATATCAAAAGATGAGCAAGATATTCCCCTCTGAAGTTCAAAACCCTAGCTTCTAGATTAAGAGAAAGCTTGGTGGAACTTTGCCAAGTTTGAACAAACTTTTTGTGCCCATATTCTTCCTTTGTGAATAGAATTTGTTGAGTATGGGGATGAGGACTCATGGCCACCAAAAATACTTCCATACCAACTTTAAAACAACTTCATTGGTGAGGTTTGAATCTCTCAAGCTTTGATTAGGGCATGGAAATAAACTCATGAACCCATGATACAACTTGCTAATCATTATTGCCTTTACCTAAATTATTAACAAGTAAGACAAACCAATATTGTATTTGTTGATTTAGAGCAAAATATAAAATCAAAATATCCATGTTCACCAAAGAAAATAAGTCAAGGTGCTTGGTAATTCCTCAGAAGAGCAAGGCTAAAGATAAGGAGAAGAACCAAAAGCCCTAATGTGATTTTGTGGTGATTGAAACAATATGGTATGATGAATGGATCTTAGGGGAAAAAATTGGGGTACAACAAACAAGAATTGGAAATGTTGGCCCCAGAAGACGGTCAAAGTATTTGTTCCAACCTTGAGCAGTAACATCTTCATACAGATTGAAGCCATTTTCTTGCAAGCTTTCAAAGTCAGTAATCAGTTCTGAAGGAACTTCCAGATTATCAATGGGAGTGAGTAGCGTTCTGTAAGGTTCTTCGTACTGTTCCACTGAAGCAGATTCCTGAGTACTAATGATTTGGACGCTTCAAGAAGCCATTGTTCACACAAGATTTGAGGAAGATGAAAGGGGTTTTTGAAAATACGAACTTCAAACGATATAAAGTATTTAGAGAGTAAAAAGAAGTGAATGTAAAAAGTGAGATTTGAGTTTAAATAGATTTTCTTGAAAGCGTAAACAGTAAGAGAGAGAAATAATTAGTCATGATTATAAGCACTAATGACAACTGAAATTAGGGGATTCAAAAAGATAATGGAACGGTTTCCCATGACATGTGTCTCAATGCACCCAATCAGCGCTTTTGACCTTTCAGAAAGGTGAACACATGTTCAGCCTCAGAAAGTAGCTGATGAATGGACGAGAACTGTTTGATTATGTGAACAACACACTTCTATCCTTGAAATGAAATATTCAGATCTTCATGGATAAATTCTGATGCAATATGTACTTCTAAAACTCTGAAGACAGGTTGATCAGTAGTTCACAGAAAATAACAATGTTCTGAAGGTTAAGATATGCAAATAAAATATTTTATTCTGGACATATCTTAATGCTGAGATGGTTCAGAATGAAGTTAAACCTATCTTCAGAAAGAGGTTTTGTAAAGACATCAGCCCATTGATGGTCTGTGTCAATGAATTTTAAGTTAAGAATCCCTTTCTGAATATAGTCCCTAATAAAATGATGTTTTATTTCTATATGCTTAGCCCTAGAATGCAAAATTGGATTCTTGCTGAGACAAATAGCAGAAGTATTGTCACAGAGGATAGGAATGTTACTCTCAAATATGTTGAAGTCTTCAAGTTGACTTTTCATCTAGAGAATTTGCGTGCCACATCCAGCAACTGCTATGTATTCAACTTCTGTTGTTGATAGTGTTATTGTGCACTGTCTCTTGCTGGTCCATGAGATCAGATTTTCTCCCAGAAACTAGCAGCTTCCAGAAGTGCTTTTGCGTTCTATTTTGTCTCCAGCAAAGTCAGCATCACAATATTCTACTAAGCTGTAATCATTTGATTTTCTATCAAACAAACCCAGATTAGTAGTACCTTTCAGATACATGAAAATTCGCTTAACTGATGTTAAGTGAGATTCTCTAGGATCTGATTGGAATCTAGCACATAAGCAAACACTAAATAAAATTCCAGGCCTTGAATCCGTCAGATAGAGGAGAGAACCAATCATACCTCTGTAGACCTTATGTTCTACATTTTTACTTACCTCTTCCTTTTCCAGAATGCACGTGGGATGCATTGGGATTTTTGAGGGCTTACATTCTGAGAGATCAAATTTCTTCAGAAGTTATCTGACATATTTGCTCTGATGAATGTAAGTTCCTTCTGGAGTTTGGTTTATCTGAATGCCCAGAAATAATTTGAGTTCCCCCATTAAGCTCATCTCAAACTATGCCTGCATACATTTAGCAAACTCTCTTCCCAAAGAGTGTTTAGTAGATCCAAAGATGATGTCATCAACATAAATATGACATACTAACATGTCATTCTTAACTGTCTTACAGAATAAGGTTGTGTCCACTTTCCATCTGGTGAATTCCTTTTCTAACAGGAAGATACTTAGTCTTTCATACCAAGCTCTGGGAGCTTGTTTCAGACTATAGAGTGACTGCGATAGTTTGAAAACATATTCTGTATTTTTGGAATTCTCGAAACCAGGAGGTTGGTGCACATATACCTCTTCATCTATATAGCCATTTAAGAATGCACTTTTGACATCCATCTGATAAAGAGTGATGCCTTTGTTTACAGCAAATGATATTAAGAGTCTGATAGATTCTAACCTGGAGACTGGAGCAAAGGTTTCTGTATAGTCTATCCCCTCTTGCTGACTATAACCTTGTGCCACTAGTCGTGCTTTGTTTCTGATGACTTCTCCTTGTTTGTTCAGTTTGTTTCTGAACACCCACTTTGTTCCAATGACGTTGAATCCTTTTGGTTTGGGAACCAGATCCCATACGTCATTTCTGGTGAATTGATTTAGTTCTTCTTGCATCTCCAGAATACAGTCATTGTCTAGAAGTACTTCATCAATAGTTCTTGGTTCAATCAGGGAGACTAGTCCCATGAGGGATTCTTCAGAGTTTCTGAATGTTGATCTGGTTCTGATTGGATGATCTTTATTTCCTAGTATTGTATCTTCTGGGTGATCAATGCTGCTTCTGGATAGTCTTTTCTGGAGTTGATCAAAATAAAGTGTTAGATTGCTTGCAGTAACTCTTTCTGATGTTGAGGGAGTGTCTCTGTTAAGAACTTCTGATGGGTTGTATTTAGTAACTGTGAGTTCAACTTCCATACCTGCAAGGAATTCACTCTGCTTTGACTTATGAGAGTCAAGCTTATCATCAAACCTAACACATATTGACTCTTCAACAATCTTTGTTTTTGTATTGTATACTTTGTACCGTCTTGAGCGTTCAGAGTATCCTAACATAATACACTTTTGTGCTTTAGAGTCAAACTTGTTCAAATAATTTTTTTGTATTCAGAATAAAGCATGTGCATCCAAATGGATGAAAATAAGAAATGTTGGGCTTTTTGTTCTTCAACAATTCATATGGAGTCTTTTCCATATTAGGTCTTATGGAGATTCTATTCTGAATGTAACACGCTGTGTTAATTGCCTCTGCCCAGAAGATCTTAGAAATGTTAGTCTCATTGATCATGGTTCTGGCCATGTCTTGCAATATTCTATTCTTTCGTTCTACAACTCTATTTTGTTGGGGAGTTCTAGGACAAGAGAAGTCATGAAAAATGCCTTTTTCATTAAAATATAATTCAAAATTTTTATTTTCAAATTCTCCACCATGATCACTTCTGACTTTGACAATTCTAAGATCCTTTTCATTCTAAACTTGATTGCAGAAGGTAACAAACACAGAGTGTGACTCGTCCTTGTGTCTTATGAACTTTACCCATGTCCATCTGCTATAGTCATCTACGATTACTAACCTATACTTCTTGCCACTGACTGAAGCGGTTTTTACTGGTCCAACTAAGTCAATGTGCAGAAGTTCTAATGGCTTAGAGGTGGAAACAACATTTTTGGATTTGAAAGCAGGTTTTGCAAATTTGCCTTTCTGACATGCTTCACACAGAGCATCTGAGCTGAACTTCAATTTTAGAAGTCCTCTGACCAGATTAAGTTTGTTAATCTGAGATATTTTTCTCATACTAACGTGCCCCAATCTTCTGTGGCAGACCCATTGCTCATTGTTAACAGAAAGTAGGCATTTTACATTCGGACTCTTTAGTTCAGAAAGTTTTATTTTATAAATGTTGTTTTTCCTCTTTCCATTAAATAGGATAGTCCCATCTTTCTAACTAACAGCTTTGCATGAATTTTGATTGAAGATTATATCATAACCATTATCACTTAATTGACTTATGGATAACAAGTTATGCATTAATCCATCAACTAATAATACATTATTTATAGAGGGAAGATTTCCATTACCTACTATTCTAGAGCCAATGATCTTTCCTCTCTGATTACCACCAAAGCCCACGTAGCCTCTAGGTTTAAGTTCCAGGCTTTGGAACATATGCCTTCTTCCCGTCATGTGTCGCGAGCAGCCAGAGTCCAGGTACCATGATTGGTGTCTTAGCCTTGCTGCTAAAGATATCTGCTACATGTATAATTTTATCCTTAGGTACCCACATTTTCTTGGGTCCTGATTTGTTAGTTTTAACAAAATTCTGATTGAATTTTGGTTTGACAGAATAATCACTACTTGTGTATTTTATGTCATGTGTGTGCCTATATATAAAATGTGAATTGAGTGGTGTGTGTTTTATAACTAAGTTCATGGCATTTTTTGGTGTAGATACCTTACCTTGATATCCTATCCCTTTTCTGCCATTTTTGCTAACTCCATAGGTCATTGACGCCATCTTGCTTTTGTCTATATTTTTAACTAGAAACTTCTGAAAGCTGTGATCATACTCTTTGATGATCTCATCAGCATTAATGGGAGTTTCAGAGATTGTTTCCTTCTGAGAGTTTTGTAAATCATTTTCTAATTTTGAATTTTTTTCTTTTAACTCATAATTCTCTAATCAGAGACTCTCAGTATTTTCAGAATCAGAGGCAAGATTCCTTTTCAGGTTTCTAAAATTGACTCTGATTTGATGATACCTTTCCAGAATTTCATTTAGGCTTTCTGCAAGTTCATCCTTAGTAAAATTTATGGTAAAATCAGGAAATACCTCTTCAATGTCTGATTCTGAGTCTGAACCAGAAGCTTCATTGTCTTCTGATACGTTTGCCATGAGAGCTATGTTTGCTCTTTCATCATCTAATTCTGAGTCAGCTTCAGAGGTGTCAAAATCATCCCATGTAGCCATGAGGCTTTTCTTCTTTTCCTTGAAGAACTTCTTTTTGGACTTTTCCTTCTGAAGCCTTGGGCAGTCACTTTTGTAGTGCCCTTGCTTGTTACACTCATAGTAGATGATGTCCTTGTTATTTGTCTTTCTGTATCCTGAAGAACCTTCAGATCTTCTGTGTCCAGACGAAGACTCAGACTTTCTGTATCTGGAGGAGGATTCATTCTGATTCTATGATCTTCTAGGAGTTCTGAATTTCCTTTGTCTCTGCTTCCACAGTTGGTTCACCCTTCTGGAGAGGAGAGACAATTCATCTTCTTCTAATGAGGATCCATCAGAAGTTTCTTCCACAGCCTGCAAAAACCATAGAGTCATATTTTCTGTTAGATTTTAAAGCTAATGGCTTACCTTGCTTTTGAGGCTCATCTTCCTCTAGCTCTATCTCGTGACTTCTGAGGGAGCTAACAAGTTCCTCTAGAGAAATTTTGTTGAGATCTTTGTCTAGCTTAAGTGCTGTGACCATTGGCCTCCATTGTTTGGGCAAGCTTCTGATGATCTTCTTAACGAGATCTATAGTGGAAAACCCTTTGTCAAGAACCTTCAATCTGATAACGAGAAAACATATCGTATAATTAACATACTTTTTACCGATTTTATATTCCATTAAGTCGTCTAACCCTCGATTATTCCGAGATTATTTGTCTTTTTTGCAGGTGTGACACTTGTCAACTCAAATCAATGAAAAAGGACAACATGAAGAAAACTAGACGAAAAACAAAGAGAAAAAGAATAAAAAAATACAAAGTGTGGACTTCTGGATGCCTGACGGTCGTCACGCCCCTGTGACGGACGTAACACCCCACAACATAACCAAACGCTCGTCACACCCCTGTGACGAGCGTAAGACACCACTTCAGCGTGTGACGACCGTCACCCACCTGTGACGACCGTCACGCGCGTGAAGGCGGACGTTGCGCATAATTGAAGACGTGGGCGTGAAGGGCAGACTACTTCTCCCGGTTTCCACTGAATCTCCTATTTTATTGCCACAACTACTCCTCCTCCTAGAATTTCTCCACGTAGACTTCCTCAAGAATTCAAAATTAAAACTGCTGATTTTTCCTGCTATATATATGAATACCAAGGCACAGTCCAAGGGTCGAAGAATTTTACTCAGCAAATACTTATTTTATTTTTACAGTTATTTCCAAATTATTTTGTTTTGCAATTCTGCTTTCAATTCCCTGTAATTTTCATTCAAGCCTTAGTTTCTATTTTTAAGTGTTAATTCTTTTTACAAGAATTAACACGAATTTCTACTGCAAGTCAAGCATGAAGATTTGGATTACTGTATGACCTCAAGATTACTATAGCATCTGTAATTCCAGGTTTTTTTTATATTGCAATTATTATTTATTCGTTTTCTATAATATGCCAATTATTGCCATGAATTGTATTTTGAACTTATTTACTGTTAAGTTAATTATGTCTGGCTAAATTACTAATACCGGTATGTGACCGTAAGAACTGAAAGAATTCAATAAGACCTTGGCCAAAAATATTTATAAAACAATTTCTGGTTTCCAATTTCCAATATCAATTTAACTATCCTTGTCACGAGAGTGAGAGGTTAATTAACACGATTTTGCCACGAGAGTGGGAAATTAATTAAGGCAAGAACCTGCATGCGAGAGCTGTGGTTCAACCCAGATAGTGGTAACGAAGCATTGATTTTTAAATACACGAGAGTGTTTTAATAAATTAATTAAATTCAAATTGTTTTCAAAAAGTGTTCTTAAATTTAAAGTGCATCCACTAGGTTTAGTAGCATGACTTATTTCATAAACACGAGAGTGTATGTCTCAGGTTTTTAAACAATTAGCTTTTACCGAAATACTTTATAGGCCAAGCGATTCATTGAATTCCCTAAGTCCGATTATCACATACCGGTATAATTAGTACTATTACTTTTAAAACAAAACTGTCTACCCCAAACATCGAATATTCATCGCTTAGTTAGACAAAACTGTAGCATTAGATCGTATGCGATTGATACACAGTCTTTGTGGGTTCGATAATCTTTTAAAACTAGAACGACTAAACTGTATACTTGCAGTTAGTATCCCGATAGACTCATAAAGTCCCGATTAAGTTTTTGGCGCCGTTGCCGGGGACTGGTAGTCAATTAATTACGATTCTTCTGTTGCGCGTTTAGACTAAGCAACAGACACCCTTTGTCGATTTGTATGCCAAGGACTCGCTCACAAGGCGAACCACTTGACAAACCAACGGACGAACCTAAACGCATTCTTTCCGTAAGACGTGCAGTCAGGGATTACTGTTTAACTCACGCTATTCCTTTACCCAAACCAGAAATCAAGATTGATTCCGAAACTGATTCTAATTCTTCCTCTGAAACCGAAACCAATCCAGAATTAGACATGGCCGAAGAACAAAGGACCCGTCCACTGAAGGAGTACGCAGCTCCATCACAACAAGAGCCCCATAACAGCATTGCTGCTCCAGCAATAAACCGAAATGATTTCGAGTTAAAGTCATCATTGATATCAGCTATCCAACAACGCCAATTCTCTGGAGATCCTTCTGAGGATCCGAATGAACACCTTACGAAATTCGTTCAATTTGCCGACACAGTTATAGCGAATGGTGTTAGTAAAGATGCTATTAGATTACGTCTTTTTCCTTTCTCACTAAGAGATAGAGCTTGGGCTTGGTTGCAATCCTTGCCATCCAATTCCGTCACTACATGGGAAGGACTGAAGATCGTATTCTTAGCACGATACTTTCCCCCAAGCAAGACCGCTGCACTAAGAGCCCAAATCAACGGATTTAGGAAGAAGGATACTGAATCACTATTCGATGCATGGGAGCGCTACAAAGATATAATGCGAATGTGCCCACATCACAGACTAGAAAAATGGCTGATAATCCACACGTTTTATAATGGACTCTTGTACAACACAAGACTATCTATAGATGTCGTCGCAGGTGGTACACTGATGGACAAGCCTTATGACGAAGCTAATCAACTCATTGAAAACATGGCTCAAAACCACTATCAGTGGGGAGGAGAAAGAACATCTGTGGAGAAAACTCAAACCAAAGGCGGGATGTACGAGATTAGTAGCCTAGATAAAGTTAATGCTAAGGTAGATGCTCTTACCCAAAAGATAGAACGCTTGACCTTACCTCCTGCAGCTACCGTAGCTGCAGTTACCCCAAGCTGCGAAGTTTGTGGAGTACCTGGTCATATTGGAACCGAGTGTCAAATCCTAGCAGGAATAACGACTGATCAGGTAAATTACGCTCAAGGAAATCCTTATGCCAATACCTATAACCCTGATTGGAAGAACCATCCTAATTTCTCGTACAAGAACAATAATGCTTTATATGCACCTGGCCAAGCACCTGCTGTACCTCCAGGGTATCAAAAACCCGCCGGTAATGTTCCTAAGAAATCTAACCTTGAAATCCTAATGGAAAATTTTATCGCTAATCAAGCCCAACAAAACAAAGAATTCCTCAATCAAAATGTTCACACCGGTGAACAACTAAAGCTATTAGCAAACAAGGTAGATGCCCTAGCCACTCACAACAAAATGTTAGAAACCCAAATCTCCCAAGTAGCACAACACCAAGCTAGTTCTTCCGCACCTGCTGGGACATTTCCTGGACAGCCACATCCTAATCCCAAAGGACATGCAAATGCTATTACATTAAGAAGTGGGACAGCCCTTGATGGACCGATAGATCCTAGACTCCAAAACCCGACCATGTACCAAAAGCCCGAAAAGGAAATAGAGAAGCCGAAAGATCAAACTGAAAAGGTAGAGGAAGACGCGAATGAGGATAGAGAGGCCTCAGAAAAACAATATGTGCCTCCACCACCATACAAACCACCAATTACATACCCTCAAAGACTTGCAAAATCTAAGAATGAGGGACAATTCAAGAAATTTGTAGAACTTCTGAAACAACTAAACGTCACTATTCCATTTACGGAAGCTATAACCCAAATGTCGTCATATGCTAAATTCCTAAAAGAAACATTGGCTAATAAGAAAAAAATCGTTGAAAACGAAACCGTAATGTTAACTACCGAATGTAGCGCCATAATTCAAAATAACATGGCTCCGAAGCTAAAAGATCTTGGTAGTTTCTCCATACCATGTGTAATTGGAAAATCTGTCATAGACAAAGCTCTATGCGATTTAGGAACCAGTGTCAGTCTAATGCCATTATCTATTTGCGAAAAGCTCAAATTAGGCGACATGAGACCTACCAAGATGTCCTTACAACTAGCTGATAGATCAGTCAAATTTCCTGTTGGAATGCTAGAAAACATTCCTGTCCAAATAGGACAATTTTACATACCGACTGACTTTATAATAATGGACATCAAGGAATATTCAAACATTCCCATCATACTAGGAAGACCATTTTTAGCGACTGCAGGAGCCATCATTGACGTCAAGAAAGGAAAACTTACCTTTGAGGTAGGAGAAGAAAAAGTAGAATTCATTCTTTCCCAATTATTTAAAGCCCCTGCTATAGACGACTCATGTTGTCTCCTAGATATCATTGATGAATGTGTCAAAGAACTCGAATGCCAAGAGGACACCTACTCTGAGATGCTGAAAATTCAGATACCAACTGTCCTCAAGAAAGAAGACTGGAAACAAGAACACTTAGATGCCAACCTAAGCGAATGTTTAGCCCTAACACCTGATCCTGACTCAACTAATAAGAAACCCGGTATAGAACTTAAAACATTACCCGAAGATCTTAGGTATGAGTTCTTAGATAAAGAACTCGAACGACCAGTTATAGTCAATGCCGAATTAGGAGAGATCGAGACCGAAAAACTTCTTAGTGTGTTAAGGAAATATCCAACCGCGTTAGGCTATAATATCTCAGATCTCAAAGGAATAAGCCCTTCTCTCTGTATGCACCGCATAATGCTGGAGGACCACTGCAAGACTTCTAGAGAACATCAGAGATGGATAAATCCTATCCTAAGTGAAGTCGTTAAGAAGGAAGTGCAAAAACTACTAGAGGCAGGCATCATATACCCAATATCAGATAGCAACTGGGTCAGTCTAGTTCATGTGGTGCCTGAGAAGGGAGGTGTTACAGTTATAACAAATACAAAAGGCGAATCGGTAGCGCAACGTACGCAAACAGGATGGAGAATGTGTATCGATTATAGGAAACTAAACAAAGCTACACGCAAAGACCATTTCCCATTACCATTCATTGATCAAATACTTGAGCGTTTAGCCAAACATTCCCATTTCTGTTATCTTGATGGATACTCAAGATTCTTTCAAATTCCCATTCATCCTGACGATCAAGAGAAAACTATGTTCACATGTCCCTATGGTACCTTTGCATACCGGAGAATGCCATTTGGACTATGTAATGCGCCTGCAACTTTCCAACAATGCATGATGGCGATCTTCGCAGATTTCTTAGACAGAATCATGGAAGTATTCATGGACGATTTCTCTGTCTGTGGAGAGAGTTTTGACGGATGTTTAACAAATCTTGAATTAGTACTGCAACACTGTGTTAATGTCAACCTAGTGCTCAACTGGGAAAAATGTCACTTCATGGTGAGACAAGGAATTGTGTTGGGTCACATTGTATCAAACAGGGGGATTGAAGTTGACAAAGCAAAGATCGACATTATCAAAAACCTTCAACCACCCTAAAAAGTTAGAGAAATACGAAGTTTTCTAGGACACGCGGGTTTTTACCGACGTTTCATAAAAGATTTCTCTAAAATCACCAAGCCACTAACTGAGCTATTAATGAACGCATTCGAGACACTAAAAGAGGCCTTAATATCGACACCTATTATGCAACCTCCTGATTGGAATTTACCGTTTGAAATCATGTGCGATGCGAGCGACTATGCTGTAGGCGCAGTCCTAGGACAACGCAAAGAAAAGAAGCTTCACGCTATCTACTACGCAAGCAGAACGCTTGATCCCGCACAAATGAATTACGCCACTACGGAGAAGGAACTCTTAGCTGTGGTATTCGCATTGGACAAATTTCGTTCCTACTTAGTAGGTGCTAAAATCATTATTTATACGGATCATGCTGCGATCCGATACCTACTAAGCAAGAAGGATGCCAAACCGCGATTACTCAGATGGATCTTACTCTTACAAGAGTTTGACTTAGAAATAAAAGACAAAAGAGGAACTGAGAACGTGGTAGCTGACCATTTATCGAGATTAGATGAAATCCAAACCGAGAATGTTCCCATAAATGAAGATTTCCCTTATGAACGCCTCATTGCCAAACTAGAGACATACCCTACCGACAGTTCAGATCCTCATAATGAAACTTTCACAACTGCGGTAGTAGAATCCATTTGTACTAATACCACATTACCATGGTACGCTGACTTCGTCAACTATTTAGCTGCCGGTGTTTTACCACCTGATTTGACGTACCAACAGCGGAAGAAATTTTTCCATGACCTTAAACACTACTTTTGGGATGAACCACTGCTCTTTAAACGAGGCGCCGATGGTATCTACCGTCGCTGCGTTCCTAATGATGAAATAAACCACGTCATTTCCCATTGTCATTCCACCCCTTGTAGTGGACACGCTAGTACATCGAAAACTTGTGCAAAAATACTTCAAGCTGGTTTCTTTTGGCCTACCTTATGGAAAGACGTCCACGTAGCAATTATGAACTGCGATAGATGTCAACGCACAGGAAATATATCTAGACGTGACGAAATGCCGTTAAAAGGAATCCTCGAAGTGGAAGTTTTTGATGTGTGGGGAATTGATTTCATGGGACCTTTCCCCACATCCTTTGGAAATAAATATATTTTGGTCGCCGTCGACTATGTATTAAAATGGATTGAAGCCATCGCCGCACCCACAAATGACACACGTGTGGTACTAAAACTATTCAAGAATATTATCTTCCCACGATTCGGTGTACCAAGACTAGTGATCAGCGATGGTGGCTCCCATTTTATCTCTAGAATCTTCGAAAGGTTTCTTTCCAAATATGGCGTTAAACACCGCATAGCCACACCTTACCATCCTCAAACAAGTGGACAAGTGGAAGTGTCGAATAGGGAGATCAAACAAATACTTGAGAAAACCGTAGCCACATCCAGAAAAGACTGGTCCTCCAAGCTCAACGATGCTCTTTGGGCATACCGGACAGCTTTCAAAACTCCTATCGGAACAATGCCGTTCAAGTTAGTTTATGGAAAATCTTTTCATTTTCCAGTAGAATTGAATATAAAGCTTATTGGGCGATAAAAACCCTTAACTTAAACTATAAGAGTGCTGGCGAGAAACGAGTTTTAGATATCCATGAACTGGAAGAATTGCGTTTAGACGCTTATGAAAATGCTAAAATTTATAAAGAACGAACAAAAAAATGGCACGGTAAGCGTATCTCGCAGAAAGACTTTAAGGAAGGAGACATCGTACTCCTATTCAACTCTAGACTAAAACTTTTCCCGGGAAAATTACGTTCCAGATGGTCCGGACCGTTCGAAATTAGCAAAGTTTTCCCAAGTGGGGCGATAGAAATTAAAAGTAGTTCTATCGAACCATTCATTGTTAATGGCCAGCGCTTAAAGCACTATTTTAACGTCGACAATATCGACTTCTCAGCTTATCTTCAGTTAAGTGAGCCGCCTACCCCTTTACCTATCTGAATAGGTATTTAATGTCGAGCCGTCGACATAAAATAAAGGCGCTTCGTGGGAGGCAACCCATGTTTTTACTTTAATTATTTTTCTGCTTTAATATGTTTTTATTTTCTTTTCTTTTATTTTTCTTAATCTTTAAAATGTTTTCATTATTGCATTTCTTACTCTTTTTCTATTTTTCTTCTACTTTTATTTTTCCTTTTTATCTCTCTTTTTCCTTTTAATTTAACTTTGACAATTTCCTAACCCGAAAATACTTACTTAATTTCCTTTTCTTTCAAACATTTTTCAAATATTTTCAGGGGGGTAATTCTTTTTCTTTCACATCTCGCGCTATGGATTGTGCTAACTTCATGAATGTCAAATTGCGAAGCCGACACCAGAGAAGAAGGTTTGCAGATCTGGGTGACCGGGAGATGTGTCCTACTATATATGCAGATGATCGTGCTATGGCTGCCCTTGGCATTCGCGAGAGTGTCATGTACCTGTTGCACCAGATTGGTTGGGACACTGCCCCTATCCGTCGGAGGTTCTGTACCTACAAAAGGCTGACTCTGGAGTTTCTCAGCACCTTGAGTTTCATTCCAAATCATGGAATGGGATTCAACCGTGGGTTGATTACATTTAGAATGTTTAACATGGACTAAACTTACAACCTGCGAGAGTTTAGCCAGCTTCGTGGGTTCCCTTTTGGACCCGATGTTATTACCATGACACAAGAGAACCTTTTACCTGTATCTGAGCTTGACTTTTTCTGGGGAAGCATAGCGGGTGTTAACCATCCTGAGCCGTCAGATCTGTACTCTGAATGCATTCATAACCCAGCTATCAGGTATTTCCACAAGATCATAGCCCACACTATCTTCGACAAATAGCAAAATGTCACCTTTGTATCCCGCGATGAGTTGTTTATCATGTATTGTGCATCTCAAAACCGTTCGGTGAACGGTGAAGCTTATATGCTCGCGAACATGGAGCGGATCATACAGACCCCAAATGCGCCGATTTTGTTAGGTGGGTTAGTTACCATGCTGTCTAACGCCATTGGACTCCGCCGACCTATGCTCGGTTTTGCTCCGCTTTATGGCATAATGCCAATGGACATTGATTTTTGTTTCAACACTAGCATGATTGGAAACCTTGGACCAGATTCATTTGACTTGCTAGTTAATCATCAGATCGTCCATCATTTTAAGCTGCCTGACCCAAGAACCAGTGTGCACAACCGGGATAATTAGTTGTTTGATCTTCACTACCCTGCTTCACCACCCTCTTCACCATCTACAGTCGACATCTATGAAGTTCCTAACAATGCTAATGCTGAAGAAGATCCTGCTACACCACCAGGCTACCATGATCTCCCTGATCCTTGGGAACAGGAGGCTACTTCCGCCGAGACCGTGCCTCAAGCTCCTGAGACTACTCCACCTCCACCTGCTGCTACCCTGGACTCCCTACATGCGGCCATTACGGACATGCGGGGTGAGCTGACTTCCCTTAGGGTGGATTTCATTTCCTTCATGGACTTGGTGACTGATCAGTTGGATTATATGCATCAGCATTTGTTTCCACCACCCCGTGGCTAGATTTTCCATCGTTATCTCCTTGCTTTCTCTCTTACATTTTTACGTACAGTGAGGACACTGTAAATTTCTGTGTGGGAGGGATTTTTAGCTATTTTTAGTTTAGTTATTATTTCAACATTATTTCAGCATTATCATCATTTTTACTTTGAAACAATTTGTTATGCATTTATTAAATTGAAGTTTATTTTTATTTCTTTCCCAATTTCCTGTTTACTGTTTACTGTCTATGTTTTATTTACTGTTGTTATTTACTGCTATTTACTGTCTATTTTCGTTAGACTTAAAAACTCTAATTATTTAACATAATCAATTAAAACAAACATTTCAAATAAACAAAATATATATATATATATATATATATATATATATATATATATATATATATATATATATATTATATATATATATATATATATATATATATATATATATATATATATATATATATATATATAAATTCTTCAAAACAAAATTCCAATTACCAAGAGAAATAATAATAATAAACTCATCAACGGTCCTGTAACGGATCTTTCAATTAAGACTTTGTCTGCGTTACGACCGTCACGCCCCTGTGACGAGCGTAACGTGCCTTTTTGCTTTGTGACGAGCGTCACAATCCTTTGACGACCGTCACACAGACAAAAACCAACGGCTGTTACAGAGAACCGTTCCAACCTTCTTCCTTATAAACCCATATTTTTTTTTCCTTCTCCATTATCACCACACCACACGAAAAATCACCTAGTCAATCCAGTTTCTTTCCAATTTCTAAACTTCCAACGCCAAATTAACATCCTCACAATCTCCCATTCTCACATCCCCAAATCAAATCCTTTATCACCATGGCAAACAACCCAAACGCTCAAGTTATCAATTTCAGAATCGGCGAACCTGGGGAGAATCAACGAGCAAAGTATCAAAAATTCCAACGTCGAGGTCTCCAACCCACAAGGTACGTTGACATCGACTGCCTCCGAATTTTGGGACTACTCGACAGTGTCCGCCGATTAATACAAAGCGTGGATTTGTGGAACCTCTGTCGCGAACCAAGACCAATCTACGAAACTCTCACTCTTGAGTTCTTGAGTTCGTTCGTTTACCTCACTCCGCCGGGTGTCACAAACCAATTATCAGGCGTGGCAAAATTTCGCATGTTTGGAGTTGAGCATCAGTTGCCTCAATCTGACATCGCGAGGCTTATGGGATTTTGTTCGGACGAAGGTGCTCATTTTCGGGTACCGGACAGTTTTAATGAGGAGGCTTTCAACTTGTGGCACAGTTTAACGAACATCCGTGCCGGGTCCTACGACCACCTCAATGCTACCCACATCCACAATCCGGCCATCCGCTACTTTCATCGCATTCTTAGTAACACCATTTTCGCCCGCGACAGCAACCATAAGCTCAACTCCAAGGAGCTCTTCTTTCTACATTGTGTGTTCACTGGGCAAAAGATAAATGCCGCCTCGTTCCTGCTTGCTCACATCCACTCTATTTGTGCTAGAGGTGGAAAACCTTTCTATTTCGGAGGGCTGGTTACTTCTATTGCCATTGGTCTGAATTATGGTGCTGCTCTTGCAACCTTGCCTTCTATGGCACCGGCTTTGCTAACCTTGGATCACTGCAAAGCCGCGCACCTCATCTACGAGCGGGAAGACGGCAGATTCCACCCCGTAATTAGGAATACCGTCTATCAGAATATCATCTTGCCGAACAGGGACCGAATCGATCCAAGTAACCGAGCAAACTGGTTGTTCGACCCTGAAGTCCCCGCAGAGCCTGCACCTGCCCACGAAGACCAAGCTGCAGCCGCCGCAGACGATATACAAGAAGAGTTGGATAGTGCTCCGCCTGTCCACGACATCCCTGGATCCTCATCTGCACCTCCCCCTATCAATCTTGAAGACATCCTCCGCGCCCTCCACATGCAAAATCAAATGAATGCGGCGCTTGAAAGGAGGCAAGCTGAGCAGTTTGAGTCTCTGTGCGCCCAAAACGCTCAGATCTTGACTGGGCAGCGAAACATGAATGAGAGGTTGGATGAGGCGCTGTCAGAGCTTAACGCCTTGAGGATAGATATGAACACCTATGGCCTCCAAGACACCGACGCTGAAGCCACTCCTACCAGACGCTCTCGCACAAGGAGCAGAGGACGGGGTCACCAGTAGTTTGTCTTTCTTTAATTTCTTTGTAATTTGTTATTTTTTTTCTGTTTTATTTCTTTTCACTTTCGTCTTTTTAATTGTACTTCCCCGCATATATACCACAACATTGAGGACAATGTCGGATTTTGTGTGGGAGAGGTACCTTTCAATCGTTAATAAAACTAGTAAATTCTTGCGATATGTCTCGATTCAAATTCTTCGCTTTACTTTGCCATACCGAAAAAATTTTATTTTCGCATTAGCCCGACATACCTACTTTAATGAAATCCCAGTTGAGGAAGCCGAAAACGACATAACAAGATCGATATGGTTCTATCACCGTGGACTTCCTACTTACGCGATCCGTTTCAACAACCATTATACCGATATTCAGAGTTTCAAGTTCTAGAAGTAACCCCTAGTAGTTTATAATAGCAGTCAGCACCGTCTTGACACAAACCACGTGGAGAATCGATGAATATAAGTGTTTGATGCCTGATTCTAAAGATATCCTTCATATCTCGCTGCAAAAAGAAAGGAAAATTTGTGTACCAAAACATACGGGCACATATAAGAGCTGAGAAAATAATGAAGAAATCCAATGTTGGTTGGTTCAGAGGTATCTGGTTCTGAACTCGGTAGGGCGTGCTACGGCCCGATCCCCCACAACCTCCAATTCGGATAAAATATGTAGGGTTGCCACATTCATGTACCATACCCCGTGCTAAAGGATCAAAGTCACTAACCGGTTACTCCACTACGTGCGTGCTAAGGCAAAGGGCTTAATGTGATTGCGCCAGAACGAAACCGGTTGAAATAGATACGAGGAACTCCGAGCAGAGTTATAACGGAATTGTTGGATAGCTCGTTTAAAATGGAAGTCTACAGGTAAGCTTTAATGCTTGCGTCATTAGCGTATCTTTAGTGTTTTACTCAAGTATTGGCCGAACCAACGAGGATTTCCCGAAACCACTTTAAAAATCCAAAGGTACGTCATGCTTATGCGCTTGACGAAAACTTGTCCGACCTTTCGAATGACTATTTGCTTGAGGACAAGCAAAGGTTTAAGTATGGGGGAATTTGATAACGAGAAAACATATCGTATAATTAACATACTTTTTACCGATTTTATATTCCATTAAGTCGTCTAACCCTCGATTATTCCGAGATTATTTGTCTTTTTTGCAGGTGTGACACTTGTTGACTCAAATCAATGAAAAAGGACAACATGAAGAAAACTAGACGAAAAACAAAGAGAAAAAGAATAAAAAAATACAAAGTGTGGACTTCTGGATGCCTGACGGTCGTCACGCCCCTGTGATGGACGTAACACCCCACAACATAACCAAACGCTCGTCACGCCCCTGTGACGAGCGTAAGACACCACTTCAGCGTGTGACGACCGTCACCCACCTGTGATGACCGTCACGCGCGTGAAGGAGGACGTTGCGCATAATTGAAGACGTGGGCGTGAAGGGCAGACTACTTCTCCCGGTTTCCACTGAATCTCCTATTTTATTGCCACAACTACTACTCCTCATAGAATTTCTCCACGAAGACTTCCTCAAGAATTCAAAATTAAAACTGCTGATTTTTCCTGCTATATATATGAATACCAAGGCACAGTCCAAGGGTCGAAGAATTTTACTCAGCAAGTACTTATTTTATTTTTACAGTTATTTCCAAATTATTTTGTTTTGCAATTCTGCTTTCAATTCCCTGTAATTTTCATTCAAGCCTTAGTTTCTATTTTTAAGTGTTAATTCTTCTTACAAGAATTAACACGAATTTCTACTGCAAGTCAAGCTTGAAGATTTGGATTACTGTATTACCTCAAGATTACTATAGCATCTGTAATTCCAGGTTTTTTTTATATTTCCAGAATATAGTCATTGTCTAGAAGTACTTCATCAATAGTTCTTGGTTCAATCAGGGAGACTAGTCCCATGAGGTATTCTTCAGAGTTTCTGAATGTTGATCTGGTTCTGATTGGATGATCTTTATTTCCCAATATTGTATCTTCTGGGTGATCAATGCTGCTTCTGGATAGTCTTTTCTGGAGTTGATCAAAATAAAGTGTTAGATTGCTTGCAGTAACTCTTTCTGATGTTGAGGGAGTGTCTCTGTTGAGAACTTCTGATGGGTTGTATTTAGTAACTGTGAGTTCAACTTCCATACCTGCAAGGAATTCACTCTGCTTTGACTTATGAGAGTCAAGCTTATCATCAAACCTAACACATATTGACTCTTCAACAATCTTTGTTTTTGTATTGTATACTTTGTACCGTCTTGAGCGTTCAGAGTATCCTAACATAATACACTTTTGTGCTTTAGAGTCAAACTTGTTCAAATAATTTTTTTGTATTCAGAATAAAGCATGTGCATCCAAATGGATGAAAATAAGAAATGTTGGGCTTTTTGTTCTTCAACAATTCATATGGAGTCTTTTCCATATTAGGTCTTATGGAGATTCTATTCTGAATGTAACACGCTGTGTTAATTGCCTCTGCCCAGAAGATCTTAGAAATGTTAGTCTCATTGATCATGGTTCTGGCCATTTCTTGCAATATTCTATTATTTCATTCTACAACTCTATTTTGTTGGGGAGTTCTAGGACAAGAGAAGTCATGCAAAATGCCTTTTTCATTAAAATATAATTCAAAAATTTTATTTTCAAATTCTCCACCATGATCACTTCTGACTTTGACAATTCTAAGATCCTTTTCATTCTAAACTTGATTGCAGAAGGTAACAAACACAGAGTGTGACTCGTCCTTGTGTCTTAAGAACTTTACCCATGTCCATCTGCTATAGTCATCTACGATTACTAACCTATACTTCTTGCCACTGACTGAAGCGGTTTTTACTGGTCCAACTAAGTCAATGTGCAGAAGTTCTAATGGCTTAGAGGTGGAAACAACATTTTTGGATTTGAAAGCAGGTTTTGCAAATTTGCCTTTCTGACATGCTTCACACAGAGCATCTGAGCTGAACTTCAATTTTAGAAGTCCTCTGACCAGATTGAGTTTGTTAATCTGAGATATTTTTCTCATACTAACGTGCCCCAATCTTCTGTGACAGACCCATTGCTCATTGTTAACAGAAAGTAGGCATTTTACATTCGGGCTCTTTAGTTCAGAAAGTTTTATTTTATAAATGTTGTTTTTCCTCTTTCCATTAAATAGGATAGTCCCATCTTTCTGAAAGTTGTGATCATACTCTTTGATGATCTCATCAGCATTAATGGGAGTTTCAGAGATTGTTTCCTTCTGAGAGTTTTGTAAATCATTTTCTAATTTTGAAATTTTTTCTTTTAACTCATAATTCTCTAATCAGAGACTCTCAGTCTTTTCAGAATCAGAGGCAAGATTCCTTTTCAGGTTTCTAAAATTGACTCTGATTTGATGATACCTTTCCAGAATTTCATTTAGGCTTTCTACAAGTTCATCCTTAGTAAAATTTATGGTAAAATCAGGAAATACATCTTCAGTGTCTGATTCTGAGTCTGAACCTGAAGCTTCATTATCTTCTGATACGTTTGCCATGAGAGCTATGTTTGCTCTTTCATCATCTGATTCTGAGTCAGCTTCAGAGGTGTCAAAATCATCCCATGTAGCCATGAGGCTTTTCTTCTTTTCTTTGAAGAACTTATTTTTGGACTTCTCCTTCTGAAGCCTTGGTCAGTCACTTTTGTAGTGCCCTTGCTTGTTACACTCATAGTAGATGATGTCCTTGTTATTTGTCTTTCTGTATCCTGAAGAACCATCAGATCTTCTGTGTCCAGACGAAGACTCAGACTTTCTGTATCTGGAGGAGGATTCATTCTGATTCTATGATCTTCTAGGAGTTCTGAATTTCCTTTGTCTCTGCTTCCACAGTTGGTTCACCCTTCTGGAGAGGAGAGACAATTCATCTTCTTCTAATGAGGATCCATCAGAAGTTTCTTCCACAGCCTGCAAAAACCATAGAGTCATATTTTCTGTTAGATTTTAAAGCTAATGGCTTACCTTGCTTTTGAGGCTCATCTTCCTCTAGCTCTATCTCGTGACTTCTGAGGGAGCTAACAAGTTCCTCTAGAGAAATTTTGTTGAGATCTTTGTCTAGCTTAAGTGCTGTGACCATTGGCCTCCATTGTTTGGGCAAGCTTCTGATGATCTTCTTAACGAGATCTATAGTGGAAAACCCTTTGTCAAGAACCTTCAATCTGATAACGAGAAAACATATCGTATAATTAACATACTTTTTACCGATTTTATATTCCATTAAGTCGTCTAACCCTCGATTATTCCGAGATTATTTGTCTTTTTTGCAGGTGTGACACTTGTCGACTCAAATCAATGAAAAAGGACAACATGAAGAAACTAGACGAAAAACAAAGAGAAAAAGAATAAAAAAATACAAAGTGTGGACTTCTGGATGCCTGACGGTCGTCACGCCCCTGTGACGGACGTAACACCCCACAACATAACCAAACGCTCGTCACGCCCCTGTGACGAGCGTAAGACACCACTTCAGCGTGTGACGACCGTCACCCACCTGTGACGACCGTCACGCGCGTGAAGGAGGACGTTGCGCATAATTGAAGACGTGGGCGTGAAGGGCAGACTACTTCTCCCGGTTTCCACTGAATCTCCTATTTTATTGCCACAACTACTACTCCTCCTAGAATTTCTCCACGAAGACTTCCTCAAGAATTCAAAATTAAAACTGCTGATTTTTCCTGCTATATATATGAATACCAAGGCACAGTCCAAGGGTCGAAGAATTTTACTCAGCAAATACTTATTTTATTTTTACAGTTATTTCCAAATTATTTTGTTTTGCAATTCTGCTTTCAATTCCCTGTAATTTTCATTCAAGCCTTAGTTTCTATTTTTAAGTGTTAATTCTTCTTACAAGAATTAACACGAATTTCTACTGCAAGTCAAGCTTGAAGATTTGGATTACTGTATTACCTCAAGATTACTATAGCATATGTAATTCCAGGTTTTTTTTATATTGCAATTATTTATTCGTTTTCTATAAGATGCCAATTATTGCCATGAATTGTATTTTGAACTTATTTACTGTTAAGTTAATTATGTCTGGCTAAATTATTAATACCGGTATGTGACCGTAAGAACTGAAAGAATTCAATAAGACCTTGGCCAAAAATATTTATAAAACAATTTCTGGTTTCCAATTTCCAATATTAATTTAACTATCCTTGTCACGAGAGTGAGAGGTTAATTAACACGATTTTGCCACGAGAGTGGGAAATCTAATTAAGGCAAGAACCTGCATGCGAGAGTTGGGGTTCAACCCAGATAGTGGTAACGAAGCATTGATTTTTAAATACACGAGAGTGTTTTAATAAATTAATTAAATTCAAATTGTTTTCAAAAAGTGTTATTAAATTTAAAGTGCATCCACTAGGTTTAGTAGCATGACTTATTTCATAAACACGAGAGTGTATGTCTCAGGTTTTTAAACAATTAGCTTTTATCGAAATACTTTATAGGCCAAGCGATTCATTGAATTCCCTAAGTCCGATTGTGATCGGTGGATCTGGAACTGACTGTTTAACGCTGGTTCGCGAAATGTCGCGGAAGCAAGAGTCGCCACCGTCTTTTATTTTCTCCAAATGGAAAGGACAAAAGCACAGAAAAATTCCTTAAAGAGATTGCTCTCGGTTCGGGAGGTAGGTTATAGAAAGGGAAGGTGTTAGCACCCTTTCTATCCATGGTTATCCATGGGCTCTTAGATACTTGCTCATTTGTGTTTTCAAAAATGGTTTGTTTGCTTTTCAACTGTGGGTTTAAAAAGTTTCTTTGAAAGTTTCAGATCGACTCATGCGTCAGAGTGTTTGAAAAATTGTTTTGAAAGCTTTTGAAAAGTGTCGGTGTGAAAAGGTTTTTTTGTTTGTTTTTGAAGAGAGCAAGTATCTACGAGAATCTACCTACCCTAAGGAATTCGTCTGTGTAAATGTCCTTTAAAGTAGTGCCATCCCACCATTGAGAGGTAGGTAGCACCACCGTTGGAGGTGTTCGGGTCAATTCGAGGTTCGGGACATGGTGATCACCAGAGCAATGGGAAGACACCTTAGAAGCTACCCTCATGCCGGGTTCCCGGATCATGAGGACTTACTAAGACATCCTCTACTCGACGACCACCTTTCGAAAGGCAACAGTGAGGCGTACCCTAGGGGTGGTGTGTGCGAATTGTGTGTCATGTTTCAATTATTTGTCTTGTCATGTTTGTCGTGTTCTACGCTTGATTTTAATTTGTCCATTCATTCTTGCATGCATATTTAACAGTTATAAGTTGCGAGGAAATAAAGCTAGACTATTACAAATGGCGCGGGTCCACATCGCCAAAATTAAACCGGACCCGATTTGACGGAAAGATAAATAATGCGAAGAAATAAAGTGCGAGAAATTTAAATTACAATGCTTTGGGACAATTACAAAATTATAATAAACGATAGAGTAAATGCGCAAAATTAATAATTAAAACGAAACTAGGGCGTTGGACCCTTTTACAAACAATAGTTAAAGTTAATGAATCAATTAAATAAAGAGGAATTAAAATTAAAATTAAGAAGAAAAATGTTTTTGGGTATTTTTATGTTTTTTAGATTTAATAAGAAAAAAAAAAAAAGTTAATTGAAATTAAATTAAGAAGCAAACCCTAATTCTAATATTTTTTATTTATTGTGAAAGAATTAAAATATGACCTAAATTAAACCTAATTCATTTATGTATAATTTAAATAGGAAAATCAATAAATAAATAAATAATTATTATTATTGTGGAAAAAAGGGAAACAAAAAAGGAATTAACAATTAAAACCTAAATTCTACATTTTTGGATTTTTTGTTGTGGAAAAATATAAATTAAACCTAATTTGAAATTAATTTATTTACATGCTAATAAAATAATTATAATAAAATAGATATTATTTTTTTGGTCTTTTTCTGATTTTTATAATGTTTTTGTATTTTATAGAAAAAATAAATTAATTAATTAAAGCAATAAAAATAATATAATACAATAATTAAAACAACAAAAAGAAAAGAAAATCAAACCAGGGTGGGGTGTTGTCCCCAAAAGTGGAGGTATAGGCCTGGAAATTCTGGCCCAATAAGCCTTGAATTTGCTGACCTTTTGGATTATGTGCAACGCATTGACTGGTGCTTATGGCATTCTTTGAATCCTGGCCCTTGATCTGGGTGAGATGGACGCGTGTGTGGCTTGAGAGGGTGAGCGTATGATGCACTGGGACACTAGCGCTGCATTGAATCAATTATTGAAAAATAATGTTAAGTATTTGCCAGACCTGGGACTTGAACCCAGGTCTTGAAGGTTACAAGCACAACACCTAGCCACTGAACCACGCGCGTTTCAATTAACATATAATAAGCAATGAACAATATAATAATAACGCGTTGGTGTTTTGGAATTTCGCGCGAAATTCAAATTGTCCAATGGTTGATGGACACGATGTCATCTCCTTCCCCTACCCTGTAACACAAACACTATGGGAACGGTTTTGTATTTGTTTCCTTAGGGTCTCTACAAAAAAATAGCGAATAGCCCCTCGTGGCTCATAAATTGAGCGCGAGGGTGCTATACTCTTCGTCTCAACCTGCTGAAGCTATTGGCACCGGTCTAGAAGCATGATTTTTCCTTGGGCAAAAACCCCCAAATCTGAAACCTGCAAACCCTAGAGGGCGCTCATGGTGAAATCATGCTTATGCCACAAAAATCCAATTAATTATGATGGTTAGTTCACAAACTTCATAAGAAGCATGAATATACAAACAAAAATGCAAAAAGATGTCTAAATCATGCTATGCGATTTCAAGATGTTCTTGGTACAGTTTGAGTTGGTGATACCGTTTCAGGGTGTTTCAATGGACGTTCTTGATTGGAATTTGATCAGGAGTGTCTGAGGATGCTAATGAAACAAAAATCAAAGCTTGAATCGACTTAAAAGGTAGATTTCAGTTTTGAGTTTTTTATGAAAATTTTCAATATGCCAAAGCTTGATTATGCGCAGCTTGCAGTCCAGGATGCTTAGGGTTGTGATTCTGAGTATATATCCAAGCTTTTAGGTTAAGAATATTACACAAAATCCATGGCAATAATTGTTTTCAATCTTTGATTTGTTAAGGATCTTTTACAATCTTTTTCATGGTGTTTTTGTTCAATCATGTGCCAATCATACCAAAACTTGCCTATTTAAGACTTACACGAAATATTGAGCTTATAATGTGCATGAAAAGATTTTTTTAGGTTAGTTTGATATTTTTCATATATTAAAATCATTTAAATGAATATAAATTAATATTAATTCAAATAAATAATTAAAAAATATGAGAATACTTCCCTTTGGGCCTAATGGTCGTGCATAGGCTTGGCATGAAGAAATTTGGAAGAAAAATGGGCCCATTTGCATTTTTAGGCCTTTTGCATCAATGTTGACTTTTCAAAATTCCTAAAAATTTCCCAACTTCCACAAGGCATAACTTGGTCAATTTTTAAGCTTTTCACATGTTTTTGGACATTTTGGAAAGGTCCTTGAGTCCTGTAACCAATGCCTTTGGTCCCATGTCATTTTGATTTACCAATCTCAAGTTATGGCCTTTGACTTAAAGTCACTTTTTGTTGACTTTTGAAAATGACCTATAATGTTGAAATTGATAACTTTTTGTGAGAGCATTTCTTGGACTTGGAACATGAAGATGAATTGTAGGAAATGTCTTTCTCTTCAAAATGAGCTTTGGATGGAATTTTTCTGATAATCCCTGTGAAAGTTATGCCCTGGTCAATTTCAGTTGACTTTTTCAGCTGTCCAAATATAGCAACTTTTGCATCTTTGATGATTTCTGAGCCAAATTTTGAGAATCATGATCAAGCATTGATCAAATGATGTTTGTGGCTTCAAAATTATATGTTGACCAAAAATTTGAACTTTTGACTGTCAAATGACCATTTTGCCCCTACAGTTGACTGTAGTGCAATCTAGGGTTTTGACTGTGCAATCTTGAGCTGAATGCCTTGAAACTTGACATGAAGACACTTGACCATCTTCGTAGGCATATGAGACTTGATTGGGCCTTTGAAAAGTTCATTTGCTTGATCAGAACTCAAACCCTAGTTTTGACTGTCTAGGAGACAGTTGAGCTGCACAACCCTTGGGGAATCTTGTGACCTTGACTTGGCAATTCTTGATGAATATGGGAGGGCAAATTTTGGGGTACAACAGTTGCCCCTGTTCAATCTTCTTAGACCTGAGGATGCAGATTGGCTGACATGCCTTTCGTAATCCGAGGGTAGAAGATGATTGGACACTAGAGTGCCCAGAAATTTGCGCTCACATAGTAGCAATGATGATGAGGGAATGGGCTTATAGATGCCATTTGGATGTTGCTTGGATAGGATGATGGGCTTATAGATGCCATCTGGACGTTGATTGAGTAGGAGATTCCTTAGCGAGAACCTGCATACCTGCAAAACAGAAAAATGAGTACCTGACACGTCGCAGGAGCTGATTTTAGATGCTTGATATAAATATGTCCTGACTGGTTATAGGAGCTGAATCTGGAGCTTCAAACGTTGATGAATGAACCAGGGATGGTTACTGCCTTAGCAAGGATGGTAAGAGAATCCTGAATGATTTCAACCTCAACAACGCTCGTTGAGAAAATCTTGGTGAGAATTACCATCTTCGTAGTGTCAGGAAGAGAACCAAAGGACATTATAATCTCAAAGGGAGTCACCTCATTCACCGTTGGAGAGGGAACTATAGGAAATTATAATCTGGAAGGAAATGTCACCTCACGCTCATGCCGGAGAGGGAAACATCTTGAAAGGGAATTACCACTTCACTCGCCGTTGGAGAAGGGACCATAAGAGAATATCACCTCACGCTCATGCCGGAGAGGGAAACATCTGAAGAAGGAATTACCACCTCACACGCCGTTGGAGAGGGGACCATAAGAGAATATCACCTCACGCTCATGCCGGAGAGGGGAACATCTGAAGAAGGAATTACCACCTCACACGCCGTTGGAGAGGGGACCATAAAAGAATATCACCTCACGCTCATGCCGGAGAGGAAAACATCTGTAGAAGGAATTACCACCTCACACGCCGTTGGAGAGGGGACCATAAGAGAATATCACCTCACGCTCATGCCGGAGAGGAAAACATCTGAAGAAGGAATTACCACCTCACACGCCGTTGGAGAGGGGACCATAAGAGAATATCTATTGAGTCTTTATCAGAAAAATCTGTTTGGAGTCGATTTAACTGGACTAGAGAAATCCTTGAAATATGTTTGAGAATTTCAACCGCATCTTTCCTGAAAGGTAAAGGTCAATTACATGCAATGCATGGTATGGATCAAGCAATGATGTTCTCAACATAAATGAGATTCGTATGATATGATGCAGTGCGTTATGCATGCTATGATGATGTATGTAATGATTCCTGTATGTTTTCGTCTAGGAAAATAAATCCTTGACGGGTGCCGGGAAGTCATATCCTGGGCTGATGTTGAGGAAGAGATTTTGCTTCCGCCGTGGATGGTCGTTGCAAGAATGCCGGTAGGAGGAGATAACTCCGTTGAGGAATGAAATAATTCTGCGGGAGAAAAGATACTCTAGTGATCATGCTGGGGAGTGCTACTCTGTGGGGATAGCGATGCTTTGCTGAATTGATGAAGATAACTCCGCTGGGGATACCGTTGATGAGTTATGCTGGGAGATTTGATGAATTCCGCTGGGGGTATCCTTGTTGTGCTGGAAGTGTTGATAGACTTCGCTGGGGGTAGGGAGATATTTTGCCGAGGACGCTCTTTCCGTGGCTTTTGGCTGAGGATAACCCAGTTATATCCTGTTATGGAAATAACTCTTTAAATCAAGCCGGGACGACGCGTTCGTGCTCTGCGAGGGATAAGCTTCCAGAATCTACTGGGGATAAGCTCGCTGCTTGGGGAGATATGAATTCCAACTTTCCCGGGGAAACCGGATTGGACTCTCATGGGGAGTTTTGATATGCTGGAGGATGATCCCTTTGAATGGTGGTATACCGTCGGGGAACCATCTTTAGACCAAGACTGCCGGGGATGCTTGTTAAGAATATGTATATTGCTGCTGGGGTATGTTGAGACCCGCTGGAGAATACTCAATTTCCTTGATGATTGTAATTTTGCTTGGAGAGACGTGTATTGTTTTACTGAACTACTCTCTGGGGAATGAAGATACTCGGTCATGTTCTTTGGCTGAACCTACCTTGGTATCTTGGAGGATAGAACAATTAGACTGCTCAGACAACTCTTTTATTGCCCCTGTTTCTGAGGTGGGAGAGGAAGACCTGCGAGGCGCTGATAGTTGTTGATGGACCAACCTTCTTCTGGTAGGCAGGTGACAAGATGACAGGACATAGTCGTACGCTTTGATCCCTAACTTTTGCCCGGACCGCCCTTTCGGGTTTTCAGTCCACCGGGATACCCATTTTTGCCCAAGCCGCCTTTTCAGGTTTTCGACTTGCCGGGTGTACAGATTTTTCATTTTCATCCCTTATTTTTGCCCGAACCCTTTTGGTTCGTCGGGAAGCCCTTATTTTTGCCTAGGTATGTCAACCTAGCGGGTCTTTGATTATGCGTAGTATTTTTTTTCGACTATGTCCGTGCTTTCAGAATGCAGGGAGTTGCCCCTGTCAGAAGTGTTTTGTCATGCCACCAGAGAGGTGTTTGATCAGGCAAGATTTATTGTTGAAATGCCCCAAGTGACTCATGCGGAGGTTTGCCCCAGGCTATTTGGCTCTTGAGAGATTCTCCGAATCTTGATTGGACTGCCCCAGATAATGGACCATGGTCATGGCCTGCCCCTCGATTGGAAGCGCTTTTGTTCACTAGGTATTCATAGTGCGAAGTTTCCTGCTGTTCAAACAAAAAGTCATATGCAAACAAAGTTATGTTAAAAATGCAACGCCTGTATCTGTCTTGAAGATTTTGAAAATGCATTCTTTTTCATAAAGCGAATGAATGTTTGTAAAACGTGATGTCAACTCCGTATTTACCGTAGGCCTTCAGGAGTCAGGATACCTTCGTAACAGTATGCTTTCGAACTAACCCATGCTTCAGCTAGGACTTTTGAGGGTTATAACGTGGCCTGGTTCACGGTTTAAGAAACAAAGGATAAAGGCTCAAATTATTTGTACCCACCCGCTCTTCGTGATGTTCTCCAAACCTAAACTCAGTTGATCATACGTTAGACCTTGTTTGAGTCCTTGCTCTGATGTTCCAATAATGGTTCAGATGTTGATGATTTATTCTGATTAGGCAGTCATTTTTTTGTTGAGGGTTTGTGAGACCTCTTTCTTGATTTTTGTTATCCCTTTCTTTTTTTGCCTGAACTGTTTCCTTTTTGGAATTACAGTCAGCGGGATGCCCCAGTTTCATAAGTCCCCTTTGTAGGTTTAGACTTTTTGGGCTATTCATTGATGATTTTTTTTTTGATAATGACTGCCTGTCCTTATGATTGTTCTGAACCATCACTGTCTTTCTTCGTTTTGTAAAGACTTCTTTGGTGCCATTCGTTATGCACTTGGATCAACTGAGAGACTACCCTGCCCCGGGTTATGATAAAGGGTTTCAATTTTCGAAAATAAAAACTCCTACTTCTTTGGCTCAGATGGGTTGACGAGGGTTTATCATCCTTATAACTCCAGTGTTTAGGGATTGAAACAATGCCTGTACCTCATCAGCGGGGTCTGTTCAAAAGCATACTGTAATGATTGTGGTACCGTTTTCGTCATCCTCCCTCAAGAGGCTTAGAATTTTAGATCCAGAGTTGACATCAGAAAAAATATGAAAACAATTTGCAATATAGTGAATACGAAATAATTACTTCAAAACAGACATGTGCAATGCATTAATGAAATAACAATGTTTGATATGAATAAAATGTTTAAACAATCAAAGAAAAATACAACTTGAACATTCGAATGAACAAAAGTTTCTTAGTTTGAACTAGCTATCTCAGATGGAGAATTCTCAGCGGAAGATTTTCATCTCGCCATCCGGCATGAACTCTATCACTCCTTCGTCAATCAAATCCTGGATTTTGTTCTTCAAGGTCCAACAGTCGTCTGTAGCATGCCCCGGGCTGTCTGAATGATAAGCGCAGTGGGTGTCGGGGTTATACCTCGACGCTGTCCTGTTGGGATTTTTGGGAGGGTCCTTTAGAGTGATCAGATTGACCTCCAGCAAGCGCTTCAGTATAAAGGATGAGGGTATATCAGTCTCCGAGAAATGTCTTCCGGGCGCATTTCGTTTACGTTGACTACCCCGTTGAGGTTGGGCTCGTGATCCTGAAGCAAGCTGAGGAGATTTTCCTTTGTCTTCTTGCCCCGCATGTGGTTGAATGATGGCTGGAGCTTCCACCTTGGCTGTTTGCCCTACTGGATTATTTTGAAGCAGCTTGGTGACGAGAACCCGGAGCTCTTCTTGTTTTTGAGCTAAGTCCTGAATGAGAGTCATTTGGCCCACCAACTGCCCCATCATTTGGATCTTCATGGTTGCCAACTCAATTTGTAGCCCTTCCAGCTGATCGTTCCTGATGCCCCCTGCATTCCCTAAGGTCAAGTTCCTGGTGAGGAGGGTCTTTATTTCTTCTTGCCCCTGGGATAGGTTCAAGAACATTTCTCGCAGTTGGGCGTTCTGAGTACGGAGATCTTGGTTGTCTGGTTGGAAAGCCATTGCTGAAATAAACAGCGAAGATGGTGAGTGACCTGCAAAAGGGATACCTGTAATGCAATGATGAGTATGACATGTATGCAATGTTTTCAAAGACCTCGCGGGGGTAAACAAGAAAATTTGTTAGCATTGGAATTTATAGCTTGATTGAAGGACACCCTTGTTGTTGAGAATTCTTCTTCAAGGGTCAAAGGCTCACCATATCCAGTGGGTCATAGCCCCTGGCAACCTTGGCCGGAGGAAAATAAATCCTCCTTGCCCCTTGCTGGGATAGTTGTTCGTCATGATCTGCATCACAAGCCCTTGAGATCCTTGAAATGGGTTAGGATGTATGCAATGGTATGCAATGGTATGATGTCATGCTATGCATGGGGTAATGTGAGTAACTCCGTTATGAGTCCCAATTAAGGACTATAAACAGACCCTGCAAGGAATTCAGTATCCTGTTATGAGTCCCAATTAAGGACTATAAACAACACCTGCAAGAAATTAGGTAAACCCTGTCATGAGTCCTAGTTAAGGACTATAAACAGAACCTGCAAGTGGTTAGTACACCCTGTTATAAGTCCCAATTAAGGACTATGAACAAAACCTGCAAGAAACAAGTGTCGGGTAACAAGCACGCAGATAGTCAAGTACGAAGGCACACAAGTCACACAAGACAAGTCCTTAGGGTTTAAAGCCAGCATGAGGTCTAGGTACTACCCTCTTTCAGTTTGTTGGTTCATACCTGTCCTATCAAAATAACCGGGTTCTTAGAGGATCCCAATATCATTGACTACCCTCAATCGGTCATAACTCCAGCATCGCAATCTTTTCTTGCGGCCAGAACCATCACGAGAGTTTAGCCTCAATGGGCGTAGCATACTGCTACTGTTCTAATGGCCAAGTTGGGTCATTTAAGGTTCTAAGGTCTGTTGGTGCTTAATGACTCCTTGGAAGACCCATATTCTCCCCGTTTCAACACGAGGGATATCGGTACAGACCAAGGTGCCACACCAACGTAGCCACTGCTTCACCCATGTCGGTATACGCCGGACAGGTCCCTCACAGCTTATGCTACCTAAACAGGGTATCCCCAGATCCGGGTTAGGATCTACGTAACTCCGATGCAGTGCCCACAAATATAAAGCAAACAAACACAACAATTGAAAACACAAGTCTGAGCTATCCTAAGGTACACCTCACTTTATAAAGTCTCCCCAGCAGAGTCGCCAGTTCTGTGATCGGTGGATCTGGAACTGACTGTTTAACGCTGGTTCGCGAAATGTCGCGGAAGCAAGAGTCGCCACCGTCTTTTATTTTCTCCAAATGGAAAGGACAAAAGCACAGAAAAATTCCTTAAAGAGATTGCTCTCGGTTCGGGAGGTAGGTTATAGAAAGGGAAGGTGTTAGCACCCTTTCTATCCATGGTTATCCATGGGCTCTTAGATACTTGCTCATTTGTGTTTTCAAAAATGGTTTGTTTGCTTTTCAACTGTGGGTTTAAAAAGTTTCTTTGAAAGTTTCAGATCGACTCATGCGTCAGAGTGTTTGAAAAATTGTTTTGAAAGCTTTTGAAAAGTGTCGGTGTGAAAAGGTTTTTTTGTTTGTTTTTGAAGAGAGCAAGTATCTACGAGAATCTACCTACCCTAAGGAATTCGTCTGTGTAAATGTCCTTTAAAGTAGTGCCATCCCACCATTGAGAGGTAGGTAGCACCACCGTTGGAGGTGTTCGGGTCAATTCGAGGTTCGGGACATGGTGATCACCAGAGCAATGGGAAGACACCTTAGAAGCTACCCTCATGCCGGGTTCCCGGATCATGAGGACTTACTAAGACATCCTCTACTCGACGACCACCTTTCGAAAGGCAACAGTGAGGCGTACCCTAGGGGTGGTGTGTGCGAATTGTGTGTCATGTTTCAATTATTTGTCTTGTCATGTTTGTCGTGTTCTACGCTTGATTTTAATTTGTCCATTCATTCTTGCATGCATATTTAACAGTTATAAGTTGCGAGGAAATAAAGCTAGAGTATTACAAATGGCGCGGGTCCACATCGCCAAAATTAAACCGGACCCGATTTGACGGAAAGATAAATAATGCGAAGAAATAAAGTGCGAGAAATTTAAATTACAATGCTTTGGGACAATTACAAAATTATAATAAACGATAGAGTAAATGCGCAAAATTAATAATTAAAACGAAACTAGGGCGTTGGACCCTTTTACAAACAATAGTTAAAGTTAATGAATCAATTAAATAAAGAGGAATTAAAATTAAAATTAAGAAGAAAAATGTTTTTGGGTATTTTTATGTTTTTTAGATTTAATAAGAAAAAAAAAAAAAAGTTAATTGAAATTAAATTAAGAAGCAAACCCTAATTCTAATATTTTTTATTTATTGTGAAAGAATTAAAATATGACCTAAATTAAACCTAATTCATTTATGTATAATTTAAATAGGAAAATCAATAAATAAATAAATAATTATTATTATTGTGGAAAAAAGGGAAACAAAAAAGGAATTAACAATTAAAACCTAAATTCTACATTTTTGGATTTTTTGTTGTGGAAAAATATAAATTAAACCTAATTTGAAATTAATTTATTTACATGCTAATAAAATAATTATAATAAAATAGATATTATTTTTTTGGTCTTTTTCTGATTTTTATAATGTTTTTATATTTTATAGAAAAAATAAATTAATTAATTAAAGCAATAAAAATAATATAATACAATAATTAAAACAACAAAAAGAAAAGAAAATCAAACCAGGGTGGGGTGTTGTCCCCAAAAGTGGAGGTATAGGCCTGGAAATTCTGGCCCAATAAGCCTTGAATTTGCTGACCTTTTGGATTATGTGCAACGCATTGACTGGTGCTTATGGCATTCTTTGAATCCTGGCCCTTGATCTGGGTGAGATGGACGCGTGTGTGGCTTGAGAGGGTGAGCGTATGATGCACTGGGACACTAGCGCTGCATTGAATCAATTATTGAAAAATAATGTTAAGTATTTGCCAGACCTGGGACTTGAACCCAGGTCTTGAAGGTTACAAGCACAACACCTAGCCACTGAACCACGCGCGTTTCAATTAACATATAATAAGCAATGAACAATATAATAATAACGCGTTGGTGTTTTGGAATTTCGCGCGAAATTCAAATTGTCCAATGGTTGATGGACACGATGTCATCTCCTTCCCCTACCCTGTAACACAAACACTATGGGAACGGTTTTGTATTTGTTTCCTTAGGGTCTCTACAAAAAAATAGCGAATAGCCCCTCGTGGCTCATAAATTGAGCGCGAGGGTGCTATACTCTTCGTCTCAACCTGCTGAAGCTATTGGCACCGGTCTAGAAGCATGATTTTTCCTTGGGCAAAAACCCCCAAATCTGAAACCTGCAAACCCTAGAGGGCGCTCATGGTGAAATCATGCTTATGCCACAAAAATCCAATTAATTATGATGGTTAGTTCACAAACTTCATAAGAAGCATGAATATACAAACAAAAATGCAAAAAGATGTCTAAATCATGCTATGCGATTTCAAGATGTTCTTGGTACAGTTTGAGTTGGTGATACCGTTTCAGGGTGTTTCAATGGACGTTCTTGATTGGAATTTGATCAGGAGTGTCTGAGGATGCTAATGAAA
Organism: Vicia faba; assembly: GCA_948472305.1. Lineage (NCBI taxonomy): Eukaryota > Viridiplantae > Streptophyta > Magnoliopsida > Fabales > Fabaceae > Vicia > Vicia faba. Next base: position 1,366,149,792 of record OX451739.1, on the reverse strand, counting down.
CAAAAATCAAAGCTTGAATCGACTTAAAAGCTAGATTTCAGTTTTGAGTTTTTTATGAAAATTTTCAATATGCCAAAGCTTGATTATGCACAGCTTGCAGTCCAGGATGCTTAGGGTTGTGATTCTGAGTATATATCCAAGCTTTTAGGTTAAGAATATTACACAAAATCCATGGCAATAATTGTTTTCAATCTTTGATTTGTTAAGGATCTTTTACAATCTTTTTCATGGTGTTTTTGTTCAATCATGTGCCAATCATACCAAAACTTGCCTATTTAAGACTTACACGAAATATTGAGCTTATAATGTGCATGAAAAGATTTTTTTAGGTTAGTTTGATATTTTTCATATATTAAAATCATTTAAATGAATATAAATTAATATTAATTCAAATAAATAATTAAAAAATATGAGAATACTTCCCTTTGGGCCTAATGGTCGTGCATAGGCTTGGCATGAAGAAATTTGGAAGAAAAATGGGCCCATTTGCATTTTTAGGCCTTTTGCATCAATGTTGACTTTTCAAAATTCCTAAAAATTTCCCAACTTCCACAAGGCATAACTTGGTCAATTTTTAAGCTTTTCACATGTTTTTGGACATTTTGGAAAGGTCCTTGAGTCCTTTAACCAATGCCTTTGGTCCCATGTCATTTTGATTTACCAATCTCAAGTTATGGCCTTTGACTTAAAGTCACTTTTTGTTGACTTTTGAAAATGACCTATAATGTTGAAATTGATAACTTTTTGTGAGAGCATTTCTTGGACTTGGAACATGAAGATGAATTGTAGGAAATGTCTTTCTCTTCAAAATGAGCTTTGGATGGAATTTTTCTGATAATCCCTGTGAAAGTTATGCCCTGGTCAATTTCAGTTGACTTTTTCAGCTGTCCAAATATAGCAACTTTTGCATCTTTGATGATTTCTGAGCCAAATTTTGAGAATCATGATCAAGCATTGATCAAATGATGTTTGTGGCTTCAAAATGATATGTTGACCAAAAATTTGAACTTTTGACTGTCAAATGACCATTTTGCCCCTACAGTTGACTGTAGTGCAATCTAGGGTTTTGACTGTGCAATCTTGAGCTGAATGCCTTGAAACTTGACATGAAGACACTTGACCATCTTTGTAGGCATATGAGACTTGATTGGGCCTTTGAAAAGTTCATTTGCTTGATCAGAACTCAAACCCTAGTTTTGACTGTCTAGGAGACAGTTGAGCTGCACAACCCTTGGGGAATCTTGTGACCTTGACTTGGCAATTCTTGATGAATATGGGAGGGCAAATTTTGGGGTACAACACCGATTATCACATACCGGTATAATTAGTACTATTACTTTTAAAACTAAACTGTCTACCCCAAACATCGAATATTCATCGCTTAGTTAGACAAAACTGTAGCATTAGATCGTATGCGATTGATACACAGTCTCTGTGGGTTCGATAATCTTTTAAAACTAGAACAACTAAACTATATACTTGCAGTTAGTATCCCGATAGACTCATAAAGTCCCGATCACAATCCAACAACAAGGATTTGGAATCTTGAAAACATAGTTTCTATAGATTCACTATCTTCCATCTTGAATGCCTCATACTTCTGAATGAGTGCAAGGGCCTTGGTCTCTTTGACTTGAATGTTGCCTTCATGCGTCATTCTCAAAGAGTCAAACATGTTCTTGGCAGTCTCTCTGTTTGATATTTTCTCATATTATGAGTATGAGATGGCGCTAAGAAGTATTGTTCTGGCCTTGTGGTGGTTTCTGAATTCACGATTTTGCTTATCAGACATCATTTTTCTTTCTATCTTCTGACCACGTCCATCCACTGGGTGTGTGTATCCATCAGTCACCACGTCCCACAGATCAGCATCATGAGCCAGAAAGAAACTCTCAATTCTGTCTTTCCAGTAGTCAAAGTTTTCTCCATCAAAGACTGGAGGTTTGCCATTGAATTTGTCCTTGTATTCATGGTTGTCATTGTTGATGTTTTGGCTTAGTCCCACCATAGTGTTTTTCTGAAGCTTGGATCTTGTACTGACACGGTAAAATGTTTAAGCTCAGAACCAGGCGCTCTGATGCCAATTGAAGATGTGAAAAACACAAGAAGGGGGGGAGGGGGGGGGGGGGGGGGGCGGGGGGGGGGGGGGAGGGGGGGTGTGAATTGAAAACATGAAATTAAAAGCTCCATGACACAATATTTTTATCCTGGTTCGTTTGATCTCAAACTACTTCAGTCCACCCGTCAAGGTGATTTCTCCTCTCTCCAACGAGGTCTTAATTCACTAATCTCAACAAGATTACAAAAGCTACTTTAACAACTGTTAAAGTCTTCTTGAGTACAACCACAGTCCGGTTAATCTCAAGGAACATTGTTTTAATACAATTATACAACATATGTGTTGTTGTTTTTTTAACAAAAACTGTTTGTCACAACTGTGATAAATTACACAGGATTATAGCTTGGAAATGTAAATGGTATTGTTTGCAGCTTTGAATATGCGTGAGTGGTAGTATGGAAAAATATTTCTTGATTTTGAATGCTGAATTTGTTTATATAGGAAGTGGAATGACGTTGATCATAAAGTATGTTTAATGTCATTAACACACTTTCCATTTGGAGAAGATCCTGTCTGAAAGAAGCCGTTGGAATTGATGCTGTTCTGAATGATCAGTAACGCTTCAGAATCTTATCTCCTTGCTTGCTGATGACACTTCAGAATATTGATTACTTGGATTGGTATGTTCTTGTTCAGAATCAGAGTTTACTTTGATTAAGCGCACATTCTAGTAATCAATCTTCAGCGCATGTTCTGAATGCTTCAGCGTGTAGCTCTTATGGCTTATCTTCTGATGCTTCTTTGGTCCGAACTTCTGCATACATAGAACATAATTTTTAGGGTGCATATTTGTTCTTTGTGTTTGTCATTAGTTCTTAGTATTTGTTATCATCAAAACTCTAACTATGGGTTGTAGAATCAAACTATGTTCTAACATGACAGCCTTCGGGAGATATGATCACAACACCAATGTCATTGCCGAGTGCGTTAGAAGCTCCGTCAAAAACCATAGTCCACTGGGATCCTTGTTCAGGTTTGTCATACGGTCTAAGTTCTTTGTAATCATCCACTAATATGATGTCCTTGTTTGGGAATTCAAAATTCATGGATTGATATTCATCCACGGCCTGGTGAGCCAAATGATCAGCTAGTACACTTCCTTTTATTGCTTTTTGGGTAGTGTCTTGAATGTCGTATTCGGTCAGGACCATTTTCCATATTGCTATTCTTCCAGAGAGAGAGGGCTTCTCAAATATGTATTTAATAGTGTTGTACCCCAAAATTTTCCCTCCCATTTTTACTCAAGAAATGCCTCTAGAGGTCCCCAACTTGCCCTACGATGACCAAGAATTGACCAGACAAATTCTCCTCCTAAGGCAAAGAGCCTCAACTATGGTTTTAATTTTAAGCAAGATGTGTGAGTCCCAAGGATCCCAAATGTTCTCCATTGTCCTAATATGTCCTCAAGATCATACATGCCAAATTTCGTGCCTTGAACAACAAGTTTGCTCAGTCAATTGCTCAAATGCCTAGAAATCAATTGTACTAGGTCAAAAGTCAACTGTGGCCCAAATACAGTCAAACTTCAAGATTTTTAGTCAACATCAACATTTTGAAGTAATATCCATCATTGGATCAAGGTTTGATCATGATTCCTCAAGAAATGCTCCTAACTCATCAAAAGTCAAACAAAGTTTGACCAGGCATAACTTTCTCATACTTTATCAGAAATTTTTCAACAAAGGCTCATTTTGAAGAGAATCCAATTCCATACAACTTCTCTTCATCCATCAAGTTCAAGAAATTCCCCAATCAAAAGATACAAGCTCATACATTATAGGTCCTTTCAAAAAGTCAACAAAAACACCTTTTGTGTCAAAGCTCCTTACATGAAAATGGAAGATCCAATTGAGATGAAACTAAAAGGGTTGTTTAGATGACATCGTAAGCTCTCTAAAAAGTCCAAGAACACCCTCTTAGGGTTAAAATTGAGAAAGATATGCATTGCTAAAGTTGACAAATTTTTGGAAATATGTATAAAGCCAATATTGACCTAACTTGAATTTTTTCCAAATGGGGCCATGTTTTCATAATTGAAACCTGTTATTAACATGACCCATGACTCTTGAGCTCACTCATATATTATTCCATTATTTTTATTATTTATTTTGATTTTTTATTCATTAAAAGTCAAAATTAAATATATAAATAAAGAAAGAAAAATATGTAAGATATGATTTGAGAATCTTTTTCTCATCAAATGAAGAGTAAAACATGCTGGCAAGTCAAACGAAATGCGTGGGAATCATTTGTGCAAGATTTATCCAAATTTGGAAATATTTCATATTATTCCCAAAACAAATATTATGTGATGAATGCCATGGATTCTTGCTCCATTGGTTACCCTAATTTGATTCACTATATGTACACAATAACCCTAGACCTAACGGACAGGCAGCAGCCACAAAAAGAACCATACCAAAGTGCAAAATTTCACAAGAATCGTGAAGGTTAAAAGCATCAATTCCAGCCTTTGTTGATCCAGACAAAGGAGCTAATCTTCCTCCTGAGGTTCCCAGGAGCTTGTTTGAACCATTATTCAAGCCAGATTGTGCCAAGAAGCTCTCTTTCAAGCATCACCATATTGGTATACTTTCGTGAATTTAAACTCTTTGATCTTGCAATATAAATGAATTATTTGTACATACATGTGTTCATGCTAATATTTGTGACTGTCTAGAACCATTACATGAGAGATTTAATGCAAGGATGAAGGTTTTCCATTGTTAGGGAAAAGCTTCAGCCAAGCTTCGTATCTCAAGATACATGCCTCTTCAGAGCAAACCAACCATGCATTGTGTTCGCAAGGGTCTAATTAGGCTAGTAGGGTTCTTTTCATGTTCTTTTTCATGAGATTTCGCAGGATTGGATTTTTGGGCAACTGGAGAAGGTGATCGGAGCCACCGCCCATGGTGGTTTGACCGGCCAAGAATCTTGCGTGATAGTTTTACATGTTTTGATTGGTTTATTTAAAAATCAGGGAACCACAAGTGCGCGCGTGATTTGATGAGTCAGCCACTGCCTTTGTTTTATATTATATATTTTTGTTGTGATTATATGCATGAATAATCAGGCAGTGCAGATGGCAATAGCGAAGGGTTTAAGGCATTGTATGTGTGGGAGGTCAGGGGTTCGACCCTTTCCCCCTGCATATTATTTTTCTGAATTGTTCCTTGAAGATTTAGTGGTTCCACTCCAAGCGCGTGTACCCTATGATTTATCATCATCACCATTGGATCACTCATCCTCTAGATCCAGCACCCAGAAATGCTTCCCCATGATAGACCTTCCTGCCACAGCAACACTGGATCCAACGCAGGCTGTGGGCCAACAGATCTGGGCCCATAGCACAAATTCCAGCATACTCCTACAATTGGGTTTCACACCCCCCCCCCCTCAGGCCCATTTCTCAAATTTTTTTATTCTTTTTATTTAGTTTTATATTTTCTTGTTTGTTCATTTTTTATTTATTATGAAAAATCAGAAAATCACAAAAAAATAATAGACTTAGGTTTTTCTAATTAAATTTAATTTTTTGATAAATAAATTAATTTGATTTAATTATTTTGACCTATTTCATTAATTAAAATTAATTAGAGGATTAGGTTAAATTCCAAATTTTTTTCATAAAATACCAAAAATATTTTTAATGGGCAATTAGATTTCTAAGGTTTCAAATGTTGGCAAGTCTTAACTTTTGAGTGTTATTATTTTTCCATACGATTATTTTTTACCATTTTATGTAACTACGTCTGGTTTGTAATATTTAATTAGGGTTTACAATTTTCGCATTTTACTCTTCGTTCATTATTTATGTATCTTCACCAAAGCCCTGTAATAGCATAGGAACTTTTATTTCTCGCTTTATATCTTCTTATATGCTTGTATATAATTGTTAGTAATTAGGCGTGCATGACGAGAGTAAATCAATTAATCATTAGATCACTAACATAAGCTAAAATATCTAAAAAAAACACACTGTTGAACACTTACACCCTTAGGGTATTCCTCACTTGGTTGCCTCGGAAAATAACGGTCATGTCCCTCGAACGTAGGGATAACTTAGCAAAGACCCTCAATCTAAAAGTCATCATAAAAGATCATATTCCCTTACTGTCCCTCGAGTTTCCTACGTGAAATGATCTTGTCCATCGATGTTGCCTATATGATGATAGTCCCTTCGAAACGCTAAGGTATCCTTACATGTTGCCTTCAATGACCATGACGTCCCTTTCGATAGTCCCTCAAAATCCAACGATAGGGATACCTACTCATTAATAGTAGGATAACACTATCTAAAGGGTAGGAGGAAAAGAACATCCTTTTTCGAGTAGGTAGATAATTCTTAAGTACTTGCCCAAATCTGAACTTTTTACACTTACACACTTTCAAACATCTTTCCAAAACTCTTTATCACACTCTTGAGGACTGATACAAGAGTTATCATAAAGCAAACAAAATCTTTCGAAACACACAAGCACAAAAACAGTTTTAAAAATGACCAAGTACCTAAGAGCCCGTAGAAAACTACGGATGGAAAGGGTGCTAACACCTCCCCTTTTCCATAATCTACCCCCCTTACTCAGAAAATCTCGAAAAAAGGTCATATCTGTTATTTTCATCCTTTTCTTTGTTAGATAAAAGAAAAGTCGATGGCGACTCTTGCTTACCGCGACATTTGCAAACAAAAAATGCAAACTAGTTTAATAGTCGGTTCTGCCACCGTATCACAGAACTGGTGACTCTGCTGGGGATAATGATAAAGTGGGATTTACCTTAGGTTCTAGATCATTTTAAAATTTCTTCTTTGCTTTTTGTGATTGATTTACTTTTAAGGGTATTGTATGGGTTATTATAGATCCTACACCCGGATCTAGGGAAACCTTTTAGGTAAGTAGCAATAGATCATAGAAATTGTATGGAGTATACCGACATGGTTGAAGCGATGCCTACGTTGATGCGACACTTTGGTTGGTACCGGTAGCCCTTGAGTTAATCAAGGAGAATACGGGACCATTGCATGGTGTCATGAAGCGTCAACTGACCTTAGAACCTTTAATTGAACAACTTGGCCATTAGGGCGTAGTGAGATGGCCGTCTTTGGTGTATTCCCAAATTCGGAAGATACTCGATGCTACACTCATTGAGATTTGACTCCGGAGTTTGGTTTGGTTGCAAGTCAGTTGTCTATCGAACGAAACTTATGGGAAATATCAGTGATATTGAGATCCCTTAGAACCCGGTTACTATTTATAGGACAGGTTGAACCAATTGAAACTTCAAGAGGGTATTACCTTAAAACCCATGCAAGCCTTAAACCTAAGGTCTTGGTGTGATTTGCTTGTGATTTATATATATGTGATTTCTTAGCATAATCATGACATGGCATATCATACTAACCATTTCAAGGATTTTCTAGGGCTTATTTTTGTCTTGTTTTGTAGGACATGACATCTGCTCGCAAGAACATTATCCAAATCAACCGTGTGAAAGTACCTCCTCAACTCAAGGACTTAGCATCAAGGATTCCTGAAAGTTCTCCCTTCATTGAAAATCATGGTCGAATTCTCAACTTGGTCACTACAAACCCTGATGAAGAGATGTTAAAGATGCCCTTTCAGTTCTTTGACCCATTGCACCATTGCTTCAGTTTTCCTTGTTACAAGTTAGTGCGTACTATGGAGGAGTTTTCTCAGTTATTAGGGGTACATATTCTTAATCAGCTACCATTCAACAATATGGAAAGAGACCCAAAACCTAAAGATATTGCTCAAGCTCTGTCTTTACAACGGTCTGATGTAGTGGAATATTGGGAAACTAGAAGAGGTGTCCAAGGATTTCTAGTTAAGCTTATATTTGAGAAAGCTCAATATTTTTGGGATAACCTGGATTTACAAGGTTTTGAAGAATTGCTGGCCCTTCTCATCTATTGGATGGTACTATTCCCTAACACGGACCACCTCGTAGATGTGAATGCGGTTAAGGTTTTTCTGTCTCATAATATGGTGCTTACTTTACTTGGGGATATTCTACACTCTCTGCATACTCGCACTCTAAAGAGAAGAGGGACCCTTCTGTGTTGCACTCCTCTATTGGCTAGGTGGTTTATTTTGCACCTACCTCCGTCTATGTTAAGAAATGAGCAGGGTATGAGATGGTCTCATAGGTTGATGTCTCTTACACATTCGGATATTCATTGGTGTCCTCGGTCCTGAGAGAGTGTCACCATAATTGATCGCTGTGGGGAATTACCTAATGTCCCTCGCTTAGGCATTAGGGGAGGAATCACTTATAACCCTTGTTTGGCGTTGCGGCAGTTTGGTTATGCTAGAAGGGATGGTCCTCACGACACATTCGTTCAAGGAATCACATTTGACTATGAGAATGATGTTCAGGTTTGTCGTAAGAGGTTCATTTGAGCTTGGGGCATGATAACCAGAGTTGATAGCAAGACACCGGGGCATAAGAATTCCATCCCTCTTGAGCCTTACCTCAAATGGGTGCGAGCTCGTGCTCAATTTCTTATGATGCCTTACCCCTCCATCTTACCTGTGGTTATGGAGCCAATTGCGGAGGGAGAGACTCCTTACATTGTGCTTCATCCTGACATGCCAACTGATTTTGAGGAGCAACGGAAATCTTGGATCCAGCTCAAAGAAGAATGGGATACCTTTGAGACCCAATTCTATGCTAGCGAGAAGAAGGTTTTAGAGCTCACCAGGTTACTTCACGAGGAGAAGAGTATAAATGCTTACATTGCACCAAAGAGGATGCGCCTGTGGGAAGCTCGAGTCTTCTTTTGCTTGGAGAGTTTTATTTTTGCTTTGTTCCCTTGTGATCCCAAGAGGAATTATTGTGATCAATAAAACATCTTAATATAATTAACGTTTATTCTCTCTCTGTTTAAGCAAATTTAAGTCTTAGAAATCCTTGAAAACATTGCATACATATATTATACATATCATTGCATAAACAGGTTTCAAAGCAGGTTTCTCATCCTCTTCGCTGTTTATTTCAGCAATGGCTCTAGAATAAACAGTGAAGGATCTACAGACATAGAATGCACAATTTCAATAGATGATCATGGCTCTGGCCAAGGGGCAAGTGGAACTGAAAGCCCTGATTGTTAACGAGAAGACCAAGAAACCAAGGAAGACAGTTGGTGTGGTAAACTTGGGAAGGAGGGTCAAAGGACCGCTAAGGCAAGTGGTTGAGCTGACATCTTCATCAAGAGAAGGAGAAAATCAAGAAGGGGAGACAAGAGAGGAAGACCCCAGTCTAGGGGAGTATGATAATGAGACTGACTACAATGAAGAGCAGTACCCTCTGACCGAAGAAAAATACAAGCAGCTGGAAGAGCGTCTGAGTGCAATGGAAATCCAGAAGGTACAAGGGCTAGATTTTGAAGAGCTAGTTTGGTTTCTGGTTTTGTCATCCCGCAAAAGTTCAAGGTGCCATTGTTCGCCAAATATGATGGGGTTTCGTGTCCCAAGATGCACCTCCGATCTTATGTGAGGAAGATCCAGCCTCACACTACTGACAAGGACTTATGGGTCCACTTATTTCAAGATAGTCTATCCGGAACTCAATTAGAGTGGTTCTACCAACTGTAAAGGGTCAACATTCGTAATTGGGAAGACCTGGTTGCTGCTTTCTACAAGCAGTATCAGTATAACGCCAACCTTTCTCCCACCATTACACGACTCCAAAGTATGTCTATGGGTTCGAGCGAAGGCTTTAAAGACTATGCTCAGAAGTGGAGGGACTTAGTAGGAAGAGTCCAACCCCCCTGTCTGATACGGAGTTAGTGGTTATGTTCTTGGGTAAGCTATTTGTTCCATTTTTCAATCATCTGATTGGAAGCTCCTCAGTCGGCTTTATTGAATTGATCTTGACAGGAGAAAGAGTGGAAGCTGGGATTAGGAGCGGTAAGATTCAAAAAGATGCGTCCTCCAGTACAGCAAGGAAGCCATTTTCTGGGAAGAAGGAAGTCAGTGCCACTTATAGTCAAAGGAATCAGGATAGAACTGAACACCGTCCATCGGTAGGGGCTGTTATGATCTCTAAACCTACACCTACTCAACAAGGGAACAATCAGACTAGAGCTGAAAGGCCAGTAAGACAGTTTATCCGAATAAATCTGACTCTGTCTCAAGTCTTACCACATTTGCTGAAATCTAATCTAGTAAATTTATGGGAAGCTCCGAAGAATCCCAACATCGCATCTCCCCGCTACAATCCAAATGCTCGTTGTACCTACTATTCGTAAAGTCCAGGTCATGATACAAACGGCTGTTGGGCTTTGAAAAACAAAGTGCAAGACCTTCTTGAAGCGAAGGAAATTGAATTTGAAGCCCCTAAAACTCCCAATGTTATCACTGCTCCTATTCCCAAGAACGGCTGTGGTGTTAACGCTATTGAAGATGATATGTTTATTACTGCTGCTGAGGAACTTGTTACTCCCCTCATGATCGTTAAGTGGAACTTGTTGAAAGCCGGTTTATTTCCAGGTTATGGCGAAGGTTGTCACTCATGTTTATCTCTACCGACTAGTTGTCAATTGTTGAAGGCAGGTGTTCAGCGCCTGATGGATGATAGAGACATTTTATTTGAGAAGAATCCCGTTTGAACTATTTCTTGCAAGGATGTTTCAATCATAACCATTTCCGCCAATCCTCCCAGGGTCTCCACCAAAAGACCCGTCGGGATTACATCTGCTCCGAAGTTGGCTCCACTAATTATCACTATGCCAGGGCCAACCCCATAATCCTCAGACAAAGCTGTTCCCTGGAACTATGGGGCTGACGTCTACTAACACGACTTCAAGCAAGACCTGGTGTCTGTTGAAGACCCGGTTTCTCAAAATGTTGATCCCGACATTGGCAACATTGTTGGAACTAGCAAAATAACAAGAAGTGGAAGAGTGTTCTCCTCTGATATTTCTCCTCCAAAAGCTGTTACTAGTCCTGTGATCATTCCTACTTTTGTTCTTGTTGATACTACTACTGCAATTCCTGTAATTGCCCCTGTTGACACCCCTATCACCGAGTCGGATGAGACTCAGGGAAAAAACATATTGATTGAGCCTATTCGGACGAAGGCGCATTCAGAATCTTTCCCAGAGGCTTTCAAGAAGGAAATGGAATAAATTTTAAAGATTATAAAGAGCGACTACAATGTGGTCGAACAGCTGGGGCATACCCCTTCCAAGATTTCCATTCTAGTCTTGTTGTTGTGCTCTGAAGCTCATGCAAAGGCTTTGGTGAAGTTCCTTAAAACTTCTCATGTTCCACAAGAAACCTTCCCTGACCAATTAGAAGACTGTGTGGCCAGTTTGACGGCTGATAATAGTTTGGGTTTTTTTGATGCTGATCTGACACCCAGAGGGAGAATACACAATGATGCGCTACATGTATCTGTCGAATGCAGGGGCACTACTTTGGCCCATGTTCTAGTAGATACTGGTTCATCATTGAACGTGCTTCCCAAGAAAGCTCTAGACAGGTTAGACTGTGAAGGATTGACCCTGAAACCCAACAACATTATAGTGAGGGCTTTCGGTAGATTAAAGAGAATGATGCACAGGGAGGTGGGCATCCCCATCAAAGTTGGTTCTCACACCTTTGACTCCACCTTCTACGTGATGTATATTTTTTTATAAAGTAAAGAGACAGAAAATAAAGACAAAGAGCGTAAAATTTGTATGCAAAATGTCCAATGTTTTATTGTGCCTCGGGTAAGACACAAGGCTTTAAGGTTTCAATTGTTCACATATTACATATCCTCAAAACAAAAAGACAAATTACTCTTGAATAAAAGAGATGGGGACAAAATCTTTGGCCTCCCAATTGCTGAGTCCACCACTGATGGTTGTGAAGATCCATTTGTCCAAGTCATAATCACTATTATTGTCTTCCAGAGAATTGACTCCATGATTGCTGATCCATAATGGTGGTCCCGTGACGCGAGCATGGCAAACAACTTTCTGGGCTCCTGAAGTAAAACCCAAACCAAATTTGTCAAATTTGTAGGGAATATCCGGGAGTTGGCCCGAAATGGTACACCCACCTTCTTCGACTACTGTCTTGGCATCCTTCAGAGAAGCCATCTTCAGTGGAGGCCTGGTAATCTCCGGGACTTTGGAAATAGTCTTGGTTGCAGAAACCGTCTGTGGAACCTCTTCAAAGTTCTGACAGGGGGTCTCAATGAACTAACCGTCCATTTCAACGTACCTAAAAGAGTTCAGGTGGCTCACCATGTAATCCTCTTCCCCATTGACTGATAATCTTTCCCTTGACCGGATATTTCAACATCTGATGCAGGGTAGAAGTAACAGCACCAGCCCCATGGATCCAAGTTCGAACCAATAAACAGGAATAGAACGAGCGAATGTCCATCACATAGAAGGTGGAATTAAAGGTCTGAGTACCAACATTGATAGGGATGTCCACCTCTCAGTGCACCATTCTTTTAGAACCGTCGAAGGCCCTTACCGCGATGTTATTGGGCTTTAGTGTGAGTCCTTCGTAGTCTAACCTATCCAGAGCATTCTTGGGTAAGACATTCAGTGATGAACCTATATCCACCAGAACATGGGCTAATGTAGTGCCCCTGCACTCAATGGACACATGTAGTGAATCATTGTGTTTCCTTCCCTTGGGAGTTAAATCTACATCAGAGAATCCCAAGACATTGTCAGCTTTCAAACTAGCAACACAATTCTCGAATTGATCAGTGGAGGTCTCCTGAGGCACATGGACAAACTTCAAGAATTTTACTAAAGCCTTAGCATGGGCTTCGGAACACAAAAGTAAGGCCAACATTGAGATTTTTGAAGTGGTCTGCCCCAATTTCTCCACGACATTATAATCACTTTTCTTGATTATCTTTAAAATCTCTTCCATTTCCTTTTTATAAGCCTCAAAGATGACTTCTTTGTGCGCCTTCGTCTGGACAGGCTCAACCAATACCTCTTTGCTCCGAGTCTAGGTCGACTCAGTAGCAGGGATAATAGAAGGGATAACAATAGGAGTAGCAATGGGATTATTGATAGGATTAGAAGCAAGAATGATCACATGAGTAGCAACCGTCTTTGAAGAGATCTCGAGAGAGAAAACTCTTTTTCTCTTGGTAATTTTACTTGTCTCAACGATATTGTCGAGGTCAGGATCAGTACCTTTAGCAACTTTGTCTTCAACAACTAATAGGTATTGCTTGACGCCATGGTAATAGACGTCAGCCCTATAATTCTAGGGAATTACTTTAGCCGAGGAATATGGTATTGGCCCAGGGAGGGTGATGATCAAGGGAGCAAACTTGGGAACATATGTAATCCTGACGGGTCTTTTGGTGGACACCCTGGAAGGATTATCGGAAATGGTGATTATTAAGACATCTTCTCATGAATTTATTGTAAGGGGAACTTTCTCAAATAGAATTTCTTTGTTAACCATCAGGCGTTGGACGCCCATCTTTAACAACAAACAACCATCCAGTAGAGACATACAAAGTGGTAACCTTCACCACTGCCCGCAAATAAACCGACTCACAACAGATTCCTTTTAACAGTTAGAAGAGGAGTAGCTAACTCATGCATAAAAGAAACAAATCGGTCTTTGTCGACATCATTAACACCCTGGCCATGTTTGGGCATTGGCGCAGTTATTACATTAGGTGTTTCTGGAAGGTCAAACTCAATCTCCTTCACCTCGATAAGATCCTGCACCTTATTTTTCAAAGCCCAACAATCGTTTGTATCGTGCCCTGGGCTTTCGGAATGGTAGGCACATCAAGAATTTGGGTTGTAGTGGGGAGAGGCACTATTAGGATTCTTAGGAGCTTCCTTTAGAGTCATCAGATTGGATTTCAACAGGTGTGGAAAAACCTGTGATAATGTCAAGTTGATTTGGGTAAACTGTCTTCTACGAGCATCTGGTCTGCGCTGATTGTTTCGTTGTTGGTTTGAGGCAGGATTGGAAATCATGGCAGCTCCTACCGTCAGACGATGTTCAGTTTTGTTTTTATTTCTTTGGCCATAAGCAGCACTGACCTCTTTCTTCCCAGTGAAGGGTTTCTTCATTGTGCTTGAGGATGTATCCCTCTGTATTTTACCACTCTTAATACCGGCTTCTACCCGCTCACTAGTTAATATCAGCTCAGTAAACCCAGTTGAGGAACTTCTAATCAAATGGTTGAAAAATGGGCCAGACAAAGTGCCTAAGAACATGTCTACCAGCTCTCTATCAGATAGAGGAGGCTGGACTCTTCCCGTAAGATCTCTCTACTTTTAGGCATAATCTTTGAAACCCTCTCCGGAAACCATAGACATACTTTTCAATTGTGTACGGATTGGAGCGAGGTCAGTGCTATATTGGTAATGCTTGTAAAAGGCAGCAGCCAGATCTTCCCAATTACGAATGTTGGTTCTTTCCAGCTGATAGAACCAATCCAGCTGCTTCCCTGACAAACTTTCCTGGAAGAAATGTACCCACAGATTCCTATTAGCCATGTGGGGTTGAATTTATCTGACATATGACCTTAAGTGAAACTTAGGATAGGATACACCTTCATATTTAGCAAATGTGGGAACTTTGAACGTTGGTGGAATGACTACCCCAAGAACCAGACCTAGTTCTTCAAAATCAAGACCAGGTACTCTCTGAATTTCTATGGCATTGAGACGATCCTCCAGCTGTTTATATTTGTCATCATTAGGAGGATATTTTTCTTCAGCATAATCAGTCTCCTTTTCATCAGACTCCAGACTATGGTATCCTTCTTTTGCTTTCTCTTCCTGATTGTCCCCCTCATTTGATGTAGTTGCGAATTCTAGAGCTCGCTTCGCTGGTTCTCTGAACCTTCTTCCTGTATTCAGGACACCCACTATTTTCTTCGTCTTCTTCTTCTTGTCTTTGATCATGAGAGTCTTCAGGTCCTCTTGTCCTTTAGCCAAAGCCAGAAACATCTGTTGGAATTGAGCATTATGTGCTTGAAGATCCTTCATTGTTTGTTCGATATCCATCTTACAGAAATAAACAGTAGAAAGATAAGGAAAACTGTTGTGAAAAACCAGTTTGTGTTATGATGCATGAACATGCGTATGCAAATGATTTCAAGGATTTGGAAGATTTAAATTTGTTTAGACAAAAGGGAGCAAATATCAATTGTATTAATAAGTTTAAATTGCTTACAACCATGCCCCTTGGGCTTACAATGGAGGAAAATACACAAAATAAACTCCTAAGACAAAAAACGTCGAGCGCATCCTTTTTGGCGCAATGTAAGCGTTCAAAATTCGATCTTCATGAAGTTGTCTTGTAAGCTCCAAAACCTTCTTTTCACTTGCATAGAACTGGGTTTCGAAGGTGTCTCACTGTTCCTTTAGCTTAATCCAAGCATTTTGCAAGTCTTCAACGGAAATGGGCATATCAGGATGAAGATTAGTATATGTAATATCTCCTTGGACAATAGGCTCCATGATAATAGGTAGGATGGAGCGGTAAGGCATCATGAGACTTTGAGCATGAGTTCATACCCACTTAAGATAAGGCTCCAAAGGAATGGAGTTCTTATGCCCCAATGTCTTACTATCCACCTTGTTTACCATTCTCTAAGCTCGTATGAACTTTTGATGATAGCCTTCATTGTCGCCCTCGTAATCGAATACCAACCCTTGGATGAGTGCAACATGGGGGCCATCTCTTCGTGCATACCTAAAATGTTGTAAAGCCAAACAAGGGTTGTAGGTAATACCTCCTCGTATGCCAAGCAGAGGGTCATTAGGGAATTCCCCTCAATGGTTGATGATAGTAATGTCCTCCAAGGATCGAGAACACCAATGAATATCAGAATGTGTGAGTGACATCATCCTTTGAGACCATGTTAATCCTTTCTAATTCTTCAAAGTTGATCGAGGTAGGTGCGAAATAAACCACCTAGAGAGTAAAGGAATGCAACATAAAAGGGTACCTTTTTTCTTCATGGTGCGGGTACGGAAACAATGTAGAATGTCTCCAAGTAGGGTGGGTATAGGATTACGAGAGAGAAAGACCTTGATAGCATTCACATCTACAAGTTGGTCCGGGTTGGGAAATAGAACCAAACCATAGATTAGAAGGGCCAAGGCATCTTCAAAATCTTGAAAGTCCATATTTTCCCAGAATGAACAAGCCTTCTCCAACAGAAACTTGGCTAAGAAACCCTTAACTCCACTTCTCGTCTCCCAATTTGTTATAATGTCAGATATCTTCAAATGCAAGGCTTCAACAATGACTTCATGCTTTGGAGTCTCCTCTAAACCAGTGAACGGTATTTGATCCAGCACAGGCACTCCTAACAGTTTAGATAATTATTCTAATGTAGGCACCAACTAGTAGTCACGAAAGGTGAAGCAATGATGCATGGGATTAAAGAATTGGAAGAGCACACACATCATTTCTTCTTGGAAGTTTGAAGTAGCTAAGCTGAGAAGTCGACCATATTTCTTGGTAAAGGGAGAATCTCCAGGCACCCTTGATGCTAATTCTTGGAGTTGAGGATGTGCTTTCACGTAGCTGACTCGAATGGTATTCCTCTGAATGGGAGTCATGGCCTACAAAATAAAACAAGGATAAATTCCTGAATCCTTGAAATGGTTAGTGAGAATGCTTATGATGTTATGATGTTTATGATGTTATGTACAAATCTTTATGTAGAAATAATCATATACACATAAAGCTGACAAGTCCTTAGGTTTAGGCTTGCAATGGGGTATGTAGGTAAGTACCCTCTTGAAGTCTAGCTGGCTTAACATGTCCTAAAAAGTAACCGTGTTCTAGGGGATCTCAATATTATTGACCTTTCTTTTAGGCATTGTCTCAGCAGAATTAATATTTTCTTACGACCGAGATATCCCAAAAGTCTGATCTCAATGAGTGTAGCATCGAGTATCAACCAATCTGCAGCTTTACACCATAGTCGGCTATCTCACTACTTCCTAATGGCCAAGTTGTTCAATTAAGGCTCTAAGGTCAATTAGTGCTTTATAATGCTTCTCAGCGGCCCCGTATTCTCCTCGATTCAACACAAGGGATACCGGTACCAACAAATGTGTCACACTATCGTAGCCATTGCTTCCACCATATCGGTCTACGCCATTCAGTTTCAACAATCTATTTCTACTTACTTAAAAGGTGCCCCAGATCTGGGTGGAGGATAAAAAACAAAACCCAAACAAGGAACCATAATGTAAAGCAAGCAAGTTAAACAAGGAAAGCAAGTAAAGGTGATCTAGCCCAAAGGTAACCCCACTTTTAAGTTTCTTCCCTAGAAGAGTCGCAAGTTCTGTAATACGGTGGGAGAAATGACTTGGGTGTTTTGCGTTTGATCGTAATTATTATGGATAGCAAGAGTCGCCATCGACTTTTCTTTTATCTAACAAAGGAAAGGTTGAAAAGAACAGGAAAGACCTTTAGAGATGTTTTCTTGAGTTCGGGGGGTAGGTTATAAAAAGGGAAGGTGTTAGCACCCTTTTCATGTGTAGTTATATAAGGGATCTTAGTTTCTTGCTAGATCACTTACTTTTGTTTGAAAATGTGCTTGTGGTGTGGGTTTGAAAATATTTTGAAAACGTCTTTGTAATGATTTTCGTCTCTATAAGAATGCGTACAAAGTGTTGTTTTAGAAAATAGTTCAAAGAGATGTCTGTGGAAGATGTTTTTTGAAAGTGATTTTGAAAAGTGCCTTTGTAATTATTCTCGTCTCTATAAGAATGCGTACAAAGAGATTTGTCTTTTGAAAATGTTTCAATTGAAAGTGTTGGTGTGCAAATGGTTTTTTTAGTTGTGAGCAAGCAAGAAACTACGAGCGTCCTACCTACTCGAAAGGTCTTTGCTCTTTTCCTCCTCCTTTATATGTGTCTATATTTCCCTTGATTTCGTAAGAAGCCCCATCGTTAGATGTGAAGGGACGGGCGTGGGTCGTTTGTATAGTCATAGAAGGCAACCTATGAGATGTTTTAGAAATTTCGTATAGGGACTAGATCATTTACCGAAGGCAACATCGAGGCACATCGAGGGACTACGATCTTTTATCAAGGTTCTTTGCTAAAACTCCCATATTCGAGGGACATGACTATTTTTCGAGGCAACAAGTGAGATTACCCTAGAGGTGCATGTGTGTGAATTGTGTGTTTGGTTGCATGAATTTTGTCTTGAATTAGGGTTTTCTAAGCATTGGTTTTAATCTTGCCATACACACCCTAATTACTAACATTTATATGAAAGCGGTAAATTGCGGAAAGTAAATTTACTATGCTATTACATCACTTATGGATGGGGACACAAATGTACAAATGGGGATTGCAAGAAATTAAATCCTAATTAATTATTACAACCATATTGAATGTGAATAAATGCAAGAATTGGAATGAAAAGAAAATGAACTTTGTTTTGATTTTGTTAAAGAAAGGTTTTGATTAATTAAAATAATCATGAAAATAAAACATTTTTTGTAATATTTTTATATATTCATAAAAATAAAACTTGTAAATAAATAGTGTGTAAAATATCAACTCAAAAGGAGTTGTTTTGATTGGTTGGAAAAATGTTTGAAGTTTTTTAAAAAAGAAAAGGAAACAAAGAAAGGATAAAAATGGTTCTGGTCTGGCCAGGTTTTGAACCCAGGACCCTACATAGAAATGCCTTTCGCGCATGCTATTTGTACCACTGGGGTGGTCTGTTTCACTCGTTGGTTGTACATCTTGCACTAAAAATAAAATGAACTCAGTGCTTCATTTCATTCCTTCGAGCACAGGGATGTATATTACCATGTTAAGCTATTTGAAAGCTTCGATTCTCAACCAAATCAAACATTACAAATACCTAACTTATCTAAAATCTGAATACACATCTAACTATGTAACATTCAAAAACCACAAATCAAAGGTTAGCACAAATTTGTTTGATGCCAAAATTGAATCCTAACTAGTCAGAATTGTCGTTCTCAACATATATACCATGATAATTGAAACTAAGAGCATGGCTAATTTCCTAGACCAGATATCTACATTTCTTCTTTTCAATGCATATACAAATGAAGTTTGAATGAAAGGTACCAAGTTTAAGAAATTTTACCTCTTGGAGCGAAATTTGAATTACTTCGACAAAGCCTCCAGGAATTGTTTGATATTTGATCAAGTCTGCCTCAAACTCATTAAAGCTATTCTAGTTGCTACTTTACTTTGAAAACCACTTGAATCGAAGGTTGATTAGGAGTGAATCTAAGAGTTCTCTGACTTCCTTGAGTGTTCTTTTTTTTGAAGGCTTTGGAAATATTCCAAGGCTAGTATATGAAATCTAGAGGAAATGAATCAAAAGGCTGATGTGTGTGGAAGCTGGAGGGTGAATCGAAAGGCTGATGTGTGGAAGTTAGAGGGTGAATCGAAAGGCTCTAACATATGAAGGGATTTGAGTTTTTTTTAAAGTTTGAGAGTTCGATAGTTTTTTATGATCTTTTTTCTTTATCAAAAAATATGCCCCCTGATTTGTAAAGAGTCTCTCTATTTATAGAGAATAGGGTTCTTTCATGTTCAAGATAACATGTTATTGTTTTGTGTAAAACGAAAAGAAATACAATTTAATGGGTTTTTCATGGTTCCTATGTTCAAGTACAAGTGGGGGCCTGATGTTTGCAGGAGTCTTGACTCATGCTTTTTGATGTTACTTGCACTCAGAGACAAAGGTTACAAGGCTCAATGCATTGACAATTTGCATAAAGCCTGTTTTCCTGAAATGGCAATGATAACTTTATGCCATATACGGAATGACCTTTTGGACAATACTTTAAACACCTGGGTAATAGTTTAACTAATTGTGTAAACAATTAATTATGGAGTGAGGCATAGGTTTGAGGCCTGAAGAGCAAGATCATGTAGCCCTGGCCTATGGATTTTGTCTTCAACTTGATGCCTTGGATCAAATACCCTGTCTTTCATTTTGGCCATACAGATCCAGCCTTCGACCAAACTCAGGAGAAAACGAAATTGAATGTTTATAACAATGGCATGTTTTTCGACTGGGCCATATTCAACTGCATGTACCATTTTGAACCCTTTTGTTTTTTATCACATAAGTCCAAACTTCGACCAAACTCAAGGCAGGAAAAACTAAATATTCCCCACAATGGCCTGCCTTTCGATTGGGCCATATTCAACTGCATGTACTACTTTGAGTAGGCAAGACAAAATCAATGGAATAGTCAAAATGAAAGGAATTCTTGATTACCTTCTTACTTCACCAACATAAGCCAAATGCCCTAAACAAAGCAAAGGAACCAAGCTTGCTCAAAGAAGTCAGATGCCCAATAGAAGCTTGTATGAAGATAACCTTTATCGAAACGAAAACCTGCATGTAGGAGGTTACTTATTTGTGAATTAAAGAAAACATGTAAGAAACCTTTACTCAATCAAAACCTTGCAAGAGGTCATTGCCTCAATCAAAATTTGGGACCGTGAAGCGAGCTTGGAGGAAGCCAGAGTACAATTAAAGCTTAGGAATGCTTGCACCAAAAGAGGCCAGATGCCTAATCGAAAGAGGTATTAATGTGGATTCAAAGTAAGCATTAAGGGTAGATTCAAAGCAGGCATTAGGGTAGATTCGAAGCAATATTTAAAGTGGATTCGAGGAAGGTATTAAGGTGGATTTGAAGCAAGATTGAAGGTGGATTTGAAGCAGGAATTAAGGTGGATTTGAAGCAGGCTTGAAGGTGGATTTAATGCAGGTATTAAGGTGGATTCGAAGCATGCTTAAGGGTGGATACGAAGCAAGCTTGAAGGTGGATTTGAAGCAGGATTGAAGGTGGATTCGAAACAGACATCAAGGTGGATTTGAAGCAGGCTTGAAGGTGGATTCGAAGTAGGCTTGAAGGTGGATTCGAAGTAGGCTTGAAGGTGGATTCGAAGCGCGCTGCTTCGAAGGAAAAAATACACCAATAGAAACTTGTGAAACAAACATGAATTGAAACAATGCTCAGTCGAAGCTAGCATGAATCGAAGCAAGCTTTTTTTTCTCCAATTTTGTCAAAAAAACTCAAATTTATCTACTTTTCTCTTTCAATGGTTTCCTCTTTGACCTGATCCTTGGAAATCTAATATGATCCATAGAAATTACAGGGGCATTAAAAATCCAATTATACTTGTGTAAATTTAAACTCTACTTTTGAGTCATCAGTGTTGAGAAAGTATCTTGAACTAATCAAACCTTGTGCAGTCTTGACCCAATAAAAAGCTTGTGAGAAAAATCTTGAGAAATGAGAGGGAAATTTTTTGGGTACAATAAGCGCCATTAACGTATTTCCTCGTTAACTCCAGTTGTTAATACAGCTCCGACTACAATCGCTGATCAAAGACCATCCCCTCAAGGAAATTAAGGGCTGAATCAGAGGAGAGAGCCTTTTGACTCTATCCCTATGAGTCATGCAGAGTTACTCCCAGCATTGATCCAGAAAAAGTTGGTCTAGACTAGGCCACCCCCTGATATACCATCACCTTTGCCTTGGTACTATAAGGCAGATCAGACTTGCGCTTTCCATCAGGGTGCACCAGGGTACAATGTGGAAACGGTTATCTCCTGAAATCGGAGGTACAGAAAATGGTGAGATCTGGCCTTGTGTCCTTCAAAGATTTCAGCCCGAATGTAAAATATAATCCTCTGCCAAAGCATGGAGGAACTAATGATGTCAACATGGTTCTTGGTTGTTCAGGGGACTTCCAGATTTATGATATCAACTTGGTCAGAGGAGACTTCGTAAAGATGCATACAGACCTTTGCGAGTTCTGTTATTATACTCATGACCATGATGGTTGTGGTATTTGTAGTACTGATATACAAGGGTGCAATAAGATAATTAATGACTTGCAGAAGATGATGGATGAAGGCCTCATCCATTAAATCAGGCCTAGGGAAGAATATGAGGAGGAAGTGAACATGGTCTTTGGGTGTCCGGGAGTGTTCCAGATATTTGATGTGAACCATATGAACGATGATCTGGTGCAGTTGGACGCTACTTTCTTCCATATGGAGGGTCAGGTAGAGCACCACTATGGATGTTGTCGGGTTTGTTGTAGGGATTCCTGAGGATGTTCAGTTGTGAAAAGAAGTATTCAATTGTTATTGTATAATGGCACTATTAAGGTGTCAGGCCAAAGAGATGATTACCATGAGGTTAATGTGATTGGAGATTGCTTGGCTGAGAATGAGTCGGGTGATGAATATGGTTCTACAGATGAATTCTTTTCCTCAGACGGAAATATGTTCTCCAGTGATGACTCTGCAATACCCAATTATTTTGAGGAGGGGGTAAATGTAATTGTGCCTTTTTTCAATGATTCTGCCCCTGTTGAGATTCAATATTATAGCAAGTCGATTGTTGCCCCAGTAGTGATTTGCTTACTAGGTCATGTTCCTTATGAATCAGACAAAGTTGTTACGTACAAGTACAATGCTACAATCTTAGAGGATGGTGTGGAAGTTCCCATCCAGCCTTTGTATAAGATTACTGAGACCAATAGAGTGACCCATAGTGGTCGTGTTTTTGCACCGGTTGTTCGGGGAAATGATAATGCTGGTAAGAAGGTTGTTGAAAGCGTTGAACCTAAGAAAGTTGTAGGGAAATCTAGTGGTGCTACTCTAGAGAATGATATGGATGATATTTTGAAAATTATCAAAATGAGCGACTAAAGGATTGTAGATCAGCTATTGCAGACTCCTTCAAAAATATCTATTATGGATTTGTTAATGAACTCGTCTGATCATAGAGAATCCTTGATGAAGGTGTTGGATCAAACCTTCATGGAGAGTGATATGATGTTAGATCAATTTAGCAGTGTGGTAGGTAACATTACATCCTGTAATAACCTAAGCTTTTGCGATGACGAAATGCCTGACGAAAGGAGGAATCACAATATAGCTCTCCATATATCCATGAACTATAAGAACGATTCATTATTAAATGTGCTGATTGATAATGGGTCCGCTTTAAATGTCATACCGAGGAGCACGCTGATGAAGCCAAAGTATCAAGGAGCTCCCGTGCGCCCAAGTGGAATTATTATAAAAACTTTCGATGGATCAATGAAATCTATTATTGGGGAAGTGGATCTTCCTATTCAAATAGGCCCACACCTTTTTTATATTACTTTCCAAGTCATGGACATTGTTCCTGCATATAGCTGCTTACTAAGACGGCCATGGATACATGAGGTAGGGGCCGTCACTTCAACTCTACACCAAAATCTGAAGTTCGTGCGTGAAGGAAAGGTGGTTAATATAAATGGAGAGCAAGCATTGTTAGTCTCTCATTTATCTTCTTTCAGTGTTGTAGAAGTAAATGAAGTTGTTGTTGGAACGCATTTCCAAGCTTTATTCGTTAATAACGTAAGAGAGAATGAGAAATTTATGGCTTCATTCAAAGATGATCAACAGGTTGTGCGCAATGGCCCAAGTAAAGTATGGGGGCAGATTTTGGACCCGCCCCGTGAACAAGAACAAGGCTGGTTTGGAATTTTCTGCAAAGAACGGTAAAGGTGAAAGCATGAAGTCGAAGACTACTTTGAGGAGCTATCAGAATATTTTCCACATTGGAGGTTACCTCCACCCAACTGTTTCGGGGAACAATGCTATTGTGGGAGATGAAGAAGATCAGGAGATGCCGAATTATGTGACGCCTGGAGTTAGAGTCTAGAAATGGGTCACTATTGATGTTCCCTCTTGCATCCATGTCTAAAAGTAATTTGTTTTTGTTAATATTTGCAAAAAGCTTTCACCCTTCTCAAAGTGAAAGTTAATACTGTATGGGCTTATATGTTTTCTTTGACCATTAAAATCATAAATAAAAGTTGTCTTTGATTCTCAAAATTGTGTCTTTATTTTATACTTTTTCTTGGAAAAATGGTAATCAGAAAAAACCTTTCGGAATAAATGATAATTATAAATAAATATGCATGATCATTTGATATATGTGTCAGTTTCTAAAAGCAATCATAAATCACATGTGCAGATTAATTAAAAAACCTGTTGAATACAATGACCCTGCACCCTCTCCCAACTTTGAATATCCTGTGTATGGGGCCGAAGAAGAAGAATATGATGAGATTATAGAAGAGGTTTCACGGTTTCTTGAGCACGATGAAAGTTCCATTCAGCGGTATAAAGAGCAGTTAGAAACAATAATTTGGGTTTAAAGGAAGATCCGAAAGGAGTCAAGATTGGAGCATTGTTGCATCCCGACGTGAAGAGAAGGTTGACTAAATTGTTGAAAAAGTATGTGGACATATTTGCTTGGTCATACCAAGACATGCCTGGTATGGATACTGATATTATGGAGCATCAATTGCCGTTGAAGCAAGAGTGCCCCCCAGTCAAGCAGAAATTATAAAGAACGTACCCTGATATGGCAGTAAAAATAAAAGAAGAAGTGTTAAAGAAGATTAATGTTGGTTTTCTTGTGACATCAGTGTATCCTTAGTGGATTGCCAATATTCTCCCTGTACCAAAGAAAGACATAAAAGTTTGCATGTGCGTAGATTACAAAGATCTAAATAAAGCTCATCCAAAAGATAATTTTTCGTTGCCACATACTGATATGTTGGTTGATAGTACAACAAAATTCAAAGTATTCTTGTTCATGGATGGATTTTCCAGATGTAATCAAATTAAAATGGCTCATGAGTGCATGGAAAAAACAACGTTTATCACACCCTGGGGAACATTCTGTTACAGAGTGATGCCCTTCGGGTTGAAGAACGCTGGTGCAACGTACCAGAGGACTATGACAACCCTATTCCATGATATGATGCACAAAGAAATTGAGGTATATGTTAATGAAATGATTGCTAAATCATAGACCAGAGAAGGGCATGTAGAAGAATTGTTGAAATTGTTTCAGTGTTTGAGGAAGTATCCTCTCCGCTTGAATCCAAACAAATGTACCTTCGGTGTCCTATCAAGGAAATTGCTAGGTTTCATTATCAGCCAAAAAGGAATTGAAGTTGACCCTGATAAATTCAAAGAAATTCAAGAAATGCATGCGCCAAGGATTGAAAAGCAAGTTAGAGGCTTCCTTGGGAGGTTGAATTACATTTCCAAATTCATTTCCCACATGACTGTAACATGTGAACCGATCTTTCAGTTGTTAAAGAAAGATCAGGGTTATGTATGGACAGATGATTGTCAAAGGGCATTCAAAAGTATTAAATAATATATGCTTGAACCTCATATCTTGCTCCCTCCCGTTGAAGGAAGACCATTGATCATGTATCTGACAGTGTTAGATAATTCTATGGGCTGCATTTTGGGACAGCAAGATGAAACAAGAAAGAAGGAATATGCCATTTATTATCTCAATAAGAAGTTCACTAACTGTGAGTCACGGTATTCTATGTTGGAAAAGACATGTTGTGCTTTGGCTTGGGCAGCAAAGCGGTTGCGGCAATATATCTTGAATCATACTACTTGGTTGATTTCCAAAATGGATCCAATTAAGTATATCTTTGAAAAGCCTGCTCTTACTGGGAGAATTTCCCGTTGGCAGATGTTGTTGTCTGAATATGATATTGAATACCATACTCATAAGGCTATAAAAAGCAGTGTGTTGGGGGATTATCTTGTTCACCAACTGGTTGATAATTATCAATCTGTCAAGTATGACTTCCCTAATAAGGATGTTATTTTCTTGAAAGTGAAAGATTGTGATGAATTGTTGCCTGAGGAAGGTCCTGATCCTTAATCTCATTGGGGCATGGTATTTGATGAAGATGTTAATGGTTATGGGAAAAGAATCGATGTTGTGATCATCACTCCTCATGAATCACACATTCCTTTTACTACAAGGCTGACATTTGATTGTACTAATAATATGGCAGAGT
The DNA here is from genome assembly GCA_948472305.1 of Vicia faba. Classification (NCBI taxonomy): domain Eukaryota; kingdom Viridiplantae; phylum Streptophyta; class Magnoliopsida; order Fabales; family Fabaceae; genus Vicia; species Vicia faba. The sequence goes on along the minus strand of OX451739.1, from coordinate 1,366,123,774 downwards.
ATGAGGCTTGTATCATGGGTCTCGAGGAGGCCATTGATCATAGAATCAAAGTTCTGGATGTATATGGTGATTCAGATTTGGTGGTAAATATAATTAAAGGAGAATAGGTTACTTGTCACCTTGGCTTGATCCCTTACAAAGATTATGCAATAAGATTGCTACCCTTCTTTAACAAATTTGAATTCCATCATATTCCGAGAGATGAAAATCAGATGGAGGATGCTTTAGAAACTCTGGCTTTTATGTATCAAGTGAATACTTGGAATGATGTGCCTCGTATCACAGTGTGACATTTGGATAGACCGGCTCATGTGTTTACAGCAGAGGGAGTAGTAGATGAAAGACCTTAGTAACATGATATCAAGAATTTTCTCTGGACATAGGAATACGCGTGTGAGGCGTCAAATAAAGATAGAAAAACATTGAGAAGGATGGCAGGAAGATTTTTCCACAATAAAGGTGTGTTGTATAAAAGAAATTATGACATGGTCTTGCTCAGATGCGTGGATAGACATGAGGCAGACATGTTGATGCATGAAGTCCGTGAAGGTTCCTTTGGTACCCATGACAATGAACATTCGATAGCAAAGAAGATGCTTAAGGAAGGTTACTATTGGCTGACAATGGAATCTGACTATTAAAAATTTGCATTGAAGTGCCATAAACGCCAGATTTATGCTAACAAGATTCATGTACCTCCAACGATTCTCAATGTTATTTATTCCCCATGGCCTTTCTCTATGTGGGATATTGACATGATTGGAATGATTGAACCTGTAATATGGTGGGAGAACTGACTTGGGTGTTTTTGCGTTTTATTGCAATTGTTGTGGATAGAAAGAGTCGCCACTGACTTTTCTTTTATCCAATAAAGGAAAGGGTGAAAATAATAGGAAAGACCTCTTGAGAATTTTCTTGAGTTCGGCGGGGTAGGTTATGAAAAGGGAAAGTGTTAGCACCCTTTTCATCCGTAGTTATCTATGGGCTCTTAGTTGCTAGCTCACTTTGAAATGCTTTGTTTGAAATGTGTTTGTGATTTTTTTTTGAAAGTATTTTTGAAAGTTACTTTGTCTAGGAGATCTTTGTAGTGATTCTCGTCTCTATAAGAATGCAAACAAAGTGTTGACTTTGAAAAAAAATATTGAAAGTGTTGGTGTGTTTTTGAAACATGTTTTGAAGATGATTGTGAGCAAGCAACTACGAGTGTTCTACCTTACTCAAAAATTCATTTTTCATTTCCTTCTCCTTTTGATATTTCTAACTTACCATTGACTGATAAGAAGCCCTATCATTGGATGTGAAGGGACAGGCGCGGGTCATCGCATAGTCATAGAAGGAAAAATTGCAGGATACCTTAGCAATTCGTTGTAAGGGTCTAATATCTTTTACCGAAGGCAACATCGAAGGGTCATCGAGAGACTATGATCTTGTATTCGAGGGTCTTTGCTAAAGAATCCCACGTTCGAGGGACATGATTATTTATTCGTAGGAAATAAGTATGGGTTACTGTTGTACCCCAATTTTTGCCCCTAAGATTCTTCTATCATATCATATCAACTTGATCATAACAAGATCATATTAGGGTTGGTTCTTCCTCTTTTTCTATCTCCTATCTTTAAGTTTGCTCTTGAGGAATCTCCAAGCACCTTCGTTCTGTATTTTGTATATCTGTTGTTGACTAACTTCTAATCAAAATACAAAAAATATTTGTCTTTGTCTTTGCATATTTGTGTTTTGTAGGTACCAAGTCGAAGCATATGACAAATAAAGATTACTGGTATTATTCTCCTAAAATCTCTATTTTGCAAAAGAAAATTAACAAAAATTCATTTTTTTTCACTGATGCAATCGATTGCTCTTAGAGTGCAATCGATTGCACATAGTGCATTTTGTGCCATTTTTGAAAAAATACACTGCGCAAATCGATTTGCACTGTAGTGCAATCGATTGCACAACGTGAAAATTTGAAAAAAAATCAGCAATTTTAAACTTGTCAAATTTTGGCTCTAATTTTACTTCATTTTTGAAAGATGTACCATTAATTAAAATTTTAGTGCCAATCTTTCATTTTTAAGAAGAATTATCATTAATTCAAATTTTGGCTCTAATATTTGAAATAATTATCATTAATTCAAATTTTGTCTCTAATATTTGAAAGAATTATCATTAATTCAAATTTTGGCTCCAAGAATCAATTACCAAATTACCACTAATCCCAATCCTAAACTCTATAAATAGAGCCCTCATTTCATTCAAATTTCAAGCTTTTGATAGCCAAATCCACCTTTCTAAAAAATCTCTCAATTCTCTCCATCTACCAAATTCACTCAAAGCTCCATTTTCAAAAAGTTAGTAAGCCTTGCATTGAAGCTTACTAATTTTGAGCTAAACCTTCATCCAAACACTTTTTCTTTATCAATTCTCTACATCCAAGCTTGGCAATTGATTCTTGTGGTTGAATTAAAGCAAATTCATGAAGTTGGGTTGATAATTCTTTAGATCTACCTTTGGTAAGTTGGATAATTCATCTTTCACAATGTGATCTCTTGGTGATCTTTGGGATTGATTCATTGAGCATTATTTTGTGATTCCGATGGTGTTATTTTCTCATAATTTGATGGAATTTTCGTGCTCAATTGGATCCATGATCATAAGGTATTTGATGGAAAGTTTGAACAATAATTTGGCCTTTTAAAATGCTGTTTTGTTGTCTGTAACAGGGTGCAATCGATTGTAGTAACAGTGCAATCGATTGCACAGAAGCAATTTCGCGCAGATTTTTGAAAACTGTACTATGTAAATCGATTTACACAGTAGTGCAATCGATTTACACAGGGACAAAATTCATTTTTTTGCCTTGTTTTGGGGCAGCTTTGATCCAAAATGCTTTTTCTACTCACTCCTTTTGATTGTTGGTTGGGATTGCAATTTTAAATATCCAATTTATCTTTAAACTCAATGGACTTTGTGATGTAGATGAAGTTGGATAAATGTTCATCAATTCAAATCTACCTAAGAGTGAATTATTTAATTCATTTTTGGTGCTTTAGATTAATGATATGTTTAGTGCTTTAATCCATCTAGAGGAGTGGTTGAATTTAAAGATGAAAGAATTTTGAGGTGGTAAACCAAATTAGCTTATCATTCCCCTCCCTCTTCTTATTATCCCTTTCATTTTTTAATTTTGCTACATGTTAAGGGATGGTGATCTCTATATCATTTATCCAAACATGAAGTACATAGATTGCTATTGACCGGCCTCATAATAGGTGCGACTTCTACATAAGTCCACTTACGATTGCTTAACATAGCGCTAAATTTTGTCCCGATTCGAATAAATGATCATTTGTGGCCCAAACTTATGATTGCAAGCCCAAGTATGTTAATTTGATCTCTTTGATCCAATAACCTTGAGATTCATTGTGTGGAGGCTTTGGTTCTACCAATCCTCTAATGGATCTACAACACCTTTGGTCAACGCGGATCACTTAAACATTGTTGATCATTAAATGTTACTTTTGAGGATTCCAAAATGGATGATATACTTGACAAAAAGAAAATGCAACTTGTTATGTGGAGGCTTTGGTTCTACCAATCCTTTAATGAGTTCCAAATTCAAGTTTTAAGATGGTCATCTAACTAACCACTAACTTCTAACAATTGAATTTACTTTATGTTTTTATTTTTATGCTTTATGTACCATTTAATTTATGTACCATTTACATTTCATGCTATTTTCATCTTTGCTCACTTGAGCATTTACTTTTATGTCATTTTTATTTTGCTCACTTGAGCTTTTCTTTTCCTTTTAAAGACACCTAATAATCAACATGAACCATAAAAATCTTTAATTATACTTGGACTATTTGGTTACTATCCTTGGCATTATGGAGCATTGGACTTCTCGGACTTAAGATTAGAGACCTTGGCCTATCTTGGAGACTTTGTGACTTTATTTGATATTTTGTCTGGAGTTCTTGAGGTTTACCTCAAGACATTGGGTTGTTTGTTTGTTTTGTGTGCAGGTTATTGTGATTACATACTTTGTTTGTAATCTGGAATTCACCCGTATACAGCCGTTACTCTGCCAAATTTTTGTGAAGACTTAATACACTTGAAGTTTGGTTCTCTCAAGAAGTCTAGTATCTTTGCTTGCTTGGTTTGAATCCGAAGAATGGGAATTCTACATTGACTCATAATGTCAAGTATTGGCTTCTTGTTGGTTAGATGGCTCTTATCCTTAGTTTTTACCTTATGCTTTAGGATAGTCTCTTCATCTCCTCCCATCTTCTTTAATTTCAAAAATCCTCTCCCTCCTTTTAAAAATCTCGTCTTGTTTTGAAACTTGAAACATTTTCATACTAAACTTGGACTTATGTCCATGCATTTTCAAAACATTTTCATAAATAAACTTCAATTAATTTAATAATACCTTGACAATTTTTGTGAGATGACTAAAAGTCAATCAATCTCATTTCAAACCATTTTGCCACTTTGGCTTTTATCTTTAAACTTTTCTCAAAAGATTAGATTCTTGTCAATCCTTGTAGTGATGCAAACAACTATACTTCTACAATATGTAGTGAAGTGAGATATTTTCCACTTGGGTGTTGAGTGAGGCATTGTTGATTTTGAAATCCAAGCCATATCCTCCACTTTCAGATGATGCAAATTCTCCTTTCTCATGATTGTGGGTAGTAAGTATGTTTTCCACACGGACAATGACGATGATGTTTTATCTTATAAAATTAACCAACACACTTGTGTTTCAAATTTTTAAAAGAGGAACTACGTGTACCCTGATCCCCTATTGCACGAATGGTGGTACGTAGGCACTAAAGGTTCGCAACCGCGGAGGGTGCAAAAATCATAAAAATATTTCTTTTATCACCTCCACCATCCATTTTATATACAACACATTTTTATAGCCAAAATATACAAATTTTACAAAGAGGTTCCTGCGGAGTACCGTAGATGTTTAGGATGCTAATACCTTCCCTTTGCATAACCAACCCCCTTACCTTGAATCTTTCCCCCTCTTTTTGGGTTATTCGCTCTTTTCCCATTCCTTTGGAAATAATAAAGTGTGATGAAGATTTTTATTTTTGATTTGTATAATGTCTAGTCAATCCAGTGGCTTAGTCTTGAACATTTCTACCGCTACAGGAAAAATGGCGACTTCACTGGGGAAATATTGACCTCTTGCTGGTCCATCCCTAAGTGGGTTGAGCTTATCTTTGTTTATATCTGTATATGTGCTATTTTTCTTTATGTGTTATATTTTGTATATATGTTTGTTTTGATTTTCCTGGTTTTCAGGTTGCTTGGTGATTACTTATAAGTCCTATACCCGGACTTGGAAAAGCTTTAAGATAGGACGAGCGGTATAGTCATGTTAACTTTGAGGGAGTAATCCCAAAAAAGGAGGCATGAGATCCCCCATTTAGTGGAGGCCCCTTTGAAGCTGAGGACCGTAGAATACCAAACCCATCTTGGACTTTTAGGTGTAGTGCGGAAGCTATGACGGAGTAATCTGGAAATAGTTGTCACGAGATAATACGCTCGGACGAGTCTTTCTTGAGAATATTACTAATTACAAAGTTAATCGGGAAATTGATAATATCCGAAGGAAGGATGTAGACTCTGGGAACCTCTAGAACCTTGTTCGGCAGTTGATAACTTTTTAGACCAATACCTTATGGGTAGTACCTTCGACCTCATGCTCGTAACGTTGAACCTATGAACCCTATATGTGTGGTCTTGTGTGTGATTGTTGCATCATGCATCCATGCACTCATAAGCATCTTTTGAAGAAAACAATATTTCAAGGGATTTGAAGGTTGACTATTTGTGTATACCTCAAGTGTTTTTAACCATGGATTCTAGAAAGAGAAAGACCGGGAAATACAGTTTCAAGGATCCCAAGATAGATGAGTTGGTCAGTCTAATTCCAGAGATCGAGTGTCCTACAGACTTTCAGAATAAGTATGGATCCATTATTCCTCTCATGAAGCTGAAGATGAATGAGGGTATTCTCTCAACTTTGGTCCAGTTCTATGATCCAGTGTATCACTGCGTCACATTCGTAAGAAGAGTAGGAAGGATTTGGGACCTAGGGGTGTTGTTTCTTTGGAGCCATATCTTTAGTGGGTCTGATCGAGAGCCATTCAGTTGAATATGCCGTATACTCGGGAGACACCCATGCCTGATTTGTTTGTGAAGACCACTCCTCCCTTATTAGATGATCTAGAAGAACTGGAACTCGCTTTGGTTAGGATGCAACAAGAAAGGGATGCCTGGAAGAATAAGTTCCAAACTTTAGAAAGTTCCTATAGAGCAGACTTGAAGGAGAAAGATGACTTGATCAAGATCCTTGAGAGTCGAGCAAAGGAGTCTATGGAGAGGCAAGGGGATTTATTTTCTCCTAAGCCTCAAACAGGTGTTGATTACTCACTTCCTTCTTCAGATGATTGGAAGGAGGTTGCCATCAGACACGTGGAAGATAACCAGAGGTTGAGGGCTCAGATTGCCAGGCTCAGAAGGAAGCGCCAGCGTACAGATTGATCTCCATCAATTCCTTTTCTCAGGATTTTAGATTGTATTTTCATCTTGTACTTGGGATCATTGAAACTTGTAATCCATTTTGAAGTTATTATAATAAAAATTTTCAGTATTTCAAAAGCTTTATTACTTGGATGTTTGCAATATGTCTATAAATCTTAAATCCCTTGAAATATTAAATAATGAAGTAAAAATAATCATGTGCATTGCATATCATGCATCATATTGCACATATTTATTTAATATGTTATGCATATCCAGGTGCCTTACCCAGCTTCTTTACTTCACTCAGCAAGTTGACTCATCACTATAACACCCGGGCTAACTTCAAAAAGAAGATGGACAACTTAGAACAAGAGAATCACGAGCTACGCGAAGAGGTTTCTGCTTTGAAGGTTGGCTTGGCCAACTTGACTACTCTGATGGAAGCTCTGGTGGTTGCTCAGAATCATCCACCGAGTGTTCAACCTCAACCAACAAGGGCAAATGCTGAAGTTCCAATTGTTCCTGTATCCACTACTCCCGTTATTGTTCAAAACCGTATGCCTCAAGGTTATCCGTGGGGAATGCCATAAAATTTTGCACCTGAAGGTTTCAATCTTGGCTCTCAAGATGCTCCAGTGGTTCATAATGTTGTTACACCAGCACCTCCTGTGGTGCATATTGTTCCTGCTGCACCTCCTTCGATGAATTTGGTTCCGTTTGTTAATGAAGATGTGTGTCATCCTTTCCCTCCGTCGAGTGAAGACTTAGGTCTTTATGACAGATTGGATGATTTCCAAGAGCAGTTTGACAAGATGTAAAGAGAGATGAAGGCTCTTAGGGGAAAAGAGTTATTTGGGCAGAATGTGAATGAGCTATGTTTGGTCCCGAATGTTAAAGTGCCTGCTAAGTTCAAGGTCCCGGAATTTGAGAAGTACAAGGGAAACACTTTCCCTCATGCTCATTTGGTGATGTACATGATTGAAGAATGCCCTGGAGTTTAAGGATGATTAGCCTTCTCAGTTTATTAGCATTTTTATTGCTTTCTCATTTGTAATTTTTCTTGTTTATCATTGCACTGTTTGCATGTAAGAACTTGTTTGCATTTGAATGTTTAATCTTAATATAATGAGTATGTTTGTCTTGAAGAAATTCATTCGTTTCACTCATATTTGTTTTCAATTTTAAATTGCTTTATGATACCAACTTGTTACCCATTCTCTTTCCTAGGAAGAGATTGGGAGGAGGATGATGATATTAAAACACAAATTTTCTGGTTGTATGCTTTTGGATAAAACCCTGTTGACGATGTACAGACATTGTTTCAAATCCTCAAACACCGGAGATATAAGGGAGTGAAATCCTCGTTAACCCCTTTGAGCCTTGAAGTAGGAGTTTCTTTTTCTATTCAGAAAAAAACGCTCATTTTTTAAACCCGAGGCAGGGTAGTGTTCAGTTAATTTGATTGAGTGTTCAGATCTCATCAAGAGTGCGCATCTAAGGATACAACAATGGTTATCCCTCGAAAGGTTGAGGAAATTCAAAACCACAATGGTTAATCTTCACTTATTATGAGGGTGTGTCAATTGACGATATCTTAATGGCTATCTCTCGCACACCAGGAAGTCAACAGATGATGATACAACAATGGTTATCTTTCATCTACTCAGAAATAAGGCAGTCACCATTCTTCCAACAAGTCACAAATGACTCGAAGTCACGCGACATGTTCAAAAGAAAAAAAGATGACATGAATAAAAAAATTATTATGAAAAAGAAAGAGACAAAAAGCCCCGCTAAGTCGGAACTTGAAAAAACAAGTTGCTTAGGCAAAAGTCAGGGCATCCCGCTGCACTTCAGAGTCAAAGTCAAAAGGAATTTGTCCAGAAGGAAAGAAAGAAATGGAAATCCTAAAATGCGATAAAGGATTACAATGTGAAATCCTCAGCAAAGAACAAAGTCACGTGACAAGAAACCCAAAAGAAGCAGGAATGAGTGACTTGCATGTCCAAAGAAAACCTTGTTTGATTCCTCAACTATCTCGAAATTTCTTTTGAGAGATGAATGTTCGTGTCAAGTTAACTGAACTTAGGACCGAAGAAAATCATGAAGGGGGTGGGCACCAAATATTTTTTAGCCTTAAATCTTTTTTTTCTAAAACCGTGAACCAAGCCACGTTACAACCCTCAAAAGGTCTAATTGAAACACGGTTTATTTCGAAAGCATACTCCAATGAGATAGTGTTTCCTGACTCCCATTAATTTTGCTAAATTATTGTGATTGGTATCATATTTATTTTGTTATCTTTCGTACAAAAAATATCCATGTCGCATCCTGGCTAGTGATTCGTTCACAAGGTTTTGCGACATCTTTTCAAATAAAATCTTCAAGACTTACATAATTGTTGCATTAGAATTTTCATTCTTAGAATAAACATTTTCTACTTGTAAAACAACTACTTGATATAATGAAAGTTTACATTTGAGTATCAGCAAAAGGCATGTTGCCGAGAAGAGTTGTGGAGCAAAGAGGATGCAACATTCAGCCAATCTAGGGCAGTTACGTCAAGATTCAACAAATCTCTAGAAGCCATTTGATCAAAAAGGTTATCCTAAAAGCATGTAGCCAATGGCAAGTTATGAAAGTTACCTTGATCAACCCAGTAAGCTTGGGACACCAGATTGGTTTCCAAGGGCATATCCAGATTTTGTCAAGATATCTACTATGTCTACCCCAAGCCAAGAATCTTCCTCAAGAAGGATTATTTATTGTGACCTGTTTTGTAGACGTGTGGTTGGATTCCTCTAGCAATTGTTGATCAATTAAAGGGTTTCCTACAGGTTGTGTTATGGTGTTGGGTTTATAATCCCATTTTTTCCAGTCTTACTGCAGACTTCTCCAGTTGAGTGTGATTCTTTACCTAGCCAGGTGGTGATCAAACGGAGATTAAAAAGAGCTATGAAGCCTTTGCTCATTTGATGGAGTTCTTTCTCCCTTTTTATTGATATGGAATCTCTTGTAGAGCAGTGTTTTCTCCTGTTACGACATTATTGTTGTTATGTGCTTCCCAAGTAGCTAGACAAGGGCAATATATTTTCTAAGAAGTGTTGAGATAGTTGTCAACTTTTTCTAGGTTTCTCTCACCAAGTGTTGAGTATGATTTAAAATCCCCATAATTTTGACCTCTTGCTATAATGTGAATTTCTAGATTCGCCAGGAATATTTTCTCAGGTCGTTTTCGCTGGTATGCGCGTGATTTGTTTTGTATATTAAAGACAATATCAGTGGGTGTAAGGTAAAATATTGGGTTTGTGAATCCATTATCCCTAGTTAAGTCTTGGTTCGCTTTTGATTTCGGGTTTGCATGGTCAGAAGCCTCCGCCCCAGATTCCCCAACAAAGTCTTCCCTCATATGATGAAAGGTTTTATTCCCTTGGTGTGCTAAGATGTCGCTCTTTTTGCAATATTGGCACTAGTGTTGACTTCTTGATTTCCCGGGAAGGCTATCCCAGGGCATCTTTTTGACAGAATAGGTTTTCATGATGAAAATTTTCAATCTGCAGTTTTTTCTCCAGGGAGGTAGACTTGAATCCCCTAGTGAGGTTTGGTTGTTTCGGCGTCAATCTTCATTATTTGAGGCTGATATTGCAATCTCCAGTAGGCATGTTGTTTTTGGAAAACTGCTTCTCCGATGAAACCAGAAGAAGGATATTCTATCCCGGTATCTGTTTGATTTGGCTACATCCGGATTATGTTTATCCTCAGTGAAGTTAGGACAGGCAATAGGTTTGGTTTCCGCAATTGATTTTACCTTTCTTGGATTGATCTTTCTGGTTGGAGTTTAACCCAATGTTGTTAGTACCTGAGGCGGTTTTGTTTGTTTGTACTGATTATGTATCCTTTTACCAAGATATGCACGATATCACTCATACATTCATACATACATCATGCATTGTTAAAAACCATCGTTCATTGATATTGTATTCTGATCTTTCTGCAGCGCTCTTTGCTTAGTTGAATTTGGTTTTCCATCTTGAGTTTATTTCTCAAAGGAGGTATCTGCATTGGCTGTCTTACTCCAGTTTATTTCTGATTTCGATATGTGATCCCCCGACAGTATTATTTACTTTGTATTTCTGAGAACTTTGAGTTTTGGTTTGTGCATTTATTTTGCACGAGAAGACTTTATCTCCTCAGCAGGAATATCGTGGCATTTCCCCAGGAAGTCATATCTCTTTCCCCAGGAAGCCATATTTCTATCCGCAGAAAGTCATTTCTTTTTACAATCCTCCATCAAAACAAGCAACAGGTCTCTTTATTTGAGAAACTCGTGCTTCCATGTACAAGTCGACGTAACTTTTTTTGCTATTTCCTCTATGAGTGGTTAGTTTGCAGTCCGTCGTCAATTTACGCCAGTGGATGGCAAGACTTTCAAATTCACATAAATTTCTCATTGTGAAATCTTTGCAAGTGGAAGTCTCTTTATTTGAGATAGCTTAAATATTACCCTTTCCAAGCAGAATGCCTTGGTTAAAGAACAAGTTGAGACCCGTTCTAGGTAAAACGCAAAAATTTTGGGATAACTTGATATATTTTCTCTTTCTACCTTCAGTGAATGTTGGTAGTACATCGGCAGTGAACGTCAGTGTTTGATATCTTTTTGCTATCATCAGTGAACATTGATAGTTCATCGTCAGTGAACGACAGTGGTATGATATATTTTTCTCTTTCTACCTTCAATGAATTTTGGTAGTACATCGGCAGTGAACGTCGGTGTTTGTTATCTTTTTGCTATCTTTAGTGAACGTTGATAGTTCATCGTCAGTGAACGGCGGTGATATGATATTTTCTCTCTACCTTTAGTGAATGTTGGTTGTACATCGGCAGTAAATGTCGGTGTTTATTATCTTTTTTCTATCTTCATTGAACGTTGATAGTTCATCGTCAGTGAACGGCGGTGGTATGATATTTTCTCTTTCTACCTTCAGTGAATGTTGGTAGTACATCAGCAGTGAACGTCGTTGTTTATTATCTTTTTGCTATCTTCAGTGAATGTTGATAGTTCATCATCAGTGAACGGCGGTGGTATGATATTTTCTCTTTCTACCTTCAGTGAACGTTGGTAGTACATCGGCAGTGAAGGTCGGTGTTTGTTATCTTTTTGCTATCATCAGGGAACGTTGATAGTTCATCGTCAGGGAAGGGTGGTGGTATGATATTTTATCTTTCTACCTTCAGTGATCGTTGGTAGTACATCGGCAATGAACGTCGGTGTTTCTTATCTTTTTGCTTTCTTCAGTGAACGTTGATAGTTCATCGTCAGTGAACGGCGATAATATGATATTTTCTATTTCTACCTTCAGTGAATGTTGGTAGTACATTGGCAGTGAACGTCGATGTTTGTTATATTTTTGATATCTTCAGTGAACGTTGATAGTTCATCATCAGTGAACGGCGGTGATATGATATTTTCTCTTTCTACCTTCAGCGAATGTTGGTAGACCATCGTCAGTGAACGTTGATGCTTGTTATCCTCCTCTCTTATTCTATTTTTTTGGGTCCACCATTGATTTAATTTTCTGGTGGGGTTGCTCCTTTGTTTATTCATTTTTGTGGCATCCCCAGTGTTACCTTGCGTCTCTTTAGATTTTTACATCTTGATTCATAATCATAAGCATTGCATGGCATCTTAGGGACAAAAATAAGGCTTGTTTTATATTTAAGTATCTTCAATCGCGTCGACACGAAGATTTTTAACCTTCGTATCTCCGGATAGAAGACACTTAAATAAGGGAAGCTGTTGTACCCCAATTTTTCGCCTAAGATTCTTATATCATATCATATCAACTCGATCATAACAAGATCACATTAGGGTTGGTTCTTCTTCTTTTTCTATCTCCTATCTTTAAGTTTGCTCTTAAGGAATCTCCAAGCACCTTAGTTGTGTATTTTGTATATGTGTTGTTGACTAACTTCTAATCAAAATATAAAAAATATTTGTCTTTGTCTTTGCATATTTGTGTTTTGTAGGTACCAAGTCGAAGCATCTGACAAATAAAGATTCCTGGTATTATTCTCCTAAAATCTCTATTTTGCAAAAGAAAATTAACAAAAAATCATTTTTCACTGATGCAATTGATTGCTCTTAGAGTGCAATCGATTGCACATAGTGCATTTTGCGCCATTTTTGAAAAAAAGACATTGTGCAAATCGATTTGCGCTATAGTGAAATCGATTGTACAACGTGAAAATTTGAAAAAAATCAACAATATTAAACTTGTCAAATTTTGGCTCCAATTTTCCTTTATTTTTGAAAGATGTACCATTAATTCAAATTTTAGTGCCAATCTTTCATTTTTAAGAAGAATTATCATTAATTCAAATTTTGGCGATAATATTAGAAAGAATTATCATTAATTTAAATTTTGGCTCTAATATTTGAAAGAATTATCATTAACTCAAATTTTGGCTCCAAGAATCAATTACCAAATTACCACTAATCCCAATCCTAAACTCTATAAATAGAGTCTTCATTTCATTCAAATTTCAAGCTTTTGATAGCCAAATCCACGTTGCTAAAAAATCTCTCAATTCTCTCCATCTACCAAATTCACTCAAAACTCCATTTTCAAAAAGTTAGTAAGCTTTGCATTGAAGCTTACTAATCTTTGAGCTAAACCTTCATCCAAACACTTTTTTTTCATCAATTCTCTACATCCAAGCTTGGCAATTGATTCTTGTGGTTGAATTGAAGCAAATTCTTGAAGTTGTGTTGATAATTCTCTAGATCTACCTTTGGTAAGTTGGATAATTCATCTTTCACAATGTGATCTCTTGGTGATCTTTGGGATTGATTCATTGACCATTATTTTGTGATTCCAATGGTGTTATTTTCTCATAATTTTATGGAATTTTCGTGCACAATTGGATCCATGATCATAAGGTATTTCATGGAAAGTTTGAACAAGAATTTGGCCTTTTAAAATGCTGTTTTGCTGTCTGTAACAGCATGCAATCGATTGCAGTAACAATGCAATCGATTGCACAGAAGCAATTTTGCGCAGATTTTTGAAAATTGTACTGTGTAAATCGATTTACACATTAGTGCAATCGATTTACACAGGGACATAATGCATTTTTTTGCCTTGTTTTAGGGAAGCTTTGATCCAAAATGCTTTTTCTACTCACTCCTTTTGATTGTTGGTTTGGATTGCAATTTTAAATGTCCAATTTCTCTTTAAACTCAATGGACTTTGTGATGTAGATGAAGTTGGATAAATGTTCATCAATTCAAATCTACCTAAGAGTGAATTATTTAATTCATTTTTGGTGCTTTGGATTAATGATATATTTAGTGCTTTAATCCATCTAGAGGAGTGGTTGAATTTAAAGATGAAAGAATTTTGAGGTGGTAATCCAAATTAGCTTATCATTCCCCTCCCTCTTCATCTTATCCCTTTCTTTTTTTAATTGTGCTACATTTTAAGGGATGGTGATCTCTATATCATTTATCCAAACATGAAGTACATAGATTGCTATTGACTGGCCTCAAAATAGGTGCGACTTCTACATAAGTCCACTTACGATTGCTTAACATAGCGCTAAATTTTGTCCCGATTTGAATAAATGATCATTCGTGGCCCAAACTTATGATTGCAAGCCCAAGTATGTTAATTTGATCTCTTTGATCCAATAACCTTGAGATTCATTGTGTGGAGGCTTTGGTTCTACCAATCCTCTAATGAATCTACAACACCTTTGGTCAACGTGGATCACTTAAACATTGTTGATCATTAAATGTTACTTTTGAGGATTCCAAAATGGATGATATACTTGACAAAAAGCAAATGCAACTTGTTGTGTGGAGGCTTTGGTTCTACCAATCCTCTAATGAATTCCAAATACAAGTTTTAATATGGTCATCCAACTAACCACTAACTTCTAACAATTGACTTTACTTTATGCTTTTATTTTTATGCTTTATGTACAATTTACTTTATGTACCATTTACATTTCATGCTATTTTCATCTTTGCTCACTTGAGCATTTACTTTTATGTCATTTTTATTTTGCTCACTTGAGATTTTCTTTTCCTTTTAAAGACACCTAATAATCAACATGAATAATAAAAATCTTTAATTATACTTGGACTATTTGGTTACTATCCTTGGCATTATGGAGCATTGGACTTCTTGGACTTAGGATTAGAGACCTTGGCCTATCTTGGAGACTTTGTGACTTTATTTGATATTTTGTCTGGAGTTCTTGAGGTTTACCTCAAGATACTGCGTTGTTTGTTTGTTTTCTGTGCAGGTTATTGTGATTACATACTTTGTTTGTAATCTGGAATTCACCCGTATACAGCCGTTACTCTGCCCAATTTTTGTGAAGACTTAATACACTTGAAGTTTGGTTCTCTCAAGAGGTCTAGTATCTTTTCTTGCTTGGTTTCAATCCGAAGAATGAGAATTCTATATTGACTCATAATGTCAAGTATTAGCTTCCTGTTGTTTAGATGGCTCTTATCCCTAGCTTTTACCTTATGCTTTAGGATAGTCTCTTCATCTCCTCCCATCTTCTTTAATTTCAAAAATCTTCTCCCTCCTTTTAAAAAGCTCTTCTTGTTTTTAAACTTGAAACATTTTCATAATAAACTTGGACTTATGTCCATGCATTTTCAAAACAATTTCATAAATAAACTTTAATCAATTTAATAATACCTTGATATTTTTTGTGAGATGACTAAAAGTCAATCAATCTCATTTCAAACCATTTTGCCACTTTGGCTTTTATCTTTAAACTTTTCTCAAAAGATTAGATTCTTATCAATCCTTGTAGTGATGCAAACAACTATACTTCTACAATATGTAGTGAAGTGAGATATTTTCCACTTGGGTGTTGAGTGAGGCGTTGTTGATTTTGAAATCCAAGCCATATCCTCCACTTTGAGATGATGCAAATTCTCCTTTCTCATGATTGTGGGTAGTAAGTATGTTTTCCACACGGACAATGACGATGATGTTTTATCTTATAAAATTAACCAACACACTTGTGTTTCAAATTTTTAAAAGAGGAACTACGTGTACCTTGATCCCCTATTGCATGAAAGGTGGTACGTAGGCACTAAAGGTTCGCAACTGCGGCGGGTGCAAAAATCATAAAAATATTTCTTTTCTCACCTCCACCATCCATTTTATATACAACACATTTTTATAGCCAAAATATATAGATTTTACAAAGAGGTTCATGCGGAGTACCGTAGATGTTTAGGGTGCTAATACCTTCCCTTTGCATAACCAACCCCCTTACCTTGAATCTTTCCCTCTCTTTTTGGTTTATTCGCTCTTTTCCCATGCCTTTGGAAATAATAAAGCGTGGTGGCGATTTTTTTATTTATTTGTATAATGTCTAGTCAATCCAATGGCTTAGTCTTGAACATTTCTACCGCTACAGTTACCCTAGAGGTGCAAGTGTGCAAATTGTTTGTTTTTCATGCTTTGTTTGTCTTTAATTAGGGTTTTCAATTGGTTGATTTTAGTCTTTCCATACAAACCATAATTACTAGCATTTTATTCGAATGCGATAAATTTTCGAAATTTAAAGTCCTACTCTATTACAATACTTTTAGGGGATGGGGGTACAACTTTAATGAATGGGGATGAAAGCGATAAAGCCCTAATTACTATTAAAAACCATGAATGATCCAAAAATATCAACAAAAAGTCTCAAAACTCAAGAATTCTGGTGTTTGGATGACATGGGTCGTGTCTTGTGAAACGGGCACCTGTGTCAGGGCTATGTAATTATCCCTGCATGATTTTTCCGTCCCATACGAGCTGATACGGACCATGTCCTGTGACACGTAAACCCGTTTCAGAACCATGTCCTGCCATTTTGCCAAGTTTTAATCCTAGTAAGAGGGACACAGGCTGTGTCCTGTGACACGGGCACCCGTGTCAGAACCCTGCCTTGCCATCTTTCCTGTTTTCTTTCTGACACAGCCGGCCGTGTCAAACTTCCAGAAGCATTTTTCTGTAGTTTTGAGTGTTTGTAACGCTTCTACTTTAATTTGTCCTATTTTATTCTTTTTAAAACGAAAGTAAAATGATGTATGAACAAGGATATCACAGTTTGAAAAACTTACCTCTTGATGTGAAAACTTGAAATGGTATGGATGCTTCCTGGTGCAATGTGATGATTGATTAAACTTCCTTAAACCTTCCTGAAGTTGTTCCAATGTTTACTTTGTGCTGAAAGTGTTTGAATCGCTTCAACCAAGTCAACTTGCAAGACAATTTTTTTGAGTTTAGAAAGTGGAGATAATGATGTTACAGAAGTTTCTCTTGTGCTTAAACAACTTCTATAATGTATATGAAGTATGTTGATGGTTTTTTTGGACAGAAATGCAAAGTTTGAGAGATTTGAAGATTTTGGTTTCTAAGTTCAAGAGTGGAGGTTTTCTGGACATTTATGTGTTTTTGAGAGTATGAGGGGTTTTGAGAAAACTTGTCTACATCACAAAAAATTATGCCTTTTTCTTGCAAAAGGCCTCTTTATTTATAGAGGAGGTTTGAGAGAATGAGAGAGTTTATTTTACAAGCTGTCAAAATTCTGGTTTGGTTGAGATGAAACAACCAAGTTATGTGAAATTTGATGTTCCAATGCATGGTACAAGCATGGTTTGAAGTTGTTAGAGGATTTTAGGCATGTTTATTCTTTCTTTGACATTGTTTATGTGTAGAGAAAACAATTGAGAGGCTCAAGGAGTTGACAGTTGCATAAAGCTTGCTTTATGTGAATGGCAATGGTGCCTTGGTGCTATAAATGGAATGATGCAATGGACAATACTTGAATCACTTGGATAATGGTTCAATCAATTGTGTAAATATATGATTATGGATAGATTTGAAAGTCACAAGGCATAAAAATTAAGATTATGCAGCATATAGTGCAAATTGGATTATTTGTTCTTCAACAAAATGATTTACAATTCAAGAATGGATGCCCAACTTCATCTCCTTGAATCTCTTAGCTCAAGTATGATAAATTCATGATCTTGGATGTTTTGGAAAGCTTGAAATATCCGCTATAACTTTCATGTTGGCCACTTTGACAAAATCTTCTTGAAACTATGTGAAAAAATTCCAAGTAGTTGGGATAAAATCCTGACCAAAATCTGTTGAAAATTTCTCTAAGTGTTAGATGAAAATGTCATGTCTTTATGGGCTTATATCTTCAAATTTAAGTATTTTTTTGACATCAACCTTATAATAAAAAGTTGTAGAATTCATCAAGATCTTCAACATTCATGTTGAAAGTTTCCTTTGAATCATTTTGCATCATAGTGAAAAACTGGTATGAAGTTATGAAATAAATATGTGCAAAACACTTAGAAAAATTCCTAAGTCTTGAAAAGTTTGACTTTTGACTTTCTTGACTTTTTGATGATCAAGCTTGATATTCTTGAATATCTTGATGAATTTAGATTTTTGAAACTTAATTTCGACCAAAATGTCGAAGTTTGACTTTTGGCGTATTAGTTGACTTTTGGTCAGTACAGTTGATTTTTGGTCATTTGGTCAATTGACTGAGCAGAATTTGTGATACAAGATTTAAAACTTGACACGAGCATTCTTGAAGGTCCATAATGATCAATGAAAGTCATTTTAAGTATAATAAGTCTAATTGTCCTTGTGAAAAACTCAAACACTAATTTGAGGCATCAGTGTTGAGGAGATGTCTTGAGAAATGAGAGGGAAAATTTTGGGGTACAATAGCTGCCTCTGTTCAATCTTTTTAAATATGAAGGGTTAGATTGGCGATTCCGACATTCGTGACTTGAAGGTGAAAGATGATTGAACACTAGAGTGCCCAGAAATTTTCACTCGATGATGTGTTAGTTGATTATATCGGGAATGGGCTTAAAGATGTCATTTAGAGAAATGATACAGAGTTTGTCATAGATGGGCTTATAGATGCCATCCAGAGTGAATGTTGGTATAAACTGGAAGAAGTAACAGAATAAATTCTTGGTCGATTTATATTGAAATTGTAGATGTTTTTTTCCTGTCTTTAACTGGGAGAAATAAATCTAACTAGAAGAGGTCTTATGATGGTGACTTCACTGGGGGAAAAAATCTAACTAGAAGAGACCTTTTGATTGCCTATTATTAACTAGTATAAGTAAATACATGCCAGAAGAGGTCTATTGATTGTTGACTTTTCCTGCAAGGAAGAGGGTTAGTTGCATGCAGATGTATGCATGGCACAAAGATGTTCTCAAAATAAATGAGATTTTGTTGTATGCATTTGTCATGTATGTAATATGATATATGAATGTGAAATATTGTTGAAGTGTATCTTAGTCTTGGAAAATAAATCCTTGACAAATGATGGGGAGCTTTGGGAAGTGAAATCTCGAACTGTTGTTGGGGATGGAGAGTATGAAGAGTATGCACATCTTCAAACCTTATTTAGAATGCTTACGCTGGGAATTCTTGTTTTATTGTTTGAGGAGAAGTTCACTGGGGAACATTGATTTTGGCTCTTTGCTTGAGGAAACTCTATGATGAATGTTGATTTATGTTTGGGGAATAAAGTTCGGGTTTCTCTACTGGGGAATTATATTTGACTGGGGAGAGTGAATGTTAGCTGTTATCTGGTTGAAATCCAGGCTTTGCAGAAACTTGCTGGGGATAATAAAGCTTAACTATCATCTTGTCAGATTCTAGGCTTTGTAGCAACTTAGATGAAATTAATTGTTATCTAGTCGGGTTCCAGGCTTCACAGAAAATTGAAGTTAAACTGTTATCTGTTGGGATTCTAGGCTTTGAAGAAAATTGAAGTTAAACTGTTATATGGTCGGATTCCAGGCTTCGCGTCAACTTGAAGTTAAACTGTTATCCGGTCGGATTCCAGGCTTCGAACAACTTAGATGAAATTAATTGTTATCTGGTCGGATTCAAGACTTTGCAAAAAATTGAAGTTAAGTTGTTATCTGGTCGGATTCCAAGCTTCGCAGTAACTTGGATTAAAGGATGAAGTTAGTTTCTATCTGGTCAGATTTCAGGCTTCGCAACAATTGAAGTTAAACTGTTATCTAGTCGGATTCCAGGCTTCATAGCAACTTAGATGAAATTAATTATTATTTGGTCAGATTACAGGCTTCACAGAGAATTAGAGTTAAACTGTTATCTGGTCGGACTCAGGCTTCGTAGTAAATTGGATGAAAGGATGAAGTTAATTGCTATCTAGTCAGATTCCAGGCTTTGCAACAACTTACTGAAGTTAAACTATTATCTGGTCAGATTCCAGGCTTTGCAACAACATATATAAAATTAACTGTTATTTGGCCAGATTCTAGGTTTCACAGAGAATTGGAATTAAACTGTTATCTGGTCAGATTTCAGGCTTCATAGTAACTTGGATGAAAGGATGAAGTTAATTGTTATTTGGTCGGATTCCAGGTTTCGCAACAACTTACTGAAGTTAAATTGTTATCTGGTCGGATTCCAAGTTTCACAACAACTTTCAGAGATAGTTATGACTTCGTTGTGGAATGCAATGACTCTACCGGGGATTAAGGGGTTTTGTCCATTGATTTGTAATAGTCTGAGAGGCAAACTCGAGTTGGGGAAAGGGTTATTTATAGATTGGAACTCTGGATGAGGATTGCATGAATCTGTCTCTGTGGGGATAATCTTATTGAAATATCTATGTGGGGATATCCCAAATCCTTAAGAAGATGCTTGTTAC
Source organism: Vicia faba (assembly GCA_948472305.1). NCBI lineage: Eukaryota > Viridiplantae > Streptophyta > Magnoliopsida > Fabales > Fabaceae > Vicia > Vicia faba. The sequence goes on along the minus strand of OX451739.1, from coordinate 1,366,103,476 downwards.
TGTTTTTATGTATACATTTGTTAACAATTTAATCATGTTTCATATGCATATGTTCATTCAATTTTAGTCATTGTACACTTTTGAACTCAAAACTAGAAGAAAAAAAACAAAATGTCTGCACTTCAAAGTATATTTGTATTGATATTTGCCTATAAACATGCGTTTTTATACAACGAGATAGAGATTCTAATAAGAGGAAATCGTTGAAAGAATGAAAGTAATACAAAATGAAAACACGAATAATAGCCATGTGGAAGTGATCTCATTGGGTTCCAAATCAGCTATTACCCCTATGTCTTAAAACATCATTTACTGTCGTTGAAAAAGGTCGATTAAATTGATCCTGGACCATTGAAATTAGACTTTGGTAATAAAGCTGACGACAGAGATCTAACGGGACATAGTCGTATGCTGTAATACCTAAATTTTTCCTGGACTACCCTTTCGGGTTTTTAGTCCACCAGGATACCCATTTTTGCCTAAGCCTCCCTTTCAGGTTTTCGATTTGTTGGGTGTACAAAATTTTGTATATATCCCTAACTTTTGCCGGAGCCCTTTTGGTTCGCCAGGATGCCTTTATTTTTGCCTAGGTATATTTTTTGTATCCAAAAATTTTCCCTCTCATTCCTCAAGGCATTTCTCACAACGATTCTCAAAATTCAAACTTGCACAAGTACAATTGGATTTCCAAGCATCAGGTCAAAGAGGAAACCATTGAAAGAGCAGAGTGGATAAATTTAAGTTTTTGACAAAATTAAAGAAAAAACAAGTTTGCTTCAATTCATGCTTAACTTCGACTGAACTCTCCCCTGCACACAAGCTTCGAATGAGTATTTGGTTCCCTTTGAAATAACAACCTTCGATTCAGGAGGCAAGGGCCTCCTGTTAGCATCCTTCGATTGAGGAAGCAAAGGCCTCTTGTTTGGCTTCCTACGATTGCACCTTTTACCTCCTTTTGGAATTATTCGATTGCATAATTCATCTCCTGCATACATCCTTTACCTACTGCATGCATCTTTCGTTTGGGCATTTTTACTTCCCGCATGCCTCTTTCGTTTGGGCATGTGGCCCTCCCTTGATGCACGCTTCGTTTGGGCATTTTTACTTCCTGCATGCCTCTTTCATTTGGGCATGTGGCCCCCTTCAATACAATTTTTGGTTGCTTTCTTCGTATGGGTTTATGGTTTCCTTCGAATGCAAGTTTCGATACATCTTTCGTTTGGCCATATGACCCCATGAAGGAAAGTTTGAGTGGGAAGTGGTTCTTCATGCAAGATTTCATTTGAGCAAAGGCTCCTTGCATGTTTTTCTTGGAGTTATAAAGCAATAACCTCCTAAAACTTTCCTTCGGTTCAGAGGCCATTTACCCTTTGCATGATTCCTTTGACTCACAAAAAAACCTGGACTCCCTTCAGGCTAGTGTGCACAAGGCAAAAAGCTCCCCCATGGATGGCATTCACAAGGCAATGGCACCCACAAAGCATTGGCTACTTTCGCGCTAGTTTCGACTAGGCAGTATCTCCCTTGGAAACAGTTTGTTTCGACACACAAATTTTTGCACTATGACACTCACAACTGGCACATTCGAAGTAACATACAAAAGACCTACTAAAAACACACCCATTTGGGCCCCTTCAAAGGATACACATATGAGCCTATCGAGGAACACTTTGATTTGAAAAGAAATGTTATTGTTTGAAAAGGAGTATGGTTGAAGGAGAGGGCTAGGGGGTCAAAATAAAAGGTTGATATATCCAAAGATACTTGCTGGCCATAGTCCCATCCGCTGCCAAGTTCAGGCCTGATACACTGGCCATAACACTCCAAAACTGCTGCATTGCAGTCCTGCAACACTGCCCTTATTCTTGCACCAATTCGGCATACGAATACTACCCCTCGAAAGCTACAAGAACAGCATGCCCTTTTTGTTCAAATTTCTTTTGTTTTCCCTCCTAAAACATCAGCCAAAATCACCTATAAATATGAGCCTCCACCACACAACTTAGGAGCCCCTGGATAGTTGCAAAAAAACTCTTTCTGCGAGAAAGTAATCAATTTTTCAAAACACTCAAACACTATCCAACCCTTTTTTTCCAAATATTCTGATTATGAGTCAAAATATTCTTCAGTCTCCCCCTTTTTGTCAAGAATCAAAAAGTGGAAAAGACTCAGTTTGGCTTGCTCTGATAGAAGTTTCTTTAAAAGGTGTGACATCTACTCCTGGATACATCTGAGATTCGTTAGAGAGCTTTTAATGTTGTATTTCCTTTCCTGTTTCCAATAGATTCAGAGCCATTAACTTTTGTTTCTGATTGCCTCTGAAATCTGCGAATCCTTTAAATTCTAGGTTTTTGAACATATTCTTTCTTTCCTTCATGTGTAGAGAGAATCCAGAGTCCAGGTGTTAATACTGGAGTTTCAACCTTGCTGTTAAAAATTTCTGCAACATAAATGATTTTGTCTTTTGGTACCCATATCTTTCTGGGTCCATAACTGTTAGAGTTTCCAAAATTTGTTTGAATTTTGGTTTAGTATAAAACTCCTTACCAACATGTTTTATATCATGTGTTTGCCCAGTGGTGAAGTGAGAATAGAGAGGAGTGCATTTGATAACCAAATGCTTAACTTTCTTAGGTTGGGATACTTTGCCTTTGTATCCTATACCTATTCTGCCATTCATGCTAACTCCATAGGTCATTGAAGCCATTTTGCTTCTATCTATGTTTTTAGCCAGAAACTTCTGAAAGCTTTGATTATATTCCTTTATGATCTTATCAGCATTACTGGTATCCTCTGAGATTATTTCCTTCTGAGAGTTTTGTAAATCATTTTTTAATTTTGAAATATTTTCTTTTAACTCAAATTTTTCTAATCTCAGACTCTCGGTTTCTTCAGAGTCAGAAGAAAGATCCTTTTTTAGGTTCCTGAATTTGACTCGAAGCTGCTGATATCTTTCCAGAATTTCACCCAGACTTTCTCCTAATTCAGCTTTAGTAAAATTAACAGTAAAGTCGGGAAATACCTCTTCAGCGTCTGATTCTGATTTTGACCCTAATTCTGATTCAGAAGATTCTGAGACATCTAATAAGTTGTCCGTTTGAGCTATATTGGCATGTTCATCTTCTGATTTTGTTTCGTCTTCAGAAGATTCAGAGTTATCCCATGTTTCCATAAGACTTTTCTTCTTCCCCTTAACGAACTTCCTTTTATGTTTCTCCTTCTGAAGCCTTGGACAATCACTTTTGTAGTGACCTTGTTTATTGCATTCATAGCAGGTAATGATTCTGTTACTTGATTTTCTGTATCCAGAGGATTGTTCAGAGTCATTTCCTGTTCTTCTGGAGTTTCTGAAATTCTTCTGCCTGTGCTTCCACAGCTGATTGATTCTTCTGGATAGAAAGAATAATTCATCTTCTTCTGATGAGGATTCTCTAGAGTTTTCTGCTTCTGCTTCTGCCTGCAAAATTTTAGTTTCATATTTGTTAGATTTCAGAGCGAGAGACTTACATTGCTTCTGAGGCTCATCATCTTCTATCTCTATCTCATGGCTTCTGAGGGAGCTGACAAGTTCTTCTAGAGATATTATGTTCAGATCTTTTTCCAGTTTGAGTGTCGTGACCATTGGTCTCCATTGTTTTAGTAAACTTCTGATGATCTTCTTTACATGATCAGCACTTGAGTACCCTTTGTCTAGAACCTTTAGCCCTGCCACCAGAGTTTGGAATCTAGAGAACATTGTTTCAATGGTTTCGTCTTCTTCCACTCTGAATGCTTCATACTTCTGAATGAGTGCAAGGGCTTTGGTTTCTTTTACTTGCATGTTGCCTTCATGCGTCATTCTCATAGAATCAAACATGTTCTTATCTGTTTCTCTGTTTGTGATCTTCTCATACTCTGAATATGAGATGGCACTCAAGAGAATCATTATGGCCTTGTGATGATTTCTGAAGTCTTGATTTTGATGATCTGTCATCCTTTTTCTGTCAATCTTCTGACCGTTTTCATCAACAACATGTATGTATCCATCAGTTACCACATCCTAGAGGTCAGCATCATAGCTAGGAAGAAACTTCTGATCATATCCTTCCAGTAGTCAAAATTGTCACCTTCAAATATTGGAGGGTTGCTGCTGGTGTTCTGACTTATTCCCATCATAGTGTTTTCCCCCTTGGATCTTTATTTGACAAAGTTAAGTGTTTGAACCTAGATCCAGGTGCTCTGATACCAATTGAAGAAGTGAAAAGCACAAGAAGGGGGGGGGGTTGAATTGAAACTTAACAATCAATAGAGTAAGGAACACATTTATTTTTATCCTGGTTCGTTTGATCTCAAACTACTCCAGTCCACCTGCCAAGGTGATTTCGTCTCTCTCCAACGAGGATTTAATTCACTAATCAAACTGATTACAATTCTACTTTAACAATTGTTAAAGTCTTCTTGAGTCCAAAACCACAACCCGGTTTTCTCAAGGAATTTCACTAAACAGTTAATTGAATAAAAGTGTACAATGATGTTTCTAAATAAACAGTATCACAAACTTATGATGTATTACACAATTTAATATTGAATCGTTGAAGATGGAGAATGAAAGTTGCGTTGTTTACTTTTTCACGTGAGTTTTTCTTTATGAGCGCAGTTGTTCATCATCTTGAAATCTTCTTCTAGTCTGCTTTATACAGGCCTTGCAATAGAGACATAAGAAGATACTTTTGGTAAGTCCATAACACGAGTTAATGAGCTTTCCAAATCAGGAGATCCTTGTCTGTTTGTACCGTTACTTATGATCTTGAATTGATGGAATTGTAACACTTCAGAGCTTCTCACATCAGAGGATGAATATTACCGTTGAGAGTTCTTTACAGCTTGATCAGAATTTTGCACATTAGAGTATCAGAGATTCTGTTTCGCAGCGCTGGTGAATTTAGAAGTTCAATTAGAACTTCTTCATATAAGCGTGTCATGCATATTTGATGCGTCTGAATCTTTCATTATCCTCTCAACTTCTATGCTCGCATAATTAGTACTTCTGGTGATGTTCTGGAAGAACTTCCAGTTGCATTAGAACATCTTTTTAACATTAGAACATCCTGCATGTAAAGATACTTTCTAATAGTCAGCATATTTGTTCTTTATATCATGTGTTTGTTATCATCAAAACTCTTGCTGGGATGTAGAACCAATTTATGTACTAACAGTTAACACCCTTTTAATCAGTAGTTATCTACGGGCTCTTAGTTGCTTTCTATATCACTTTTGAAATTATTTTGTTTGAAATATGTTTGTGGTGTGTTTTGAAAGTATTTTTAAAAAGCGCCTTCTTTTAGGCAAACTTCGTAATGATTCTCGTCTCTATAAGAATTCATACAAAGTATTATACTTTTTGAAAATATTTCATGTTTTGAAAGTGTTTGTGTTTGAAATGATGTTGTTTTGAAAATGATTGTGAGAAAGCAACTACGAGCGTTCTACCTACTCAAAAAGTCTTAGTTCTTTTTCTCTCTTCCTTTTACATTGCTATCTTACCATTTATTGATAATAAGTCCTATCATTGGATATGAAGGGACGGGCGTGGGTCATCGTATAGTCATAAAATGCAATGTTGTGAGATACCCTAGCATTTTCCTAGGGGACTAAGATCACTTGTACGTCAATATTCGTAGCGTCATTAAGGGACTATGATCTTATGTTTTTTATTGTTTTTGCTAAGGTGTCTCACATGCATAACATGACAATTTTCTCAAGGCAACAAGGGAGGTTAACCCTAGAGGTGAAAATGTGAAAAGTGTTTGTTTTTCATGCTTTTTTGTCTTGAATTAGGGTTTGCTACTTCTTGATTTATCTTTCTATACAAATACTAATTACTAGCATTTATATTTGAAAGTGATAAATTGCGGAATGTAAACATCCAACGTTATTACATCATTTAGGGGATGGGGATACAAATTATAAATGGGGATGAAAGTAATTAAAACCTAATTACTATTACAACCAAATTGAACAAAAATAATAGCAAAGAAGTCTCAAAAACTCAGAATTTTTAGTGTTGAAGATGACACGGGCAGTGTCCTATCACACGGGCACCTGTGTCAGGACCCTATAATAACCATGCACGTCTTTTTTTGTCCCAGCTGAGCTGACACGGGCCGTGTCCTGTGACACGGGCACCAGTGTCAAAGCCTTGTCTTTCCATTTTTCTTGTTTTCTTCCTATGTCAGACTTCCAGAATCATTTTTTGGGGTTTTTATTGTTTGCAACTCTTCTATTCTGGTTTGTCATGTTTTATTCTTTTGAAAATGAAAGCAAAGTGATGTATGAACAAGGATGTCACAGTTTGAGAAAACTTACCTCTTTTAGTGAAAACTCGAAATGTGTATGGATGTTTCCAGGTATAATGTGATGATTGATTGAGCTTCCTTGGACCTCCCCAAACTTGTTCCAATCTTTACTTTGTATGCTGAAAGTGTTTGAATCTCTCCAACCAAGTCAACTTGCAAAAACAATTTTTTTGTGTTTGGGAGGTGGTGATAATGATGTTACAGAAGTTTTTCTTATGTTTAGATAACTTTTATATAATGTATGTGAATTATTTGAATGGTTTGTTTGGGGAAAACTTGCAAGGTATGAGATTCAAAGATTTAGACTACAATGCTCAAGAAGGGAAGTTTTGTGGACAGTTATGGTTTTTTAGAGTATGAGGGGGTTTTGAGAATTTGTCTACACAAACAAAACTTCTGGCCTTCATCTTGCAAATGGCCTCTCTATTTATAGAGAATGTTTGAGAGGATGAGAGAGTTTGTTTTATAAATTGTCAAAATTCTGGTTTGGTTGAGATGAAACAACCAAGTTATGTGAAAATTGGTTTTCCAATGCATGGTACAAGCATGGTCTGAAGTTGCTAGAGGCTTTTAAGCATGTTGCTTATTGCTTTGACATGATGTATGTGCAGAGAAAACAATTGAGAGGCTCAAGGAGTTGACAATTGCATAAAGCTTGCTTTATGTGAATGGCAATGGTGACTTTGTGCTATAAATGGAATGATGCAATGGACAATACTTGAATCACTTGGATAATGGTTCAATCAATTGTGTAAACAACTGATTATGGATAGATTTGCATGTCACAAGGCCTGCAAAGTAAGATTATGCAGCACATCATGAAAATTAGATTACTTTTTCTTCAACAAAATGACTTGCAATTCAAGAATGGATGTTCAACTTCAGGACCTTGAATCTCCTAGATCAAGTATTATAAATTCATTTTCCAGGATGTTTTGGAAAGCTTGAAACATCCTCTATAACTTTCATGTCGGCCATTTTGACAAAATTATCTTGGAACTAAGTGAAAAAATGCCAAGAAGTTGGGATAAAATCCTGACCAAAATCTGTTTGAAATTTCTCTAAGTGTTAGACGAAAATGTCATGACTTCATGGGCTTATATCTTCAAATATAAGCATTTTTTGGACATCAACCCTCCAATACAAAGTTGTAGAATTCATCAAGATCTATAACTTTCATGTTGAAATTTTCCTTTGAATCATCATGCATCTTGGTGAAAAATTGGCATGAAGTAGTGAAATTATCATGTATAAAAACACTTAGAAAAATTTCTAAGTCTTGAAAAGTTTGACTTTTCAAATTGAATTTTGACTTTATTGACTTCTTGATGATCAAGCTTGATATTATTTAATGTCTTGATGAATTTTGATCTTTGAAACTTAATGTTGACCAAAAAGTTAAAGTTTGACTTTTTCATCAGTTGACCAAATTTCAGCTATCAATCAATTGATCTTGAGAAATGTTTTAAGCCATGGAATTGGGTTAACATGTTATATTTGAGTCTTCGAGATTATGCTTCAAACCAATAAGTCATGTATTAGGTCAAAAGTCAATGATCAGTCGTTCTTAGTCAAAACCCTAAATTGTGGTTTCAGTGTTTCGAAGGTGATTTTTCTTGATCAATTCCTTGAGAATCTTTGAGCATTGGAGATCCTTTGTGAAATGTCTTGAGAAAATAGAGGGAAAATTTTGGGGTACAACAGCTGCCCCTGTTCAATCTTCTTAAACCTAAAGAGGTAGATTCGTGAGTCCGCCATTCATGACTTGAAGGTGGAAGATGATTGAACACTTAAGTGCCCAGAAATTTCCACTCGCTTGTGCATGAGGTGAACTGCTTGTTGATTATCGAGAATGGGCTTAGAGATGCCATTTGGAGAAGTGATGAAGAGTTTGTCGGAGATGGGCTTATAGATGCCATCCGGAGTGACTGTCGAGGGAGAAGTATCAGAACAAATCTTTGGTCGATTTATACTAAAATTATGGATGTCTTTTGCCTGTTTTTTACTGGAATAGATAAATCTAACCAGAATAGGTTTTTTGTTTGGTAACTTCACTGGGGAAAATATTCCTAAACAGAAGAGGTCTTTATTCGCCTGTCTTTAACTGGAAAAAATAAATCTAACCAGGAGAGGTCTTCAATTGCATGTCTTTAATCTAGAAGAAATAAATCTAACCAGAAGAGATCTTGATTGATCCCCTATCATTAACCGGAAGAAGTGAATCTAACCAAAAGAGGTCTTTGATTTGCTCGTCTTTAACTGGAAGAAATGAATTTAACCAGAAGAGGTCTTCATTCGTCTGTCTTTAAATGGAAGAAATAAAACTAACCAGAAGAGGTCCTCATTCGCCTTTCTTTAACTGGAAGAAATAAATTTAACCATAAGAGGTGTTCATTCGCCTGTCTTTTACTAGAAGAAATAAATCTAACCAGAAGAGGTCTTTGTTTGCCATTCTTTAACTGGAAGAAATAAATCTAACCAGAAGAGATCTTTGTTCTCCTGTCTTTAACTAGAAGAAATAAATCTAACCAGAAGAGGTCTTCATTCGCCTGTCTTTAACAGGAAGAAATAAATCTAACCAAAAGAGGTCTTTGTTCACCTATCTTTAACTGGAATAAAAAAATCTAACCAGAAGAGGTATTTGTTCGCCTTTCTATAATCTGGAAGAAATAAATCTAACCAAAAGAGGTCTTCGTTCGCCTGTCTTTAACTGGAATAAATAAATCTAACCATAAGAGGTCTTTGATTTGCATGTCTTTAACTGGAAGAAATAAATTTAACCAGAAGAGGTTTTTGTTCATCTGTCTTTAACTAGAAGAAATAAATCTAACCAGAAATGGTCTTTGTTCTCCTGTCTTTAACTAGAAGAAATAAATCTAACCAGAAGAGGTACTTGTTTGCCTGTCTTTAACTAGAAGAAATAAATCTAACCAGAAGAGGTCTTTGTTTGTCTGTGTTTAATCTGGAATAAATAAATCTAACCATAAGAGGTCTTTGTCCGCCTGTCTTTAACTGGAAGAAATAATTCCAACCAGAAAAGGATTGTTTATTGATGATTGATTTTTCCTGCAAGGAAGAGGGTTAGTTGCATGCAGATGTATGCATGGTGTAATGATGTTCTAAAAATAAATGAGATTGTGCTATATGCATTTGTCATGTATGTGATATTATATATGAATGTGAAATATTATCGAAGTGCATTTTTGACAAATGCTGAGGAGCTTTGGGAAGTTAAATCCCAGACTACTTGTTGGAGATGAAGAGTATGTGTATCTTCGAACTTCATTTTAGAATGCTTCTGCTGGGGGATTCTTGTTTTGTTGAGGAGAACTCCTCTGGGGAACATTGACTTTGGCTCTTTCCTCGAGGAAACTTTGTGGGGAATGTTGATTTCTGCTTGGGGAATAGAGTTCAAGAGTTTTCATTGTCCACTACTCTACTAGGGAGATATCTCTTGATTGTAGAGAAAAAAAAGATTAGTTGTTATCTGGTCGGATTCCAGGCTTTACAACAACTTATTGGGGACAAAGAAGTTAATTGTTATCTGGTCAAATTCTAGACTTTCCATCAACTCACTGGGGATAGTGGAAAACTCTACTGGGGAAGAGGAGTTTTATTAGTGATTGAATAAGTTAAACTGATATTTGGTCGGGTCTAGGTTTTGTAGCAAATTAGCCTTTAGGTTAACTATTATCTGGTCAGTTTTCAGGCCTCGCAGTAACTTGCTAGAAAGATGAAGTTGAACTGTTATCTGGTCGGATTCCAGGCTTCGCAGTAACTTTCGGGGATAGCAACGACTCTGTTGGGGATTGCAATGAATTTACCGGGGATTAAGGGGTTTCGTCCAATGATTTGTAATAGTCTGAGAGAAAGAATCACACTGGGGAATTTGTAGTTTGTTGGGGAAATAAACCCTTTTGAGAAGAATATTCTAATGACATGCTGGGGGAATGAATTTTTAGGAAGAAATTCCACAAGGCTTCTTTCTTAAGACCAACTCACTTGGAGAGAGGGTTTTCACGGGATTGAAACTCTGGATGGAGATTGCATGAATCCGACTTTATGGGGATGATCTAATTGGAGAAACTCTATGGGGATATCCCGAATCCTTGAGGAAATACTTGTTACTATTTTTATACATACACTCGTTAACAGTTTAATCCTGTTCATATGCATATGTTTATTCAATTTTAGTCATTGAACACTTTTGCATTCAAAAACAGGAAAAAAAAACGTGTACTTCAAAGTATATTTGTATTGATATTTTGCCTATAAATAGGCGTTTTTGTACAAGGAGACAAAGATCCTAGTAAGCGGAAATTGTCGAAAGAATGAAAGGAAATACAAAGTGAAAGAAAAAATAATAGCCATGTGGAAGTGATCTCATTGTGTTCTAACTACGCTATTTCCCTTATGTCTTCGAACATCATCCCTTGCCGTTGAAAGAAGTTGATTGGATTGATCTTGGACCATTGAAATTGGATCTTGGTAATAAAAAATGGCTTTAGAGATTTCACGGGACATAGTTAAATGCTTTAATCCTTAACTTTTTCCTTGAATGGCCTCTTCGGGTTTTTACGCCACCAGGATACCCTTTATTGCCCAAGCCGCCCTTTCAGGTTTTCGACTTTCCGGGTGTATAATCTTTTGCATATATCCCTAAATTTTGCCCGAACCTTTTTGGTTTGCCGGAATGCCCTTATTTTTTCCTAGGTGTGTCAACCTAGCGGTTCATTTTATGCGTAGTATTTTTTAACTATGTTCGCGTTCACAGGATGTGGGAAGTCTTCGCCATCCATAGTAGTCAGCATCATGGCTCCACCAGAGAAAACTCTATTTACAACAAATGGTCCTTCGTAAGTGGGAGTCCATTTTCCCCCAGGGTCGCCTTGTGGGAGAATGATGCGCTTTATTACCAAGTCACCAGTCTGATACACTCGAAGCTTGATCTTTTTGTTGAACGCCTTGATCATACGCTTTTGATACATCTGACCATCACAAACAGCAGCCAGCCGCTTCTCATCGACCAAGTTTAGCTGATCCAACCTAGTTTGCACCCACCCGTCTTCGCCTAGATTTGCTTCTTTCATAATCCTTAGGGAAGGAATTTGAACTTCTATAGGCAAGACAACTTCAATGCCATAGACCAAAGAGAAAGGAGTTTCCCTAGTTGATGTTCGAGCTGAAGTACGGTAGCTGTGGAGAGAAAATGGTAACATCTCATGCCAGTCTTTATATGTTACCACCATCTTTTGCACAATCTTTTTGATATTTTTATGGGCATCTTCCACTGCACCATTCATCTTGGGTCTGTACGGAGAAGAATTATGATGCTTGATTTTGAACTGAGTACAAAGTTTTGTAATCATAACATTGTTGAGATTGGTTCCATTTTTAGTGATGATTCTTTCATGGATACCATAATGCTAGATGAGGTTATTCTTGATAATCTTGGCTTTAACGTTCTTGGTAATTGAGGAATATGAGGCAGCTTCTACCCACATGGTAAAGTAATCAATGGCAACAAGGATGAAACGGTGTCCATTGGAAGCAGTAGGTTTGATCTCTCTGATCATGTCAATGCCCCACATTGCAAACGGCCACGGAGCGGTCATGACATTCAGAGGAATTGGGGGTACATGTACCTTGTCAGCATAAATTTGAAACTTGTGACAAACCCTTGAGTGATGATGACAATAAGTTTCCATTGTGGACCAATAGTAACCAGCTCTCAAGATTTTCTTGGCCATAGTGTTCCCACTAGAGTGAGTCCCAAAAATTCCATCATGTATGTCTTCCATAATTTCCTATGCCTCTTTCTTGTCCACACACCGGAGTAGAGTAGAATCATGATTTCGTTTATACATGATCCCATTTCTTAGGAAGAATTTTCCTGAGAATCTTCACAAGAATTTCTTATCAATTATGGAAACTCCTTCAGGATACTCTTGTGCTTAAAGATATCTCCTTACTTCATGGTACCATGGTTTCTCTTCACCAGTGCCAAGCTCATAGCAGTATGCAGGTTTGTCAAATATTTCGATTCTAATCATAAGAGCTTCGTTATCCCATTTGACTTTGAACATGGAAAACATTGTTGCCAAGGCGTCATCCAACTGATTTTCTTCTCTAGAGAAATGTTCAAAGGTGATCTCCTCGAAGTATGGTATCAGGGTTAACACAAGCTCCTTATAAGGAATAAGGTTAGGATTCTTAGTGTCCCATTCTCCTTTGACTTGACTGATCACTAGATCAGAATCTCCGAATACGTTCAAGAACTTGATCCTTAAGTAAACGACAACCTTTTGACCTAAGATGCACGCTTCATACTCAACCATGTTGTTCGTACAATCGAAGCACAATCTGGCACTGAAAGTAGTATGGTAACCCTCGTGAGAAATAATCACAACACCCATTCCATTTCTCAAAGTGTTGGAAGCCCCATCAAAAACCATAGTCCATCGGGATCCTTGTTCAGGTCTGTCATATGGTCCAAGTTCTTCACAGTCAGTTACTAGCATAATATTCTCATCCGAGAAGACAAAGTTCATAGATTGGAAATCATTAACAGCTTGATGGGCCAAATGATACCAATACACTTCCTTTGATGGCCTTTTTTTATGGTATACTGAATATCATATTCGGCCGGAATCATTTTCCATCTAGCTATTCGTCCAAAGAGAGCTGGCTTCTCAAAGATGTACTTGATAGGGTCCATATTAGAAATCAATAAAGTGGTATGAGTCAACATATGTTGTAACAAAAGGTGCCCCATTTTGTAACAAAGGTGGTATTCTCCAATTCTTCGGGAGCCATCTTGATTTGGTTGTAGCCATAAAATCCATCCATAAAAGAGAAGGCTTTATGTTGAGCGGTGCAGTCAACCAAGACGCCGATATGAGGTAGAGAAAAATCATCTTTGAAGCTTTCCCTATTTAAATCCCGATAATCTACACACATATGAACCTTCCCATCCTTCTTCGGTACGGGGACCACGTTTGTAACCCATTGAGGATAAGTTGTGACAGCTAGGAATCCTGCATCGAATTGCTTCATCACTTCCGCTTTTCTTTTTTCATACATGTTAGGCCGCATCAGACGAACCTTTTGTTTGACAAGAGGGAAATCTTCCTTTGTCGGTAGACGATGAACAACAATTTCAGTATCCAATCCTGGCATGTCTTCATACGACCAAGCAAACACTTCAACATCGTCGTGTAGCATCTGGAGCAACCTGCTCTTGATACTGTCTTCTATGTTGGCGCCGATCTTGACCTCTTTCTTGTCTTTCCTAATACCAAGGTTGATAACTTTGAATGGCTCTTCGTGAGGTTGAATAGCTTTATCCTCTTGCATTAGAAATCTGGCTAGTTCCCCTGGTATTTCACAATCTTCCTCGCCTTCGTCTTCGGCTTGGTTAATTGGATGTTCGAGGTCATAACTGGAAATAGTAGAGTCGTTGGCAACGAGATCCAGAGTGGATGAGGATCTTCTAGTGTGTATGTACATGTAAGATACATGGCTACTTGAAAAATGCAATAAAGAAAAAAGAAAGATAATGAGCACAAAATTTGAATGCAAAGGTCCAATGTTTTCCATTAAATGATCATATGATAAATGAACATGAACAAAACCCTTAACGAATTGACCATGGTACACCGGGAAAGGCACATGGCTTAAAAAGTCATTGTTTGGAATTAAAATTACAAACAAAAGTTCTTGAATTGACAGAAAATAGTAAACAGTAATTACTCCTCAATGAAGGAGACGAGAGTTAAATCCTTTGCATGCCAGTTGTTGGCTTTCCTCCGGCAGTAAGGTAGATCCATTCTTCAAAAGCACATTCATTGTCAGAGTCTTCCATAATGTTTACCTCATTATTTCCGATGCGAAGAGGTGGCTTTCCCATACGAGCGCGCTTGACTTTTCTCTGAGCTTTGATGGTGAAACCCAAACTGAATTTGTCTGCTTTAAACGAAATTTCGGGTAGTTATCCCTAGATAGTACAACTTCAATCTTCGACCACGGCACATGCATCTTTAAGTGAAACCATTCTTGGTACAACTTCATCAGCTGTTGATATGTCAGAGGAGATTTTGGTGGCGGCAACCATAGGAGGAACAACCACGAAATCGTGGCACGGGTTTTCTATGAATTCACCATCCATTTCCACATACTTGAAGGAATTGAGGTGGCTCACCATAAATTCTTCTTCACCGCAAACAGTAACGATCTTTCCTTTGACTGGATATTTTAATTTTTGATAAAGGGTGGATGTTACTGCCCCTGCCCCATGGATCCAAGGGCACCCAAGTAAACACGAGTAGGCGGGATGTATGTCCATTATATAAAAGGTGGAGTTGAAAATTTGTGATCCCACTTTAATGGGGAGATCCACCTCTCCATGCACCATCCTTTTAGACCCATCGAAAGCCCTTACAACTATATCACTCGGTTTCAACACTAGGCCTTCGCAATCTAGCCAGTATAAAGCACCTTTGGGTAACACATTTAGAGATGAGTAAATATCAAATAATGCATGGGCCATGGTAGTTCCCTTGCATTCAATAGAGACATGTAAAGCCTTGTTATGATTCCTTCAAACAGGAGTCAAGTCAGCGTCAAAGAAACCCAATCTGTTGTCAGTCGTTAAACTCGTCACACAATTCTTGAACTGGTCAACTGTAGTATCTTGGGGCACATGAGCTTTATTCAAGAACTTGATTAAAGCTTGGCATGAGCATCGGAATAGAGTAGTAATGACAGAATGGAGATTTTGGAGGGGGTTTTCCCCAGTTCTTCGACTATTTTGAAATCAATCTTCTTTATAATTTTCAGGATTTCTTCCATCTCTCGAGTGGAGGGCTCTTTAGCATCAACATCTTTAGCATGTGCCTCTATCTTAGTAGGCTCATTTACTTTTTCTTTTCCTCTAGTGTTGGAATTAGGCTTGTTATTGGTTATGTGAACATGAGTTGTTGTAGTAGTCGGAGGTGAGATGTCAGGGGAGAAGATCCTCCCCGTTCTTGTTGCCTTACTAGAACCTTTAATATTTGTAACATCGTTGGTCTTGTCTTCATTGATCCATGAATCTTGCTTTATTCCATGATAGTAAACTTCGGCACCATAGTTCCATGGAACCGCTTTGTCGGAGGAGTAAGGAATCAGCCCAGGGGAAATGACTATTAAAGGAGCAATTGTTGATTCATTTGAAATCCTAATATGACCCTTTGAGGATATCCTAAGATGCTTGTTGGAGATTGTTATTATGGAAAGGTCTTCGTCTTTATTGGTCAAACTCTTGATGGTAGGAACTTTTTCAAACAGGATCTCGTGAATATCTATCAGGCGTTAAACACCTTCTTTCAGCCACTTGCATCTATTTACTTGTTCAGCACGGAAAACAGTCTTTTAAACAGCCAAGGAACACCCTAGCTCTCATCAAATCTCCTTTCATAATAGTCAATGGAGTAGTAAAATGCTCAACAGAGGAAACAAAAGTAGTGTCATCAATCGCATTGATACCTTTGCCACGGTTCGACATTGGTGCAGTTATCACATTTGGAGTTGCAGGTTGATCAAACACAATAGTTTTGTTATCGATAAGATCTTGAATTCTTCATTTCAAAGCCCAACAATGACCTGTTTCATGCCACGGGCTGTTGGAATGGTATCCACATTTGGCATTAGGATTGTACTTCGGTGATGAGACATTGGGATTTGATGGTGGATCACGCAATGTCACTAAGTTGGCCTTCAACAGGTGTTGCAAGGCTTGGGACAGTGACATGTTAATCTCATGAACTGTCTTCTTGGAACCTCATACCTTTGATGGTTGGCTTGTTGTGGTTGTCTTTTATTAGATGGAGGGTTGGAGATTAACACAGCATTAACAGATGGACAATGATCCTTCTTGGTATGGGCCCTTGACCCATAAACAGAATTGGCTTCTTTCTTGCCATAAATGGTTTCTTTACACTGTCTGATGTAAAAGCAGATGTCATGGGAATTTTTCTGCTCTTTATTCCACTCTCGACCCTTTCACCAATCATAATTAACTCAGTGAAACCAGAAGATGAGCTTCCAATTAGCAAGTTGAAAAATGGTCCCATTAGTGTTCCCATGAACATGTCCACCAGCTCCCTATCAGTCAGTGGTGGTTGAACTCTACCAACAAGATCCCTCCATTTTTGTGCATATTCTTTAAACTCTTCATTAGTACCCGTTTGGTTCCAAATCAGCATTGTACTGATATTGATGATAAAAAGCAGTGGCCAGATATTCCCATGTGTGAATGCGGGAACCCTCCAATTGGTAAAACCATTCTAGCTGAGTCTCAACCAGACTCTCTTAGAAGAAATGGACCCATAGCTTCTTGTCAGTAGTATTTGGCTGTATCTTGCAGACATAGGACCTCATATGAAGTTTTGGGCATGAAACTCCATCATACTTAGCAAAGATTGGTATTTTGAACTTATGGGGAATGACAACCCCGTGTACTAAGCCCAAATCCCCAAAATCCAAACCAAGTATGGCTTGAATTTCAATAGCTTTCAGTATATCCTCTAACTGCATGTATTTATCCTCAACTAGTGGATATTGTTCATCAAAGTAGTCTTCATCCTCAGAAGCTTGATTGTTTTCACCCCCAACGTGGGTACTCCTTGCCTCTTCTTCCTGGTTCTCATCTTCCTCGGATGACTCTTCAATTATCTGCACCTGACGGACTGGGCCTTTAAATATTTTCTCCATGTTGATCATGGCTTTCTTCTTTGTCTTCTTTTTGTCCACCAGCAGAGTCATCAGCTCTTGTTGTCCCTTGGCCAGGGTCAGCAATGTCTCTTGGAACTGGGAATTATGTGCTTCCAAATCTTTCACGGTCTGCTCGATATCCATCTTACTGAAATAAACAATAGAAAGATGAGGAAACTTGTTGTGGAAAAACTGCTTATGTCATGATGCATGTAATGCAAATCCAAATGTTTTCAAGGATTTTAAGGAAATTTAAATTTGCTAAACAAATAGAAAATAACAAACATGAACTTCATTAATAAATATAGGAATTACAATTCTCCAATGTCTCACTATCCACTTTATTTACCATTCTCCAAGCTCATATGAATCTTTGACGATAGCCTTGGTCGTCGCCCTCGTAATCGAATACCAAACCTTGGATGAGAATATCACAGGGATCATCTCTTCGTACATATCTAAACTACCATATTGCAAGAGAAGGGTAGTAGGTGATACCTCCCCTAATTCCTAAGAGTGGGACATTAGGGAATTCCCCACAATGGTAATATCCTCCAAAGATCGAGAACACCAATGGATATTCGAATGCGAGAGTGACATCATCCTTCGAGACCATGTCAAGCCTTGATCATTCTTCAATGTTGATTGAGGTAGGTGTGAAATAAACCACCTAGACAGTAATGGAATGCAACACAAAAGAGTACCTCTTTTCTTCAGGGTGCGAGTGTGGAAACAATGTAGAATGTCTCCAAGCAAGGTAGGTACGAGATTACAAGAGAGAGAAACCTTGATGGCATTCACATCTATGAGTTGGTCTAGATTGGGAAATAGAACCAGAACATAGATTAGAAGGGCCAAGACATCTTCAAAAGCTTGAAAATCCATATCTTCCCAGAACAAACGAGCCTTTTCCAACGGAAATTTGGCTAAGAAACCCTTTACTCCACTTCTTGTCTCCCAATTTGTCACAATGTCAGATCTCTTCAAATGCAAGGCTTTGGCAATAACTTCAGGATTTGGAGTATCGTCTAAACCTGTGAATGGTATTTGATAAAGCACAGGCACTCCTAACAATTGAGAGAATTCTTCTAATGTAGGCACCAATTGGTAGTCAGGAAAGGTCAAGCAATGATGCATAGGATCAAAGAATTGGAAAAGCACACACATCATTTCTTCTTGGAAGTTTGAGGTAGCCAAGTTGAGAAGTCGACCATATTTCTTGGTGAAGCGAGAATCTCTAGGAACTCTTGATGATAACTCTTGAAGTTGAGGATTCACTTTCACGAAGTTAACTCCGATGGTATTCCTACGAGAGGAAGTCAAGACCTACATAATAGAACAAAGATAAATTCCTAAATTGTTGAAATGATTAGTGAGAATTCTTATGATGTTATGATGTTTATGATGTCATGAATAATAATCACAAACAGAGCACACAAAGACCTTAGGTTTAGGCTTGCATGGGTTTCATAGGTAAGTAACCTCTTGAAGTTTAGTTGGTTCAACCTTCCCTACAAAGTAATCAGGTTCTAGGGAATCTCAATATCATTTATCTTTCTTCATTGGGCATTATCTCAGCATAATCAATCTTTTCTTGTGGTCGAAATATCCCAAAGTCGATCTCAATGAGCGTAGTATCGAGTATCAACAAATCTTCAACTTTGCACCAAAGTCGACTATCTCACTACTTCCTAATAGCCAATTGTTCAATTAAAGGTTCTACGGTCAGTTAATGCTTCATGACACCTCTCAGCGGCCCTATATTCTCCTCGATTCAACACAAAGGATACAGGTACCAACAAATGGTTCACACTAGCGTAGCCATTGCTTCAACCATATCGATATACGCCATATAGTTTCCACAATCTATTGCTACTTACCAAATGATGTTCCCAGATCCGGGTAGAGGATCAAAGCAAACCCAAACAAGGATCCATAAATGTAAAGCAAGCAAATCAAACAATGAAAGCAAATAAATGTGATCTAGCTCTAAGGTAACCCCACTTTTAAGTATGTCCCCCAGCAGAGTCGCCGGTTCTGTAATATGGTGGGAGAATTGACTTGCGTGTTTTTGCGTTTTATCGTAATTGTTGCGGATAGAAAGAGTCACCACCGACTTTTCTTTTATCTAGTTAAGGAAAGGGTGAAAAGAACAGGAAATACCTTTTGAGAATTTTCTTGAGTTCGGGGGGTAGGTTATGAAAAGGTAAGGTGTTAGCACTATTTTCATCTGTAGTTATCTATGGGCTCTTAATTACTAGCTCACTTTGAAATGCTTTGTTTGAAATGTGTTTGTGATTTGTTTTTGAAAGTATTTTTGAAAGTGCCTTCGTTTAGGCGAATTGTGTAATGATTCTCGTCTTTATAAGAATGCATACAAAGTGTTGACTTTGAAAAAAATATTTGAAAGTGTTGGTGTGTTTTTGAAATATGGTTTGAAGATGTTTGTGATCAAGAAACTACGAGCATTCTACCTTACTCAAAAAGTCTTTGTTCATTTCCTCCCCCTTTTGATATTGCTAACTTACCATTGATTGATAAGAAGCCCTATCATTAGATGTAAAGGGACAGGTGTGGCTCATCGTATAGTCATAGAAGGCAACATTGTAGGATACCTTAGCAATTTGTTGTAAGGGTCTAAGATTGTTTACCGAAGGCAACATCGAAGGATCATCGAGAAACTACGATCTTGTATTCAAGGGTCTTTGCTAAAGTATCCCACATTCGAGGGACATGACTATTTATTAGTATGCAATAAGTGTGGGTTACCCTAGAGGTGCAAGTGTGAAAAGTGTTTCTTTTTAATGCTTTATTTGTCTTGAATTAGGTTTTTCTATTGGTTGATTTTAGTCTTTCCATACAAACCCTAATTACTAGCATTTTATTCGAAAGCGATAAATTGGGGAAATTTAAAGTCCTATGCTATTACAATACTTTTAGGGGATGGGCGTACAAGTTTAATGAATGGGGATGAAAGATATAAAGCCCTAATTACTACTACAAACCATTAATGATCCAATAACATCAACAAAAAGTCTCAAAACTCAAGAATTCTTGTGTCTAGCTGACACGGGCCATGTTCTGTGACACTGGCACCCATGTCAGGACCATGTAATTATCCATGCATGATTTTTCCATCCCAGGCGAGCTGACACGGACCGTGTCCTGTGACACGGGCACCCGTGTCAGAACCCTATCCTGCCATTTTGCTAAATTTTAATCCCAGTAAGAGGGACACAGGTCGTGTCCTATGACATGGGTCGACCGTGTCAGACTTCTAGATGCATTTTTCTGTAGTTTTGAGTGTTTTCAACTCTTCTACTTTGATTTGTCATGTCTTATTCTTTTGAAAACGAAAGTAAAATGATGTATGAAAAAGGATATCACAGTTTAAGAAAACTTACCTCTTGAAGTGAAAACTCGAAATGTGTATGGATGTCTCCAGGTGCAATGTGATGATTGATTGAGCTTCCTTAGACCTCCTGAAGTTGTTCCAATATTTACTTCATGCTGAAAGTGTTTGAATCTCTCCAACCAAGTCAACTTGCAAGACAATGTTTTTGAGTTTGGAAAGTGGAGGTAATGATGTTACAGAATTTGTTCTTGTGTTTGAAAAACATTTATATAATGTATATGAAGTATGTGGATGGTTTGTTTGGACAAAAATGCAAAGTTTGCGAGATTTTAACATTTTGGTTTCTAAGCTCAAGAGTGGAGGTTTTGTGGATAATTATGGTTTTTTGAGAGTATGAGGGGTTTTGAGAAAACTTGTCTACACCATAAAAACTTATGCCCTTGGCTTGAAAATGGCCTCTCTATTTATAGAGGAGGTTTGAGAGAATGAGAGAGTTTTTTTTAAAAGCTGTCAAAATTTTGGTTTGATTCATATGAAACAACCATGTTATGTGAAATTTGACGTCCCAATGCATGGTACAAACATGGTCTGAAGTTGCTAGAGGCTTTTAGGCATGTAGTTTCTTTCTTTGACATTGTGTATAGAGAAAACAATTGAGAGGCTCAAGGAGTTGACAATTGCATAAAGCTTTCTTTATGTGAATGGCAATGGTGTTTTTGTGCTATAAATGGAATGATGCAATGGACAATACTTGAATAACTTGGATAATGGTTCAATCAATTGTGTAAACACCTGATTATGGATAGATTTTCAATTCACAAGGCCTGCAAAGTAAGACTATACAGCACATCATACAAATTGGATTATTTGTTCTTCAACAAAATGATTTGCAATTCGAGAATGGATGCCCAACTGCAGGTCCTTGAATCTTCTAGCTCAAGTATGATAAAATAATGCTCTTTGATGTTTTGGAAAGCTTAAAACATCCTCTATAACTATAATGTTTTCCATTTTGACAAAATCATCTTGTAACTATGTGAAAAATGCCAACAACTTGGGATAAAATCCTGACCAAAATCTGTTAAAAATTTCTCTAAGTGTTAGATGAAAATGTCATGTCTTCATGGGATTATATCTTCAAATCTAAGCATTTTTTGGATATCAACCCTCTGAAACAAATTTGTAGAATTCATCAAGATCTACAACTTTCTTGTTGAAAGTTTACTTTGAATAATTTTGCATCATGGTGAAAAATTGGTATGAAATTATGAAATAAACATGTGCAAAACACTTAGAAAAATTCCTAAGTCTTGAAAAGTTTGACTTTTCAAATTGACTTTTGACTTTCTTGAATTTATGATGATCAAGCTTAATATTCTTGAATGTCTTGATGAATTTTGATTTTTTGAGACTTAATGTTGACCAAAAAGTCAAAGTTTGACTTTTGGCGTATCAGTTGACTTTTCATCATTACAACTGATTTTTGGTCATCTGGTCAATTGACTGGGCAGAATTTATGATACAAGATTTGAAAATTTACACGAGCATTCTTGAAGGTCCATAATGATCCATTAAAGTCATTTGAAGTATTGGAAGTCCAATTGTCCTTGTGAAAAACTCAAACCCTAATTTGAGGCATTAGTGTTGAGGAGATGTCTTCAAAAATGAGAGGGAAAATTTTGGGGTACAACAGAACCCAAAACATCGAATGGACATCATTTCATCTTAGTGACAATTGACTACTTCACTATATAAGTGGAGGCAGCTTCATATGCTAATGTCACTAAACAGGTGGTAGTTCACTTTATTAAGAACAATCTCATATGTCGGTATGGTGTGCCAAGTAGAATTATCACCGACAACGGCTCAAATTTGAATAATAAGATGATGACAGAACTTTGTGAAGAATTCAAGATTGTCCACAACAATTCATCTCCTTACAGGCCAAAGATGAATGGGCCTGTTGAAGCTGCTAATAAGAACATCAAGAAGATCATCCAGAAAATGATTGTCACTTATAAAGATTTGCATGAGATGCTCCCTTTTGCTTTGCATGGGTATCGAACATCTATCCTCACTTAAACAGGGGTAACCCCGTTTTCTCTTGTGTATGGAATGGAAGCAGTGCTCCCCATTGAAGTTGTGATTCCCTCTTTAAGCATGATAATGGAAACCAAGTTGTCAAAGGCTGAATGGGTCCAGAACATGTTTGACCAGTTGGATTTGACCTTGGATATCATTATCGATCCCTGACATGTCTTCGTATGACCAAGAAAATACCTCAACATAGTAGTGCAACATTTAAATCGATTTTTTCTTGACACTGCCTTCTAAGTTGACGCCTATCTTGACTTTTTTCTTATCTGTCTCAGAACCCAAGTTTACCACTTTAACCATTTCTCCATGTAGTTGGTTAGCCTTTTCTTCTTGTATTAAGAGTCTGGAAAGTTCTCCAGGTATTTCACAATCTTCCTCACCTTCATCCTTGGCTTGGTAGATTGGCTTTTCAAAGTCATAAACAACAATATTAGAATCGTTATCAACGAGATCCAGAGTGGATGTGGATCTGCAATGTAGTGCGTGGGTGTGTGTAAGAACACATAGCTATTTGAAAGTGCAATAAAGTAAAAATAAAGACATAGAGCGCAAAAGTTGAACATAAAACGTCCAATGTTTTCATTAAATGAAAACATGACATATGAAACGACAACCCTTAACAAATGAACCATCGTGCCCCGGGAAAGACACACGGTTTAAAGTCATTGTTTTTAAAAGAAATTACATAACCAAACTTCTTAAAGTAATAAAACACAAATAGCTATTACTCTTGACTGAAGGAGATAGGGATTATGTCTTCTGCTTTCCAATTTTCGGATCTATTGCCAATGGTAGGGAATATCCAGTTGTCAAAGTCACAATCATTGTCAGCATCTTTTATAGCATTGACTCAGTTATTGCTGATACGAAACAAAGTTCTTCCCGTTCAAGCGTGACGAACTGCCATTTGACCTTCTGCAATAAAGCCCAAACCAAATTTATCAAATTTGTAAGGGATATCAGGAAGATGACCCCAAATTGTGCAACCACCTTCTTCTATAGTACCTTTAGTATCTTTCAAAGAGGCCATCTTGTGCGGAACCATGGTAGTCTTTGGAACGGTAGAAACATATTCAACGGTAGTAGGGGAAATCACTTTAAAAGTCTGACATGGAGTTTCAATAAATTCTCCGTTCATCTCCATCTATCGCAATGAATTCAGATGGTTCACCATTTACTCCTCCTCTCCGTAGACAGTAACAATCTTGCCTTTCACAGGATACTTTAATTTCTGATGCAAAGTGGAGGTGACATCACCTGCCCCATGGATCCAAGGGCGTCCTAGTAGACAAGAATAAGTTGGTCGAATGTCCATTACATAGAAGGTGGATTCAAAGATTTGTGAACCCACTTTGATAGGAAGATCCACTTATCCGTGTACCATTCTTTTAGACCCTTCAAAGGCTCGAATTATAATGTAGTTGGTTTTCAGCATAACCCTTTCACAATCCAGTCTGTCAAGAGCGCCTTTGGCAGATCATTCAGAGAAGAGCCAGTATCAACTAACACATGAGCCAACGTAATGCCCTTTCATTCAAAGGAGACATACAAGGCCCTATTATGATTTCTCCCTTCCGGAGTCAAGTCAGCATCAGAGAAACCTTATCCATTTTCAGTCGTTAAGCTAGCAACATAACATCCAAATTGATCGGCAGAAATCTATTGCGGTACATGAGCAATCTTCAAAAATTTCATTGAAGCTTTCCCTTGGGCTTCAGAACGCAGTAGTAAAGATATCATGGATATTTTGGACGGGGTCTTCCCCAACTGTTCAATAATTATGTAATCGCTTCTACGAATGATCTTCAAAACCTCTTCCAATTCTTTTCCAGAGGTATCCTTGACTGTAGCTTCTTTTGGGGCCTCCGTCTGGGCCGGCCCTATCATTGGCTCTTTACCCCGAGCCTTAGCAGTTGTCTTGGTAACTGTAACATGATCAGGTGTAGAGACTTCAGAGAGAAAATCCTTCCACTTCTAGTAATTTTACCGGTCCCTGCAATATTGTCAATATTGGGATTAGCCTCTTCATCATCTTCGTCAGACAACTCTTGTTTAATGTCGTGGTAATAGAAGTTAGATCCACAATTCCATGGAATAGCCTTCTCCGAGGAATATGGAATGGGCCCAGGTGTTGTAATAACTAAAGGAGTAGCTTTTGGATTGACAGTAATCCGTACAAGACCATTGGAAGTGATCTTGGAAGGAATACCAGATATGACAGACAAATCTCGGCACATATTTACAGCATACGGAACTTTTTCAATCAAAATTACATGTTCATCCATCATGGGTTGAATGCCTTCCCTCAGTAACCCGCAGCCATTGGGCTGAACTACACAGCAATAACATTCTTTAACATAACCCGAAAATAAATTGGCTTGTAGAAAATTCTTCTTGACTATTGAGAGAGGAGTAACCACATCACTTATGGAAATAACATATAGAACGTGTTCAATAGAACTTATTCCTCTATCATGCTTCAGCGTAGGATCAATAATCACGTTCAGAGTCTCTGGAGGGTCGAAATCAATTTCCTTGTAATCAATCATGTCTTAAATTTTGTTTTTCAGGGTCCAGCAATTGTTGGTGTCATGCCCAGGACTGTTTGAATGATAGGCACACCTCGCATTTGGATTGTACTTAGGAGAGGATGTGTTGGGATTAGTAGGAGGATCCCATAGTGTTATTAGGTCATCCTTTAGAAAATGTTGCAATGCTTGAGCCAATGGCATATTAATCCTGGTAAACTTCCTCCTCTGAGCGCCTGACCTATGCCAGTACCCTGTTGTTATTGTTGAACAAGTGATGGATTAGAGATCAACACCGCTCCCATGGACTGATGGCAGTTATTTTTACTACGGCTTTTCTGGCCATAGACAACATTTGTTTCTCTTTTACCAACGAAGGGCTTCTTAACAACATTAGAAGATGTAGCCATTGGAATCTTCCCACTCTTGATACCACTTTCAACTCTTTCTCCTATCAGAATTAGCTCAGTAAACCCTGATGAAGAACTCTCAATTATCAAATTAAAGAATGGACCCGTTAGAGTGCCTATGAACATATCCACCAATTCCCGATCAGTCAAAGGAGGTTGCACCCTTCCAGCTAGATCTCTCCATTTCTAGTCAAACTCTTTAAACCATTCATTCGAGCCCATGGACATGTTTTGCAACTACACACGAGTCGGTGCCATGTCAGAATTATATTGATATTGCTTGTAGAAAGCAGTAGTCAAGTTTCCCCATGTGTAAATGTTGGTCCCTTCCAACTGATAGAACCATTCAAGTTGAGTACCGGACAAACTATCTTGAAAGAAATGGACCCATAATTTCCTATCAGCAATATGAGGTTTGATTTTTCGAACATACGATCTCAGATGAATTTTGGGATAAGAGACCCCATCATACTTAGAAAATATAGGGACCTTGAATTTGTGAGGGATGACCACCCTCGAGATTAGACCTAACTCTCCAAAATCTAATCCAGACACTTTATGGATTTCCACAACTTTGAGTTGGTCTTCCAACTGCTTGTTTTTGTCATTTGTATGAGGATATTGTTCATTGGAGTAGTCTTCATCCTCAGAAACCTGATTATTTCTATCTTCACCCCTGACACTTCTACCATCCTCCTCTTGGTTGTCGTCTTCCTCAGAGGAAACATCATTCACTTGAAATGGTTGAGGAAGACCTTTGAATCTTCTCCCTCATGTTAAGCATAACAACTCTCTTCTTAGTCTTCTTTTTCGTGGTGAGGAGCGCCATCATCTCTTATTTCCCTTTGGCCAGATTCAGAAGAGTCTCTTGAAATTGTGCATGCTGAGTTTGGAGATCCTTGACAGTTTGTTCAAGGGCCATCTTATATTGAGATAAGTAGTAAATAGACGAGGAAACCTGTATTGAAAAACCTGTTTATAAAATGATGCATGATATGTGGATGCAATGTGTTCAAGGACATTAAGAGATTTAAATTTGCTAATCAAAACTGAAACAAAGACTTTATTAGTAAGCTCAAAATTACAATTGCCTCTTAGGCTCACAATGAAAAGAAAAAGGGTCTCAAAGAGACAACAATAAGAACTTCTAAAACCTAAGATTCAAATCTCCCACGGACGCATCCTCTTCGCGCTGATGTACGCATTAAGGCTTTGCTCCTCGTGAAGTTTTTTGTGAGCTCCAACACTTTCTTTTCAATTGCATAGAATTGAGCTTCAAAGGTCTCTCGTTCTTCCTTGACTTGAATCCATTGCTTCTGCAATTCTTTAAGGTTAGTAGGTATGTCTGGATAGAGGATGATGCGAGAAACGTCTCCTTCGACAACAGGCTCTAAGATCACCAATAAAATAGCTAGATATGGCATTATAAGGTTTTGAGCGCGAGCTCGTACCCATTTGAGATAGGGCTCCAAAGGGATAAAATTCTTTTGTCCTAAAGTTTTACTATTAACCTTGTTTACAATGCCCTAAGCACGTATAAACCTTTGACAATAACCTTGGAGATCATTTTCGTAGTCCAACACAAAACCCAGATAAGTGCATCATGAGGATGATCTCTTCGAGCATAACCAAATTGTCGTATATCCAGAGAAGGGTTGTAAGTAATACCTCCCCTAATTCCAAGGAGTGTGTAATAAGGTGGGAGAACTGACTTGGTGTTTTACGTTTTATCGCAATTGTTGCGGATAGCAAAAGCTGCCACCGACTTTTCTTTTATCCAATAAAGGAAAGGGTGAAAAGAATTGGAAAGACCTTTTGAGATATTTTCTTGAGTTCGGGGGGTAGGTTATGAAAAGGGAAAGTGTTAGCATCCTTTTCATCCGTAGTTATCTATGGGCTCTTAGTTGCTTGATCACTTTGAAAATTCTTTGTTTGAAATGTGTTTTTGTTTGGTGCAAGTTCGAAAATATTTTGAAAACGCCTTTGTTTCGGAAAACATTGTAATGATTCTAGTCTCTATAAGAATGTATACAAAGTGTTGGTTTTGAAAATAGTTCAAAGAGATGTTTGTTTATGGAAAGATGTTTTGAAAGTGTAAGTGTGGAAATGGTTTTTATTTGTGATCAAGCAACTACGAGCATCCTACCTACTCAAAAGGTCTTTCTTCTTTTCCTCCTCCTTTAGATGTTGTTATCTTACCATTGATTGGTAAGAAGCCTCATTTTTGGATATGAAGGGACAGGCGCGGGTCAATCGTATAGTAATAGAAGGCAACTTGTGAGACGCTTTAGCAATTTTCGTTAAGGGACTAGATCATTTTATCGATGGCAACATCGAAGGACATCGAGGGACTAAGATCTTTTTTATCAAAGGGTCTTTGCTAAAGCATACCACATTCGAGGGACATGACTATTTTTTCGAGGCCACAAGCTAGGTTACCCTAGAGTTGCGCGTGTGAAAAGTCAGTTTGTTTCAAGTTAATTTGTTTTAGGATTGTCTAGCCGTTGATTTTAAACCTCTCCACACACGCCTAATTACTGTACATTATAAATAAAAACACTATATTGCGGAAATTAAAATTATACACTATTACAGAACTTTCGGAAATGGGGTATACAAATTTACAAATGGGGATGGATCG
The DNA here is from genome assembly GCA_948472305.1 of Vicia faba. Classification (NCBI taxonomy): domain Eukaryota; kingdom Viridiplantae; phylum Streptophyta; class Magnoliopsida; order Fabales; family Fabaceae; genus Vicia; species Vicia faba. Next base: position 1,366,075,358 of record OX451739.1, on the reverse strand, counting down.
AATCGACAATTCGATTAAAAGTCTAAATAGACAATCAATACCACCAAATCGAATCGAAAAAATTAATTAAAACTACAACAATCTAGGAAGTAAAAATTAATTAACAAAGTATGGAAATAAAATTCTTGGTACATTTGTTTGTGAAATATTTGGAAAGAAAATAATGAATCTATTATATTATTTTTATTTGAGTTCTATCGTGCCGAAATTAAATAGTTTAAAAGAAAGTTTATTAAACTATATATAAAATGTTAACAGAATTATTCACAAAGTCCTAAATTAATTAACAAATTTTGAAATTAGATTTTTATTTAGCTAAAATTAAAATAATTAATACTAAAGATTAATAAAACTAAATTTAAAATTATTAAAATATTTCTAAACTAACTTAAAATTCTAAATAATTAAATTAAACCTAAACTAAATTAATACTAAATTAAATATAACTTAAATTAATTCTAATATCATCTAAACTATTTTAAATATAAACTAAGTCAAAAGAAAAATTATGAAACAGAAAAAAAAGGGGTGTGAAAACAAACTGGACTTGGGGTAAGGTCCAATTGTTTCATCCAATCAAATAAAATGTAATAAAACAGAAAAATAGAAGAAAAAAAGTAGGAAAACGTCTCCCAGGGGTGTTGAACCCGGGACCCCCTTGCTGTTAGCGGTATGTTCTGACAATTGATTTGTATACTTATTCATTATAATAATGATTTTATTAGAACAAAAGGGAAAACGTTAGCGGATATTGAGCCAGCAGCCCAATGGGTTGACCCAGCTAGCATTGAACAAGGGAAATGAAATTTTGTAACCCTAATAATGTAAAGAATGCGTCCTGGTATGTGTAGCGGTAGAAATGTTCAAATACTAAGCCATTGGATTGACTAGACTTTATACAAATCAAAATAAAAATCGCCACCACACTTTATTGTTTCCAAAGGAATGGCAAAAGAGAGAATAACCCAAAAAAAGGGGGAAAGATTCAAGGTAACGGGGTTAGTTATGCAAAGGGAAGGTATTAGTACCCTAAACATCTACGGTACTCCCCATGAGCCTCTTTGTAAAATCTGTATATTTTGGATATAAAAACTGTTATATATAAATGGATGGTGGAGGTGAGAAAAGAAATATATTTTTTTAGAATTTTTGCACCCGCCGCGGTTGCGAACCTTTAAGGCCTACGTACCACCTTTCGTGCAATAGGGGATCAGGGTACACGTAGTTCCTCTTTTAAAATTTTAAAACACAAATGTGTTGGTTAATTTTATAAGATAAAACATCATCGTCATTGTCCGTGTGGAAAACATACCTACCACCCACAATCATGAGTGTTGTATCCCAAAGTTTGCCTTCCCATATTTCTCAATACATGTCAAGTAAGGTCCTCAAATTGCTCAAGGAAGTCCAAGAGTTGACCAGACAAACTCTCTCCTAAGACAGTCTACCCCAAATTAGGGTTTCATTTTACATCAAGATGCTTGAGTCCCAAGGATCCCAAATTCTCACCATTGTCCTAATATGTTCTCAAGATCATCCATATCAAGTTTCAAGCCTTGCAGAGGAAGTTTGCTCAATTAATTTGCTCAAATACCTAGACATCGACTGTGCTAGGTCAAAAGTCAATTGTGGCCCACATACAGTCAAACCTCAATATTTTTGTCAACATCCTCATTTTGAAGTATCATTCATCATTTGATCAAGGTTTGATCATGATTCCTCAAGGATTGCTCACAATTCATCAAAACACAAAAGTTGTTAAATTAGGGTTTTGTAGAAAAAGTCAACTCAACTTTGACCAAGCATAACTTTCTCATACTTTATCAAAAATGACCCATCCAAAGCTCATTTTTAAAAGGATGTAATTCCCTACAATTCATATTCATCTCCCAAAATCAAAATATGCACTCACAAGAACATATGAATTTGGACATTATTGGTCATTTTGAAAAGTCAACAAAAACACCTTTTGGGTAAAAGCTTCATACATAAACATGGAAGACTCAATTGACATGAGACCAAAAGGGTTGCTTAGAGGGCATCCTAATCTTTCTAAAAAGTCAAAAAACACATCTCTAGGGTCAAAATTGAGAGAGTTATGCATTGGCCAAATTGACCCTTTTTGCAAAATTGCCAAAAGAAAAATGTGTCCAAAATTGCTTTTTTGCTAAATGGGCCTAACTTTTTATGCTTGCACTGAGTTTGTAATGTGACCCACGACCCATGAGACCTTCCACTTGTCATTCTTTTATTTATTTTTATTTATTTTGATTTTATTTCATTTAAATCAAATAAAATCAATATAAAATAATGAAAATATCAAAAATCAATTAAACCTTGAGATTTTGTGCATGAATAGAGTCATTATACAGCTGGAGACAAGATCAAATCGTGCAAGGCTTCATATGGACAGGAAAAGATTGAAATTGCTTGTTTTGGAAATATTTGGTGCAAGGAATAAATCATTGATCAATCTTCATAAATGGCAAAGATTTGATGCAAACTTTAATCCTAATGCACTCTATTATAGATAGTGAACAAAGGCAGACCAAAAGGAGGGGTGGAGAAATCGTGAAAGAGGCAGAACCAATTGCAAAATTTCAAAGAAAAAGTGCAGACCAAATTCCAAGTTGCAGGCCATCTCAAGCCATCCTAACCATACCAATCAATTGCTGGACATCTCAGGATCGTGTTTCAATCATTAGCAAGCCTCCCCACGCCCTGAAACGCGTCGTAGCAGTCACATGGTTAGCTTAGAATTTCGTTTTCGTTTTTATTGATTTATATATCATTTTCACGTTTTGATTACATATTCTTGTTCCTTATTGAGTTTGCAAGCTAATCACTATATTCAATTGCATTTTTATTGACTGTATGTGAAACTGCCATGGCTAGGGTTTGTTATTTGTTTTTAGGGGTTTCTTATACAGGAAAAATTGGGCATTGATAATGTTACCATGATGCTCGTGAGGTTTAAACGAGTTGATTGGTACCATTAGTTTTCATTTATCATGCGCGTACAAGATTTTTGAAATAGACAGGGGCTATACCTACGCTTCATGTCTGTAGGTAAAAGTTACAAAACCTAAAGTGACGGTAGGGAGAAAGAAGATAATACGTGGCGCTCCCTGACTTGCCAGTTTGAATTTCGCACGTTGGTTGGCCCACTAAATTGTTTTTTGCATATTATATTTTGTGTTTATTTAACTTACAAGTTAACATCATGGTTCAGATGGTTGGGGCGAAGGTCTTTGATGCACACGTCCTGGGTTCGATCCCAGGCGTGTGCATTTTGTTCTTTTCTTGATTATTCCAAGAAGATATCATACATTATAGCAGAGCATGTACACCAATTGCCCTTGTCCTCCACCATTAGATCCATCAGCCATGTAGATCCAATGTCACGTGGCGAAGAGACCACCATGCGCTTGAGTCAAGCATGCACACAGGATTGGGCAAAGTCAAAAGGGCCAGGAGTTTGTTGGGCCAAGAAAATCAGATTCACACCCCTTTTGCTAAACAATCAGGCCCATTCTTTTTCCTTTCTCTATTTATTTCTTTTATTTAAATTAATTTTCTTAATCATTTTTCACAAAATTAATCTCCTTTTTTTCATAAAATCATAAAATCAAATATCATAAAAAATTAGAAATAGTTTTTTTTTATCAAATTTAATTAAATTTAGTTTAATTTAATTTAGGAAAATTCTAGCTTTTTTTTAATTAAAACCAATTAGAAAAATTAGGGTTAAACTCTTGATTTAACTTTTATTTCCTTTTGCAAATAAATAAAAAATACAAAAAATAGGTTAATTTAATTATTTTTTTCTTAATTAAAATTAATTAGTAATTAGGTTCTTTTTTTATTATTCAATTGAGCTTTATTTTCTCAAATAACAAAAACGACAAAAATGATTTTCCCTTTAAATTACAATTATATATAGTTAGGGTCAAAACCCTAATTATCTTGTATTCGATTCTTCGCGCGTGTTTATTTGTTTTGCAATATTGGTGTAACTGTTCATGGTATGTAATAGCTTAATCTAGGATTTTATTTTATTTATCGTCTTTTGTGGGTTTTTTGGCTATGTAATTAATCCCTACCCCGATTCCTTGTAATAGCGTAGGATTATTTTCTCGCATTTTAATTCTCGCAAATATTAACTGTTTAAATGTATGTTGATAGGATTGTATGACAAGATTGCATGATAATTTAAAACAGCTAGAAAACCCTAATGTGCAAAGATAATAACTCAAATCAAATCACTCGCACATGTGCACTCCTAGTGTATACTGTCACTTCGGTTGCCTTCGGTAAACGATCACTAAGTATAGGGTGTCTTAGTGGTTGCCCTCCTATCTAACAAAGATCAAAATGTCCCGTTCGGAAATGTTGCCTCAGAAACGTCACCTCAGAAATGTTGCCTCGAATATGATCTTAAGACTTTAGGGTTATTACTAAGATGTCCTAATATTGCTTTAGTGATCGTACGTCCCTTACGAATTGACCCTTACAACTCCAACGACGGTGCTACCTATTTCTCAATAGTAGTATAACGCTGTCTAAAGGAAACGAGAATAGAAATGATTTTTTTTCCGAGTAGGTAGATGCTAGTAGGTACTTTCTCAAATCAAACTCTTTTCACACTTACGCTTTTCCAAACAAACTTTCAAAACAAACTTCGTCACACCTTTGAGGACTGATACAAGGGTTATCACGAAGTCAAACTTTTCAAAAACAAAGCACATGCATAAGCAATTTTCAAAAGATGAGCAAGTACCTAAGTGCCCATGGAAAACCATGGATAGAAAGGGTGCTAACACCTTCCCTTTCTATAATCTACCCCCCGTACTCAGAATATCTCGAAAAAGGATTTTTTCTGTACTTTTTTCCTTTTCGATTGGATGAAATAAAAGTCGGTGGCGACTCTTGCTTATCGCGACATTTTGCGAATACAAAACGCAAAATGCAAACCATCATTTCAAAACAGTCAGTTCTTCCACCGTATCACAGAACTGGCGACTCAGCTGGGGAACAATAAGTGGGGTATACCTTAGGATCTAGTTCATCTTAATTGCTTATCTTGATTTCTTTGATTGCTTTACTTTAAGCGGTTTTTTGGGAGTTACTATAGATCCTAACCCGGATCTGGGGACACCTTTTAGGTAAGTAGCAATAAACTGTGAGGGAACTGTACGGTGTAGACCGATACGGTTGAAGCAGTAGCTACGTTGATGTGGCACATTGTTGTGTATCGGTATCCCTTGTGGAGAAACGAGGAGAATACGGGGCCGCCGCGTGGTGTCGTTAAACATCAACTGACCTTAGAACCTTTAATTGCCCAACTTGGCCATTAGAAAGTAGTGAGATAGCCGGCCTCGGTGTAAAGCTGAGAACTGGTTGATACTCGATGCTACACTCATTGAGACCATACTATCGAGATAGTTTCGGCCGCAAGAAAAGATTGCGTGAGCTGAAACCATGACCGATGGAGGATGGTCAGTGATATTGAGATCCTCTAGAACCCGGTTACTTTTGCTAGGACAGGTTGAAACCAACTCAACTTCAAGAGGGTACTACCTTTGACCTCATGCAAGCCTTAAACCTAAGGGTTTGGTGTGATTTGACTGTGCTTGCAATACCTGTTGTTTGCTATACCTGTGGTTTACCATGACATCATGCATCATAACATGGCATTCATATTTCATTATACTAACCATTTCAAAGACCAAGGGAATTTATCTTTGTTTTGTTTTGCAGATTATGGCTTCTGTGCGCAGAAATACCATCCGAGTCAACTTTGTGCAAATACCTGCTCAACTTAAAGAGTTAGCCTCAAGAGTTTCGGAGACTTCTATGTTTATTAAGAGACATGGTTAGCTTCTTAGTCTGGTCACCTCAAATCTTGATGAACAGATGATGAGTGTACTTTTCCAGTTCTTCGATCCTGTGCATCATTGCTTCACCTTTCCAGATTACCAGCTGGTTCCTCCTTTGGAAGAGTTCTCTCACCTATTTGGCATATCCATCCTTGAACAGGTGCCTTTCACAGGTATGGAAGAGGTACCTAGACCAGAATACATTTCCTCAGCTCTGCATCTGAAATGGGCTGATGTAGTATCCAATTGGGAAACATGAAGCGGGGTCGAAGGTTTCTTAGCCAAATTTCTGATAGACCAGGCTCAGCTATTCTGGGATAGTTTGGATTTTCAGGCTTTTGAAGATGTCTTGGCTCTCCTTATCTATGGTTTGGTTCTCTTCCTGAATCCGGATTCCTTTGTAGATGTGAATGTTGTCAAGATTTTCCTTTCTCGCAATCCTGTGCCTACCCTGCTGGGTGATATCTTGCATGCCCTTTATACTTGCACCGTGCGAAGAAGAGGAACTCTCATGTGTTACATGTCGTTGCTGTCAAGGTGGTTTATTTCACACCTCCCTAAGTTTGTGTTGAAGAACGAAGAAGGTTTGGGTTGGTTCTACAGGATAATGTCTTTTACCCATTCAGATATTCTTTGGAGTTCCCGGGCTATGGAAGACACTGTTGTTATTGACCGTTGTGGGGGATACCCTAATGTCCCATTGCTTGGAATAAGAGGGGGTATAACCTACAATCGTTGTCTAGCTTTGCGACAATTTTTTCGTTGTTGTACCCCAAAATTTTCCCTCTCATATTATCAATATTTCCCCTCACAAGACTTTTTGAACTCCAGACCAGATTAGGGTTTGCTCAGCTCAAGACATCTCCTTGCACTGTTGACCTGAAATTAGGGTTTGAGTTTGCACATGTATTTTTGGATTTCCAATGCCTCATGTGACTTTCATACTTCATGTTCGACTTATAAGATTGCTCATACCAAGTTTCAAGCCTTCAATCAAATTTTTTGCCCAGTCAATTGGACAGTTGACCTAAAAATTAGTTGTATTGGGGAAAAAGTAAGTTATGGCCAATTTACAGTCAAACCTCATAATTTTTTATCCACATCAACATTATAGACTCATATGAACCATTTTATCAAGTTTGGACCATAACTCCTCAAGAAATTTGATCAGATCATCAAAAGGGCAAAATGGTCATTTTTAGGGTTTTAACTGTAGAAGGGCAATTTCTGATTTTTGACCTAGCCAATGGCAAATTGGGTTCAAGCATGGATTCAAGGACTCAATGGCATCATCTTGACCTAATCACAAGGTTCAAAAGATCTCAATTGCATTGAATTGACAGATGAATTTTCCAATCAACTAATCAAAAATCAATTGTAAACTGAAAAGTCAAACTTTGACTTTTTGGTCAAAATCAAGTGCCAAGGGTCATTTTTCATCAAGATGTGTCAAAACATGAAACTTGTTCACCAACAAACCTAATTTTGAAAATTAGGGTTTAAAATGGAAAATTTTCATAACTGCGAAATTTTCTAAGTTATGAAAATTTCTTATTTTTTCCCAACTTTTCCTAACTTTTTCACCATGATGCAATTGGATTCAAAGAAAATTTTCAACATGAATGTTGTAGTCCTCCACAAAATCTACAACTTTGATTTACAAAGTTTTCCCAAAAGAGGCTTGGATCTCAAGTTATGATTTTGTGAACAAGGGTCCATGAAACTTTTAACTTAGTGAAATTTTGCCCTAGTTTAGGCAGGATTTTGACCTATCTTCATGGCAATTTTTCTCATAGGGTTGTTTACCAAATACAATGGTAAAACAACAATGTAAAAGGGTTAAAAATGTGTAGGAAATATCTTTGAGTAGGGTAGACAACTCCTAGTTACTTGATCAAATTTGCAAACCATCCTTGTTATTTTCAAACAAACACTCACGCAATTTCAAAACATTTTTCAAACAAATTTTCAAACATTGAAACATTTTTCAAAAGACAAACACCTTTGTATATATTCAAACAAGAATCATTACAAAGGTTTCCTAGATAAAGGCCTCTTTTCAAAATACTTTCAAAACCACACAAAGCACCATTTCAAACAATTGAAAAGCAAAAGCAAGTGATCTAAAACAAGTAACTAAGAGCCCATGGAAAACCATGGATGAAAAGGGTGCTAACACCTTCCCTTTTAATAATCTACCCCCCGAACCCAAAAACAATCTCAAAGGCCTTTCCTGTGCTTTTTTACCTTTCCTTTTGGATAAAATAAAAGTCGGTGGCGACTCTTGCTAAACCGAAACATTTGCAAACAAAAAATGCAAAACCTCAAGTCAGTTCTCCCACCGCATCACAGTCGTGCTCGGAGAGATGGTGCCCACGAGCTACTTCTTGAAGATATTGCATTTGACTACAAGGAAGACGTTAAGGAGCACCGTTGGAGGTTTATACGATGTTGGGGCATGGTGGACAGATCTGACCCCCAAGAGTTGGGACCAAGGACTTCCCTTCCTATGCAGCCTTACCTCCAATGGGTCCGAGCTCGTGCCCAAAAGCTTGGGATGCCCTATGAAGCCGTATTTCCAGTGATTGTAGAGCCCACTAATGAAGAAGGAATTCCTTACACTGTTCTCTATCCTCACATGCCCACTGATCCTGGGGAGTTGTAGAGGTCTTGGATTCAGCTGAAGAATGAGCGGGACACTTACCGGGAAAAGTAACATGAGCAAGAAAGGAATATTTTGAAGCTCACCAAGCAGCTCGAGGAAGAAAGAGTGATCAATGACTACATCGGCACAAAGAGGGAGCGTCCATGGGACTTTTGATTTTTCTTTTCTAGTTTTAGATTTGTTTTCTATTTTACTTCTTTGTAACGCCTTAAAGGCATTGTTGAACCTTTTACAAGTTAATATAATAAAGTTTGTTTATTTTTGGTTTGAAAATTTAAATCTCCCGAAGTCTTTGAAATCATTACATGCGCATCCCATTATCATGCACACAGTTACAGGTACCATTATAGGTTTCTAATCTTCTTCGCTGTTTATTTCAGCAGAAATGTCTTCTGATCAAGCCATCAAAGATCTGCAAGCACAGAACGCCCAATTCCAACAGATGTTCTTAAGTCTGGAAAAAGGGCAAGAGGATCTGAAAACCCTTATTCTGAAAGAGAAAAAGAATAAGAAGAAGGTTGGTATTCTGAACATGGGGAGAAGATTCGGAGAAAGGATAAGACAATCAGTTGATATGGCCTCCTCATCCAAAGACGGGGAGTACCAAGAAAGGACAAAGGACCCTAGTCCAGCAGTTTCTGATAACAATACGGATTACGATGATGAGCAATATCCTCCCGCCGAGGATAGGTACAAGCAGCTAGAAGACCGTCTGAGTGCTATGGGGATTCAGAAGATCCCTAGTTTGGGTTTCGGAGAACTGGGACTGGTATCGGGAGTGGTGATCCCTCATAAGTTCAAAGCTCCGGTTTTTGCCAAGTACGATGGAGTATCCTGTCCAAAACTCCATCTCCGCTCGTACGTTAGAAAAATCCAACCTCACACTGCTGATAGAAATTTGTGGGTACATTTCTTTCAAGATAGTTTGTCAGGGACTCGGCTTGAATGGTTTTATCAGTTGGAAGGAGCCAGTGTCCGAAACTGGGAAGACCTTGCTGCTGCTTTTTACAGGCAGTATCAGTATAACGCCGACCTTTCTCCCACTCGTACTCAGTTCCAGGGTATGTCTATGGGTGCAAGTGAAGGTTTTAAGGACTATGCTCAAAAGTGGAGAGACTTGGCTAGAAGAGTCCAACCCCCTTTGTCTGATAAGGAGTGGGTTGACATGTTTCTAGGGACGCTATCTGGTCCATTTTTCAATCATTTGATCGGCAGTTCATCATATGGGATTACTGAGTTGATTTTGACTAGAGAGAGAGTAGAAGCTGGCATTCGAAGTGGTAAGATACAGAAGGATGCTTCATCAAGTTCATTAAAGAAGCCTTTCACCAGTAAGAAGGAAGCTAGTGCATTCTATGGCCCGAGGGGCCAAAGCAGACCTGAACACCGTCAAATGGTAAATGCTGTAGTGATATCGAGACCCGCAGTTTCTCCACAACGCAATAATCAGCAAAGGGTGGAAAGACCACAACGGCAGTTCACCTGCATCAACATGACTTTGGCTGAAGTTCTGCCTCATATGTTAAAGTCCAACTTGGCAACCTTGAAAGAGGCTCCCAAGAATCCCAACACTACTTTTCCAAGATACAGTCCCAATGCCCGTTTTTGCCTATCACTCTAAAAGTCCAGGTCATGATACAAACGACTGCTCGGCTCTGAGGAATAAAGTGTAAGATTTACTGGAAGCTAAAGAGATTGAGTTTGATGCTCCAGAAAAGCCCAACGTTATACATGCACCCATGCCCAAACATGGTCGTGGAGTCAATGTTGTGGACACCGATTCGTTTGTAACCTATGTGGAAGAGATTTCTACTCCTTTGATGGCGGTTAAGAAGAATTTATTGTGGTCGGTTTATTTCCGGGCTGTGGTGAAGGTTGCCACATGTGTACCATTCTGCCTTCTGGTTGTTGTTTATTGAAGTCAGGTGTTCAGCGCCTGATGGATAATAAGGAAATTTTGTTTGAGAAGACTATGATCCCGTTTGAAGATATTGCCATTATCACCATTTCCGCCAACCCTTCCAAGGTTTCCTCGAGAAAACCTATTAGGGTTACACCCATTCCAAGAATTGCTCCGTTAATAATCACCGCTCCGGGTCCCATCCCATATACCTCAGATAAGGCTATCTCATGGCATTACGGTGCTGATGTATATTACCATGGTGTTAAATAAGATTTGAGGGCTAAAGAAGCCGATATGGATATAAGTAATTTTGCTGGGACAAGCAAGGTCACTAGAAGTGGAAGACTCTTTTCTCCCGAGATTTCCTCTCCGACTATCCACAAACCTGTTGTCATTCCATCTGCTATTACATCAACTATTGTCCCAGTTCCTACTCCAGTTATCACCTCTGTCGTCGAGCCATATGGAACTCGGGGCAAAGAAATTATAGGTGAGCCGGCCCGGATAGAGGCACCTAAGAAGATCATTGTAGAAACCTCGAAACAAGAGATAGTAGAAATTTTGAAGATTATCAAGAAGAGCGACTACAACGTAGTCGAGCAGCTGGGGCAGACCCCGTCAAAGATTTCCATGTTATCCTTGTTGTTGAGTTATGAAGCCCATGCAAAGGCTCTAATTGCATTCCTTAAGACTGCGCATGTGCCGCAGGAAACATCAGCCGATCAGTTCAAAGATTGTGTGGCTAGCCTAACTGCTGACAATGGGTTAGGGTTTTCAGATGTGGATCTGACTGTTAAGGGGAGAAATCATAATGATGCTCTACGCGTCTCAATCGAGTGCAGGGGCACCACTATGGCCCATGTATTGGTGGATACCGGGTCCTCATTGAATGTTCTTCCAAATAAAGCATTAGACCATCTGGACTGTGAAGGTTTGATTCTAAAGCCGGGCAATATTGTGGTCAGGGCTTTCGAAGGGTCAAAAAGAATGGTGCACGGGGAGGTGGACATCCTTGTTAAAGTTGGCTCTCATACTTTTTCATCCACATTCCACCTTCTATGTGATTGATATTATACCATTATATTCTTCTTTGTTGGGTCTCCCTTGGATTCATAAGGCTGGGGCAGTGACTTCTACGCTCCATCAAATACTGAAATATTCGGTGAAGGGGAAGATCGTCACGGTACAAGGTGAAGAGGAGTATATGGTGAGACATCTCAATTCCTTCCGCTACATGGAGATGGATGGGGAATCCATCGAAACGCCTTGTCAAAATTTCGAAGAAGTCCCTCAGTTCTCGGCATCAATTGAAGTTGCTACCAACAAACCTCCGCTAAAGATGGCTTCTCTCAAGGACGCCAGGGCTGTAACTGAAGAAGGTGGGTGTACCAATTGGGGTCAGCTCCCTGATTTCACTCACAAAACTGACAAATTTGGTTTGGGCTTTACTACAAGGGATCAAAGGGCTGTTAGGCACGCACGGATTGGAAGACCTCCTCTGCACATCAGCAATTGGGGAGTTAATGCAATCGAGGACATTGAAGAGGATTCATACATCGACAGTTGGATCTACCCTACAACCAATGGTGGACTAAACAACTGGACGGTGAAAGACTTCATACTTGTTTCTTTTATTCCGCAGTAATTGACTTTTTGTTTTAAGATTTGTAATAAACAGTTTGAAACTTTACGGCCCGGTGCCTTGCCCGAGGCACCTTGGCTTTGCTTGTGAGGGCTTATTATTTGTCATTTCATATGTCATTAATAAAACATTTGATGTTTCTTGCATTACAAATTTTGCGTTCCTTGTTTTTCTTTTCTGTCTCTCGCTTTATCAAAATAGTTGTTCTCTTACACACACTCACGTATCATAATGCAGATCCATATCCACTTTGGATCCCATTGATAACAGTTCTGCTACTGCCAATTATGACTTCGAAAATCTGATCAGCCAAGCCGAGGACGAAGGTGAAGATGATTGTGAGGTGCCTGGAGAACTTGCTACACTGTTACTGCAGAAAGAAAGGGCCATCCAGCCTTATGAAGAGCCAATTGAGTCAGTGAATTTGGGTACAGAGGAAGACAGGAAAGAGGTTAAGATAGGTGTGAATCTAGAGCTTAGTTTCAAACAACGGTTGATACAGATGCTACGCGGCTATGTCGAGATCTTCGCTTGGTCCTATGAAGATATGCCTGGTTTAGACACTGATATTGTGGTACACCGCCTACCAACCAAATAAGAATGTCCTCCGGTAAAGCAGAAGGTTCTCCATATGCGCCCTGAGATGTTTGATAAAATCAAGGCTGAGGTCATGAAACAGTTCGACGCGGGATTTTTAGTTGTCACTTCTTATCTGCAGTGGGTTGCCAACGTTGTTCCGGTGCCTAAGAAGGATGGTAAGGTACAGATGTGTGTGGACTATAGAGATCTGAACAGGGCAAGCCCCAAGGATGATTTCCCACTTCCTCACATCGATGAGCTGGTCGACAACACCGCACAGCATAAGATCTTCTCCTTCATGGATGGTTTTTCTGGCTACAACCAGATCAAGATGGCTCCTGAGAACATGGAAAAGACAAACTTCGTTAGACACTGGGGAACCTTTTGCTACAAGGTCATTCCGTTCGGATTAAATAATGTTGGGGAAACTTATCAGCGCGCCATGGTCGCTTTGTTCCACGACATGATTCACCATGAGATTGAGGTTTATGTTGATGACATGATAGCCAGGTCTCAGACTGAGGGAGAGCACCTTGGTCATCTCCAGAAACTGTTTGACAGGTTGAAGACGTACAAGCTAAGATTGAATCCGAACAAATGTACCTTCGGGGTAAGGTCGGGTAAGCTTCTGGGTTTCATCGTCAGGAGATGCCGGCTCCCCGCATAGAAAAAGAAGTCAGAGGTTTCTTGAGACGTCTAAATTACATCGCCAGGTTCATTTCACATTTGACTGCTACCCGTGAGCCAATCTTCAAGTTGCTGAAGAAAGATCAAGTGGTAAAATGGAATGATGAATGCCAAGCTGCTTTCGAAAGAATCAAAGGATACCTTCAAGAACCACCAATTTTGATGCCTCCAGTTGAAGAAAGACCTTTGATCTTATACTTGACAGTGCTAGACGGTTCAATGGGGTGCGTGTTGGGGCAGCATGATGAGTCTGGCCGAAAAGAGCATGCTATTTACTACCTTAGCAAAAAGTTTACCGACTGTGAGACCCGATACTCATTTCTCGAGAAAACTTGCTGCGCTTTGGCATGGGCTGCTCGCCGACTAAGATAGTATATGCTGACTCACACTACCCTATTGATATAAAAAATGGATCCAATCAAGTATATCTTCGAAAAGCCTGCCCTGTCCGGAAGAATAACGAGATGGAATATGATCCTAACCGAGTACGACATCCAATACACAACCCAAAAAGCAATCAAGGGGAGTGTATTGGCGGATCATTTGGCGCATCAGGCCGTGGATGACTACCAGTCCATGAATTTCTAGTTCTCGGATGAGAATATCATGTTGGTAACTGACTGCGAAGAACCTGGACCGGATGAAGGACCCGAAGAAGGATCCCAATGGTTTATGTATTTTGATGGAGCATCAAACGCATTGGGTAATGGCATTGGCGCTGTAATTATATCTCCTGAGGGCTGTCATACTCTGTTCACCGCCCGATTATGTTTTAACTGCACCAACAATATGGCGGAGTATGAAGCATGTATCCTAGGTCTTCGAGCTGCTATTGACCTGAGGATTAAGTTCTTGAGTGTATTCGGAGATTCTTCCCTAGTGATCAGTCAGATCAAAGGCGAGTGGGATACGAAGCACCCAAATCATATTCCTTACAAAGAATATGTACTGACATTGCTCCCGCATTTTGAGAAGATAACCTTTGAACACTTCCTGAGAGAGGAGAACCATTTAGCGGACGCGCTAGCTACCATGTCTTCTATGTTCAATGTTAGGTGGGACAATGAAGCTCCCCAGATTACCATTGAGAGGTTGGACGAACCCGCACATTATTGTGATATCGAGACTGAAGAGGTAGCAGATAAACCTTGGTTTCACGAGGTAAAGAGGTATCTTGAGGCTTAAGAATACCCCGAGGGGGCATCTATTAATGAAAAGAAGTTTCTGAGAAGATTCACTGCGAAGTTCTTCATCAGTAATGGTATCCTTTATAAGCGTAACCATGATTCAACCTTACTGCGATGTGTGGACAAGTGCGAGGCCGAAAGGATCATGGTAGAGTTAAATGAAGGTACCTTCGGAACTCATTCCAGTGGACATACCATGGAAAAGAAAATCCTACGGGTAGGATATTACTGGTCTACTACGGAAGCCGCTTGTTATCAGCATTCTGGAACCTGTCATAAGTGCCAAGTTTATGCTGATAAGGTGCATGTACCTCCAGTCCCCCTGAATGTTTTGACAGCTCCTTGGCCTTTTGCAATGTGGGGCATCGACATGATCGACGAGATCAGACCTACTGCGTCCAATGGACATAGTTTCATTCTAGTAGCTATTGATTACTTTACGAAGTGGGTCGAGGCAGCTTCCTTTGCTACAGTAACCAAGAAAGTCGTGGCACGGTTTATCCGACACAATATGATCTGTCGATATAGTGTACTAGAAAGGATCATTACGTACAATTGTACAAATCTCAACAACACAATGATCACCGAGCTCTACAAACAGTTTAAGATACATCATCATAACTTTTCACCCTACCGGCCGAAGATGAATGGGGCCGTTGAAGCAGCTAATAAGAACATCAAGAAGATTGTGCAGAAGAGGACGGTGACCTATAAAGACTGGCACGAGATGTTACCATTCTCTCTTTATGGGTACCGTACCTCAGCATGAACGTCAACAGGGGCAACACCCTACTCTTTGGTATACGGTATGGAGGCGGTCCTACCCATCGAAGTCCAGATACCCTCTCTCAGGATTATGAAGGATGTGGGTTTGAACGAAGACGACTGGATCCAGACCCGACTTGATCAGCTAAATCTAATTGATGAAAAGAGGCTTACTTCTATTTGTCATGGTCAGACGTATCAAAAGCGAATGATTAAGGCATTTAACAAGAAAGTCATACGCCAATAATATCAAGTCGGGGATCTGGTGATCAAACGCATCATACTGCCATAAGGTGATCCCAGGGGAAAATGGACCCCCACATACAAAGGGCCATTTGTGGTTAAGAACATTTTCTCAGGAGGAGCTATGATTCTAACCACCATGGATGGTGACGACCTTCCTCACCCCGTCAATGCAGACATAGTGAAAAAATACTACGCATAATCAAAGACCCGCTAGGTTGACTAGCCTAGGAAAAAATAAGGGCTTCCTGGCGAACCAAAAGGGTTCTGGAAAAAGTAAGGGATGAAAATGAAAAAACTGTACACCTGGCAAGTCGAAAACCTGAAAAGGTGACTTGGGCAAAAAAGGGTATCCCGGTGGACTGAAAACCTGAAAGGGCGGTCCAGGAAAAAATTAGGGATTGAAGCGTAACACTATGTCTCATTGGATCATCTTGCAATCAGACTTCGGTATCAACTATCAAGCTCAGACGACGCCAATCAATCTGATACACCTTCGACCAAACAGCAAAGTGATGAGACGCTTGAAGATATAAAGGCAATAGCAGAGTTGAAACCCAATGGGATCATTCCACATAGATGTTTTTCTTTCTTTAATACAAATTGTAATTTCTATCTTTCGGCGGTGTTCTCTTACTAGGACGTCAGCCTCTTGTACAAAACGCCTATTACAGGCCAACTTCAAAAATCAATACAATTCATTTTCACATAAAATTTCTAACTTGTTTTTTATTTTTGTGTTTTGTTTTGCAAGAACGTCCGATGATTCATTTTTTGATATATGCATTTGAAAATAATTGTTGCTCATAAATATTTACATGAAAAAACAAAAGACAATTACTCGTAATTCCAGGAACATGGAAAATAAGAAGTGCCCAAACCTTACAGTTACTCTGCCTATCAGGTACCGGGAT
Source organism: Vicia faba (assembly GCA_948472305.1). Classification (NCBI taxonomy): domain Eukaryota; kingdom Viridiplantae; phylum Streptophyta; class Magnoliopsida; order Fabales; family Fabaceae; genus Vicia; species Vicia faba. The sequence continues at coordinate 1,366,058,894 of OX451739.1, read as the reverse complement.
AGAGCCAGCTTAAGAACATGAGTAGTGGTACATGCACTCCCCACAGAATAAAAAGTATCCAAAGACATTGATGTTAGCGTTTCCGAACAGGACATAACTCTCCCCAGCTAAGGTTCACACTCACAAGTGGGTTAGTAAACTTTCCCCAAGCAGAGTTTGTTTATCACCAGCAAACAGAAATTCATCCCCAGGTGAGTTATTTCTCCAAGTCGGCAGATCTATCAACAAAGTTATCCCCTACAGAGTTATCCTCAGACAGGGTCTCTTCCGGCAGAATATTCGCCAGCCAAGGGGAAACTTCCCAGCATGGTCATCTTTGTTCACCATCCTCAACAGAGGTGGAGGAACTATGGTTTTCATAGCAATCAGGGATTTATTTTCTCCGATTCAGGTTATCACGTCAGCATTTCATGTTCATACATCATGACATATGCATACACCACATATAACATGGTCTCACTTATTTTGAGAACGTCAACACACAATGCATCTCATGCATCACATATGGCTAACCTTGAATTTCTTTCAGGAAAGACATTATTATTAACAATTTCCAGCAAGCCCATGATAAACACTCGAAGCTAAACAGAGTAATCATCGGCGCAACAAAAGTAGCCCTACTACCCAGGCTCTCATATCGAAGTAACCCTACTATTCAGGTTTCTTCTCACAGCCATGCTACCCAGGCTTTCATATCGAAGTGACCCTACTATCCAGGTTTCTTCTCACAGCCCTACTATCCAGGCTTTCATATCAAAGTGACCATACTATCTAGGTTTCTTCTCACAGCCCTACTACCCAGGCTTTCATATCGAAGTAACTATACTATCCAGGTTTCTTCTCACATCCCTACTACCCAAGCTTTCATATCAAAGTAACCCTGTTATCCAGGTTTCTTCTCACAGCCCTACTACCAAAGCTTTCATATCGAAGTAACCTTACTATCCAGGTTTCTTCTCACAACCCTACTACCCAGGCTTTCATATCGAAATAACCCTATTATCCAGGTTCCTTCTCATAACCTTACTATCCGAATTTTCTTCCTCTATTATCCCCAGACAGCAGTCCACAACACTGTAAGACCGGGACCCGATCAAACATAATTGATTTCAAATTCCCCCAGAAAGTTGTAGTGCAGCATATACCCCGACCAGATACACAGTTCACCTCCGCTTCCCAAAACGGAATTATTCCCCAGTTGAGTATTGGACAACTGAAGCTCCTAAAACTCCATTCCTCTCAAGATAGAGACCAACATTCCCCAGTGAAGTCCTCCTCAACAACAGGTATACGGGTTCTCACAAAGGAATCTCTTATGCGATTGACACTTCTTCTGATGGCATTTTTAAGCCCATTTTCCATCATTTACATCCAAATGGCATCTATAGGCCCATTCTCGATATCGCAAGACAAGTATCACTTTATACGACTGCAAATTCCTGGGCACTCTAGAGTTCAATCATCTTCCACCTTCAGATCACGAAAGGCAGACAAGCCAATCTACATCCTCAGATTTAAGAAGATTGAATAGGGGAAGATGTTGTACCCCAAAATTTGCCCTCCCATATTTCTCAATAAATGTCAAGTAAGGTCCTCAAATTGCTCAAGGAAGTCCAAGAGTTGACCAGACAAACTCTCTCCTAAGACAGTCTACCCCAAATTAGGGTTTCATTTTACATCAAGATGCTTGAGTCCAAAGGATCCCAAATTCTCCCCATTGTCCTATTATGTTCTCAAGATCATCCATATCAAGTTTCAAGCCTTGCAGAAGAAGTTTGCTCAATCAATTTGCTCAAATACCTAGAAATCGACTATGCTAGGTCAAAAGTCAATTGTGACCCACATACAGTCAAACCTCAATATTTTTGTCAACATCCTCATTTTGAAGTAACATTCATCATTTGATCAAGGGTTGATCATGATTCCTCAAGGATTGCTCACAATTCATCAAAACCAAAAAGTTGTTAAATTAGGGTTTTGCAGAGAAAATCAACTCAACTTTGACCAAGCATAACTTTCTCATACTTTATCAAAAATGACCCATCCAAATCTCATTTTGAAGAGGATGTAATTCCCTACAATTCATCTTCATCTCCCAAGTTCAAAATATGCACTCACGAGAAGATATGAATTTGGACATTATAGGTCATTTTGAAAAGTCAACAAAAACACCTTTTGGGTCAAAGCTTCATACATAAACATGGTAGACTCAATTGAGATAAGACCAAAAGGGTTGCTTAGAAGGAATACTAGGATTTCTAAAAAGTCCAAAAAACATCTATAGGGTCAAAATTGAGAGAGTTATGCATTGGCCAAGTTGACCCTTTTTGCAAAATTGCCAAAAGTCAAATGTGTCCAAAATTGCATTTTTTGCTAAATGAGCCTAACTTTTTATGCTTGCACTGAGTTTGTAATGTGACCCACGACCCATGACCCCTTCCACTTGTCATTATTTTATTTTTGTTATTTAATTTGATTTTATTTCATTTAAATCAAATAAAATCAATATAAAATAATGAAAATATCAAAAATCAATTAAACCTTTAAATTTTGTGCATGATTAGAGTCATTATACAACTGGAGACAAGATCAAATCGTGCAAGGCTTCATATGGACAGAAAAAGATTGAAAATGCTTATTTTGGAAATATTTGGTGCAAGGAATAAATCATTGATCAATCTTCATAAATGGCAAAGATTTGATGCAAACTTTAACCCTAATGCACTCTATTATAGATAGTGAACAAAGGAAGACCAAAAGGAGGGGTGGACAAATCGTGAAAGAGGAAGAACCAATTGCAAAATTTTAAAGAAAAAGTGCAGACCAAATTCCAAGTTGAAAGCCATCTCAAGCCATCCTAACCATACCAATCAATTGATGGACATCTCAGGATCATGTTTCAATCATTAGCAAGCCTCCCCATGCCCTGAAACGCGTCGTAGTAGTCACACGGTTAGCTTAGAAATTCGTTTTCATTTTTATTGATTTATATATCATTTGCATGTTTTTATTACATATTCTTGTTCCTTATCGAGTTTACAAGCTAATCACTATATTCAATTGCATTTTTATTGACTGTACGTGAAACTTACATGGATAGGGTTTGTTCTTTGTTTTTAGGGGTTTCTTATACAGGAAAAATTGGGCATTAATAATGGTACCATGATGCTCGTGAGGTTGAAACGAGTTGAATGGTACCATTAGCTTTTATTTATCACGCGCGTACAATATTTTTGAAATGGACAAGTGCTATACCTTGATGTCTGTTGGTAAAAGTTACAAAACCTAAAGCGACGGTAGGGAGGAAGAAGATAATACGTGGCGCTCCCTGACTTACCAGTTTGAATTTCGCGCGTTGGTTGGCCCACTAGTTTGTTTTTTGCATATTATATTTTGTGTATATTTAACTTACAAGTTAACATCATGGTTCAGATGGCTAGGGTAAAGGTCTTTGATGCACACGTCCTGGGTTCGATCCCAGGCGTGTGCATTTTGTTATTTTCTTGATTATTCCAAGCAGATCTCATACATTACTGCAGCGCATGTCCACCAATTTCCCTTGTGCTCCACCATTAGATCCATCAGCCATGTAGATCCAACGTCACGTGGCGAAGAGACCATGATGCGCCTGAGTCAAGCATGCACACAGGATTGGGCAAAGTCAAAAGGGCCAGGAGTTTGTTGGGCCAAGAAAATCAGATTCACACCCCCTTTGCTAAACAATCAGGCCCATTCTTTTTCCTTTCTCTATTTATTTCTTTTATTTTAATTAATTTGCTTAGTTGTTTTTCAAAAAATTAATCACTTTTTTTCATAAAATCATAAAATCAAAAATCATAAAAAATTAGAAATAGTTTTTTTTTATCAAATTTAATTTAATTTAGTTTAATTTAATTTAGGGAAATTCTAACTTTTTTTTTAATTAAAACCAATTAGAAAAATTAGGGTTAAACTCTTGATTTAACTTTTATTTCCTTTTGCAAATAAATAAAAAATACAAAAAATAGGTTAATTTAATTATTGTTTTCTTAATTAAATTTAATTAGTAATTAGGTTCTTTTTTTTATTATTCAATTGAGCTTTATTTTCTCAAATAACAAAAACGACAAAAATGATTTTCCCTTTAAATTACAATTAGATATAGTTAGGGTCAAAACCCTAATTATCTTGTATTCAATTCATCGCACGTGTTTATTAATTTTGCAATATTGATGTAACTGTTCAAGGTATGTAATAGCTTAATTTAGGACTTTCTTTTATTTATCGTCTTTTGCGGGTTTTTTTGGCTATGTAATTAATCCCTACCCCGAAGCCTTGTAATAGCGTAGGATTATTTTCTCGCATTTTAATTCTCGCAAATATTAACTGTTTAGATGTATGTTGATAGGATTGTATGACAAGATTGCATGATAATTTAAAACGGCTAGAAAACCCTAATGTGCAAAGATTATAACTGAAATCAAATCACTCGCACATGTGCACTCCTAGTGTATACTCTCACTTTGGTTGCCTTCGGTAAACGATCACTAAGTATAGGGTGTCTTAGTGGTTTCCCTCCTGTCTAACAAAGATCAAAATGTCCCATTCAGAAATGTTGCCTCGGAAACATCGCCTCAGAAATTTTGCCTCGAATATGATCTTAAGACTTTAGGGCTATTACTAAGACGTCCTAATATTGCTTTAGTGATCGTACGTCCCTTACGAATTTACCCTTACAAAACCAACGACGGTGCTACTTATTTCTCAATAGTAGGATAGCGCTGCCTAAAGGAAACAAGAATAGAAATGATTTTTTTTTCGAGTAGGTAGATGCTAGTAGGTACTTGCTCATATCAAACTCTTTTCACACTTACACTTTTCCAAACAAACTTCGTCACACCTTTGAGGACTGATACAAGGGTTATCACGAAGTCAAACTTTTCAAAAACAAAGCACATACACAAGCAATTTTCAAAAGATGAGCAAGTACCTAAGAGCCCATGGAAAACCATGGATAGAAAGGGTGCTAACACCTTCCCTTTCTATAATCTACCCCCCGTACTCAGAATATCTCGAAAAAGGATTTTTTTCTGTACTTTTTTCCTTTCCGATTGGATGAAATAAAAGTTGGTGGAAACTCTTGCTTACCACGACATTTTGCGAATACAAAACGCAAAATGCAAACCAGCATTTCAAAATAGTCAGTTATGCCACCGTATCACAATGAGAAAGGAGAATTTGCATCATCTCAAATTGGAGGATATGGCTTGGATTTCAAAATCAACAATGCCTCACTCAACACCCAAGTTGAAAATATCTCTCTTCACTACATATTGTAGAAGTATAGTTGTTTGCATCACTACAAGGATCGACAAGAGTTTAATCTTTTAAGAAAAGTTTTAAAGGTATAAAGCCAAAGTGGAAAAATGGTTTGAAATGAGATTGATTGACTTTTAGTCTTCTCACAAAAAAAAAGATGTCAAGGTATTATAAAGGTTGGTTGGAGTTTATTTATGAAAATGTTTTGAAAATGCATGGTCATAAGTCCAAGTTTATTATGAAAATGATTCAAGTTTCAAAACAAGTGGAGTTTTCAAAAGGAAAAGAAGATTTTTTGAAATTAAAGAAGATGGGAAGAGAAGAAAGGACTATCCTAAAGCATAAGGTAAAAGCTAGGAATAAGAACCATCTAACCAACAAGAAGCCAATACTTGACATTATGAGCCAAGATATAATTCCCATTCCTTGGATTGAAACCAAGAAAGCAAAAATACTAGACCTCTTGAGAGAACCAAACTTCAAGTGTATTAAGTCTTCACAAAAATTGGGCACAGTAACGGCTGTATACGGGTGAATTCCATATTACAAACAGAAGGTGTAATCACAAAAACCTGCACACAAAAACAAACAAGCAACCCAATGTCTTGAGGTCGACCTCAAGAACTCCAGACAAAATAATCAGATAAGGTCACAAAGTCTCCAAGATAGGCCAAGGTTTCTAATTCCAAGTCCAAGAAAAGGCACATGCTCCATAATGCCAAGGATAGTAACCAAATAGTCCAAGTACCATTAAAGATTTTTAGGGTTTATGTTGATTATTAAGTATCTTAAGAAAGGAAAAGAAAAGCTCAAGTGAGCAAATTAAAAATGGCAAGAAAATAAATGCTCAAACGAGCAAAGATGAAAATGGCATGAAATGTAAATGCTAAAAGTAAATAGTACATAAAGCATAAAAAAGAATAAAAGCATAAGGAAAAACAAGTCAATAATTAGTGGTTAGTTGGATGACCATCTTGAAGCCTGCATTTGGAACTTATTAGAGGATTGGTAGAACCAAATCCTCCACACAACAAGTTGCATTTGCTTTTTGTCAATTATATCATCCATTTGGAATTCTTATAAGTACCATTTAATGATCAACAATGATTAAGTGATCCGCGTTGACCAAAGATGTTGTAGATCCATTAGAGGATTGGTAGAACCAAAGCCTCCCTACAATGAATCTCAAGGTCATTGGATCAAAGAGATAAAATTAATATACTTGGGCTTATAATCATAAGTTTGGGCCACGAATGATCATTTATTCGAATCGTGACAAAATTTAGCGCTATGTTAAGCAATCGTAAGTGGACTTATATAGAAGTCGCAACTATTTTGAGGTCAGCCAATAGCAATCTATGCACCATTTGTTTTGAGACATGATATAGAGATCATGCTCCAACAACATCTAGTGCAATAAGAAGGGGATGAGATGAAGAGGGATGGGGAAAAAATATACAAACCACATTTGAATTAAATTTTAATCAAACTATTATTAAAATAATTAATCCATTTTTGTGGAGTTAAACTCAACACCATGGATCTAATGATGTTAATAAAGTTCATGATCCAAAATCTAACCCAAGATCAGCCAGAAAATAATCACAAAATAATATCACATTTAACATACACAAAAAAAAGGATTTTCAAAATGTTTCAAAAATAGAAAATAATGAGAAAAATATCAACTATGTTCAAATTAATCAAGAAACAAATAGTAAGACCATAGAAAAATCAGAAAAAGGTTCAAATAATTTTACAAATTTTTTGGTGATTTTTTAAAATCAGAAACTATTTTTAAAATTAAAATAAATGGGTAAAATAAACAAAAATTATGGAAAAATAGTAAAGTCAGAAACAAAAATAAAATAAGGTCACCAATATTTGTCACAATATCATTGGATCATTCCATAATTTTTTCATAATTTTAAAATGTATAAAAATATTTTTAAACATTTAAAACAAATCAAATAAGTGTAAAATTTATAAAAAATACCAAAACATAAAATTAAATTGTGAAAAATAAAAATCAGAAAGAGAATAATCAAAAATATTTTTCATAATTTTTTCATATTTTTTGGACTAAAAATGAATTTTCTATGCTTTTTTGAAATTTAAAACAATTAAAATATAAAAATCAGAAAAAGAAAATAAAAGAAAAAGATGTGGACCATTTGATGAGAGTCAAAACACATTAGTAATCAAATCCAAGGGATCTGGCAGGCTGTGCATATCATGGTCATTAGTGAATAATGTACAGAATCATTAATTAAATCAGATTTGAAAAATACAGATGGTGCGCCTTTATTGGTTGGAAGATGACATGTTTGTCATCTTCAACCTCCAGCCATCACGAATTACAGGTCTCTCAAACTGTAAAATCAGAAGCTCAGACCTATGTCATTCGCTTCGTCTCTTCAAGACGAAGCCAACCACACCCTCGCGCCAAATTTATATAAATTGTAGCTCAAGCAATTTGGAAGGAAAGTTTTGAAAAGGGATTTGAAATTTCATGGTAAAAACGTGTTTCTAGTAAAAGGTAAGTGTTGCAACTAGAACCAAGGCAATGAGAGCAACACAATGATATCAGAGTTTTGAAGAATTGATGAAGGAATCTACCTATTGAAGTTGAGTTGCAGAGCTCTGAAACTGGACTTCTATGGAGCAATATAGGGCACGATTCTTGAATGTAATTATGTGGTTAGCTTCAGGGAAGATCAAGGAAGGTGATTTAATGGAAAATTGGATTTAAAAAGGCTCGAGAATGGATTTTTGAAGTTACAGAAAATTGAGTTATGGAGCAAGTTTGACAGGGTGATTCTGGCTATCCGAGCTTGGGAAATTGAATTGGATATTTCATGTATTTATAGGAGAAGCAAATGGGATCAAAAGGAAGAGTGAATGATGCGTTTTGGAGGGAATTCGTGCAAACCTGGTGCACGAGTGAAGCGTGATCCAAACATCATCAAAACTCATCCAATTCTTGTGTTTTGATGCACTAATCCACTTGGGAAAGTTGGCTAATCATGTTTAGACCCAAATCGTGTGTTAATTTTAGGTTTAGAGGTTGTAACATGAAATTCAAATTCTAACTTGCAAGGAAACTTCAATTCCAAGTTACCATTTTTGAAACTATGGCATTCTCAGCTCAAGGGGTCTCAAGGCATGATTCTTGATGCTTTGGAAAGATGAGGTTACAAGCTTTGCAATGGAAAAAGAATGGAGTTAAATGGATGCTTGAGCTGGAAGTTGCATTGAGTCAAAGTTGAAGAAAAAGGGTTGACTTTCCATACTTAGAAATATTTCAAATTCTTCTTCAAAAATGACCTATAATCTTTTGCAGCCAAACATGGCCTTCCAATTGTAATTTTCTCTTGACCATAAAAGTTGTAATGAAGTAAATCTCTTGAATGACATTTTGAAACTTGAACCACTCAAAATCTCCAAAAATTGAGAAAGTTATGACTTGTTGAAGTTGGCCAACAATCATGAAATGACCTATAATCTTTTGCATATTTAAGGCAACTTCCATCCATTTTCCCACTTTGCACATAAAAGAAGGAATAAAGTTCACATCTTCAATATCATTATGGAAAAATAATGGACTCAAGGTGATGAAAATTGACCAAGTTATGATCAATTGAAGTTACTTATGTAAAATTATGGATTCATCTGGATGACTTGTAATATTTCTTCTTCACCAAGTTTCTTCCACATGAAAACTCCTTAGAACTTTTGAAGTGATTTGTTGATAACCCTTTAAAAAGAAGGATTTCTTTGGAATCACTCAAAAATACCAAAAAGTGAGCAAGATATACTCCTTTGAAGTTCAAAACCCTAGCTTCTAGATCAAGAGAGTGCCTTGAGTAACTTTGACAAGTTTGAACAAACTTCTTGTACCAATATTCTTGATTTGTGAATAGAAGTTGTTGAGGATGATAATTAGAACTCTTAGCCACTAAAACCACTTCCATACCTTGAAATTTTAGAGAAATATGCTCTTGTGACCAATAGGAACAAGGCCTTGTCCAAACATGACAACTTCTTCAATCAACCCCTTGTACTTTTGAGTCAAATCTAATAACCTTGAAATGTGATGAACCAAAGAAACCTTGACATGCTAATTCTCCCAAAACCAATCCAATGGTGAGGTTTGAACTTCTAAAGCTATATTGACTAGGGCATGGAAATAAACTCATGAACCCATGGAGTAACTTGTTAAATCTCATTGTCCTTACCTACATGGATAACAAGCAAGCCAAGCCAACATTGTATTTTATTAGTAAAGTGTAAACATTAAAACAATATTCATGATCATAAAAGGAACATAAGTCAGGGTGCTTGGTAATCCCTCAAACGGAGCAAAACTCAAAGTAGGGAGGGGAACCAAGGATCCTAGTGTGATCTTGTTGTGAGTGAATCAACATGGTATGATAAAGGGATCTTAGGGGCAAAATTTGGGGTATAACTGCTGCCCTTATTTAAGTTTCTTCTATTCGGAGATACGAAGGTTAAAAATCTTCGTGTCGACACGATCGAAGATACTTAAATTTAAAACAAACCCTATTTTTGGCCCTAAGATGTCATGCAAATGCTTATGCATATGAATGCATATGAACAGGTCCAAAGAGATGCAAAAATAACACTAGGGATGTAACAATAATAAAGAAACAAAGGAGCACCCCCCACCAGTAAAATAAATCATTGGTGGACCTAGAGAACTGAATCAGAGAGGATGGTAGGATGGTCAAAGGACACACCAACTTCTACTGAAGGCGAAGCTACCAACGTTTACTGAAGGCAGAGAGAAAGATAACAAACATCGACGTTCACTGCCGATGGTCTACCAACTTTCACTGATGGTAGAAAAATAAAATATCATATCACCGCCATTCACTGACGATGAACTACCAAAGTTCACTGAGGGTAGCAAAAAGATAAGAAACATCGACGTTCACTGCCGATGGTCTACCAAATTTCACTGAAGGTAGAGAGAGAAATAACAAATCACTGTCGTTCACTGATGATGAACTATCAACGTTCATTAAAGATATAAAAAAGATAACAAACACCGACGTTCACTGTCGATGGTCTACCAACTTTCACTGAAGGTAGAAAGAGAAAATATCATATCACCGCCATTCACTGATGATGAACTATCAACATTACTGAAGATAGAAAAAAGATAACAAACACCGACGTTCACTGTCGATGGTCTACCAACTTTCACTGAAGGTAGAAAGAGAAAATATCATATCACCTCCGTTCACTGACGATGGACTATCAACATTCACTGAAGATAGAAAAAAGATAACAAACACCGACGTTCATTGTCGATGGTCTACCAACTTTCACTAAAGGTAGAAAGAGAAAATACCATATCACCGTCGTTCACTGACGATGAATTATCAACGTTCACTGAAGATAGAAAAAAGATAACAAACACTGACGTTCACTGTCGATGGTCTACCAACTTTCACTAAAGGTAGAAAGAGAAAATATCATATCACCGCCGTTCACTGACGATGACCTATCAACGTTCATTGAAGATAGCAAACATATAATAAGTTTACCCAAGATTTTAGTGTTTCTCCTAGAACGGGTCTCAACTTATTCTTTAACCAAGGCAATTCTGCCTGGAAAGGATAATACATAAGTTGTCTCAAATAAAGAGAACTTTCTATTTATGGTCACAGAGGATTGTAAAAGGAAATGACTTTTTTGGGGAAAGAGGTATGACTTCCTGGGGAGATGCCATGATGTTCTTGCTAAGGGGATAAAGTCTTCTTGTGGAAAATAATTGCACCAACCAAAGATTGGAGTTTTTCAGAATTCCAAAGTGAATAGCATTGCCAGGAAACCACAGATCCAAACCAGAAATAAACTGGAATGAAACAGTCAACCTGAATTCATCCTTTGAGAAATAAACTCAAGAGGGAAAAACCAAACCCGTCCAAACAAGGAACTGTACCGGAAAGTTTAAAGAAAAAAAATCTTCTATGAGGGACAACTCAGTAGGGAAATTGAAAGAATATACGTTTTCTGCTTAAAACCAACACTCTATTGAAGAGAGGGCGACGAAAATCTAAAAAATAGGGTAATATGTCAACAAAAAATATTAACAGATGTCAATGAACAATGACTTGTCAATTTTAGCTATGCGTGATGCATGTATGAATGTATGAGTGTCATTGTGTGCATGCTGACAAAATAGATACACAACACGGGGAATAACCAGGAAAAACTGCCTCGGGCACTAACAACACCCGTCTAAGCTTCAACCAAGATGATAATTCCAAGAAAGGTAAAGGCCAGCTGCGGAAACCAAACCTACTGCCTGCTTTTAACTCTACTGAGGAGAAACATAATCCGGAGGTAGACAAATCAAAGAGATACAGGGGTAGAACATCCTTCTTCAGGCTTCATCGGGGAAACCAGTGTTTTTTCAAAAGTAACATGCCTACTGGAGATCGCAAGACCAGTCTCAAATAAAGAAGACTGACACCGAAACATCCAAACTTCTCTGGGGATATCAAGCCTACTCCACTGTAGAAAAATGCGGATTGAAACTTCACATCATGAAAACTCAGAAAAAGGAGAAATGAATCCAAACTTGACCAAGGATACCGGAACCATAAACCCAATACGGTGAAAATAACCCGAGTAAACCTTCCCGAGGGGAACAAAACTTCTCAAAACAGCTGGAGTTTGTCCATTCCTGGGATCACCATTTTTGTTGTCATTGTTTCATCACAAATCTCAAAGTAAAAGTAAATTTTAAAAATAGTTTTTTTGAAAAATCAATTTTATTATTTAATCTCTTCGCTTTAAAAGTTATTATCAGTAATAAATGGAGTCTTTGCAAGCTAAATAAAATAAGAAACACAAAGAATTGGGTAAAAGCTCGGATTTCATTAATAGAATGGTAGTCTGCGAATGGCGAGACTCCATAGATGATTAAAAAGTTTGGGAAATGGTAATACATAATGGAAAAGATACAATGACCAATATCCCCCCTAACAACTTTTGAAATCCTGAGCATCCGAGAAGATTGTTGCTTCAACGATCAAGTCTTGTCTGACGTAGTTACTTGCCAAGAAAATCCCTAACTTTTTCCTAAGCTGCCCTTACGGGTTTTCAACTTAGCGGGAAATTTATTTTGTTTAGGTCTCTAATTTTTTCCTAGACCGGCTGTAGCGGTAGAAATGTTCAAGACTAAGCCATTGGATTGACTAGACTTTATACAAATCAAAAATAAAAATCGCCACTGCACTTTATTGTTTCCAAAGTAATGGGAAAAGAGAGAATAACCCAAAAAGAGGGGGAAAGATTCAAGGTAAGGGGGTTGGTTATGCAAAGGGAAGGTATTAGCACCCTAAACATCTACGGTACTCCGCAAGAACCTCTTTGTAAAATCTGTATATTTTGGCTATAAAAATGTGTTGTATATAAAATGGATAGTGAAGGTGAGAAAAGAAGTATTTTTTATGATTTTTGCACCTGTCGCGGTTGCGAACCTTTAGTTCCTATGTACCACCTTTAGTGCAATAGGGGATTAGGGTACACGTAATTCCTCTTTTAAAAATTTGAAACACGAGTGTGTTGGTTAATTTTATGAGATAAGTCGTCATTGTCATTGTCCGTGTGGAAAAAATACTTACTACCCACAATCATGAGAAAGGAGAATTTGCATCATCTCAAAGTGGAGGATATGGCTTGGATTTTAAAATCAACAATGTCTCACTCAACACCCAAGTGGAAAATATCTCACTTCACTACATATTGTAGAAGTATAGTTGTTTGCATCACTACAAGGATTGACAAGAGCCTAATCTTTTAAGAAAAGTTTAAAGGTAAAATCCAAAGTGGAAAAATGATTTGAAATGAGATCGATTGACTTTTAGTCTTCTCACAAAAAAATGTCAAGGTATTATTAAATTGATTGAAGTTTATTTATGAAAAGATTTTGAAAATGCATGGACCTAGGCCCAAGTTTATTATGAAAGTGGTTCAAGTTTAGAAACAAGAAGAGTTTTCAAAAAGAGGGAGAAGATTTTTGAAATTAAAGAAGATGGGAGGAGAAGAAGAGGCTATCCTAAAGCATAAGGTAAAAGCTAAGGATAAGGACCATCTAACCAACAAGAAGCCAAAACTTGACATTATGAGCCAAGATATAATTCCCATTCTTTGGAGTGAAACCAAGCAAGCAAAGATACTAGACCTCTTCAAATGTATTAAGTCTTTACAAAAATTGGGCAGAGTAACAGTTGTATGCGGGTGAATTCCAGATTACAAACAAAGAGTGTAATCACAAAAAACCTGCACATAAAAACAAACAAGAAACTCAATGTCTTGAGGCAACCCTCAAGTGCTCCAGACAAAATAATCAGATAAGATCACAAGGTATCCAAGATAGGCCAAAGTTTTTAATCCTAAGTCCAAGAAAAAGTCCACTTCTCCATCATGCCAAGGATAGTAACCAAATAGTCCAAGTACCATTAAGAGTTTTTTAGGGTTTAAGTTGGTTATTAAGTATATTAGAAAAAGGAAAAAGAAAAGCTCAAGTGAGCAAAGTAAAAATGACAAGAAAATAAATGCTCAAATGAGCAAAGATGAAATTGGCATGAAATGTAAAATGCTAAAAAAATAAATAGTGCATAAAGCATAAAAGAATAAAATCATAAAATAAATCAAGTCAATAATTAGTGGTTAGTTGGATGACCATCTTGAAACTTCCAATTGGAAATCATTAGAGGATTGGTAGTACCAAAGCCTCCACACAACAAGTTGCATTTTCTTTTTGTCAAGTATATCATCCATTTGGAATTCTCACAAGTACCATTTAATGATCAACAATGTTTAAGTGACCCGCGTTGACCAAAGGTGTTGTAGATCCATTAGAGGATTGGTAGAACCAAAGCCTCCACACAATGAATCTAAAGGTTATTGGATCAAAGAGATCAAATTAACATACTTGGGCTTGAAATCATAAGTTTGGGCCACGAATGGTCATTTATTCGAATCGGGACAAAATTTAGCGCTATGTTAAGTAATCGTAAGTGGACTTATATAGAAGTCACACCTATTTTGAGGTCGGTCAATACCAATCTATGCACCATTTATTTTGAGACATGATATAGAGATCATGCTCTAACAACATTTAGTGCAATAAGAATGGGACGAGATGAAGAGGAATTAGGGTAAAAAGAAAAACCACATTTGAATTAATATTTAATCAAACTATTGTTAAAATCATTCATCCATTTTTTGTGGAGTTAAACTCAACACCATGGATCCAATGATATTAATAAAGCCATAACCAAAAAATCAACCCAAGACAGCCACAAAATATTCAAAAAATAATATAATTAATATGTTCATTAAAGGGTTTAAAAATGTTTTAAAAATGGAAAATAATGAAGAAAATGCCAATTATATTCAAATTAATCAAGAAATGAAAAATAAGACCATAGAAAAATCAGAAAAGGAGCCAAGTAATTTTACAAAATTTTTGGGGATTTTTAAAAGTCAGAAACAATTTTTAAAAATTAAAATAAATGGGTAAAATAAACAAAAATAGTAAAAAATATTAAAGTCAAAAACAAAAATAAAATAAGGTCACCAATATTTGTCACAATATCATTGGATCAGTCCATAATTTTTTTAGAATTTAAAAATGTGTAAAAGTATTTTTAAACATTTTAAACAAATCAAATAAGTGTAAAATTCATAAAAAATATCAAAACAGAAAATTAAATTGTGAAAAAATAAAAATCAGAAAGAGAATAATCAAAAATATTTTTCTTAAATTTTTTACATTTTTTGGACTAAAAATGAATTTTCTATGATTTTTTGAAATTTAAAACAATTAAAATATAAAAATCAGAAAAAGAAAATAAAGGAAAAGATGTGGACCATTGGATGAGAGTCAAAATGCGTTAGTAATCAAATCCAAGGGATCTGGTGCACTGTGCATATCATGGTCTTTAATGAATAACGTACAGAATCATTAATAAAATCAGAATTTGAAAATAACAAATGTCACACTTTCATTGGTTAGAAGATGACACGTTGGTCATCTTCAACCTCCAGCCTTCACGAATTGTAGGTCTCTCAAACTGTAAAATCAGAAGCTCAGACCTATGTCATTCGCTTCGTCTCTTCAAGACGAGGACAACCACACCCTCGCGCCAAATTTATATAAACTGTAACTCAAGCAATTTGGAAAGAAAGTTTTGAAAAGGGATTTGAAAATTCATGGTCAAAACATGCTTCCAGATAAAAGTAAGTGTTGCGACTAGAACCAGGGCGATAAGAGAAACACAATGATACCAAAGTTTTGAAGAATGGATGAAGGAATCTACCTATTGAAGTTGAGTTTAGGAGCTCTGAAACTGGACTTCTATGGAGCAATATAGGGCATGATTCTTGAATGTGATTATATGGTTAGATTCAGGGAAGATCAAGGAAGGTGAATTGATGAAAAAAATGGATTGAAAAGGGCTTGAGAATAGGATTCGAAATAGCTGAATTATGAGTTGTGAAACAAGTTTGGCAGGGTGATTCTGGCTATCTAAGCTTGGGAAATTGAATGGGGGATGACCCTCTATTTATAGGGAATCGAATGGAATATTCAAGCGTGTGGAATGATGCAAATTGGAGGGAAATCGTGTGAACCTGATGCACGAGCAAAGTGTGATCTAATTTGCATCAAAACTCATCAAATCCTTGTGTTTCATGGCTCTAATTCACTGTGGCAACTTGGTTAACAAGTTTAGATCACAAACGCATGCTAATTTTATGTTTAAAGGCCAAAACATTGATTTCAAATTCTGATTTATGGTGAAACTTCAGTTCCAAGTTACGAAGTTCAATCCAATGGCATTTCCACCTCAGAGGGTCTTAGGTAAAAATTATTGATGCTTTGGAAAGATGAGGTAAAAAGCTTTGCAATGGAAAAAGAATGGAATCAAATGGATGCTTGAGCTGAAAACTACATGGAGTCAAAGTTGAAGAAAAAGAGTTGACTTTCCATACTTAGAAATATTTTAAATTCTTCTTAAAAATGACCTATAATCTCTTGCATTTAAACATGGCCTTCCACTTAGAATTTTCTCTTGATCAAAAAAGTTGTAATGAAGTAGATCTCTTGAATGACTTTTTTCAATTTGAACCACTCAAAATCTCCAAAAATTGAGCAAGTTATGACTTGTTGAAGTTGGCCAAAAATCATGAAATGACCTATAATCTCTTGCATTCTTAAAACAACTTCCATCCATTTTCTTACTTTCCACATAAAAGAAGGCATGAAGTAAACATCCTTAGGGTAATCATGAAAAAATAATGGGCTCAAGGTGATAAAAATTGACCAAGTTATAACCATTTGAAGTCACATATGGAAAAAGAGGGATTCATCTGGATGACTTGTAATCTTTCTTCTCCAGCAAGTTCCTTCCACATGAATACTCCTTGGAACTTTTGAAGTGATTTGTTGGTAACTCTTTGAAGAGAAGAATGCTTTTTGGAATCACTCAAAAATACCAAAAGATGAGCAAGATATGCCCCTATGAAGTCCAAAACCCTAGCCTCTAGATCAATAGAATGCTTGGTGGAACTTTGCCAAGTTTGAACAAACTTTTTATGCCAATATTCTTCCTTTGTGAATATAATTTTTTAGGGATGATGATGAGGACTCATGGCAACCAAAACTAGTTCCATACCAACTTCAAAACAACTTCAAAGGTGAGGTTTGAATCTCTCAAGACTTTGACTAGGGCATGGAAATAAACTCATGAACCCATGATGCAACTTGCTAAACCTCATTTCCTTTACCTACATTGTTAACTAGTAAGACAAACCAATATTGTATTTGTTAATTTAGAGAGAAAATTAAAGCAAAATATCCATGATCACCAAAGAAAAAAAGTCAATGTGCTTGGTAACTCTTCAAAGAGTAAGGCTAAAGATAGGGAGAAGAACCAAAAGCCCTAATGTGATTTTGTGGTGATTGAAACAATATGGTATGATGAAGGGATCTTAGGGGGGGAAATTGGGGTACAACAGCTGCCCTTATTTAAGTTTCTTCTATCCGGAGATACAAAGGTTAAAAATCTTTGTGTCGACGTGATTGAAGACACTTAAATATAAAACAAACCCTGTTTTTGGTCCTAAGATGCCATGCAAACATTTATTCATGTGAATGCATATGAATGGAACAAAAGAGACGCAAAGTAGCATTAGGGATGCAACATGAAATGTAGAAACAAAAGAGAAATCCCACCAGGAAAATAAATCACTGGTAAA
Organism: Vicia faba; assembly: GCA_948472305.1. Taxonomy (NCBI): domain Eukaryota; kingdom Viridiplantae; phylum Streptophyta; class Magnoliopsida; order Fabales; family Fabaceae; genus Vicia; species Vicia faba. The sequence continues at coordinate 1,366,041,293 of OX451739.1, read as the reverse complement.
CCACAAGAAAAGAATCACAGAGGAGGATAACAAGCATCGACGTTCACTGTCGACGTACTACCAATGTTCACTGAAGGTAGAAAGAGAAAAAATATCATATCAATGTCGTTCACTGACAATGAACTATCAACATTCACTGAAGATAGAAAAAAGATAAGAAACACCGACGTTCACTACCGATGTACTACCAACATTCACTGATGCTAAAAAGAGAAAATATATCGTATCACCACCGTTCACTGACGATGAACTATCAATGTTCACTGAAGATAGAAAAAAGATAACAAACACCGAAGTTCACTGCTGATGTACTACCAACGTTCACTGAAGGTAGAAAGAGAAAATATATCATATCACCGCCGTTCACTGACGATGAACTATCAACGTTCACTGAAGATAGCAAAAAGATAACAAACAACGATGTTCACTGCCGATGTACTACCAACATTCACTGAAGGTAGAAAGAGAAAATATATCATATCACCGCCGTTCACTAACGATGAACTATCAACGTTCACTGAAGATAGCAAAAAGATAAGAAACATCGACATTCACTGTCGATGTACTACCAACGTTCACTGAAGGTAGAAAGATAAAATATATCATATCACCACCGTTCACTGACGATGAACTATCAACGTTCACTAAAGATAGCAAAAAGATAATAAACACTGACGTTCACTGCCGATGTACTACCAACGTTCACTGAAGGTAGAAAGAGAAAATATATCACATCACTGCAGTTCACTGACGATGAACTATCAACGTTCACTAAAGATAGCAAAAAGATAACAAACATTGATGTTCACTTCCGATGTACTACAGATGTTCACTAAAGGTATCACCACCGTTCACTGATGATGAACTATCAATGTTCACTGAAGATAGCAAAAAGATAACAAACATCGACGTTCACTGCCGATGTACTACCAACGTTCACTGAAGGTAGAAAGAGAAAATATATCATATCACCGCCGTTCACTGACGATGAACTATCAACGTTCACTGAAGATAGAAAAAAGATAACAAACACCGACGTTCACTGCCGATGTACTACCAACGTTCACTGAAGGTAGAAAGAGAAAATATATCAAGTTTCCCCAAGATTCTGGTGTTTTGCCAAGAACGGGTCTCAACTTCTTCTTTAACCAAGGAAATCTGCCTGGAAAGGGTAATACATAACCTGTCTCAAATAAAGAGACTTCCACTTATTATCAAGGGGATTTGCAAAGAGAAATGACTTTCTAGGGATGGAAATATGATTTCCCGGGGAAGTGCCATGATATTTCTACTGAGGAGATAAAGTCTTCCTGTGCAAAATAAATGCACAAACCAAAACCCAAAGTTTTCAGAAAACCACAAATCCAATTCAGAAATACACTGGAGCAAGACGAACAATGCAGATTCATCCTTTGAGAAATAAACTCAAGGGGGAAAACCAAATTCAACTAAGCAAAGAGCGTTGTAGGAAAAGTCAGAACACTATATCAATGAACGGTGATTTTTAGCAATGCATGATGTATGTATGAATGTATGAGTGATATCGTGCATATGCTGGTAAAAGGATACATGATTAGTACAAACAAACAAACAAACTGCCTCAGGTACTAACAATATTGGGCTAAACTTCAACCAGAAAGATCAATCCAAGAAAGGTTAAAGCAACTGCGGAAACCAAACCTATTGCCTGCTTTAACTTCATTAAGGAGAAACATAATCCGGACGTAGCCAAATCAAACAGATATCGGGATAAAACATCCTTCTTCCAGTTTCATCGGAGAAAACAGTTTTCTAAAAGCAACATGCCTACTGGAGATTGCGAGACCATACTCAAATAAAGCAGACTGACACCGACACAACCAAACCTTATTGGGGGATTCAAGCCTACCTCCCTGGAGAAAACTTTCGTCACGAATACTCATTCCAACAAGAGATGCCCTGGGATAATCTTCCCGGGAAGTCAAGAAGTCAATATTAATGCCAAAACTGCAAAAAGAGCGACATCCCAGCACACCAAAGGAATAAAACATTTCATTATATGAGGGAAGACTTTACTGGGGAATCTGGGACAAAGGCTTCTGACTATGCAAACCCAAAATCAAAAGCGAACCAAGACTTGACTGGCTATAATGGGATCATAAACCCAATAATGTACCTTGCACCCACTGATATCGTCTTTAACTATCTGAGAAACACACAAAGATTGCACACCTACCTGCAAAATGACCTGGGAAAACTTTCATGATGGGAGTAAATCTTCTTAAAACAACCGGAGTTTGTCCATTCTTGGGACCATCATTTTTTTTGTCATTGTTTCATCACAAATCCCAAAGTAAATTGAATTTGTAAAGATCTCTCTTTTTTTTGAAAAGTCAATTTTTCTTTTTTAATCTTTTTGCTTTAACAGTTATTATCAGAAATAAATGAAGTCTTTGCAAGCTAAATAAAAATAAGAACACAAAGAGTTGGGCAAAAGCTCGAATTTCATTAATAGAATGGTAGTCTTCGAATGGAGAGACTCCATGGATGATTACAAAGTTTTGGAAATGGTAATACATAATGGAAAAGATACATTGAGATACAATGACCACTATCCTCCCTAACAACTTTTGAAATCCTAGGCAGCAGCTTCCGTTAAAATATGGTGAGGATCCGAGAAGATTTTTGCTTCAACGATCAAGTCTCGTGTGACGTAGTTACTTGCCAAGAAAGTCCCTAACTTTTGCCTAAGCTGCCCTTGCGGGTTTTCAACTTAGCGGGAAATTTATTCTATTTATGTCTCTAATTTTTGCCTAGACCGCCTTTTCGAGTTTTCGGCCTACTGAGACGCTCTTTTTTGCCTAAACCTCCCTTTAGGGTTTTCAACTTAGCGAGTTATTCTTTTATTTCTTTAGGCGAAGTATTTCATGACTGCATCAGCATTCATGGGACGTGGGAACTCCTCGCCATCCATAGTTTCAAGAATTAATGCACAACCAGAGAAGGCTTTCTTGACAACATACGGGCCTTCAAAATTGGGAGTCCACTTGCCCCTAGAATCAGTGTTGAAAGACATGATCCTCCTCAGCACGAGGTCGCCTTCTCTGAATTCACGAGGTTTGACCTTTTTGTCAAATTCTTTCTTCATTCTTTTCTGATATAACTGCCCATGACACAAAGCTGTCATTCTCTTCTCTTCAATCCAATTCAATTAGTCAAACCTGCTCTGAACCCATTCAGCCTCTGTCAATTTGGCTTCCATTATCACACGCAACGAGGGAATGTCTACCTCGACAGGGAGTACAGCTTCCATTCCATAGACTAGAGAAAATAGGGTTGCTCCTGTTTAAGTGCGGACAGATGTTCGATATCCATGTAGAGCAAAAGGGAGCATTTCATTCCAATCCTTATAAGTAACAACCATTTTCTGGATAATTCTCTTGATATTCTTATTAGCAGCTTCAACAGCCCCATTCGTCTTTGGCCTGTATGGAGATAAATTGTGATGGACAATCTTGAATTCTTTGCATAGTTCAGTCATCATCTTGTTGTTCAAATTCGAGCCATTGTCAGTGATGATTCTGCTCGGCACACCATACCGGCATATAAGATTGTTTTTGATGAAACGCGCAACCACCTGCTTGGTAACATTGGCATACGAAGCAGCCTCTAACCATTTGGTAAAGTAGTCAATTACTACCAAGATGAAACGGTGTCCATTCTAAGCTTTGGGTTCTATCATCCCGATCATGTCAATACCCCACATATAGAAAGGCCACGGGGAGGAAATCACATTGAGAAGTGCCGGAGGTACACAAATCTTATCTGCGTAAATCTGGCATTTATGGGACTTCTTTGCACATTTGTAACAATCAGATTCCATGGTCAACCAATAATAACCTTCCATTAGCATCCTTTTAGCCATTGAATATCCATTAGCATGAGTTCCAAATGAACCTTCATGGATCTCATGCATCAACATGTCTTCTTCGTGTCTATCCACGCATCTGAGCAAGACCATGTCAAAATTCCTCTTGTATAACACATTTTCACTGAGGAAGAAACTGCCTGCCAATCTTCTTAGTGTCTTTCTATCTTTCTTTGACGCACCAGACGGGTATTCCTGAGTCTGAAGAAAATGCTTGATATCGTGATACCAAGGTTTTTCATCTACTACCTCCTTTGTCGCAAACACGTGAGCAGGCCTATCTAGCCGTCAAATTGTATTTCGGGGTATATCATTCCAAGTATTCACTTGGTACATGGAAGCCAGGGTTGCCAGAGCATCCGCCATTTGATTTTCATATCTAGGAATCTGATGGAATTCAACTTTATTGAAGAAGGGTAGTAATCTTCTAGCATAATCTTTGTAAGGGATCAAGCCAGGGTGACGAGTGTCCCATTCTCCTTTAATCTGATTTATTACCAAGGTTGAATCACCATAAACATCTAGAATCTTGATTGTGAGATTAATAGTGTCTTCAAGACCCATGATGCAAGCCTCATATTCCGCCATATTATTAGTGCAATCAAATGTTAACCTTGTAGTAAAAGGAATGTGCGATCCATGAGGAGTAACAATCACAACACCAATTCCTTTACCATAAGCATTCATATCTCCATCAAATACCATACTCCAACGAGATTCAGGGTCGGGGCCCTCCTCAGGAAATGGTTCATCACAATCTTTCACTTTCAAGAACATCACATCTTCATCGGGGAATTCATATTATGCAGACTGATGATCTTCCACTGGCTGGTGAGCAAGGTAGTCTGCCAACACACTATTTTTGATAGCCTTTTGAGTGCGGTACTCGATATCATATTCAGATAAGAATATCTACCAGCAGGAAATTCTCCCAGTAAGAGCAGGCTTTTCAAAAATATACTTGATTGGATACATTTTGAAGATCAACCAAGTAATATGATTCAACATATACTACCGCAAACAATTTGCCGCCCAGGCCAAAGCACAACATGTTTTTTCTAGAATAGAATACCGTGACTCACAATCAGTGAACTTTTTGTTGAGATGATAAATGGCGAACTCTTTCTTTCCCGTTTCATCCTGTTGTCCCAGAATACAACCCATGGATTTATCTAACACTGTTAGATACATAATCAACAGTCTTCCTTCTACGGGAGGGAGCAAGATAAGAGGTTCAAGCAGATACTCTTTAATACTTTCAAATTCCCTTTGGCAGTCATCTATCCACACACAACCTTGATCTTTCTTTAACAACTTAAAGATCGGTTCATATGTTGCAGTCATGTGGGAAATAAATCTGGAGATATAATTCAAACGCCCGAGGAAACCCCTGACTTGCTTTTCAGGTCTTGGTATTGGCATTTCTTGAATTTCTTTGATTTTATCAGGGTCAACTTCAATTCCTTTCTAGCTAACAATAAAACCCAACAATTTCCCCGATCTAACTCTGAAGGTGCATTTATTTGGATTCAGGCAGAGACGATACTTCCTCAAATGCCGAAACAACTTCAACAGATCTTCTATACGCCCTTCTTCAATTTGGGATTTGGCAATCATATCATCAACATATACTTCGATTTCTTTGTGCATCAGATCATGGAATAGGGTTGTCATAGCCCTCTGGTACGTTGCATCAGCATTCTTCAACCCGAAGGGCGTCACTCGGTAACAGAATGTTCCCTAGGGTGTGATAAACGTTGTTTTTTCCATGTCCTCTAGAGCCATTCTTATTTGATTATACCCGGAAAATCCGTCCATGAACGAGAATTCCTTGAATTTTGTTGTGCTATCCACTAACATATCAGTATGAGGCAATGGAAAATCATCTTTTGGACTAGCTTTATATAGATCTCTGTAATCTACGCACATGCGGACTTTTCTGTCTTTTTTCGATACTGGGACAATATTGGCGATCCATTGAGGATACACTGATGTCACAAGAAAACCAACATTAATTTGTTTTAGGACCTCCTCTTTGATCTTTACTACCATATCCGGGTGGGTTCTTCTGAACTTTTGTTTAACTAGCGGACACTCTGGCTTCAACGGCAAACGATGCTCGACAATGTCTGTATCTAGACCAGGCATATATTGATAATACCAAGCAAAAATATCCACATACTCTTTCAACAGCTCAATCAACCCGCTCCTTACATCAGGATGCAACGATGCTCCAATCTTGACTTCCTTCGGATCTTCTTCTGAACCCAAATTAACCACTTCCAAAGGCTCCTTATATGGTTGAATGGTATTTTCTTCGTGTTCAAGCAACCGTGAGACCTCTTCTGGAATCTTATCATAATCTTCTTCTTCAGCCCCAAACATAGGACAATCAAAGTTGGGAGAGGGTGCAGGATCATTGTATTCAACGTGTTTTTTAATTAATCTGCACATATGATTTATGATTTTTTTTATAAACTGACACATATAACAAGTGATCATGCAGATTAATTTTCAGTTATTATTTATTTTAAAAGGGTTTTTTTTTATTATTACCATTTCCCAAGAAAAAGGCAAAAAATAAAAAGACAAAAATTTTGGAAGCAAAGACAACTTTTATTAATGATCTTAACAATTATAGCAAGCAGATAAGCCCTACAACATTAATACTTCCACCTTGGGCAAAGTGAAAGCTTTTCAAAAGAAAGAAACAGATTAACAAAACAAATTACTTTGAAACATGTATGCAAGAAGGAACATCAATGGTGACCCAATTCTGAACTCGGACTCCATGTGTCACATAATTCGGTGCTTCCTGCTCTGCTTTATCCTCTTCAACAGCATTAATTCTAGAACTAATCGGATGGAGGTAGCCTCCGCTACGGAAAACATCACGATAACTGTTCACAGAAGACTTTGACTTCAAACTTTCGCCATCACCATTCCTCGAAGAGAAACTCAAGCCAATTCTGTTCTTGCTCACAGGTGGATCCACAAGTCGTCCCCAAACTGCATTATGACCATTGCGCGTAACTTGCTGCGCATCCTTCAGGGAAACCACATAATTCACATTCTACCTTCTGTTATCAATGGATAGGGCTTGGAACTGGGTTCCAACAGCAGCCTCATCCGCTTCTACAATACTGAAAGAGGATAGATGGGATATCAACAATGCTTGCTCCCCATTTATGATCACTACCTTCCCTTCACGCACAAATTTTAGCTTCTGATGCAGAGTTGAAGTGACAGCTCCTGCTTCGTGTATCCATGGCCTTCCTAGCAAACAATTATACGCGGGAATAATGTCCATTACCTGGAAAGTTATCAAGAACAAGTGTGGTCCTATATGGATGGGTAAGTCCACCTCACCTATGACAGATTTCCTCGACCCATCAAAAGAATTCACAATGATACCACTCGGGCGCATAGGTGTTCCCTGATACTTTAACTTCATGAGAGTACTCCTCGGTATAACATTCAACGCGGATCCGTTATCAATTAGCACATTGGATAGCGAATCATTCTTGCAATTCATAGATATGTGGAGGGCCAGGTTGTGATTCCTCCCTTCATCTGGTAACCCATCATCGCAGAAACTTAAGTTGTTACATGACGTAAGGTTTCCAATTACGCTGCTGAATTGATCTAACGGCATGTCATTCTCTACAAAAGCTTGGTCTAGTAATCTCATCAGTGATTCTCTATAAGCGGAGGAATTCATCAATAAAGCAAGGATGGAAATCTTTGAAGGAGTCTGCAATAGCTGGTCCACAATTTTGTAGTCGCTCATTTTAATCATCTTCAAGATATCATCCACTAGTCTCTCCTGCAGCCTTCTTAGGCTCATCGTTCTCAACAATTTTCTTTCCAGCAACAACGTCTCTTTGAATAACCGGCGCAAACACAAGACCACTACGGGTCACCCTGCTATTATCAGCTATATTTCCAACGTCTGGCATTGGCTGGATGGGAACTTCCACCCCATCTTCTAAGATTGTAGCGTTTTATTTGTAAGGCACAGCCTTATCTGATTTATAGGGAACAAGTCCTGGCAGACTAATTACCAATGGGGTAACAACTGGTTTGCTATGGTACTCAACCTCAAGATGAGCGGGTGCACCAAAACAAGGTACAATGACGTTTACACCTTCCTCGACACAATCATCCCTCAAAATAACATTTATGGCAAACAAATCTTCGTCTGAAGAGAAATACTCATCCGCGGAGGCATATTCTTCTTCTGACTCTTCTCCCATCAAACAAACTTCAACCATATCAATATCCTGATAATCATCTCTCTGACCTGTGATCTTGATAGTCCCATTGTCAAATAGAAATTGAACACCCTCTCTCACAATAGAACATCCTTGGGGGTCTTGACAGCAAACACGCAAGATCCATATTGGTGTTCCACCTAACCAACAGTACGGAAGAAGGTAGCATGCAACTGTACGAGATCTTCATTCAAATGCTCTACTTCAAAAATTATAAATTCACCCGGACATCCAGAAACCATATTTAGTTCCTCTTCATATTCTGCCCTAGGCCTGATTATATGAATTAGACCTTCAACCATCATCTTCTGTAAATCAGCCTTTATCTTCTCACAACCCTGTATGTTTGTATTGCAAATAGCACAATCGGTGTGGTCATTCGTATAATAACTGAATTCATAGAGGTCTGCATGCATCTTTACCAAATCCCCTCTAACCAAATTAATGTCGAAAATCCGGAAGTCACCTGGACAACCGGCCACCATATTCACAGCATTCACTCCCCCGTGCTTGGGTAGAGGATTTTCTTTTACATTAGGTCCCATGTCTTTGAAAGATAAGATTCCGGACTTCACCAAACTTTTCACTTCAGTCCTCAAAGGATAACGATTGTCAACATTATGCCCTGGTGCTCCCTGATAAAAGGAACACGTCTGGTCTGCTTTATAATACTAAGGCAATGATGATGGTACTGCTGGAGGTGGTCGTGTCTGGACCAACTTCTTCTGAATCAATGCTGGTAGTAGCTCTGCATAACTCATGGGAATAGGGTCATAGTTCTCCCTTCTCTGATTATTCCCTTGGTTCCCCTGTTGGGACTGTCTTTGATAAGCAACGGTAGTTGGAGCGGCATTCATAACAGGAGTCACTGAAGCAACTTGCTGGTGACGCTGATAATTCCTTCTAGGAGCATTTATTCTCCTCTCTTGTATGACAGCATTTGTATCCCCCTCTTTCTTCTTTGTGAACCCATAAGCTGGCTTTTTCACACCTTCGGATCCTTCACGCTTTGCCAAACGGCCTTCTCTTACTACCTCTTCTAGGCGGACACCCATTCCTACCATCTCTGTGAAATCACTTGGGGCACTTGCTACCATTCTTTCGTAGTAGAAAGCGCTCAGCGTCTTCAGAAAAATTTTAGTCATTTCCTTCTCCTCCATGGGAGGAATCAATTGTGCAGCCACTTCGCTCCATCTCTGCGTGTACTCTTTGAATGATTCTCTGTCTTTCTGAACCATGGCTCTAAGCTGGTCACGATCGGGCGCCATGTCCACATTGTACTTGTATTTTTTTATGAATGCTTCTCCCAAATCATTAAAGGTATAGACGTTGGCGCTGTCTAAACTCATGTACCATTTCAACATTGTGTCGGTCAGACTATCCTGGAAAAAGTGAATCAGCAGACGCTGATCATCGGTGTAGGTAGACATTCTCCTTACATACATCACCAAGTGAGCACGAGGGCAAGTGTCGCCTTTGTACTTCTCAAACTCCGGGACCTTGAACTTAGCAGGCACTTTGACATTCGGGACCAAACCCAACTCATTCACATTCTGCCCAAATAACTCGTTTCCCCTAAGAGCCTTCATCTCTCTTTGCATTCTATTAAACCGCTCTTGGAAATCATCCATTCTGTCATAAAGACCCAATTCTTCACTCGGCAGAGGGAAAGGACGACATACATCTTCATTAACAAACGAAACCAAATTCACCGAAGGAGGTGCAGCAGGAACAGCTTGCACCACAGGAGGTGCTGGAGTAACAAAATTTGGAACCACTGGAGCATCTTGGGGGCCCAAATTGAAACCTTCAGGTGCAAAATTCTCCAGCATTCCCCACGGATAACCCTGAGGCATACGGTTTTGAACAAAAGTCGGAGTAGCGGATACAGGAACAGCAGAGACTTCAGCATTTGCCCTTGTTGGTTGAGGCTGAACACTCGGTGGCTGATTATGAGAAACCACCAGAGCTTCCATCAGAGTAGTAAAATTGGCCAAGCCAGCCTTCAAAGCAGAAACTTCTTCGCGTAGCTCGCGATTCTCCTGTTCCAAGTTGTCCATCTTCTTTTTGAAGTTAGCCCGAGTGTTGTAGTGATGAGTCAGCTTGCTGAACAAAGAAAAAAGCTGGTTAAGGCACTTGGATATGCATAATAAATGCAAGAAATATGTGTAATGTGATGCATGATATGTAATGCATATTATTATTTTTACATTATCATTTAATATTTCAAGGGATTTAACGTTTATAGACATATTGCAAACATCAAAATAATAACGCATTTGAAATATTGAAAACTGTAATTATAATAACTTCAAGATGGGTTACAAGTTTCAATGATCCCAAGTACAAGATGAAAATACAATCTAAAAATCCTGAGAGAAAGAAACTGATAGAGATCAATCTGTACGCTGGCGCTTCCCTATGAGCCTGGCAATCTGAGCTCTCAACCTCTGGTTTTCTTCCACATGTCTGATGGCAACCTCCTTCCAATCATTCCGATCAGGAAATAAGAAATCAACACCTGCTTGAGGCTTAGGAGAAAATAAATCCCCTTGCCTCTCCATAGACTCTACTGCTCGACTCTCAAGGATCTCGATCAAATCAACTTTCTCCTTCAAGTTTGCTTTGTAGGAACTCTCTAAAGTCTGGAACTTGTTCTTCCAAGAATCTCTTTCCTGTTGCATCTTAAATAAAGCAAGATGCAACTCTTCTAGATCATCTAATAAGGGATGAGTGATCTTCACAAACAGATCAGGCATGGGTGTCTCCCGAGTATACGGCATTTTCAACTGGATGGCTCTCGATCGGACCCACTAAAGATATGGCTCCAAAGAAACAGCACCCCTAGGCCCCAAATATTTCCTACTTTTCTTATGAATGTGACTCCAGGCCTTCGTAATCTGCTACCTAGCTTTCATGTGGTCTTCTCCTTCCTTCAGAAAGAAACTACTCAAATGAATACTGTTTGGTTTATTCCTCATCGGATAACCAAGCTGTCTCCGTGCAAGAACAGGTTTATAGTTAATTCCTCCCTTAGTACCAAGAAGAGGTATATTGGGGAAACTACCACAACTGTCAATAATATCTACATCCTGATAAGCTCGATGATACCAATCAATGTCCGAGTGAGTAAGTGCCATGATCTTAGGAGCCCAACGAGTTTCCTTCTTGACATCCCAAAAAGCATCAGACTAAAGCATATGAGAGATGAACCACCGGTACAACAAAGGTGTGCAACAGATAATCATTCCCCCGTGATAAGAACTCCAAAGATGAACAGAGAAATAAGCATCACCCAACAGTGTAGGAACTGGGTTTCCAATCATGAAAATCCTGATAGCGTTAATGTCGACAAACTTGTCCACATTAGGAAATAAGAATAATCCATAACCAAGTAAAGCAAAGATGGCCTCAAAAGCAACCGTACTCTTCATTCTGACAAAGTAACGAGCTTTCTCCAATAAGAATTGAGATGGCAATCCTCTAATCCCTCCTTTAGTAGTCATATGGGCTTCCACCTCAGACATCCCCAGATGAATCAAAGCATCAATCTCATGTGGTTTTGGCTCGCCTTCCAAACCAGTAAAAGGAACACGATCGGTAACAGGTAAATCCAACAGATAAGAATACTCCTCCAGTGTAGGCATCAACTAATAATCGGGAAAAGTAAAGCAGTGATACATCGGATCATAGAACTGGACCAAGGTCGAGAGAACACCCTCCTTTTTCTTCAGCTTCATGAGAGGAATAATGGATCCATACTTCTTCCGAAAGTGTGCAGGACACTCAATCTATGGAATTAGACTGACCAACTCATCTATCTTGGGATCCTTGAAACTGTATTTCCCGGTCTTTCTCTTTCCAGAATCCATGGTTAACACTACCTGAGATATTCACGAATAGTCAACCTTTAAATCCCTTTAAATATTATTTTCTTCAAAAGATGCTTATGAGTGCATGGATGCATGATGCAGCAATCACACACAAGATCACACATATAGGGTTCATAGGTTCAAACGTCACGAGCATGAGGTCGAAGGTACTACCCATATGGTGTTGGTCTAAAAAGTTATCACCTGCTGAACAAGGTTGTAGAGGTTCCCAGAGTCTACATCCTTCCTTCGGATATTACCAACTTCCTGATTAACTCGGTAATTTGTAATATCCTTAAGAAAGACTCGTCAGAGTGTAGTATTGCGTGACAACTATTTCCGGATTACTCCGTCATAGTTTCCGCACTACCCCTAAAAGGCAAAGATGGGTTTGGTATTCTACGGTCCTCAGTTTCAGAAGGCTCCCAGGTCGAAAGCAGTACATCTTCCCGATTACTCGATAAACGATACTACAATCAAAGGGGCCTCCACTGAGTGGGGGATCTCATGCCTCCTTTTTTGGGATTACCCCCTAAAAGTTAACATGACTATACCGCCCATCGTATCTTAGAGTTTGCCCATGTCCGGGTATAGGACTTATGAGTAATTAACAAGCACCCTGAAAACCAGAAAAATCCAGACAAACATATATACAAAATATAACACATAAACATCAATAGCACATATACAGGTATAAAAAAAGATAGGCTTAACCCACTTAGGGATAGACCAGCAAGAGGTTAATCTGTCCCTAGTGAAGTCGCCATTTTTCCTATAGCGGTAGAAATTTTCAAGACTAAGCCATTGGATTGACTAGACTTTATACAAATCAAAAATAAAAATCGCCACCGCGCTTTATTAAATCCAAAGGAATGGGAAAAGAGAGAATAACCCAAAAAGAGGGGGAAAGATTCAAGGTAAGGGGTTGGTTATGCAAAGGGAAGGTATTATCACCCTAAACATCTACGGTACTCCGCAGGAACCTCTTTGTAAAATCTTTATATTTTGGCTATAAAAATTTGTTGTATATAAAATGGATACTGGAGGTGAGAAAAGAAGTATTTTTTATGATTTTTTCACCCGTCGCGGTTGCGAACCTTTAGTGCCTACGTACCACCTTTCGTGCAATAGGGGATCATGGTACACGTAGTTCCTCTTTTAAAAATTTGAAACATGAGTGTGTTGGTTAATTTTATGAGATAAGTCGTCATTGTCATTGTCCATGTGGAAAACATACTTACTACCCACAATCATGAGAAAGGAGAATTTGCATCATCTCAAAGTGGAGGATATGGCTTGGATTTTAAAATCAACAATGCCTCACTCAATACCCAAGTGGAAAATATCTCACTTCACTATATATTGTAGAAGTATAATTGTTTGCATCACTACAAGGATTGATAAGAGCCTAATCTTTTAAGAAAAGTTTAAAGGTAAAAGCCAAAGTGGAAAAATGATTTGAAATGAGATTGATTGACTTTTAGTCTTCTCACAAAAAAATGTCAAGGTATTATTAAATTGATTGAAGTTTATTTATGAAAAGATTTTGAAAATGCATGGACCTAGGCCCAAGTTTATTATGAAAGTGGTTCAAGTTTAGAAACAAGAAGAGTTTTCAAAAGGAGGGAGAAGATTTTTGAAATTAAAGAAGATGGGAGGAGAAGAAGAGGCTATCCTAAAGCATAAGGTAAAAGCTAAGGATAAGGACCATTTAACCAACAAGAAGCCAAAACTTGACATTATGAGCCAAGATAGAATTCCCATTCTTTGGAGTGAAACCAAGCAAGCAAAGATACTAGACCTCTTAAAATGTATTAAGTCTTCACAAAAATTGGGCAGAGTAACGGTTGTATGCGGGTGAATTCCAGATCACAAACAAAGAGTGTAATCACAAAAAACCTGCACACAAAAATAAACAAGCAACCCAATGTCTTGAGGTTAACCTCAAGAGCTCCAGACAAAATAATCAGATAAGATCACAAGGTATCCAAGATAGGCCAAGGTTTCTAATCCTAAGTCCAAGAAAAAGTCTATTGCTCCATCATGCCAAGGATAGTAACCAAATAGTCCAAGTACCATTAAGAGTTTTTTAGGGTTTAAGTTGGTTATTAAGTATCTTAGAAAAAGGAAAAAGAAAAGCTCAAGTGAGCAAAGTAAAAATGACAAGAAAATAAATGCTCAAATGAGCAAAGATGAAAATGGCATGAAATGTAAAATGCTAAAAAAATAAATAGTGCATAAAGCATAAAAGAATAAAATCATAAAATAAATCAAGTAAATAGTTAGTGGTTAGTTGGATGACCATCTTGAAACTTGCAATTGGAAATCATTAGAGGATTGGTAGTATCAAAGCCTCCACACAACAAGTTGCATTTGCTTTTTGTCAAGTATATCATCCATTTGGAATTCTCATAAGTACCATTTAATGATCAACAATGTTTAAGTGACCCGCGTTGACCAAAGGTGTTGTAGATCCATTAGAGGATTGGTAGAACCAAAGCCTCCACACAATGAATCTCAAGGTTATTGGATCAAAGAGATCAAATTAACATACTTGGGCTTGAAATCATAAGTTTGGGCCACGAATGGTCATTTATTCGAATCGGGACAAAATTTAGCGCTATGTTAAGTAATCGTAAGTGGACTTATATAAAAGTCGCACCTATTTTGAGGTTGGTCAATAGAAATCAATGCACCATTTGTTTTGAGACATGATATAAAGATCATGCTCTAACAACATTTAGTGCAATAAGAAGGGGATGAGATGAAAAGGAATTAGGGTAAAAAGAAAAACCACATTTGAATTAATATTTAATCAAACTATTGTTAAAATCATTCATCCATTTTTTGTGGAGTTAAACTCAACACCATGGATCCAATGATGTTAATAAAGCCACGACCAAAAAATTAACCCAAGACAACCAGAAAATATTCACAAAATAATATAATTAATATGTTCATTAAAGGGTTTAAAAATGTTTTAAAAAATGGAAACTAATGAAGAAAATGCAATTATATTCAAATTAATCAAGAAATGAAAAATAAGACCATAGAAAAATCAGAAAAGAGGCCAAGTAATTATACAAAACTTTTGGGGATTTTTAAAAGTCAGAAACAATTTTTAAAAATTAAAATAAATGGGTAAAATAAACAAAAATAGTAAAAAATAGTAAAGTCAGAAACAAAAATAAAATAAGGTCACCAATATTTGTCACAATATCATTGGATCATTCCATAATTTTTTCAGAATTTAAAAATGTGTAAAAGTATTTTTAAACATTTTAAACGAATCAAATAAGTGTAAAATTCATAAAAAAATATCAAAACACAAAATTAAATTGTGAAAAAATAAAAATCAGAAAGAGAATAATCAAAAATATTTTTCATAAAATTTTTTGATTTTTTGGCATAAAAACGAATTTTCTATGATTTTTTGAAATTTAAAACAATTAAAATATAAAAATCAGAAAAAGAAAATAAAAGAAAAAGATGTGGACCATTGGATGAGAGTCAAAACGCGTTAGTAGTCAAATCCAAGGGATCTGGCGTGTTGTGCATATCATGGTCTTTAATGAATAACGTACATAATCATTAATAAAATCAGAATTTGAAAATAACAAATGTCACGCTTTCATTGGTTAGAAGATGACACATTGGTCATCTGCAACCTCCAACCTTCACGAATTGCAGGTCTCTCAAACTGTAAAATCAGAAGCTCAGACCTATGTCATTCGCTTCGTCTCTTCAAGACAAAGACAACCACACCCTCGCGCCAAATTTATATAAATTGTAACTCAAGCAATTTGAAAATAAAGTTTTGAAAAGGGATTTGAAAATTCATGGTCAAAACATGCTTCCAGATAAAAGTAAGTGTTGCGACTAGAACCAGGGCGATGAGAGCAACACAATGACACCAAAGTTTTGAAGAATGGTGAAGGAATCTACCTATTGAAGTTGAGTTGCAGAGCTCTGAAACTTGACTTCTATGGAGCAATATAGGGCACGATTCTTGAATGTGATTATATGGTTAGCTTCCAGGAAGATCAAGGAAGGTGAGTTGATGAAAAAAATGGATTGAAAAGGGCTTGAGAATAGGATTCGAAGTAGCTAAATTCTGAGTTATGAAGCAAGTTTGGCAGGGTGATTCTTGCTATCTAAGCTTGGGAAATTCATTTGGGGATGACCCTCTATTTATATGGAATCGAATGGAATGTTCAAGCATGTGGAATGATGCAAATTGGAGGGAAATCGTGTGAACCTGATGCACGAGCAAAGTGTGATCTGATTTGCATCAAAACTCATCAAATCCTTGCGTTTCAAGGCTCTAATCCACTTTGGCAACTTGGTTAAACATGTTTAGATCACAAACGCGTGCTAATTTGATGTTTAAAGGCCAAAACATGGATTTCAAATTCTGACTTATGGTGAAACTTCAGTTCCAAGTTACCAAGTTCAATCCAATGGCATTTCCACCTCAGAGGGTCTTAGGGAAAAATTCTTGATGATTTGGAAAGATGAGGTAACAAGCTTTGCAATGGAAAAATAATGGAATCAAATGGATGCTTGAGCTAAAAACTACATGGAGTCAAATTTGAAGAAAAAGAGTTGACTTTCCATACTTAGAAATATTTTAAATTCTTCTTAAAAATGACCTATAATCTCTTGCATTCTTAAGGCAACTTCCATCCATTTTCTTACTTTGCACATAAAAGAAGGCATGAAGTAAACATCCTTAGGGTCATCATGAAAAAAGAATGGGCTCAAGGTGATAAAAATTTACCATGTTATGACCATTTGAAGTCACATATGGAAAAAGAGGGATTCATCTGGATGACTTGTAATCTTTCTTCTCCACCAAGTTCCTTCCACATGAAAACTCCTTGGAACTTTTGAAGTGATTTGTTGGTAAATCTTTTAAGAGAAGAATGTTTTTTGGAATCACTCAAAAATACCAAAAGATGAGCAAGATATGCCCCTCTGAAGTCCAAAACCCTAGCCTCTAGATCAAGAGAATGCTTGGTGGAACTTTGCCAAGTTTGAACAAAATTTTTGTGTCAATATTCTTCCTTTGTGAATAGAATTTGTTGGGGATGATGATGAGGACTCATGGCCACCAAAACTAGTTCCATACCAACTTCAAAACAACTTCAAAGGTGAGGTTTGAATCTCTCAAGACTTTGACTAGGGCGTTGAAATAAACTCATGAACCCATGATGCAACTTGCTAAACCTCATTGCCTTTACCTACATTATTAACAAGTAAGACAAACTAATATTGTATTTGTTAATTTAGAGAGAAAATCAAAGTAAAATATCCATGATCACCAAAGAAAACAAGTCAATGTGCTTGCTAACTCCTCAAAGAGAAAGGCTAAAGATAGGGAGAAGAACCAAAAGCCCTAATGTGATTTTGTGGTGATTGAAACAATATTGTATGATGAAGGGATCTTAGGGGGAATAATTGGGGTACAACACCGCCCTTTCGAGTTTTCGGCCTACCGAGATGCTCCTTTTTTTCCTAAGACGCCCTTTCGGGTTCTCAGCTTAGCGAGTTGTTCTTTTATTTCATTAGGCAAAGTATTTCTTGACTGCATCAGCATTCATGGGACGTGGGAACTCCTCGGCATCCATAGTTTCAAGAATTAATGCACCACCAGAGAAGGCTTTCTTGAAAACATACAGGCCTTCAAAATTAGGAGTCTACTTTCCCCTAGAATCAGTGTTGAAAGACAAGATCTTCCTGAGCACGAGGTCGCCTTCTCTGAATTCATAAGGTTTAACCTTTTTATCAAAAGCTTTCTTCATTTTTCTTTGATATAACTGGCCATGACACAAAGTCGTCATTCTCTTATCCTCAATCAAATTCAATTGGTCAAACCTATTTTGGACCCATTTAGCCTCTGTGAACTTGGTTTCCATTATCACACGCAACGAGGGAATCTCTACCTTGACTGGGAGTACAACTTCCATTCCATACACTAGGGAGAACGGGGTTGCTCCCGTTGAAGTGCGAACAAATGTTCGATATCCATGTAGAGCAAAAGGGAGCATTTCATGCCAATCTTTATAAGTAACAACCATTTTCTAGATAATTCTCTTGATATTCTTATTAGCAGCTTCAACAGCCCCATTCATCTTAGGCCTGTATAGAGATGAATTGTGATGGACAATCTTGAATTCTTCACAAAGTTCTGTCATCATCTTGTTGTTCAAATTTGAGCCATTGTCAGTGATGATTCTGCTCGGCACACCATACCGGCATATAAGGTTATTCTTAATGAAGCGTACAACCACCTGCTTAGTAATATTGGTATATGAAGCAGCTTCCACCCACTTGGTGAAGTAATCAATTGCTAACAAGATAAAACGGTGTCCATTCGAAGCTTTAGGTTATATCATCCCAATCATGTCAATACCCCACATAGAGAAAGGCCACTGGGAGGAAATCACATTGAGGAGTGTCGGAGGCACATGGACCTTGTCTGCATGAATCTGGAATTTATGGCACTTCTTTGCAAATTTGTAACAGTCAGATTCCATTCTCAGCCAATAATAACCTGCCCTTAGCTTTTTTTAGCCAATGAATGTCCATTAGCATGAGTGCCAAATGAACCTTCATGAATCTCATGCATCAACATGTCTGCTTCGTGTCTATCCATGCATCTGAGCAAGACCATGTCATAATTTATCTTGTACAACACATTTTCACTGAGGAAGAAACTGCCGGCCAATCTTCTCAGTGTTTTTCTATCTTTCTTCGATGCACCAATCGGGTATTCCTGAGTCTGAAGAAAATGCTTGATATCATAATACTAGGGTTTTTCATCTGCTACCTCCTCTGCTGTAAACACATGAGCGGGCCTATCCAGCCGTCGAACCGCAATTCAGGGTATACCATTCCAAATATTCACTTGATACATAGAAGCTAGAGTTGCCAGAGCATCGGCCATTTGGTTTTCATCTCTAGGGATGTGATGGAATTTAACTTTATTGAAGAAGGGTAATAATCTTCTAGCATAACCTTTGTAAGGGATCAAGCCAGGGTGACGAGTGTCACATTCTCCTTTAATCTGATTTATTACCAAAGCTGAATTACCATACACATCGAGAATTTTGATTCTGAGATCAATAGCTTCTTCGAGACCCATGATGTAAGCCTCATATTATGCCATATTATTAGTGCAATCAAATGTTAACCTTGCAGTAAAAGGAATGTGCGATCCATTAGGAGTGACAATCATAGCACCAATTCCTTTACCATAAGCATTCACATCTTAATCAAATATCATACTCCAACGAGATTCAGGGTCAGGACCTTCCTCAGGTAATGTTTCATCACAATCTTTCACTTTCAAGAACATCACATCCTCGTCGGGGAATTCATATTCTGTAGACTGGTGATCTTCCATTGATTGTTGAGCAAGATAATCTGCCAACACACTACTTTTAATAGCTTTTTGAGTGCGGTATTCGATATCATATTTAGATAACAACATCTGCCAGCGGGCAATACTCCCAGTAAGAGCAGGCTTTTCAAAAATGTACTTGATTGGATCCATTTTGGAGATCAACCAAGTGGTGTGATTTAACATATATTGCCACAAACGGTTTGCCGCCCAGGCCAAACCACAACAAGTTTTTTCCATCATGGAATACTGCGACTCACAATCAGTGAATTTTTTGCTGAGATAATAAATGGCGAACTCCTTCTTCCCTGTTTCATCATGTTGTCTCAGGATACAACCCATAGATTTATCTAACACTATCAGATACATAATCAACGGTCTTCCTTCTACGGGAGGGAGCAAGATAGGAGGTTCAAGCAAATATTCTTTAATACTTTCAAATGCCCTTTGGCAGTCATCCGTCCACTCACAACCTTGATATTTCTTTAACAACTTAAAGATCGGTTCGCATGTTGCAGTCAAGTCGGAAATGAATCTAGAAATATAATTCAAACGCCTGAGGAAACCTCTTACTTGCTTTTCAGTTCTTGGTGCTGGCATTTCTTGAATTGCTTTGACTTTATCAGGGTCAAATTCAATTCCTTTCTGGATAACAATGAAACCCAATAATTATCTTGATCGAACACCGAAGGTGCATTTATTTGGATTCAAGCGGAGATGATACTTCCTCAAACACTTAAACAACTTCAACAAATCTTCTATATGCCCTTCTTCAGTCTGGGATTTGGAAATCATATCATCAACATATACTTCAATTTCCTTATGCATCAGATCATGTAATAGGGTTGTCATAGCCCTCTGGTACGTTTCACCAGTGTTCTTCAACCCGAAGGGCATTACTCTGTAACGAAATATTCCCCAGGGTGTGATAAACGTTGTTTTTTCCATGTCCTCTAGAGCCATTCTTATTTGATTATACCCGTAAAATTCGTCCATGAACGAGAATACTTTGAATTTTTCTGTGCTATCCACTAGCATGTCGATATGTGGCAATGGAAGATCATCTTTTGGACTAGCCTTATTTAGATCTTTGTAATCTACGCACATGTGGACTTTTCCGTCTTTTTTCGGTACTGGGACAATATTGGAAATCCATTGCGGATACACTGACGTCACAAGAAAACCAACATTAATCTGCTTTAGAACCTCCTCTTTGATCTTTACTGCCATATCTGGGTGAGTTCTTCTCAACTTTTGTTTAATTGGCGGAAACTCTGGCTTCAACGGCAAATGGTGCTCGAAAATATTTGTATCTAGACCAGGAATATCTTGGTAAGACCAAGAAGAAATATCAACATACTCCTTCAACAACTCAATCAACTTGCTCTTCACATCAGGATGCAAAGATGCTTTAATCTTGACTTCCTTCGGATCTTCTTTTGAACCCAAATTAATTACTTCATTGGCTCTTTATATGGCTGAATGGTATTTTCCTCGTGCTCAAGCAACCGTCAGACCTCTTCTGGAATCTCATCATAGTCTTCTTCTTCGGCCCCATACACAGGACATTCAAAGTTGGGAAAGGGTGCAGGGTCATTGTATTCAACGGGTTTTTTAATTAATCTGCACATATGATTTGTGATTGCATTTAGAAACTGACACATATAACAAGTGATCATGCAGATTGAATTTCAGTTATTATTTATTTTGAAAGGTTTTTTTTTATTACCCTTTTCCAAGAAAAAGCAAAAAATAAAAGAACAATTCGGGAAGCAAAGACAACTTTTGTTAATGATCTTAACAGTCATAGCAAACAGATAAGCCCTACAACATTAATAATTCCACCTTGGGCAGAGTGAAAGCTTTTCAAAATAAAGATTAACAAATCAAATTACTTTGAAACATGTATGCAAGAGGGAACATCAATGGTGATCCAGTTCTGAACCCTAACTCCATGCGTCACAAATTTTGGCATTTCCTGCTCTGCTTCATCTTCCTCAACAACATTAATTCCAAAATCAGTTGGATAGAGGTAACCTCCACTGTGGAAAACATCATGATAGCTGCTCATGGTAGACTTTGACTTCAAACTTTCTCCTTTTCCATTCTTCGAAGAGAAACCCAAGCCAGTTTTGTTCTTGTTCACGGGTGGATCCACAATTCATCCCAAACTGCACTAGGACCATTGTGCACAACCTGTTGCGCGTCCTTCAGCGAGACCATGGAATTCTCACTTCCCCTTATGTTGTCAATGGATAGGGCTTGGAAATGGGTTCCAACAGCAGCTTCATCTGCTTCTACAATACTGAAGGAGGATAAATGAGGTCCTGCTTCATGTATCCATGGCCGTCCTAGCAAACAACTATATGCGGGAATAATGTCCATGACCTGGAAGGTTATCTGGAACAAATGTGGTCCTATATGGATAGGTAAGTCCACTTCACCGATGACAGATTTCCTCGATCCATCAAACGCCTTCACAATGATGCCACTCGGGCGCATAGGTGTTCCTTGATATTTCAACTTCATGAGAGTACTCCTCGGTATAACATTCAACGCGGATCCATTATCAATTAGCACATTGGACAGCGAATCATTATTGCAGTTCATAGATATGTGGAGGGCCAGGTTGTGATTCCTCCCTTCATCTGGTAATTCATCATCGCAGAAACTCAAGTTATTACATGCCGTAATGTTTCCAATTACGCTGCTGAATTGATCTATTGGCATGTCACTCTCCACAAAAGCTTAGTCCATTACCCTCATCAAGGATTCTCAATGAGCAGTGGAGTTCATTAATAAAGCTAAGATAGATATCTTTGAAGGAGTCTGCAGTAGATGATCTACAATTCTGTAGTCGCTCATCTTAATTATCTTTAAAATATCATCCACTTATTTCTCTAGCGTAGCTCCGCTAGTCTCTCATGTAGTCTTCTTAGGTTCATCATTATCAGCAACTTTCTTTCCAGCAGCAACGTCTCTCTGAACCACCGGCGCAAACACACGAACACTACGGGTCTCCCTGTTGTTTTTAAATATATTTCCAATATCAGGCATTAGCTGGAAGGGAACTTCCACTCCATCTTCTAAGATTGTAGCATTGTATTTGTAAGGCACAACCTTATTTCATTTATAGGGGATAGGACCTGGCAAACTAATTACCAATGGGGTAACAGCTGGCTTGCTATGATACTCCACTTCAAAATGGGTGGATGCACCAAAACAAGGCACAATGTGGTTTACCCCTTCTTCAACATAATCAGTCATCAATAAGTCATTTCCGGAAAACAAATCTTCGTCCAAAGAGAAGTACTCATCCGCGGAGGCATACTTTTCCTATGACTCTTCTTCCATTAAACAAACCTCAATCGTATATGTTGTACCCCAAAATTTGCCCTCCCATATTCTTCAAGAAATTGCCAAGTCAAAGCTTCAAAATTCCCCAAGGGCTACACAGTGCAAAGGCCTCCTAAGCAGTCAAAACTAGGGTTTGTGTTCTGATCAAGAAAATTAAGTTTTCAAAGGCCCAATCAAGTCTCACATGCCTACAAATATGGTCAAGCATCCTCATATCAAGTTTCAAGGCTTTCAGCTCAAAATTGCACAGTCAAAAACCCTAATTGCACTACAGACAACTATAGGGGCAAAATGGTCATTTGACAGTCAAAAGTTCAAATTTTTGGTCAACATATCATTTGGAAGCCACAAACATCATTTGATCAATGCTTGATCATGATTCTCAAAATTTGGCTCAGAAATCATCAAGATGCAAAAGTTTCCTTATTTGGACAGCTGAAAAAGTCAACTGAAATTGACCAGGGCATAACTTTCACATGGATTATCAGAAAAGTTCCATCTAAAGCTCATTTTGAAGAGAAAGACATTTCCTACAACTCATCTACATACTTCAAGTCCAAGAAATGCTCTCACAAAAAGTTATCAATTTCAACATTATAGGTCATTTTCAAAAGTCAACAAAAAGGGACTTTAAGTCAAAGGCCATAACTTGAGATTGGTAAATCAAAATGATATGGGACCAAATACATTGGTTAGAGGACTCAAAGACCTTTCCAAAATGTCCAAGAACATGAGAAAATCTTAACAATTGAGCAAGTTATGCCTTGTGGAAGTTGGGAAATTTTTGGATATTTTGAAAGTCAACATTGATTCAAATGACCTAAATTTGCTAATGGGCCCATTTTTCTTTCACAATTCATCATTCTAAGCATGTGCACGATCACTTGGCCCAAAGGGAAGTATTTTCTCATTTTTTATTTATTTATTTGAATTTTTATTTATATTAATTCATTTAAATCATTTAAATATGTGAAAAATATTTAACTTAACCTAACCAATCTTTTTATACATGTTTTAGCCTCAAGATTTCGTGCTTGTACCAATATGGAAAGATTTGGGTTGATTGGCTTGATTTTGAACCAAAAACACATGGAAAAAGATATAAAAAAATCTTAGAAAATCAAATTTCCAAAATCAATGAATGCAATGGATTTGATTGATTCTTTGTGACCTAATTCACTACTACATATGCCAGGATCACAACCCTAATGCACATACACACTAAGCTGCGCAAGAAAGCCATTCACAAACTTGAAAAAATTGTCAAAAAACTCAATTCTGAAAACAGCCTTCCAGGACGATTCAGGTCTCAATTCTTGTTCCAATAGCTTCCTCAAGCATCCCTGGACATATTCCAATCACAAACATTCATCCCAGCTTCAAGAATTGGTAACATGAGTGCCCACTGTATCAAGAAAAGCTCATAATCGTACATCACGATTCATGCATCCTTTATAGTTTTTAATGCTTGATTTACATTCCTTATGAAGTTTTGAAGCTAACCAATGCATTCAATTATGTTTTTATGCTGTATACATGATTTCACCATGTTTGAGTTTTAGGGTTTACAGGACCTCCAATTGGGGATTTTGAAACCAAGAAAAATTAGCCCTCAAGACTACCACCATTAGAATCAGTGCATCTGGACGAATCTAAACCCACCCTCGCGCCCAATTTATGGATGTTCCATGCCTAATCGCTATTTTCTTGTAGGACGTCTTAGGCAACGCGTGAAAACCGTTGCCACTGTTTTGTGTATTTCAGGAAAAAAGAAACACGCGAAGAAGATGGTATCGTGGCCATCAATGATTGGACGGTTTGAAATTCGCGCGCTTTAACCCACTAATGCCTTGGCTTTCTTTTATATTATTTGTGCGTTATTAATATATTGAATGTGTAAACTGGCTCAGTTGGCAGAATGTAGTGATGTGAACCCTCATGACCTGGGTTCGAGTCCCAGGTCTACGTTAATTTCCATATTATTTTGCAATATATATTCCTATGCAGTTTCAAAGGTGGAGTGCACCATACACTCCCAAGATCCAGTCATCCACGCGTTGGTTACATCAATCAAAAGGTTCAGATTTAAGGCATATGGTAGACCCTGGTCAAAGGTGCCACATGGTGTCTGGAAAAGTCAATGGACCTGAAGGTCATTGGGCTCAAATTCATGGGCTACACCTCCTATCTGGGGACTGATACCCCCTTGGTTTGCAACTTCTTTTAATTTTCTCTATTTTTTTATTCTTGCTATAATTTTTATTTTTCTTTTAATTACTGTTTGTTAATTAATTATATTTTCATAAAATCATAAAACACATAAAAAAGTCAGGAAAGAGCAAAAATAATCAATATTTTTATTTCTAGTATTTTTTATAAATAAATTTGCATGTAATTGAATTTAGTTTTAAATTAGGTTTGCAATTTTAATTCTTTTAATAAAAAAATCTAAAAAAATATAGAAATAGGTTTAATTAATGTTTTTATTCCTTTTAATTTTTCTTTTTATAATAATATTTATTTATTTTATTTATTTTCATAATTAAAATTGTATATAAAAATTAGGTTTAATTTAGGTTGAATTTTAACGTCTTCTTAATAAATTAAAATAAAATAGAATTAGGGTTAGCGTTTAATTACAATTAATTTTTTCTATTAAATCCTAAAATACATAAGAATACCAAAAAAAAAACAAAAAAAACAATTTCTTTTCTTAAATTAATTAATTCATGTAATTTTAATATTTTGCAAAAAGGGTCCAACGCCCTCGTTTCGATCTAATTTCGCATATTTATTTTATTTTGCTTAAATAACTATGTACCTCTCCCGAAGCCATGTAAATTACTTCTCGCACTTTTTCAATTCTTTCTTTACTTTAATTATTTACTCTCTGTCAAATCGGGTCCTGGAAATTTTGGCGATGTGGACCCGCGCCATTTGTAATAGCTTTAGATTTACTTTTCCTCGCAACTTTTAACTGTTAATTAAAATGCATGCAAGAATGAATGACTAAAATAAAAACAAGCGTAGAACACCAATAACATGACAAGATAAATGCAAATGAAAACGACACACGAATCGCACACACCACCCCTAGGGTACGCCTCACTGTTGCCTTGCCTCGAAAGGTGATCGTCGAGTAGAGGATGTCTTAGTAAGTCCTCATGATCCGGGAACCTGGCATGAGGGTAGCTTCTAAGGTGTCTTCCCATTGCTCTGGTGATCACCATGTCCCGAACCTCGAATTGACCTGAACACCTCCAACGGTGGTGCTACCTACCTCTCAATGGTGGGATGGCACTACTTTAAAGGACATTTACACAGACGAATTCCTTAGCATAGGTAGACGACTCTAGATACTTGCTCTAATTTCAAAAACAAATCAAAAATACTTTTCACACCGACACCTTTTCAAAAAGCTTTCGAAAGCAATTTTTCAAACACTCTTGAGGACCGATACAAGAGTCGAACTGGAATTTTCAAATAAACTTTTTTTAAAACCCACAGTTGAAAAGCAAACAAACATTTTGAAAACACAAATGAGCAAGTATCTAAGAGCCCATGGATAACCATGGATAGAAATGGTGCTAACACCTTCCCTTTCTATAACCTACCTCCCGAACCGAGAGCAATCTCTTTAAGGAATTTTTCTGTGCTTTTGTCCTTTCCATTTGGAGAAAATAAAAGACGGTGGCTACTCTTGCTTACCGCGACATTTCGCGAACCAGCGTTAAACAGTCAGTTCTAGATCCACCGATCACAGAACTGGAGACTCTGCTGGGGACCAAACTTAAAGTGAGGTGTACCTTAGGGCTAGTTCATAACTGTGTTTTCAATTGTATTGATTTGCTTGCTTTACTATTGTGGGTTGCATCGGAGTTACATAGATCCTAACCCGGATCTGGGGATACCCTGTTTAGGTAGCATAAGCTGTGAGGGACCTGTCCGGCATAGACCGACACAGGTGAAGCAGTGGCTACGTTGGTGTGGCACCTTGGTCTGTACCGATATCCCTTGTGTCGCAACGAGGAGAATATGGGTCTTCTAAGGAGTCATTAAGCACCAACAACCTTAGAACCTTAATTGACACAACTTGGCCTTTAGAATTGTAGCAGTATGCTACGCCCATTGAGGCTAAACTCTCGTGATGGTTCTGGCCGCGAGAAAAGATTGCGATGCTGGAGTTATGACCGATTGAGGGTAGTCAATGATATTGGGATCCTCTAAGAACCCGGTTACTTTTGATTAGGACAGGTATGAACCAACAAACTGAAAGAGGGTACTACCCAGACCTCATGCTGGCCTAAACTCTAAGGGTTCTTTTGTGTGACTTGTGTGCCTTCGTACTTGACTACTTGCATGCTTGTTATCTGACACATGAACCACTTGCAGGTTTTGGTTATAGTCCTTAATAGGGACTCATAACAGGGTATACTAGGTTTCTTGCAGGTTTTGGTTTGCAGTCCTTAATTAGGACTCATAACAGGTTTTACCAAGTTTCTTGCAGGTTTTGGTTTGTAGTCCTTAAGTGGGACTCATAACAGGGTTACTTACATTACCCCATGCATACCATAACATCATACCATTGCATACATCCTAACCCATTTCAAGGATCTCAAGGGCTTGTGATACAGGTCATGATGAATCAAACATCTAGCAAGGGGCAAAGAGGATTTATTTTCCTCTAGCCAAGGTTGTCAGGGGCTATGACCCACTTGATATGGTGAGCTTTGACACTTGAAGAAGGTTCCCCTAGCCAAGGTTGTCAGGGGCTATGACCCACTAGATATGGTGAGCCTTTGACCCTTGAAGAAGGACTCTCAACAATATGCAGTGCCTTCAGTCAAGCTACCGGTTTCAAATTTTAACAAATTTCTTGTTTACCCCGCGAGGTCCTTGAAAACATTACATGCATGTCATACCTATCATTGCATAACAGGTACCCTTGTTGCAGGTTACTTACCTTTCCCGCTGTTTATTTCAGCAATGGCTTTCCAACCAGACAACCAGGATCTTCTTGCTCAAGAGACTCGGTTCGGGGAAATCCTCCTGAATTTATCTAAGGGGAAGGAGGAGCTAAGGACACTTCTCACGGAGACTTTGGTCAGGAACAGGGCTAAGGATGAAAGGCTGAAACACCTACAAGCTGAGGTGGATGCATTGAAAGCCCAGATGCTGGGGCAGAGGAATTCCATTCAAGGTTTAGCTCAAAGACAAGATGAGCTCCGGTTTCTCGTCAACCAACTGCTTCAGGGTAACCAACTGGGGCAAACATCTAAGGGTAAAAAGCCAGTCATCGTTCGACCATCTTTGAGACAAAGAGGCAAGGAGAAAGTTCCTCATATGGCTCCAGTATCACCAATTCAGTATCAACCTCACCAGCTTCAGCCAGACAAGCCCAAAAGGCAATTCACCAAGCTCAACGTGTCGCTGCCTCAAGCCTTACAACAACTGCTGAGGTTGAACTTGGTAACTCTAAAGGATCCTCCTAAGAATCCCAACAGGACACCTTCAAGGTATGACCCCAACGCTCACTGCGCTTATCATTCTGACAGCCCGGGGCATGCTACAGAGGATTGTTGGACTTTGAAGAATAAAATCCAGGACCTGATTGAGGAAGGAGCTGTGGAATTCACCCAAGAGGGCCAGGCTGAGTACTTCTACCATCCCCACAAGACCCACTATGTGAAGTGACAAGCCCTGAGACTAGGAAATTTTTGTTCATTCGAATGTTCAAGTTGCAATTTTCTTTTGTTCAAACATTTATTCATGTTAAACATTGTTATTCCATTAATGCATCGCTTATGTCTATTTTGAACCAATATATTCGTATTCACTCTATGCAAATTATTTTCATATTTTTTTTCTGATGTCAACTCTTGATCTAAAATTCTAAGCCTCTTGAGGGAGGATGACGAAAACGATACCACAATCTACAGTATGCTTTTGAACAGACCCCGCTGATGAAGTACAGGCATTGTTTCAATTCCTAAACACTGGAGTAATAAGGAAGATAATCCCTCGTCAACCCCTCTGAGCCAAAGAAGTAGGAGTTTTTTTTTTCTTTTTGAAAATTAAAACCCTTTATCATAACCTGGGGCAGGGTAGTTCTCTCAGTTGATCCAAGTGCGCAACAAAGGGCACCAAAGAGATCCTTACGAAAAAAGAAAGACAGTGATGGTTCCGAACAATCATAAAGACAGGCAGTCATTATCAAAAAAGTTCATAAATAAAAAGCCCAAAAAGTCAAAACCCATGAAGGAGACTTACAAAACTGGGGCATCCCGCTGACTGTAATTCCAAAAAGGAAACAGTTCAGGCAAAAAAAAAAGAAAGGGATCATAAAATCAAAAAGAAAGAGGTCCTACAAACCCTCAACAGAAAAGGAATGACTGCCTATTCAAAATGAACTGTCAACATCTGAATCATCATTGGAAAATCAAAGCAAAGACTCAAACCAGGTCTAACGTATGATCAACTGAGTTTAGGTTTGGAGAACATCACGAAGAGTGGGTGGGTACAAATAATTTGAGCCTTTATCCTTTGTTTCTTAAACCGTGAACCAGGCCACGTTATAACCCTTAAAAGTCCTAGCTGAAGCATGGGTTAGTTCGAAAGCATACTGTTACGAAAGGTATCCTGACTCCTTAAGGCCTACGGTAAATACGGAGTTGACATCACGTTTTACAAACATTCACTTGTTTTATGAAAAAGAATTCATTTTTAAAATCTTCAAGACAGACATAGGCTTTGCATTTTTAACATAACTTTGTTTGCGTATGACTTTTTGTTTGAACAGCAGGGAAATTCGCACAATGAAAGTCTAATGAGCAAGAGTATCTCCAATCAAGGGGCATGGCATGACCATGGTCCATCATCTGGGGCAATCCAATCAAGATTCGGAGAATCTCTCAAAAGTCAAATAGCCTGGGGCAAATCTCCGCATGAGCCACCTGGGGCATTTCAACAATGAATCTTGCCTGGTCGAAAATCTTCTGGTGGCACGACAAAACACTTCTAACAGGGGCAACTCCCTACTTTCTGAGAACAGACATAGTCGGAAAAATACTACGCATAATCAAAGACCCGCTAGGTTGACATACCTAGGCAAAAATAAGGGCTTCCCGGCGAACCAAAACGGTTCGGGCAAAATGAGGGATGAAATGAAAAATCTGTACACCCGGCAAGTCGAAAACCTGAAAAGGCGGCTTGGGCAAAAATGGGTATTCCGGTGGACTGAAAACCCGAAGGGGCGGTCCAGCCAAAAGTTAGGGATCAAAAGCGTACGACTATGTCCCAGCATCTTGTCACTCGCCTACCAAAAGAAGATTTGTCAATCGGCAATCACCAAGCACCTCCACAGGTAACATTGGAAACAGGGGCAATAAAGAGTTGTCTGAGCAATCTAATTGTTCTGTCCTCCAAGGTACCAAGATAGGTTCAACTAAAGAAGATGACCAGTACATTTTAATTCCCCAGAGAGTAAGTCAGCAGTCAGTGCATTCTTCTCCAAGCAGAGTTATCCAATCTCAAAGAAGTTGAGTATCCTCCAACAGATCTCAACATTCCCCAGCAGCATATATATTCTTAACAAGCATCCCTGGCAGTCTTGGTCTGAAGATTGTTCCCCGGCGGTATACCAGACATTCAAAGGAATCACTTCCCCAGTATATCAAAACTTCCCCAGAAAGTCCAATCCAGTTTCTCAAGGAAAGTTGGAATCCATCTCCCCCAAGCAGTAAGCTTATCCCCAGTAGATTCTGGAAGCTTATCCCTCGCAAAGCACGAACGCGTCGTCCGGCTTTATTTAAAGAGTTATTTCCTTAACAGGATATAACTGGGTTATCCTCAGCCAAGAGCCATGGAAAGAGCGTCCCCGACGAAGTTCTCTTACCCCCAGCAAAGTCTATCAACACTTCCAATACAACAAGGATATCCCCAGCAAGTAATTATCAACAATTCAGCAAAAGCATCCCTCTCCCCACAGAGTATCACTTCCCAGCATGGTCGCTAGAGTATTTTCTCCCCGTAGAATCTTCCATTTGCCAAGTTTATTCCTCAACAGAGTCATCTTCTCCTACCGGTATTCTTGCAGTTATCATCCCCAGCAGGAGTAAAAGCTTATTCTCCAAACAACAGCCCAGGAGTGACTTTCCGGCATCCGTCAAGGATTTACTTTCCTAGACAAAAACATACATACATAAACATCACACACATCTTTATAGCATGCATAGACGCATCATATCATACAAATCTCATTTATATTGAGAACATCATTGCTTGATCCATATCATACATTGCATATGACTGACCTTTACCTTTCAGGAAAGATGCAGTTGAAATTCTCAATCATATTTCAAGACCTAGACCGGTTCACTTAATCGACTTCGAAGATTTCTTATCCAGTCCCAGGCCTTCTCTAGTCCAGCTAAATCGACTCCCAACAGATTTTTCTGATAAAGACTCAGTAGAAGTTATCCCAGATGGTTCCCTCTCCGACGGTGAGTGAGGCGATCATCCCTTTTCAGATGTTTCCCTCTCTGACGGTGAGTGAGGTGATAGTCTCCTATGGTTCCCTCTCTGACGGTGAGTGAGGTGGTAAGTCCTTTTCAGATGTTTCCCTCTCCGACGGTGAGTGAGGTGATAGTCTCCTATGGTTCCCTCTCCGACGGTGAGTGAGGTGGTAATCCCTTTTCAGATGTTTCCCTCTCCGACGGTGAGTGAGGTGATAGTCTCCTATGGTTCCCTCTCCGACGATGAGTGAGGTGGTAATTCCTTTTCAGATGTTTCCCTCTCCGACGGTGAGTGAGGTGATAGTCTCCTATGGTTCCCTCTCCGACGGTGAGTGAGGTGGTAAGTCCTTTTCAGATGTTTCCCTCTCCGACGGTGAGTGAGGTGATAGTCTCCTATGGTTCCCTCTCCGACGATGAGTGAGGTGGTAAGTCCTTTTCAGATGTTTCCCTCTCCGACGGTGAGTGAGGTGATAGTCTCCTATGGTTCCCTCTCCGACGGTGAGTGAGGTGGTAATCCCTTTTCAGATGTTTCCCTCTCCGACGGTGAGTGAGGTGATAGTCTCCTATGGTTCCGTCTCCGACGGTGAGTGAGGTGGTAAGTCCTTTTCAGATGTTTCCCTCTCCGACGATGAGTGAGGTGATAGTCTCATATGTTTCCCTCTCCGACGGTGAGTGAGGTGGTAAGTCCTTTTCAGATGTTTCCCTCTCCGACGGTGAGTGAGGTGATAGTCTCCTATGGTTCCCTCTCCGACGGTGAGTGAGGTGGTAATCCCTTTTCAGATGTTTCCCTCTCCGACGGTGAGTGAGGTGATAGTCTCCTATGGTTCCCTCTCCGACGGTGAGTGAGGTTGTAATCCCTTTTCAGATGTTTCCCTCTCCGACGGTGAGTGAGGTGATAGTCTCCTATGGTTCCCTCTCTGACGGTGAGTGAGGTGGTAAGTCCTTTTCAGATGTTTCCCTCTCCGACGGTGAGTGAGGTGATAGTCTCCTATGGTTCCCTCTCCGACGGTGAGTGAGGTGGTAAGTCCTTTTCAGATGTTTCCCTCTCTGACGGTGAGTGAGGTGATAATCTCCTATGGTTCCCTCTCCGACGGTGAGTGAGGTGGTAGTCCCTTTTCAGATGTTTCCCTCTCCGACGGTGAGTGAGGTGATAGTCTCCTATGGTTCCCTCTCCGACGGTGAGTGAGGTGGTAAGTCCTTTTCAGATGTTTCCCTCTCCGACGGTGAGTGAGGTGATAGTCTCCTATGGTTCCCTCTCCGACGGTGAGTGAGGTGGTAAGTCCTTTTCAGATGTTTCCCTCTCCGACGGTGAGTGAGGTGATAATCTCCTATGGTTCCCTCTCCGACGGTGAGTGAGGCGATAATTCCTTTTCAGATGATTCCCTCTCCGACGGTGAGTGAGGTAATAATTCCTTTTCAAGATGTTTCCCTCTCCGACGGTGAGTGAGGTGATAATTCCTTTTCAGATTATAATTGTCTATGGTTCTCTTCCCGATCCTGCGAAGATGGTATTTCCCACCAAGATTTTCTCAACGAGCGTTGTTGAAGTGAAAATCGCCCAAGGTTCTCTTACCATTCATGCTAAGGTAGCAACCATCCCTGGCTCATTCATCTTCTTGTGAAGCTCCAAACTCAGCTCCTCTAACCAGTCAGGACATATCTATGCCAAGCATCTGAAACCAGCTCCTGCAACATGTCAGGTACTCATTTTTTCTATTTTGCAGGTATACAGGTTCTCAATAAGGAATCTCTTATGCGATCAATGTCCAGATGGCATCTATAAGCCCATCATCCTATCCAGCAACCTCTAAATGGCATCTATAAGCCCATTCCACCATCATTGCTACTATGTGAGCGCAAATTTCTGGGCACTTTAGTGTTCAATCATCTTCCACCTTCGGATTACGAAAGGCACGTCAGCCAATCTGCATCCTCAGGTCCAAGAAGATTGAACAGGGGAAACTGTTGTACCCCAAAATTTGCCCTCCCATATTCTTCAAGAAATTGCCAAGTCAAAGCTTCAAAATTCCCCAAGGGCTACACAGTGCAAAGGCCTCCTAAGCAGTCAAAACTAGGGTTTGTGTTCTGATCAAGAAAATGAAGTTTTCAAAGGCCCAATCAAGTCTCACATGCCTACAAATATGGTCAAGCATCCTCATATCAAGTTTCAAGGCTTTCAGCTCAAAATTGCACAGTCAAAAACCCTAATTGCACTACAGTCAACTATAGGGGCAAAATGGTCATTTGACAGTCAAAAGTTCAAATTTTTGGTCAACATATCATTTGGAAGCCACAAACATCATTTGATCAATGCTTGATCATGATTCTCAAAATTTGGCTCAGAAATCATCAAGATGCAAAAGTTTCCTTATTTGGACAACTGAAAAAGTCAACTGAAATTGACCAGGGCATAACTTTCACATGGATTATCAGAAAAGTTCCATCCAAAGCTCATTTTGAAGAGAAAGACATTTCATACAACTCATCTTCATACTTCAAGTCCAAGAAATGCTCTCACAAAAAGTTATCAATTTCAACATTATAGGTCATTTTCAAAAGTCAACAAAAAGGGACTTTAAGTCAAAGGCCATAACTTGAGATTGGTAAATCAAAATGATATGGGACCAAATACATTGGTTAGAGGACTCAAAGACCTTTCCAAAATGTCCAAGAACATGAGAAAATCTTAACAATTGAGCAAGTTATGCCTTGTGGAAGTTGGGAAATGTTTGGATATTTTGAAAGTCAACATTGATTCAAATGACCTAAATTTGCTAATGGGCCCATTTTTCTTTCACAATTCATCATTCTAAGCATGTGCACGATCACTTGGCCCAAAGGGAAGTATTTTCTCATTTTTTATTTATTTATTTGAATTTTTATTTATATTAATTCATTTAAATCATTTAAATATGTGAAAAATATTTAACTTAACCTAACCAATCTTTTTATACATGTTTTAGCCTCAAGATTTCGTGCTTGTACCAATATGGAAAGATTTGGGTTGATTGGCTTGATTTTGAACCAAAAACACATGGAAAAAGATATAAAAAAATCTTAGAAAATCAAATTTCCAAAATCAATGAATGCAATGGATTTGATTGATTCTTTGTGACCTAATTCACTACTACATATGCCAGGATCACAACCCTAATGCACATACACACTAAGCTGCGCAAGAAAGCCATTCACAAACTTGAAAAAATTGTCAAAAAACTCAATTCTGAAAACAGCCTTCCAGGACGATTCAGGTCTCAATTCTTGTTCCAATAGCTTCCTCAAGCATCCCTGGACATATTCCAATCACAAACATTCATCCCAGCTTCAAGAATTGGTAACATGAGTGCCCACTGTATCAAGAAAAGCTCATAATCGTACATCACGATTCATGCATCCTTTATAGTTTTTAATGCTTGATTTACATTCCTTGTGAAGTTTTGAAGCTAACCAATGCATTCAATTATGTTTTTATGCTATATACATGATTTCACCATGTTTGAGTTTTAGGGTTTACAGGACCTCCAATTGGGGATTTTGAAACCAAGAAAAATTAGCCCTCAAGACTACCACCATTAGAATCAGTGCATCTGGACGAATCTAAACCCACCCTCGCGCCCAATTTATGGATGTTCCATGCCTAATCGCTATTTTCTTGTAGGACGTCTTAGGCAACGCGTGAAAACCGTTGCCACTGTTTTGTGTATTTCAGGAAAAAAGAAACACGCGAAGAAGATGGTATCGTGGCCATCAATGATTGGACGGTTTGAAATTCGCGCGCTTTAACCCACTAATGCCTTGGCTTTCTTTTATATTATTTGTGCGTTATTAATATATTGAATGTGTAAACTGGCTCAGTTGGCAGAATGTAGTGATGTGAACCCTCATGACCTGGGTTCGAGTCCCAGGTCTACGTTAATTTCCATATTATTTTGCAATATATATTCCTATGCAGTTTCAAAGGTGGAGTGCACCATACACTCCCAAGATCCAGTCATCCACGCGTTGGTTACATCAATCAAAAGGTTCAGATTTAAGGCATATGGTAGACCCTGGTCAAAGGTGCCACATGGTGTCTGGAAAAGTCAATGGACCTGAAGGTCATTGGGCTCAAATTCATGGGCTACACCTCCTATCTGGGGACTGATACCCCCTTGGTTTGCAACTTCTTTTAATTTTCTCTATTTTTTTATTCTTGCTATAATTTTTATTTTTCTTTTAATTACTGTTTGTTAATTAATTATATTTTCATAAAATCATAAAACACATAAAAAAGTCAGGAAAGAGCAAAAATAATCAATATTTTTATTTCTAGTATTTTTTATAAATAAATTTGCATGTAATTGAATTTAGTTTTAAATTAGGTTTGCAATTTTAATTCTTTTAATAAAAAAATCTAAAAAAATATAGAAATAGGTTTAATTAATGTTTTTATTCCTTTTAATTTTTCTTTTTATAATAATATTTATTTATTTTATTTATTTTCATAATTAAAATTGTATATAAAAATTAGGTTTAATTTAGGTTGAATTTTAACGTCTTCTTAATAAATTAAAATAAAATAGAATTAGGGTTAGCGTTTAATTACAATTAATTTTTTCTATTAAATCCTAAAATACATAAGAATACCAAAAAAAAAACAAAAAAACAATTTCTTTTCTTAAATTAATTAATTCATGTAATTTTAATATTTTGCAAAAAGGGTCCAACGCCCTCGTTTCGATCTAATTTCGCATATTTATTTTATTTTGCTTAAATAACTATGTACCTCTCCCGAAGCCATGTAAATTACTTCTCGCACTTTTTCAATTCTTTCTTTACTTTAATTATTTACTTTCTGTCAAATCGGGTCCTGGAAATTTTGGCGATGTGGACCCGCGCCATTTGTAATAGCTTTAGATTTACTTTTCCTCGCAACTTTTAACTGTTAATTAAAATGCATGCAAGAATGAATGACTAAAATAAAAACAAGCGTAGAACACCAATAACATGACAAGATAAATGCAAATGAAAACGACACACGAATCACACACACCACCCCTAGGGTACGCCTCACTGTTGCCTTGCCTCGAAAGGTGATCGTCGAGTAGAGGATGTCTTAGTAAGTCCTCATGATCCGGGAACCTGGCATGAGGGTAGCTTCTAAGGTGTCTTCCCATTGCTCTGGTGATCACCATGTCCCGAACCTCGAATTGACCCGAACACCTCCAACGGTGGTGCTACCTACCTCTCAATGGTGGGATGGCACTACTTTAAAGGACATTTACACAGACGAATTCCTTAGGGTAGGTAGACGACTCTAGATACTTGCTCTAATTTCAAAAACAAATCAAAAATACTTTTCACACCGACACCTTTTCAAAAAGCTTTCGAAAGCAATTTTTCAAACACTCTTGAGGACCGATACAAGAGTCGAACTGGAGTTTTCAAATAAACTTTTTTTAAAACCCACAGTTGAAAAGCAAACAAACATTTTGAAAACACAAATGAGCAAGTATCTAAGAGCCCATGGATAACCATGGATAGAAATGGTGCTAACACCTTCCCTTTCTATAACCTACCTCCCGAACCGAGAGCAATCTCTTTAAGGAATTTTTCTGTGCTTTTGTCCTTTCCATTTGCAGAAAATAAAAGATGGTGGCGACTCTTGCTTACCGCGACATTTCGCGAACCAGCGTTAAACAGTCAGTTCCAGATCCACCGATCACAGTATCAACCTCATGATAATCATCCCTCTGACCTGTGATCTTGATAGTTCCATTGTCTAACAGCAACTGAACACCCCTCTTCACGATTGAACATCCTCGGGGATCTCGACAGCAAACTAGGAAAGATCCATATTGGTGTTCCACCTGACCAGCCGTATGGCAAGAAGGTAGCATGCAACTGCACAAGATCATCATTCACATACTCCACATCAAAAATTCTGAACTCACCAGGACATCCAAAAACCATATTCACTTCCTCTTCATACTCTACCCTAGGCCTGATTATATGGATTAGGCCCTCATCCATCATCTCTTGTAAATCAGCCCTTATCTTATCGCAACTTTGTATATTTGTACTGCAAGTACCACAACCGGCATGGTTATGCGTATATTAGCTAAATTCAGAGGTCTGCATGCATTTTCACCAAATCTCCTCTAACCAGATTAATGTTAAAAATATGGAAATCGCCTGGACAACCGGCCACCATATTTACAACATTTACTCCCCCATGCTTGGGTTGAGGATTATCTTTCACATTAGGTCACATGTCATTGAAAGATAGAACACCAGACTTTACCAATTTCTGCACCTCATTCTTCAAAGGATAACAATTCTCAACATTATGCCCTGGTTCTCCCTGATGAAAAGCAGATGTTTGGTCCACCTTGTAATACCAAGGCAGTGGTGACGGTATGGCGGGAGGTGGTCGTGTCTGGACCAACTTTTTCTGAATCAATGCTGGTAGTAGCTATTTATAGCTCATGGGAATAGGGTCATAATTCTCCCTTCTCTGATTAGACCATTGATTCCCCTGCTGGGACGGTCTCTGATAAGCAACAGTAGTTGGAGCGGCATTCATAACGAGAGTAATTGAGGCGACTTGCTGATGACGCTTATAATTCCTTCTAGGAGCGTTTACCCTCCTCTTTTGTATAATAGCATTTGCATCTCCCTCTTTCTACTTGGTAAATCCATACGATGGCTTCTTTACACCTCCAGATCCTTCACTCTTCATCAAACGGACTTCTCTTACAGCCTCTTCCAAGCGGATACCCATTCCTACCATCTCTGTAAAGTCACTTGGCGCACTTGCTACCATCCTCTCGTAGTAGAAAGCACCCAGCGTCTTCAAGAAAATCTTAGTCATCTCCTTCTCTTCCATGGGAGGAATCACCTGGGCGGCTACCTCACGCCATCTCTGCGCATATTCTTTGAATGATTCCCTGTCTTTCTGAACCATGGCCCTAAGTTGATCACGGTCAGGCACCATGTCCATGTTATACTTGTATTGTTTGATGAATTCTTCTCCCAAATCATTAAAAGTATGGATATTAGCATTATCCAAACTCATATACCACTTCAATACAGCACCAGTTAAACTATCCTAAAAAAAGTGAACCAGCAGACGCTAATCATCAGTATGGCTAGACATTCTCCTCACGTACATCATTATGTGAGCACGAGGGAAAGTGTTGCCCTTGTATTTCTTAAATTCTGGGACCTTGAACTTAGCAGGTATCTTAATGTTTGGGACCAAGCATAGCTCATTCACATTATGCCCAAATAGCTCTTTTCCCCTGAGGGCCTTCATCTCTCTCTGCATCTTGTCAAACTGCTCTTGAAAATCATCCATTACGTCATAAAGACCCAAGTCTTCACTGGACAGAGGGAAAGAATGACACACATCATCATTAACAAACGAAACCATATTCACCGAAGGAGGCGCAGTAGGAGCTGCATGCACCACAGGAGGTGCTGGAGTAACAATAGTCTGAACCACTGGAGTATCTTGAGGACCAAGATTGAAACCTTCAGGTGCAAAATTCTCTAGCATTCCCTCATGGATAACCTTGAGGCATACGGTTCCCAACAACAATCGGAGTAGCAGATACGGGAACATTTGGAGCTTCAGTAGTTGCCCTTGTTGGTTGAGGTTGAACACTCGATGGCTGATTCTGAGCAGCCACCAGAGCTTCCATTAGAATAGTCAAATTGGCCAAGTCGTCCTTCAAAGAAGAAACTTCTTCGCGCAGCTAGCGATTCTCTTATTCTAAATTGTCCATCTTCTTTTTTAAATTCGCCCGAGTGTTGTAGTGATAAGTCAGCTTGCTGAACGAAGTAAATAAGCTTGGTAAGACACCTGGGTATGCATAATAAATGCAAGAAATATGTGCAATATGATGCATGATATGCAATGCACATGATTATTTTTACTTTGTTATTTAATATTTCAAGGGATTTAAAGTTTATAGACATATTGCAAACATCAAAGTAATAATGCTTTTTGAAATACTGAAGAAAAAAATTTATTATAAAAACTCCAAAATGGATTACAAGTTTCAATGATCCCAAGTACAAGATGAAAATAAAATCTAAAATCCTGAGAAAAAGAACTGATGAAGATCACTCTATACGCTGGCGCTTCCCCGTGAGCCTGGAAATCTGAGCCTTCAACCTCTGGTTTTCTTCTACATGTCTGATAGCAACCTTCCTCCAATCATCTGAATCAGGAAGTGAGTGATCAGCACCTGATTGAGACTTAGGAGAAAATAAATCTCCTTGCCTCTCCATAGACTCTACCGCTCGACTCTCAAGGATCTCAATCAAGTCGTCTTTCTCCTTCAGGTCTTCTCTATAGGAACTCTCTAAAGTTTGGAACTTGTTCTTCCAAGCATCTCTTTCCTGTTGCATCCTAACCAAAGCAAGTTGCAGCTCCTCCAGATCATCTAATAAGGGAGGAGTGGTCTTCACAAATAGATCAGGCATGGGTGGCTCCCGGGTATACAGCATCTTTAACTGAATGGCTCTCGATTGGACCCACTGAAGATATGGCTCCAAAGAAACAGCACCCCTAGGTCCTAAATCCTTCCTACCCTTCTTAAGAATGTGACGCCAGGCCTTCGCAATCTTCTCCCTAGCTTCCCTATGGACTTCCCCTTCCTTCAGAAAGAAACTACTCAAATGAATACAATTTGGTTTATCCCTCATCGGATAACCAAGTTGTCTCCGTGCAAGAACAGGGTTATAGTTAATTCCTCCCTTTGTACCAAGAAGAGGTACATTGGGGAAACTACCACAACTGTCAATAATCTTTATATCCTGGTAAGCTCGATGATACCAATCAATATTCGAGTGAGTAAGTGCCATGATCTTAGGAGCCCAACGGGGTTCCTTCTTGACATCCCAAAAAGTATCAGACTGAGGCATATGAGAGATAAACCACCGGTACAAGAGAGGCGTGCAACAGATAATCATCCCCCCATAATAAGAATTCCGAAGATGGATAGAGTAATAAGCATCACCCAACAGTGTAGGAACTGGGTTCCCAATCATGAAGATCCTGATAGCATCAATGTCGACAAACTTGTCCACATTAGGAAATAAGAACAACCCGTAAGAAAGTAGAACAAAGATGGCCTCAAAAGCAACTGTGCTTTTCATTTTGGCAAATGGGCTTCCACCTCAGACTTCCCCAGGTGAGTCAAAGCAGCAACCTCGTGTGGTTTTGGCTCACCCTCCAAACCAGTAAAAGGAACATGATCGGTAACAGGTAAATAAAACAGATAAGAATACTCCTCCAGTGTAGGCATCAATTGATAGTCGGGAAAAGTAAAGCAATGATACATCGGATCATAGAACTGGACCAAGGTCGAGAGAATACCCTCCTTCATCTTCAGCTTCATGAGAGGAATAATGGATCCATACTTCTTCCGAAAGTCTGCAGAACACTCGATATCAGGAATTAGACTGATCAACTCATCTATCTTGGGATCCTTGAAATTGTACTTCCCGGTCTTTCTCTTTCCAGAATCCTTGGTTAGAAAGTACCTGAGATATTCACAAATAGCCAGCCTTTAAATCCCTTGAAATATGGTTTCTTCAAAGGATGATTATGAGTGCATGGATGCATGATGCAACAATCACACACAAGATCATACATATAGGGTTCGTAGGTTCAACGTCACGAGCATGAGGTCGAAGGTACTACCCATAAGGTGTCGGTCTAAGGTTATCACCTTCCGAACAAGGTTCTAGAGGTTTCCAGAGTCTACATCCTTCATTTGGATATTACCAACTTCCCGATTAACTCGGTAATAAGTAATATTCTTAAGAAAAACTCGTCCGAGCGTAGTATAGCGTGACAACTATTTCTGGATTACTCCGTCATAGCTTCCTCACTACACCTAAAAGGCCAAGATGGGTTTGGTATTCTACAGTCCTCAGTTTCAGCAGGCTCCCAGGTCGAAAGCAGTACGTCTTCTCGATTACTCGGTAAATGACACTACAGTCAAAGGGGCATCCACTAAGTGGGGGATCTCATGCCTCCTTTTTTGGGATTACTCCCTAAAAGTTAGCATGACTATACCACCCGTCCTATCTTAAAGTTTGCCCAAGTCCGGGTATAGGACTTATGAGTAATCACCAAGAACCCTGAAAACCAGGAAAATCCAGATAAACATACATATAACATATAACACATAAACAATAATAGCACATATACAAATATAAACAAAGATAAGCTTAACCCACTTAGGGATGGACCAGCAAGAGGTCAATCCGTCCCCAATGAATTCGCCATTTTTCTGTAGTGGTAGAAATTTTCAAAGACTAAGCCATTGGATTGACTAGACTTTATACAAATCAAAATAAAAATCGCCACCGCGCTTTATTATTTCCAAAGGAATGGGAAAAGAGCGAATAACCAAAAAAAAATGGGGAAAGATTTAAGGTAAGGGGGTTGGTTATGCAAAGGGAAGGTATTAGCACCCTAAACATCTAAGGTACTCCGCGGGAGCCTCTTTGAAAAATTTGTATATTTTGGCTATAAAAACTGTTATATATAAATGGATGGTGGAGGTGAGAAAATAAATATATATTTTTATAATTTTTGCACCCGCCGCGGTTGCGAACCTTTAGTGCCTACGTACCACCTTTCGTGCAATAGGGGATCAGGGTACACGTAGTTCCTCTTTTAAAAATTTAAAACACAAATGTGTTGGTTAATTTTATAAGATAAAACATCATCGTCATTGTCCATGTGGAAAACATACCTACCACCCACAATCATGAGAAAGAAGAATTTGCATCATCTCAAAATGGAGGATATGGCTTGATTTCAAAATCAACAATGCCTCACTCAACACCCAAGTGGAAAATATCTCTCTTCACTACATATTGTAGAAGTATAGTTGTTTGCATCACTACAAGGATCAACAAGAGTTTAATCTTTTAAGAAAAGTTGTAAAGGTACAAAGCCAAAGTGGCAAAATTGTTTGAAATGAGATTGATTGACTTTTAGTCTTCTCACACAAAAAAATATGTCAAGGTATTATTAATTTTGTTGGAGTTTATTTATGAAAATGTTTTGAAAATGCATGGACATAAGTCCAAGTTTATTATGAAAATGGTTCATGTTTCAAAATAAGAAGAGTTTTCAAAAGGGAAAAAAGATTTTTTGAAATTAAAGAAAATGGGAAGAGAAGAAGGGACTATCCTAAAACATAAGGTAAAAGCTAGGGATAAGAACCATCTAACCAACAAGAAGCCAATACTTGACATTATGAGCCAAGATAGAATTCTCATTCCTTGGATTGAAACCAAGAAAGCAAAAATACTAGACCTCTTGAGAGAACCAAACTTCAAGTGTATTAAGTTTTCACAAAAATTGGGCAGAGTAATGGCTGTATACGGGTGAATTCCATATTACAAACAGAGGGTGTAATCACAAATACCTGCACACAAAAACAAACAAGCAACCCAATGTCTTTAGGTGAACCTCAATAACTCCAGACAAAATAATCAGATAAGGTCACAAAGTCTCCAAGATAGGGTAAGGTTTCTAATTCACAGTCCAAGAAAAGTCACATGCTCCATAATGCCAAGGATAGTAACCAAATAGTCCAAGTACCATTAAAGATTTATAGGGTTTATGTTGATTATTAAGTATCTTAAGAAAGAAAAATAAAAGCTCAAGTGAGCAAAGTAAAAATGGCAAGAAAATAAATGCTCAAATGAGCAAAGATGAAAATTGCATGAAATGTAAATGCTAAAAGTAAATAGTACATAAAGCATAAAAAAGAATAAAAGCATAAGGTAAAACAAGTCAATAATTAGTGGTTAGTTGGATGACCATCTTGAAGCTTTCATTTGGAACTCATTAGAGGATTGGTAGAACCAAAGCCTCCACACAACAAGTTGCATTGCTTTTTGTCAAGTATATCATCCATTTGGAATTCTCATAAGTACAATTTAATGATCAACGATGTTTAAGTGATTCGCGTTGACCAAAGATGTTGTAGGTCCATTAGAGGATTGGTAGAACCAAAGCCTCCACACAATGAATCTCAAGGTTATTGGATCAAAGAGATCAAATTAACATACTTGGGCTTACAATAATAAGTTTGGGCCACGAACGATCATTTATTCGAATTGGGACAAAATTTAGCTCTATGTTAAGCAATCATAAGTGGACTTATATA
The DNA here is from genome assembly GCA_948472305.1 of Vicia faba. Classification (NCBI taxonomy): domain Eukaryota; kingdom Viridiplantae; phylum Streptophyta; class Magnoliopsida; order Fabales; family Fabaceae; genus Vicia; species Vicia faba. Next base: position 1,365,997,780 of record OX451739.1, on the reverse strand, counting down.
GAAGTCACACCTATTTTGAGGTCGGTCAATAGGAATCTATGCATCATTTGTTTTGAGACATGATATAGAGATCATGCTCCAACAACATCTAGTGCAATAAGAATGGGATGAGATGAAGAGGGATGGGGAAAAAATATACAAACCACATTTGAATTAAATTTAATCAAACTATTATTAAAATCATTCATCCATTTTTATGGAGTTAAACTCAACACCATGGATCTAATGATGTTAATAAAGCTCATGATCCAAAATCTAACCCAAGATCAGCCAGAAAATAATCACAAAATAATATCACATTTAACATACACAAAAAAGGATTTTAAAAATAGAAAATAATGAGAAAAATATCAACTATGTTCAAATTAATCAGTAAATAAAAAGTAAGACCATAGAAAAATCAAAAAAAAGACTCAAATAATTTTAAAAATTTTTTGTGGTGATTTTTTAAAGTCAAACTATTTTTTAAATTAAAATAAATGGGTAAAATAAACAAAAAATGGTGAAAATAGTAAATTCAGAAACAAAAATAAAATAAGGTCACCAATATTTGTCACAATATCATTGGATCATTCCATGATTTTTTCAATTTTAAAAAGTATAAAAGTATTTTTAAACATCTAAAACAAATCAAATAAGTGTAAAATTTATAAAAAATACCAAAACATAAAATTAAATTTTGAAAAAAATAAAATCAGAAAGAGAATAATCAAAAATATTTTTCATAATTTTTTCAGATTTTTTGGACTAAAAAAGAATTTTATATGATTTTTTGAAATTTAAAACAATTAAAATATAAAACTCAGAAAAAGAAAATAAAAGTAAAATATGTGGACCATTGGATGAGAGTCAAAACGCGTTAGTAATCAAATCCAAGGGATCTGGCGTGCTGTGCATATCATGGTCATTAGTGAATAATGTACATAATAATTAATTAAATCAGATTTGAAAAATACAGATGGCGCGTGTGATGCGGTGGGAGAACTGACTTGAGGTTTTGCGTTTGTGTTCGCAAATGTTTCAGTTTAGCAAGTCGCCACCGACTTTTTATTTATCCAAAGGAAAGGTCAAAAAGCACAGGAAAGACCTTTGAGATGTTTTCTTGGGTTCGGGGGGTAGATTATGAAAAGGGAAGGTGCTAGCATCCTTTTCATCCATGGTTTTCCATGGGCTCTTAGTTACTTGTTTTAGATCACTTGCTTTTGCTTTTCAATTCTTTGAAATGGTGCTTTGTGTGTGGTTTTTAAAATATGTTGAAAAGAGGTCTTGTCTAGGCAACCTTTGTAATAATTCTTGTTTGAATGTATACAAAGGTGTTTGTCTTTTGAAAAATGTTTCAATGTTTGAAAGTTTGTTTTGGGAAATGTTTTGAAATTGTTGAGTGTTTTTGAAAATAGCAAGGATGTTTGCAAGTTTCATCAAGTAACTAGGAGCATCTACCCTATCTACTCAAAGATCTTTCCTACACATTTTCAACCCTTTGACAGTGTTGTTTTACCATTGCATTTGGTAAAAAATCTTGTATTTGGGTGTTAAACGGGACAGGCGCGGGTCATCGTATGACCATGATAACAATAGTGCTAAGTATCTTTAGCAAGTTTTTGAGGAACTAGATCATTTTCTATAGGCAACCAAGATAGCGTCATCGAGGGACTATGATCTTTTGTTTTTGTTTTGTTTTTGCCAAGATACCTAGCATGCATACCATGGCCATTTTAAAGGCAACAAGTGGATGAAACCCTAGGGGTGCTTGTGTGCATTGTGTTGTCAATTTCATGCATTTTGTCTTGTATTAGTCAAGCTATTTGTTTTGATTTTGGATTTTTTGCATACAAACCCTAATCTCTATCATGCATATTTGAAAGCTATAAATGCATAAAAATAAATCTACAATTATTACAATATTGATATGGGGAGGGGGATACAATTTTGAATAGGGGATTATTTGCAAGAAATTAAAACCCTAAGATTATTACAACCAAATTGAATTCTTTGTTCAAATGATAAATAAGAAAATATTTAAATGGACAATTAAATAAATATGCAATATATTATAAATATGCAAAAAAATGTTTTTGTATTATTTTTATGTATGTAAAAATAAAATATTTAATGTATTAAAATAAGAAAATAAAAGATTATTTTTATTAAGGGTGGAAACCGTAATTTGTTTTAAGAAAATATATATATATATTAATTATATTATTTATGTACAATAAAATGAATAAAAATATATACAAATATTAAAGAAATAATAATAATGTGAGAAAAATTTATTTAAGTATATAAATAATAAAAATAAAATATATAATATTTTTTTGTATTATTTACAAGTTTGTTTTTTATTTAAGAAAATAACTATATTAAATTTAATAAATTAAATACTATGCCAAAATAAAAATAAAAAATATAATAAAATGTGAAATTTTAAGAAAAATATTTTTGATATTTTTTTATGTTTAGAAAAATAAAATAAAGTCAAAAACTAAAAAAAAGAAAATAGAAAAATATTCAAAAGTAAATTAAACGGGCCAAGGGGTATGAGAAGCAAGTCAGGGGTGCAAATAGTAGAAACAAACAGGCCCAACCCAAAGTCCAACTTCGTCTTCAACCTTTGAACAAGAAAATGCGCGCTATGTACAAATTCGTATCTCTTGTTTCAATGCTTAAAAACAAAAACTCGTAACATGAAAGTTATAGAGCATGATCATACGATTCTAACCATGTAAAAAACTTAACCTAACTCTCAATAACCAGAGAGAATTTCTCTGGCCCTAATTTCTAACCTAACTTTTCCAGAAAGTTCATCATTCAAATTCTCCCAACACAGTTAACTTAAATGAAATCTATGCATATGTACAGCTTAAGGGCAATGAGTACTACATTTTTTATTCACAAACCTAAGTCTAATGATTCCTAAATAGAGAGATAGAAAGTTGGAAAATACCTGCTTCAGTTGAACTCGAGTATGGCAATGTAGGGGTTTTCAGTGAGGCCTGAGATGCTTGTGAGCTTGCTTGAACTTCCTTTGACCTTCCCCAATGCTTAGTTTGCTTTGAACTTGCTTGAATAAGCTTGTAGAAGTCAACCTGCACAGTCAAAATTCAAAAATGGTGAAGCTTGAAAACAAGGTTACAGTTGCTGGCTAATGGTTGGAATAGCTTAGGTGTGTTGTTTAGAAGGTGTTTGAAGTGGTTGCAAGCAAAACGCACGAGTAGTTTGTGATTTGGAAACAAAAATGCAGAACCTGCCCTGTTTTGTAAGAAGATGGTGTTTTAGTGTACAAGGGTGTTTGAGGACTGGCTAGCTCGTGTTTCTGGCTCAATGTGATATGCAAAAGTTGGTTCAAATGTTTACAAGAGTTGGTTTTATCAGATTGCAAAGTTATGTGGTTTTTGCAAGTTTACTTGGTTTTGAAGAAAAGATGAGAAGTGACTATGCAAAGGCTTGTACCATCTAGCTTAGGGTATGCACAAAGTTGGTATACTTTTCCCTATCTTTGTGGACTTTGTTTGCTGTGAAAGAATGGTCCAATGCTCAAGAGAAACAAAAAATGCATAAAGTTGTGCTTTATGAGAATAGCATTGTTGCCTTTTTGCCAAAAATGGATTAAACCCTTGTGTAATCCTCTAAAGCTCAGAAAAATGCTTCTAACCAATGTGTTTGCATTCAATTTTTGAGTGTGGAAGGGTTTAAGGACCTGTAAGCAAGTACAAGCATGGCTGGACAGAAATTGCAACTTGTGTCAACATGAAAAATGCCATGGATCAAAGTGACATTTTGCCAAATTCAAACCTTCGATTCTCCCTAACCATAAATGATTTTGGAGAGTTCTTGGACATTTTGGAAAGATTGTAACATTCTATACAATCCATATTTGAAATGAATTTTTAGATTACAATGAGAACTATGTGAAAAATTGCCATGAAGATAGGTCAAAATCCTGCCTAAACTAGGGCAAAATTTCACTAAGTTAAAAGTTTCATGGACCCTTGTTCATAAAATCATAACTTGAGATACAAGCATATTTTGGGAAAACTTTGTTAATCAAAGTTGTAGATTTTGTGGAGGACTACAACTTTCATGTTGGAAGTTTTGTTTGAATCCAATTGCATCATGGTGAAAAAGTTGGGCAAAGTTGGGAAAAAATAAGAAATTTTCATAACTTAGAAAATTTCTAAGTTATGAAAAATTTTCATTTTAAACCCTAATTTGCAAATTTAAGTTTTTTGGTGAACAAGTTTCATTTTTTGACACATCTTGATGAAAAATGACCCTTGGCACTTGATTTTGACCAAAAAGTCAAAGTTTGCCTTTTCAGTGTACAGTTGATTTTTGATCAGTTGACTGGAAAATTCATCTGTCAATCCAATGCTTTTGAGATCTTTTGAACCTTGTGATTAGGTCAAGATTATTCCATTGAGTCCATGAATCCATTCTTGAACCCAATTTTCCATTGTCTAGGTGAAAAATCAGAAATTGCCCTTCTGCAGTCAAAACCCTAAAAATGACCATTTTGCCCTTTTGGTTATCTGATCAAATTTCTTGAGGAGTTATGGTCCAAACTTGATAAAATCGTTCATATGTGCCTATAATGTTGATGTGGATAAAAAATTATGAGGTTTGACTGTAAATTGGCCCCAGTTGACTTTTTTCCCCAATATAACTGATTTTTAGGTCAACTGTCCAATTGATTAGGCAAAAATTTGATTCAAGGCTTGAAACTTGGTATGGGTAATCTTATAAGTCCAACATGAAGTATGAAAGTCACATTGAGCATTGGAAATCCAAGAATCCCTGTGTAAACTCAAACCCTAATCTCAGGTCATCAGTGCAAGGAGATGTCTTGAGCAGAGCAAACCCTAATCCTGTCTGGAATCCAAATAGTCTTGTGAGGGGAAATCTTGATAAAATGAGAGGGAAAATTTTGGGGTACAAAAGCGCGCCTTCATTAATTGGAATATGACACGTTGGTCATCTTCAACCTCCATCCATCACGAATTGCAGGTCTCTCAAACTGTAAAATTAGAAGCTCAGACCTATGCCATTCGCTTCGTCTCTTCAAGACGAAGACAACCACACCCTCGCACAAAATTTATATAAACTGTAGCTCAAGCAATTTGGAAGGAATGTTTTAAAAATGGATTTGAAATTACATGGTCAAAATGTGTTTCCAGTAAAAGGTAAGTGTTGCGACTAGAACCAAGACAATGAGAGAAACACAATGATATTAGAGTTTTGAAGAATTGATGAAGGAATCTACCTATTGAAGTTGAGTTGCAGAGCTCTGAAACTGGACTTCTATGGAGCAATATAGGGCACGATTCTTGAATGTAATTATGTGGTTAGCTTCAGGGAAGATCAAGGAAGGTGAATTGATGGAAAAATTGGATTTAAAAAGGCTTGAGAATGGATTTTGAAGTTACATAAAATTGAGTTATGGAGCAAGTTTGGCAGGGTGATTCTGGATATCCAAGCTTGGGAAATTGAATGGGATATTTCATGTATTTATAGGAGAAGTTAATGGGATCAAAAGGAAGAGTGAATGATGCGTTTTGGATGGAATTCTTGCAAACCTGATGCACAAGTGAAGTGTGATCCAAATTTCATCAAAACTCATCCAATTCTTGTGTTTTGATGCACTAATCCACTTGGGAAAGTTGGCTAATCATGTTTAGACCCAAAACGCGTGTTAATTTGAGGTTTATAGTTTTTAACATGAAATTCAAAGTCTGACTTGCAAGGAAACTTCAATTCTAAGTTACCATTTTTGAAACTATGGCACTCTCAGCTCAAGGGGTCTCAAGGCATGATTCTTGATGCTTTGGAAAGATGAGGTTACAATCTTTGCAATGGAAAAATAATGGAGTTAAATGGATGCTTGAGTTGAAAGTTGCATTGAATCAAAGTTGAAGAAAAAGGGTTGACTTTCCATACTTAGAAATATTTCATATTCTTCTTCAAAAATGACCTATAATCTTTTGCATCCAAACATGGACTTCCACTTGGAATTTACTCTTGACCAAAAAATATGGAATGAAGTAGATATCTTTAATGACATTTTGAAACTTGAACCACTCAAAATCTCCAAAAATTGAGCAAGTTATGACTTGTTGAAGTTGGCCAAAAATCATGAAATGACCTATAATCTTTTGCATATTTAAGGCAACTTTCATCCGTTTTTACACTTTGCACATAAAAGAAGGCATAAATTTCACATCTTCAAGATCATTATGGAAAAATAATGGACTCAAGGTGATAAAAATTGACCAAGTTATGATCAATTGAAGTTACTTATGTAAAATTGTGGATTCATCTGGATGACTTGTAATCTTTCTTCTTCACCAAGTTTCTTCCACATGAAAACTCCTTGGAACTTTTGAAGTGATTTGTTGATAACCCTTTAAAGAGAAGGATGTCTTTGGAATCACTCAAAAATACCAAAAGGTGAGCAAGATATACTCCTTTGGAGTTCAAAACCCTAGCTTCTAGATCAAGAGAATGCCTTGAGCAACTTTGACAAGTTTGAACAAACTTCTTGTACCAATATTCTTTCTTTGTGAATAGAAGTTGTTTAGGATGATAATGAGAACTCTTATCCACCAAAACCACTTACATACCTTGAAATTTGAGAGAAATATGCTCTTGTGAACAATAGGAACAAGGCCCTGTCCAAACATGACAACTTCTCCAATCAACCCCTTGTACTTTTGAGTCAAATCTAATAACCTTGAAATGTGATGAACCAAAGGAACCTTTCCATGCCAATTCTCCCAAAACCAATCCAATGGTGAGGTTTGAACTTCTTAAGCTATATTGACTAGGGCAGGGAAATAAACTCATGAACCCATGGAGTAACTTGTTAAATCTCATTGCCCTTACCTACATGGATAACAAGCAAGACAAGCCAACTTTGTATTTTAATAGTTAAGTGAAAAAATTAAAACAATATTCATGATCACAAAAGGAATATAAGTCAAGGTGCTTGGTAATCCCTCAAAAGGAGCAAAACTCAAAGTAGGGAGGGGAACCAAGAATCCTAGTGTGATCTTATTGTGAGTGAATCAACATGGTATGATGAAGGGATCATAGGGGCAAATATTGGGGTACGGCTTGGTTGTTGGGAAGGGAAGTTGGATTAAATTATTATTGTTGTATTGGAAAGGAAAAAAAATAGATTGAATATATTATTGTTGTTATCTTTTGTATTTATGTTGTACCGGAAAACAAAAACAAATACTCTTCCTCTCCACCGAAATTCATCTTTCTCTCTGCTAAACTGAACTTCCCCTACTACAACTCTAATCCCAACTTCCTCTCTCATCCGTATCAACACCATCACCATTGATGTTACCCCCTCTGTAACTAGGAAGTTTAACATCACCCTTCTCCTCAAAGGAATCGGATCTCGGCTTCGCACATTTCTCCGTCATCCTCCCCACCTTAATGACCGGAACTTAACCTCCGAACATCAAGTCAACACTCATATGAAGGATAATTATGGAAGTATCACGAATGTTGTTAGCATTAAACTCTTTGAAGCTCTTAGTGTAATCACTACCTTGAAGAAGAAACACGTTCCCCATAGCAGCATCTCCCAAATGTTCCCCAAATGTTCTCACCTCTCTGGTGAAGTCAATAGGAGGGAAAACATCGAGAGTCTTGAGAAAAGCATGGAGAATCTTTGGTATCTAAGTTGATGGAGTACCCAATACAAGCATACTTGAAGTTTACAAGTTTCCGGCCCTCTTTAGAAGCTTCCAAATCAGTTTCACCCATAACATATGGGAGAACTTGCTCTAACTTTCTTGATAAGCCATAATAAGTCGAATTCTGAGAATTGGCTTTATGAACAGACGAGTAGTAAGTGCATCCCTTACACGATTTTCCTGTCTTTGTACGAGGAGGATTAGGGTTTCAATTTGGATTTGAATTCGAATTTTATGCTGATGTTGGAGCTTCTTCTCCTAAGTTGTCTCTTTGTGAGCCTCGTAAAAAATCCAAAATCATCTAGAATGTAGGTTTTTCTTGAATACTCCTTAAAGATTTTTATAATTTCGATACCCTTCTCAAACTCGACCTCTTGAGTGTCTTTACTGTTTGTAACTGGTTTGTATTCATTGCTTTCTAATGTTTTTAGATTCCAGCATTGTTTTATCTGAGTTAGGGTTGTGTCTTTGAGACTGTGTAGACGGTTGTTGTTATTGTGGAAGAAAGTGGCTCTGTTTTTATTATAACAGGTTTTTTTATTATAACATGTTGCAGAAAAAAAACATTGATTCAAGCATAAAAATTGTTATGCAAATAAATTCAGCAAACATGGATGTACATATGAAGGAGTTGTGCAGAAGTAATAGAGGGGAAGAAAAATACCTATCAGAGTCTCTCTGATGGAGCTTCAAACTGTAAGTTTTCTCTCCTTGAATTTTCTTTCTTGTTGAGTTTTTCTGGTTGCCTCTCCTTGAATTTTTATGTTGTTCACCTGAATTTTTTTGTATTCTTCTTCTCCTCAATTTTTTTATATATCAGTTTCTGTCCATCAAGAGGGCTTTTATAGAGAAAAATCAAGGCATTTAGGGGGGAAATTGGGTGAATTTTGAACAAACGTTGACAAATTGTTTTCATGCTTTGTTCATGCCATTTTTAGTTGCCATATTGATGCAAATTCTGGGTTGTTTTGATGCATATTTTTGCAGGCTGTTGCAGACTGGTTTACAATAGATTTGAGTAGTTTTTCAGCAGGTTTTGGCAACATTTTGGACTATTTTTCTTGCTGTCTTTGCTGCATTTTTGGGGATGTTCTACTGCTGAAATTGTTAGAACAATGTTTGAATCTAGTACCCTATATTTAAGTTTTGATAATAACAAAGTGAAAAGATATAGTATTTATATGTTTCATGTTTGAACTATATGCTGCCTAAAATTACTATGCTCTGACTTGCAGATACGCTGATTGAAATAAGCAAGATCACTTCTTCAGCATCAGAATTTGATTTGATACACCAGCATCAGAAGTTGCTGAATCAGAACGTGAAGATCAGATGATCAACTCACGTACATGCTGAAGCTTGATGAACAGAACTGCGCGTAAACACTCTGATACAGAATCAAATAGTTCATCAGCAGCGAAGCAGAATCAGAATGAGCCAAGCCAGAACGTGCATTGAAGAAGCAACGGTACTGTGCATTGAACGCTAATTAATTCCAACGGCATCATTCTAGACAAGATCTGCTCAAAAAGGAAAGCTTGTTATTAGCATTGAATCAAGAATATTGCATTCAACGTTCATCTTCTCAAGTGCTATATAAACAAAGCTTCGAAGATTATAATGGCTAATGCTTCCAAATTCTCTACACGCACAAAGCTGAACAATAATCTTCATCTACCAGTTTTGCTAAACCAACAAACTCTGATACTCCATTAGTGTTTAGCATTCTAAGTTTCTAAGCTTAATTTGTGTATACATCACAGTTGTGATAAAGTTTTGTAGAAAACATTCACACACATTTGTTTTATATCTTTGTAAGAAAGTGTTGCCTTGACAAACCGGATTGTGGTTTGAATCAAGAAGGCTTTAGCAGTTGTTAAAGCAGATTTGTATTCAGTTGAATATAGTGAATTAAGACCTCGTTGGAGAGAGGCGAAATCACCTTGAAGGGTGGACTGGAGTAGTTTGAGATCAAACGAACCAGGATAAAAATATCTTGTCAATTGCTTTAAGATTCCAGTTTTACAATTCAACCCCCCCTTCTTGTGTTTTTCACCCCTTCAATTGGCATCAGAGCGCCTGGTTCTGAGCTAAAACACTTAACCGTGTCAGTACAAGATCCAGCGTCAGAAAAACACAATGGCAGGAAACAACTCTCATTTCAGCAATGACAACAATGAGGATAGAGACAGATTCAGCGGCAAACCTCCAGTCTTTGATGGAGAAAACTTTGATTACTGGAAAGACAGAATTGAAAGCTTCTTTCTAGCACATGATGCTGATCTGTGGGATATGGTGACAGATGGATACACGCACCCTGTGAATGCAACTGGTAAGAAGATTGAAAGAAAATCAATGACTGATCAACAAAAGCGTGACTTCAAGAATCACCATAAGGCCAGAACCATCCTCCTCAGTGCCATCTCCTATACTGAGTATGAAAAGATCTCCAACAGAGACACAGCTAAGAACATCTTTGATTCTCTCAGAATGACGCATGAGGGCAACGTTCAAGTCAAGGAAACAAAAGCTCTGGCGCTCATTCAGAAGTATGAGGCGTTCAAAATGGAAGAATCTGAATCCATTGAAACTATGTTCTCTAGATTCCAGATTCTGGTAGCTGGTCTCAAAGTTCTGGACAAAGGATACTCTACTGCTGACCATGTCAAGAAGATAATCAGAAGTTTACCCAAGCAGTGGAGGCCTATGGTTACTGCTCTGAAGCTAGCGAAGGATCTCAACAAAATCACTCTGGAGGAACTTATAAGCTCCCTCAGAAGTCATGAGATAGAGCTAGAAGCTGATGAGCCTCAGAAGCAAGGTAAGCCTTTAGCTTTAAAATCTAACAGAAAATCTGAATCTAAAGTTTTGCAGGCAGTTGAAGAAACATCTGATGGATCCTCATCAGAAGAAGACGAACTTTCCCTTCTCTCCAGAAGAGTAAATCAACTGTGGAAGCAAAGACAAAGGAAGTTCAGGAATCCCAGAAGATCTGATCAGAACGAGTCTTCTTCCAGATACAGAAGGACAGATTCTTCCTCTGGATACAGAAGATCTGAAGGCTCCTCCGGTAGCAAGAAGCCAAACACAAAAGACATCATCTGCTACGAGTGCAATGAGCAAGGACACTACAAGAGTGACTGCCCAAAGCTTCAGAGGGAAAAGCCCAAAAAGAAGTTTGGAAGAGAGAAGAAGAAAAGTCTCATGGCCACATGGGATGACTCTGACTCGTCTGAAGCTGACTCAGAATCAGATGATGAAAGGGCTAACATAGCGCTCATGGCTAACATTCCAGATGACAGTGAAGCTTCTGAATCAGACTCAGAATCATACACAGAAGAGGTATTCCCTAACTTCGCTGTTAATTTTACAAAGGCTGAACTTGCTGAAAGCCTCAATGAAATTCTGGAACGTTATCAGCAGATTAGAGCTAAATTCAGAGACCTGAAAAGGACTCTTGAATCTGACTCTAATAAGTCTGAGAGTCTCAAATTGGAAAACTCTGAGCTGAGAGATAAAATTTTAAAATTAGAAAAATCTTTACAAAACTCTCAGAAGGAACCAATTTCTGAAACTCCCAGCAACGCTGATGAGATCATCAAGGAGTATGATCATAGTTTCCAGAAGTTCCTTGCTAAAAGCATAGATAGAAGCAGAATGGCTTCAATGATCTATGGAGTTAGCAGAAACGGCAGGAAAGGAATAGGATACCAAGGTAAGGTTCCTACACCTAAGAATGTCATGGATTTAACCATTAAACACACTCCTCTAAATTCACACTTTGTGTATGGTCACACACACGACATCAAATACACTAGCAGTAAGCACTCTGTGAAACCAAAATTCAACCAGAGTTTTGGTAAAACTAACAAGTCAGGACCCAAGAAGATCTGGGTACCTAAGGACAAAATAATACATGTTGCAGATATCTTTAGCAGCAAGTCAGAAACACCAATCATGGTACCTGGACTCTGGCTGCTCACGACACATGACGGGAAGAAGGCATATGTTCCAAAGCCTGGAACTTAAGCTTTGAGGCCACGTTGGCTTTGGAGGCAATCAGAGGGGAAAGATTATTGGCTCTGGAACTGTAGAATTATTTGAACAAGTTTGATTCTAAGGCACAGAAGTGTACTATGTTAGGATACTCTGAACGCTCAAGAGGGTACAGAGTATACAATACAGAAACACAGATTGTGGAAGAATCAATCAGTGTTCGTTTTGATGACAAGCTTGACTCTGAAAAGTCAAAGCAGAATAAAAATCTTGCAGGTATAGAAATTGAATTTGCAGGTTCTGAAGACAAGTCATCAGAAGCTCTCAACACAGACTTTCCTTCAACGTCTGAAAGGAGCAATGCTAGAAATCCTACAACTGCTGCTGATCAACCTCAGAAGAGATTACCCAGAAGCAGTTTGGATCACCCAGAAGAGACTATCCTAGGAAGAAAGGAAGATCCAATCAGAACAAGAGCAAGCTTCAGAAACTCTGAAGAAACTCTTATGGGACTTGTGTCTCTGATTGAACCTTCGTCTATTGATGAAGCACTTCTGGACAACGACTGGATTCTGGCAATGCAAGAAGAGCTGAATCAATTCACCAGAAACGACGTATGGGATCTTGTTCCCAGACCAAAAGGATTCAACGTCATTGGAACAAGATGGGTGTTCAGAAACAAGCTTAATGAACAAGGTGAAGTCATCAGAAACAAGGCACGACTGGTTGCACAAGGTTATAGTCAGCAAGAGGGGATAGACTATACAGAAACCTTTGCCCCAGTCGCCAGGTTAGAATCTATCAGACTCTTAATTTCATTTGCTGTTAATAGAGGCATCACTCTGTATCAGATGGATGTCAAAAGTGCATTCTTAAATGGTTATATAGAAGAAGAAGTTTATGTTCACCAACCCCCAGGTTTTGAAAATACAAAACATCCAGAACATGTTTTCAAACTGAAAAAGTCACTGTATGGTCTGAAACAAGCTCCCAGAGCTTGGTATGAAAGGCTAAGTAACTTTCTGCTTGAAAATGAATTCACCAGAGGGAAAGTGGACACTACTCTATTCTGTAAAACAGTTAAGAGTGACATTTTAGTCTGTCAAATTTATGTTGATGATATTATTTTTGGTTCTACTAATCCTTCTCTTGGAAGAAAATTTGCTAAGTGTATGCAGGCAGAATTTGAGATGAGCCTCATGGGGGAACTGAAATTCTTTCTAGGAATTCAGATCAATCAAACTCCAGAGGGAACTTACATTCATCAGAGCAAATACATCAGAGATCTTCTGAAGAAATTTGACCTCTCAGAATGTAAGCCATCAAAGATTCCAATGCATCCCACGTGCATTCTGGAAAGAGAAGAGGTAAGCAAAAGTGTAGAACAGAAGGTCTATAGAGGTATGATTGGTTCTCTCCTTTATCTGACAGCTTCAAGACCTGATATCTTATTCAGCGTATGTATTTGTGCTAGATTCCAATCAGATCCTAGAGAATCTCACTTAACAGCTGTTAAGCGAATTTTCAAGTATCTGAAAGGTACTACTAATCTGGGTTTGTTTTATAGAAAATCTAGTGATTACAGCTTAGTAGGCTACTGTGATGCTGATTTTGCTGGAGACAGAGTGGAACGTAAGAGTACTTCTGGAAGCTGCCAGTTTCTGGGAGAAAATCTGATCTCGTGGTCCAGCAAAAGGCAATCAACAATTGCTCTGTCAACAGCAGAAGCTGAGTACATAGCAGCAGCAGGATGTAGCACACAAATGCTCTGGATGAAAAGTCAGCTTGAAGACTTCCAGATTTTTGAGAGTAACATTCCTATTCTTTGTGATAATACTTCTGCTATTTGCTTAAGTAAGAATCCTATTTTACATTCTAGAGCTAAGCATATAGAAATAAAACATCATTTCATTAGGGACTATATTCAGAAAGGTATTTTAAACTTGAAATTTATAGATACAGACCATCAATGGGCTGATATCTTTACTAAACCCCTTTCAGAAGATAGGTTTAATTTCATTCTGAAACATCTCAGCATGAAAGTATGCCCAGAATGAAAATGTTTTAATTCCATGTTTTTATCTTCAGAATGTAATTATATTACTGTGAACTTCTGATCAATCTTCTTTCAGAAAGATAGAACATGCAGATTGTATCAGATGCAAGTCTAAAGATCTGAGAGTCTAATCTCAAATACAGACGTGCTGATCACTACATCAAACAAGTGTCATCCAATCATCAGCAAATCCTTGAAGCAGAACGCGTGCACGCTTCTGAGAAAGGCAAAGCGCTGATTGGGTGCATTGAGACACATGTCTGGTAACCGTTTTTAAGTATCTTTCTCAAATCCCCCAAAATCAGCAAGCATTTAATGCAGAGTAATCACGCTTGTTAATGGCAATCATTATTTTTTTCTCTCTCTTAAAAACGTTTAATTTTTCAAAATAATTTTTGAAAACTCTATTTAAGCACACTAATTCCTCATTCTTATTCTTTACGCCTTCTCATAATCATTCAACTATTTTCTGCATATTTCTGAGTTATCTCCTTCAAACCGTTTTCTCTCAAATCATTCTCAAGCTTTTTTAGTGAGAACAATGGCATCCTCCAGCATTTCTACAGGAAATCAGAAGAAAGAAACCTCTGAACAATATCAGGTGCCTATCAGAACTCTTCTCACACCGGTAAAGAATCTTGAGGTTCTCTCTGAGTTAATCATCGACTTCGAAAGTTTGAAGGAAAATGGATTTGACCTAACTGAAGAGATTAGGGCTCAAAAATGGGAGAGGTATTTCGATAGGTTGGTTGGACCAACTTTCCCAGAGCTTGTCAAGGAATTTTGGATTCATGCCAAGATTCATAAACATCTAGTCATCTCTTCTGTCATGGGAAAGAAGATAGTAATTTCTGAAGACCTCATTGCTAGGTTAATTGGTCAAAGTGGTGGTGGAGTCCGTTGTGTGGACATGGCTGACAGATGCCCTGATATAGGTGTGGTAGCCAACTGCATTTTCACTCTTGGTTTTCCCAGCAGCAAAATTAAGGATCTGAAGGATCACTGCAGAGTATGGGCCAAGATTGTTCTGGGCTGTTTCAATCACAGGAAGCCAACAAGCTCTCCTGATTATATAAACGTGGATCAGCAGTTTCTGATCTACTTTATTGATCAGAGGGTGAAGATCAATCTGGCACACTTTTTGTTCAACCATCTCAAGACTAGTGTGAAAGAGACTAGAGAAGAAGAAAGGACCAAAAGGGACTGGATACCGTTTGGAAGGCTCATATCAGATATTCTGACAGAGAATAAGCTGATAGATTATCTGAGCGAAGCTCAAGTGCTGAGTACCCTTGAACCAACTGTTGGAAAACCGCTGAACGCTAAGAACCTGAAAAAGATGAAGCTGATAGAAAATATTAGGAAGGAACCCAGAGCTACTTCAACTGCTGACATCTCCAGCAGAAGAGTGCCTCTGAGTAATTTCCCAAAATTTTCTGAAATGGAATCCCAACCTGATATGTTTCTCAAGTATCCAGATTCATACAAGGAAGAAGATACAGGTTCAAAGCTGAAGATCAAAGATCTGAGTCAAGTCCAACCTGAAGTGACTTAGAAGAAGACAAAGAAGAGAAAAGCAGAAGGATCATCTCATCAGACTCCAAAGAAAAGAGGTAATTCATCTGCTGCCCCTATTTCAATTTCATCTACTATTCCAACATCTGCTGCCCCTCCTAAAACCTCTCACAGAATATCAATCCCAATCCCTACTATTGATGAAACCATACCAGAAGACCCTTCTGAGGCCTTACTACTCAGAAGAACCAGAATCAAAATTACCAAACAACCAACTGTTTCAACAACACCAGCACTTGATAGAGTGCTAGCTGATATTGAGCGTGAACATGCTTCTGCTCAACCAAATTCTGAACCACCAAATATTCCTCCTCCACAACCAGAACCACAACCAGAATCTCAACCTGAACCAGAAATACAACCAGAACCAGAATCAGAACCACAACAACAACAACCACTCACAAAAGAACCTCTGATCCCTGAGCAATCAGAGATTCCACCTCCTCAACCAGAAAATAATCCACCTTCACCACAAATAGAGTTTCACCGCTATGAAACCCCATCTCCTCATCATTATGACCCCCACTCACCTCAACCTTCACCGCTGGCAATCCAGTTGCCATGTGGAACCACTATTGTCAGGCCCCAGTTGCCATCTTCAGAGGAATCAACACCTCCAAAAACTCCAACCACTCCAATAGAAATATCTTCCTCTGATTCTGATATCCCTCCTCCAAAACAAACAACCTCTGAAAACCAATCCGCTGAAAACCTCAGCAGAACTTTCATTGACTTAACAAGTCTTGAACGTCTCGCTGATCTAAGACACAAAATTGCCATACCCAAACCAAAGCAACCAGATGTTGGCTCTGGTATTTTGAATTTTGAAACAGGTATGCTGCAATGGATTGCTTCTTTGAAGCAAGTCTGTCCGGGGATGATCGACCCAGCTGCTTCTGATCAGCTCTGGTCACAGTTCAGACTATGGGTACGTGCTGAAGCACTCAAGCTGCAGGACGTCAACTATGAGCAGGCTCAACAGAACTTTAGCAAGCTGCTGAAGGAAGTTGAGAGTCAACTGCCTCAAGAAGTTGTGCTCCCTCTGGACAGTGAATCCTGGTCTGAGAAAGAGCAAGCTGCACAGGTGCAACCATCAGAAGAAGACAAGACCCTTCAGGAAGAAAATCCAGCAGAAGATGTAGCTGAAAGTTCTGAGAAGCTTCCTCCTTCTGAAAGTTCTCAAGCTGCCTTGGACAGGCAGGCTCTGGAAGAATTAAGGCTGAATGACTTGCGTCTACAGCAGCGGATGGAAGAGAATGATCAGAAGATGAAAGCAAGAATGGACGTACAGGACAGCAAGATTGACACTGTTGTCACCATGGTTCAGAAGCAGAATGAAACTTCTGAAAAGATTCAAGCAATGCTGGAAAGCCTGTTCTCACGCATGCCCCCACAACCTTAAAATTTTTTCATGCATGACATTCTCTATGTTTTCTTCATTTTCTGATGTATTGTTTTGACTATGTTTTGTAATGCTATTTTGCTCTGATCATGAACTATTTTAATATAATTTGTTTTTCTGATCTAAATTGTTTTAGCACATCACTAACACTTTTTGATTGCTGACAAAAAGGGGGAGAACAAGAATGATATTTAAAATCAATAACGGCTAACTAGACAGAAATTCTCAAACATTCTAACTCTATTACTTGAAATGTTTTTCTGTTTTGTTTTTAAGTCTACAGGCACAATGAAGACTATGAAGCTAGAAGCTCTGATCAAAATGTAGAAGCTCATGTTGCTCTGATCAAATATGAAGTTCTGATCGACCTAACACTCTGATCCGAAGCAAAGCTCTGACAGGAAAAGCTCTGAAGCTCTGCTCTCTGATAAGTCAAAGACCTATAATCTGATGTTCAAAGATAGAAAAAGATCTGATCCTGAAGAACACGCATATCAAAGGGAAGTAACAAACTCAGGGGGAGTATCTCTTAAACTCTGATTTCTCTTTACTTCTTAACTCTGAAACATTTCCTAGATACCTTTTCACGTTATTTTTTATTTAAAATATCTAGTTTTTATCATCATCAAAAAGGGGGAGATTGTTAGAACAATGTTTGAATCTAGTACCCTATATTTAAGTTTTGATGATAACAAAGTGAAAAGATATAGTATTTATATGTTTCATGTTTGAACTATATGCTGCCTAAAATTACTATGCTCTGACTTGCAGATACGCTGATTGAAATAAGCAAGATCACTTCTTCAGCATCAGAATTTGATTTGATACACCAGCATCAGAAGTTGCTGAATCAGAACGTGAAGATCAGATGATCAACTCACGTACATGATGAAGCTTGATGAACAGAACTGCGCGTAAACACTCTGATACAGAATCAAATAGTTCATCAGCAGCGAAGCAGAATCAGAATGAGCCAAGCCAGAACGTGCATTGAAGAAGCAACGGTACTGTGCATTGAACGCTAATTAATTCCAACGGCATCATTCTAGACAAGATCTGCTCAAAAAGGAAAGCTTGTTATTAGCATTGAATCAAGAATATTGCATTCAACGTTCATCTTCTCAAGTGCTATATAAACAAAGCTTCGAAGATTATAATGGCTAATGCTTCCAAATTCTCTACACGCACAAAGCTGAACAATAATCTTCATCTACCAGTTTTGCTAAACCAACAAACTCTGATACTCCATTAGTGTTTAGCATTCTAAGTTTCTAAGCTTAATTTGTGTATACATCACAGTTGTGATAAAGTTTTGTAGAAAACATTCACACACATTTGTTTTATATCTTTGTAAGAAAGTGTTGCCTTGACAAACCGGATTGTGGTTTGAATCAAGAAGGCTTTAGCAGTTGTTAAAGCAGATTTGTATTCAGTTGAATATAGTGAATTAAGACCTCGTTGGAGAGAGGCGAAATCACCTTGACGGGTGGACTGGAGTAGTTTGAGATCAAACGAACCAGGATAAAAATATCTTGTCAATTGCTTTAAGATTCCAGTTTTACAATTCAACCCCCCCTTCTTGTGTTTTTCACCCCTTCAGAAATAGGGCTGGAAAATGGGCTTTTATTTGTTAAAACAAGGCTAAAAAATATGGGAAGCATTACATCATGATATTGGGCTAAAATTGCAGCAAGATTGAAGCCTTGGAATTAATATCAATAGTTCCAGAATTTAATTTTATGTAACATAAATAGGAACTTGTCTTGATTGTAATTCTCAATTCATTTGTAATTGTAACTTAAAATTTTGTTGAATGTAACTTGGATGAAATTTAATCAAACTTGAATGATGAACATTGAATTAGAATTTCATCCTTGAATGAATTTGAGACTTCTTGAATGAATTTTGAATAATGAATGAACATCTTGTATTTATTCCTAGGATTTCAAACAAATTACATGAATTGATCTTCAAAATTGAGCAAATTTTCATCATGAGAAATTAGTTCTTTTGTATATCTTGAATCCAAAAGCAAATTCATATGAATGAATTGCGCCTCGCACACTTGAATCGACTTGAAATCAAAAAAAATTATTCGAATTGTTCCTCAAATCTTCTACTTTAAAACCCACATTGTCAATTCACAGTAACTTACAATACGAACCAATAATACAAATCCTGCCTTTAAGAGATTTAATCAAGAATCCACCTTAATCTAATGATCACTAATGTCCACTTGCAAATAACTTGAATTAGGTGACAAGCAATCAATGCATCATTGAACTAGAACTCCAGTTTCATGAATTATCTCAACATAAGAATCAAACGTTCTTTGAAAAACGTATGTAACATAAATTCAACCAAGCATAATTTGACCTCAATATTTATGTAATCTCATAGACAATGCTATTCGTGATACTTTGCTAAAAGAATCTCCTCAAGACGTTGAGAATTGAAGAAGTTATGAACCTTGAAATTTGGACAAGAGTTTCTTGTGATTAGGTCAAATTTGCAAAAATGACCTCTAAAGTATTCTAATTTTTTGATGATCATTCGCACGTAATCAACTCTTGACTTGTAAAGAGAAATGGGAGATGACGTCAAGGAGAGTCATACGCAAAAAGAAACGCTCAAAAATATCGAATAATGAAGAACTTACAATCATTTGAACTTGATCTTGCAAAGGTAAACTTTTGGGTCAATGTAGTTCATTTTCAGTCATCTGAACCATTGACTGAGCAAACTTGCGATATAAAGCTTTAAAACTGACATGGACATCCTTAAGAATACATCAAGAACCATGAAAACCATTTGAAACTTTGGAAACTCATTTTTGCTTGAAAAACGCCAAACCCTAGTTGCTGACTCAATGCGTAGGAGGAGAATTTGTCTGATCAACTTCTAAGCCAATTTAAGTATTTGGGAAAACCTTAGTGTTGTACCCCAAAATTTTCCCTCTCATTTTACTCAACACATGCTCATTGAGATCCTCAACTTTCTCAAGGATGCCCAAGAGTTGACCAGACAAACTCTCTCCTAAGGCAATGTACCTCAAGCTAGGGTTTCCATTTTCATCAAGGTGGGTGAACTCCAAAGACTCCATATGCTCTACATGGTCCTAATATTTTCTCAAGACCATCCATGTCAAATTTCAAGCCTTGCACAAGAAGTTTGCTCAGTCAACTGCCCAGATGCTGGAGAATCGACTGTACTAGGTCAAAAGTCAATTGTGGCCCACGTATAGTCAAAATTCAATATTTTTGGTCAAAATCAACATTTTGAAGTTATATTCATCATTTTATCAAGGTTTGATCATGATTCCTCAAGGAATGCCCCAAATTCATCAAAACCCAAAAGTTGCTAAATTAGGGTTTCTTAGGAAAAGGCAACCAAACTTTTACCAAGCATAACTTCCTCATACTTTATCAAACATTTTACATCCAAGGCTCATTTTGAAGAGGATTAAATTCCCTACAACTAATCTTCATCCCTCAAGTTCAAAATATGCACTCACAAAAAGATATTAATTTCCACATTATAGGTCCTTTTGAAAAGTCAACAAAAACACTTTTTGGGTCAAAGCTTCTTACATGAACATGGAAGACCCAATTTAGATGCGACCAAAATTCCAAGAACACCTCTCTAGGGTTAAAATTGGGAGAGATATGCCTTGTCAAAGTTGACCATTTTTGCAAAATTGCCAAAAGTCAAATATGCTCAAAATTGCATTTTTTTGCCAAATGGGCCTAACTTTTTATGCTTGCACCTTACTCATAACATGGTCCACAACCCAAATATTTACTCACATGTTATTTTCTTCATTATTTTTTTTATTAATTAAAAATTGAATTAAATCAAATAAATAATAAATAATAGCAAAGATTTGTTTTGATATGATTTTTAGACAGAATCACAAGCTAATTATGCTGGCGTATCAAGATCAAATTGAATCAAAGTTGATTGGCACAAGAATGGCATGATTAGGCCTAATTTGGAAGGATATCATACAAGATGAAAACTAAATCAAATCTTCAAAAATTGCAAAGATACCAGCTGTTTTTATAACCCTAATTCACTTAGGGATATATAATGAACAAAGCCAGGCACGAAAAAAGATTAGCAGTCGTGGAAAGCACAAGAACAAACTCAATTTATTTTGCAAAAAGTAGTGAATCGGTTTCAAGCTTGGAGGCTAATTCAAGTCATTCTAATGTTGCCAACAGATTGCTGGACATCTCAAGAATGTAGCTGGATCAATTGCAAGCATGTTCACGCCCAGAAATGCACGCTACAGACCCACGGTTTGTCTTACCTAACATGAATCATATTTTGCAATTTATACATGATTAACCATTAATGAACGTAGCATTGTGGTTGTATGAGCTTTTAGAACGTTTTGGTTTACTTGATTTTGCGTTTTGATGCATATATCCAGAGTTGCCATTATTAGGGTTTGAGGTCACGTTTTGGGGCTTCTTGATACAGGTGAAATTGGCCTACACAAAGGGTACCATCGTACTCGTGAGGTCAAAACAAATTGATTGATGTAGCCATAATTGATTTATCATGCATGTGCTGGATTTTGGAAATTTGCAGGGCTTTAGTTACAGGCGTTGTCCGTAGGTAAATGGTCGTTATCTAAAACGATGGTTCCAGGAAGAAGATAAGGATATGGTTGATAACCATTGGCCAATTTGAATTCTGCGCGCTTTTTACATTCAGCCACTTGATTTCATATATTATATATTGTTGTTATTATATTAACAAACAAGGCATGTAGCACAGATGGCAAGCGTGCATGCTGGATAGTGAGAGGACCTGGGTTCGATCCCAGGTCCCAACAATTTTCCTTGTTTTAATTCTTCTTTGATGGATCATATGCATTACCATCCCAAAATCCTATCATGCGCCATCAACAGCCAGCCACAGGATTTATGATCAACCAGATCCAACACCTATCACTGAAGGACCATGGTGTACCATCAAAGAGGGTCAGCACTGGATCTCACGCATTGGTTGGGCTCGGCAGTTATTGGGCCTAGCAAATTTCACAACACACCCCCAGAATTACTCATCAACACAGGCCCAATTTAATAATTTTTTATTTCTTTTATTTCTTTTATTTGCTTAATTAACTACAAAAAACAAAAAAAATCACAAAGACACCAAAAATCATTTTTTATAAAATATTTATTTTCTTTAATTAATTAATTTAATTCAAAATTAGGGCAATTAAATCTTATTTTTTGTAAATTAAAATCAATTAGAAATTAGGATTTGGTTTTGTAAATAATTAAGTTTTTTCTTCAAAAATAGCTTAAATATTTTTTCTCAAATTATATTTTTTAGGTTTTCTAATCATCCTCGCATTTAATTCGCCGCGTGTATTTTAATTACTTTTTTTAATTATTTTTGTAATTGCTCCGAGGTTGTAATAGATTTAATTAGGTTTTAATTCCGCATTTTATTTTCAGTCAAAATAATTTTGTATCTGCGAAAGCCATGTAATAATTAGGATTTCTATTTCCGTACTTTAAATTTCCGCAATTATTAACTGTTAGATGTATGCTAATAGGATTGTATGGGAAGAATGCTTGAAAATTAAAACGGTAGAAAACCCTAAATGTGCAAAGACAAATTAACTAAAAAAGTTCACTCGCACATGCTCACTCCTAGGGTTTACTCCACTTCGGTCGCCTTCGGTTAAAAGATCATGAAGTATAGGCTTTATTAGTGGTCGTCCTCTAGCCCCGAAAGATCTCAAATGACCCATTCGGATGCTGCATCGGAAAAAGATCTTTAAGGCTTTAGGATGATTATTAACACCTCCTGACATTTCTTTTGTGACTGTATATGTCCCTTCGAACGTCCCTTAAAACTCCAACGAAGGTGCTACATATTCCTTAATAATGGGATAGCGTTGTCTAAAGGAAAACGAACAGTCTTTTTCGAGTAGGTAGATAGTTCCTAGGTACTTGCTCAAACAAACAAACTTCACACCAACACTTTTCAAACAATTTTCAAAACAACTTCGTCACACCCTTGAGGACTAATACAAGGGTTATCACGAAGTAAACTTTTTTTTCAAAACAAGCACACACACAAGCTATTTTAAAATGAGCAAGTACCTAAGAGCCCATGGAAAACCATGGATAGAAAGGGTGCTAACACCTTCCCTTTCTATAATCTACCCCCCGTACTCATAAATATTCTCGAAAAAGGTTTTTTCTGTTCTTTTTCCTTTTCCTAATTGGATAAAATATAATTCGATGGCGACTCTTGCTTACCGCGACATTTTGCGAACGAAAAACGCAAACCAATATTAACAGTCGGTTCTGCCACCGTATCACAATTAGGATAACATCTTGAATGAAAAATGGGAGGATAAATTTTGGGTTACAACAACGGCCCCTGTTCAATCTTCTTAAACCTGAAGAGTTAGATTGGCATGTCTACCATTCGTGACTCGAAGGTGGAAGATGATTGAACACTAGAGTGCCCCGAAATTTGCACTCGCTTATGCAAAAAGTAACACTCTGGATTTACTATATCAGGAATGGGCTTATAGATTTCATTTGAAGAGTGATGAAATATTGTTGGAGATGGGCTTATAGATTCCATCCAGAAGTGGTTAAGAATCGTCGGAGATGGGCTTATAGATGTCATCCAAAAGATTGTTGATAGAGATTGGAAGAAGTATCAGGGTAAATCTCAGGTCGATTTATACCGAAACAACAAATGTCTGTATTTGTTTTTGTCTGGATAAGAATCAGAAAAATCTTAGGGTCGATTTGATTGAACCAGAGAAAATGTCTACTGGAACAGAATCAGGATAAATCATTGGTCAATTTAAACTGAACCAATAGAAGCTTTGAAGTAAGCGTCTGTCATGTAGATAGTCGCCCCGTCCTGTTTCAGGAATTGATCTACAATCAGTTTGTTGGTAAACTCGTCTTGTTTCAGGAGTTCATACCATTGGTAATAAAGATAGTCTCCCCGTCCTGTTTCGGGAATTGATCTTTATCTGACCAAAGAGAAAGAAAGATAGTTTCCACATCTTGTTTCGGGAGTTAATCTTTAATCTGCTCATGTAGATAGTTGTCCTGTCTTGTTTCAGGTATTAATCTATAATCAGTTGTTTACGGATAGTTGTCTTGTCTTGTTCTAGGTATTAATTTGGAACCCGATTTTTTGTTGGTCGTAGAGATAGTTTCCCTGGCTTGATTCGGGAATTAATCTCTGACCTATTTGAGAAATGTTGGTGGTATTTTCCGGTTGATAACTGGAAGAGAATAAATTTACACCAGAAGAGGTCTTTGATTCGCCTATCATTAACTGGAAGAGGTGAATCTATCTAGAAGAGTACTTTCAATTTTTTGATTGACTTTTCCTGCAAGGAAGAGGGTTAGTTGCATGCAGATGTATACATGGCTTAATGATGTTCTCAAAGTAAACGAGATTATGTTGTATGCATTTATCATGTATGTAATATGATGTATGAATGTGAAATATTGTTGAAATGTATCTTTGTCTTGCAAAATAAATCCTTGACAAATGCTGGGGAGCTTTTAAATCCCAGATTGCTGTTGAAGAGTATGTGTATCTTCAAACATTGTTTAGAATGTTTGCACTGGGGATTCCTATTTTGTTGTTTGAGGAAAACTCTGCTAGGGATCATCAAATTGGCTTTGAGAGAAACTCTGTGGAGAGCATTAATTTCTGATTGGGAACTAGAGTTCCGAAGTTTTGATTGTCCATTGCTCTACTGGGCATTTGAAAGTTAGCTATTATCTGGTCTAAATCCGGGCTTGGCAGTAACTTGCTTGGGAAAATAACGCTAATTGTTATCTAGTCGGAATCCAGGTTTGCAGTAACTCATTAGTGATAGTGGCGAACTCTACTGGGGAATAGGAGTTTTGTTAGTGATTTGAAGAAATTAAACTATTATCTAGTCGGGTCCAGGTTTCACAGTAACTCGAAAGGTTATCTGGTTGGGTCCAGGTTTCAGCAACTCAAATGGTTACCTGGTCGGGTCCAGGTTTCAGCAATTTGATCTTTTAGTTAACAGGTATCTGGTCGGGTCCAGGTTTCAGCAACTCAAACTGTTATTTGGTCGGGTCCAGGTTTCAGCAATTGAAGAAATTAAACTATTATTTGGTCAGGTCTAGGATTTAGTAACTTGAAATTGAGATTAACTGTTATCTAGTCGGGTCCAGGTTTCTGCAACTCAAACTGTTATTTGGCTGGGTCCAGTCTTCACAATAATTCTTTCTTAGAGAGATGAAGTTGAACTATTATTTGGTCGGGTCCAGGCTTCTTAGTAACTTGCTTGAAAGAGATGAAGTTGAACTAGTATCTGGTCAGGTCCAAGCTTCGTAGTAACTTGCTTGAAAGAGATGAAGTTGAACTAGTATCTGGTCGGGTCCAGCCTTTCGTAGTAACTTGCTTTGAATAGAAAGGAGTCAATTGCTACCTGGTCGGGTTCCAAGCTTCAAAACAACTTCGGGGATAGTAACGACGCCTTTGGCGATTGAAATGGATTTATCGGGTGTTAAGGGATTTCGTCCATTGATTTGCAATAGTTTGAGAAGCAAACTCAAGCAGGATAATTTGTAGCTTTGTTGGGGAAATAAACCATAATGAAGATGATTTTTGATGATCTGCATGGGAGGTAAATTCTTTAGATAGAAACTCCACAAGGTTTCCAACTCAACTTAGGAGAGGGTTTTCTGGAGATTGAAAATATGGCTAGCGGATTGCATGAATCCAACTCTGAGGGGATAATTTGATTGAAGTAACTCTGTGGGGATATCCCAAGTTTTTAAGCAAATACTTATTACTGTTTTTACGCAAACTTTTGTTAACAGATAATCATGTTCATATGCATATGTTCATTCAATTTTAGCCATTGGACACTTTTGCATTTAAAACATAAAAAACAAAAAGTTGTTCACTTCAAAATGTATTTGTATTGATATTTTGCCCAAAAATATGCATTTTTGTACAAGGAGACAAAAATCCTAGTAAGAGGAAATATTTGAATGAATGAAAATAGTACAAAGTGAAAACAAAAATAAATAGCCATGTGGAAGTGATCTCATTGTGTTCCAACTCTACTATTTCCCCTATGTCTTCGAACATCATCCCCTGTCGTTGAAAGAAGTTGATTGGATTGATCTTGTACCATGGAATTTGGACCTCGGTAATAAAGTTGGATGTAGAGATCCAACGAGACATAGCCATACGCTTTAATCCCTAACTTTTTCCTGGACCTCCTTTTTGGGTTTTCAGTCCACCAAGATACCCATTTTTGCCTAAGCAGCCCTTTCAATTTTTCGACTTGCCGGGTGTACAATCTTTTGCATATATCCCTAACTTTTATCCAAACCTTTTTGGTTCGCCGGGATGCCCTTATTTTTACCTAGGTATGTTAACCTAGTGGGTCATTTTTATGCATAGTATTTTTTAACTATGTCCGCATTCACGGGATGCGGAAAATCTTCGCCGTCCATAGTTATTAGCATCATGGCTCCGCCAGAGAATACTTTCTTGATAACAAATAGCCCTTCGTATGTGGGAGTCCATTTTCCTCTGGGATCTCCTTGTGGAAGAATGATGCGCTTTATTACCAAGTCGCCAGTCGGATACACTCGAGACTTGATCTTTTTATTGAAAGCCTTGACCATACACTTTTGATACATTTGTACATGACAAACAGCAGCCAGTCGCTTCATGTCAATCTAGTTTAACTGATTTAATCGAGTCTAAATCCATTTGTCTTCTCCTAAGTCTTCCTCTTTCATAATCCTTAGGGAATGGATTTGAACTTCAATAGGCATGACAACTTCCATGCCGTAGACCAAGGAGAACAGAGTTGACCCAGTTAATGTTCGTGCCGAAGTACGGTAGCCATGAAGAGTAAATGGTAACATCTCATGCCAATCTTTGTAGGTCACCACCAATTTTTGCACAATCTTCTTGATGTTTTTATTGGCAGCTTCCACTTTGCGATTCATTTTAGGACTTTATGGAGAAGAATTATGATGCTTGATTTTGAACATCATGCAGAGTACCGTAATCATAGCATTGTTGATATTGGTTCCGTTGTAGGTGATGATCCTTTCAGGGACACCGTAACAACATATGAGGTTATGCTTGATAAATCTTGCTACTACATTCTTAGTGACTGAGGCAAATGAGGTAGCTTTGACCCACTTGGTGAAATAATCAATGGAAATGAGGATGAAACGGTGTTCATTGGAAGCAGTAGGTTTGATCCCTCCAATCATGTCAATGCCCCACATTACGAACGACCATGAAGCAGTCATGATGTTCAAGGAAATTGGAGGAACATGGACCTTGTCGGCATAGATCTGACACTTATGGCAAGTCCTCGAGTGATGGTGACAGTCAGCTTCCATTGTCGACCAATAGTAACTAGCCCTTAGAATCTTCTTGGCCATAGTGTGTCCACTAGAGTGAGTCCTAAAGATACCATTACTTAGGAAGAATTTGGCCGAAAATATTCGCAAAAATTTCTTATCATTGATGGAAGCTTCTTCAGGATACTCTTGTGTCTCAAGATATCTCTTCACCTCATGGTACCAAGGCTTCTCTTCGTCAGTGTCAAGCTCGCAACAATGTGCAGGTTCGTTAAATCTCTCGATTGTGATTCTAGGAGCCTCGTTGTCCCAATTGACCTTGAACATGGATGACATTGTTGTCAATGCATTTGCTAACTGATTTTCTTCTCTTGGGAAGTGTTCAAAAGTAACCTCCTCAAATTATGGGATCAAAGTTAGCACAAAATCTTTGTAAGGAATCAAATTAGGCTGTTTGGTATCCCATTCACCCTTAACTTGACTGATTACTAGAGAAGAATCTTCGTGTACATCCAAGAACTTGATCTTTAGGTCAATAGCAGCCTTTAAACCCAAGATACATGCTTCGTATTCAACCATGTTGTTTGTACAGTCTAAGAACAATCTAGAAGTGAAAGGTGTATGGCAACCTTCAGGAGAAACAATCACAACACCAATTCCATTACCCAAATCATTGGAAGCTCCGTCAAAAACCATAGTCCATCGAGATCCTTGTTTAGGTTTGTCATACGATCCAGGATTTTCACAGTCAGTTACTAGCATGATATTATCATCGTGGAATTATAAGTTCATATATTGGTAGTCGTCAACAGCTTGATGGGCCAAATGATCTTCCAATAAACTTCCCTTGATTACTTTATGTGTAGTGTATTGGATATCATTTACAGTCAAAATCATTTTGTATCTAGCTATTCGTCCGAAGAGAGCTGGCTTCTCGAAGATATACTTGATTGGGTCCATCTTAGAAATCAACAAAGTGGTATGAGTTAACATATATTGTCTTAGCCAGCGAGCAGCCCATGCCAGAGCGTAACAAGTTTTCTCGAGCAATGAAATCTTGTTTCATAGTCGGTAAACTTTTTTCTCAGGTAGTATATTGCATGCTCTTTTCGGTCAGACTCGTCATGTTGGCCCATCACACACCCCGTTGAATTCTCTAATACAGTCAAGTACATAATCAGAGGTCTTCCTTCGACTGGGGGAATCAGGATTAGAGGTTCTTGTAGGTACTCCTTGATTTTATCAAAAGCTACTTGGCAATCGCCATTCCATCTGGTTACTTGATATTTCTTCAGAAGCTTGAAGTGTGGCTCACAAGTAGTTGTTAAGTGAGATATGAATCTGGCAATGTAGTTGAGTCGACCTAAGAAACCTATGACCTCCTTCTCAGTACGAGGAGCTGGTATTTCTTGAATAGATTTGACCTTCGCGGGATCGACTTCAATACCTTTGCCACTAACGACAAACCCTAGGATTTTTCCAGACCTTACCCCAAAGGTGCATTTGTTGGGATTCGGCCTCAGCTTGTATTCTTTCTACCTTTCAAATAGCTTGTGTAAATGATCAAGGTGTTCTTCTTCAGCCTGCAACCTCGCAATTATA
Organism: Vicia faba; assembly: GCA_948472305.1. NCBI lineage: Eukaryota > Viridiplantae > Streptophyta > Magnoliopsida > Fabales > Fabaceae > Vicia > Vicia faba. Next base: position 1,365,969,058 of record OX451739.1, on the reverse strand, counting down.
TCATCCACATAGACCTTTATTTCATGATGGGTCATATCATGAAATAAGGCTACCATAGCTTGTTGATATGTTACCCCTGCATTCTTTAAACCGAATGGCATGACCTTGTAACAAAAGGTGCCCCACTGTGTGAAAAAGGTGGTCTTCTCCATATCCTCGGGAGCCATTTTGATTTGATTGTAGCTGGAGAAACCATACAAAAGGAGAAGATTTTATGTTGAGCTGTGTTTTCAACCAAGAAGTCAATATGCGGTAGTGGGAAATCGTCTTTGGGGCTTGCCCTAGTCAAATCTCTATAGTCTATGCACATACGGACCTTTCCATCCTTCTTCGGCACTTGGACCACATTCTCCACCCACTAAGGATAATATTTCACGGCTAGGAAACCTACATTGAATTACTTCATTACCTAAGCTTTTATCTTTTCATACATGTCAGGCCGCATACAACGAACCTTTTGCTTAACTGGAGGGTAATATTTCTTTGTTGGTAGAGGATGAACCACTATATCAGTATCCAAACCCGACATATCTTCATATGACCAAGCAAACACTTCAATGTAGTCATGTAACAGCTGTACCAATATGCCTTTAACACAGTCTTCTAAGTTAGTGTCTATCTTGACCTTTTTCTTATCTTCCTTAGTACCTAGGTTGAAAACTTCAAGTGGCTCTGCATGAGGTTGAATGGCTTTCTCTTCTTGCATCAGAAGTATGGCTAACTCCATAGGTATTTCACAATCTTCTTCGCTTTAGTCTTTGGCTTGGTTGATTAGATGTTCAAAGTCATAGTTGGCAATAGCAGAGTCATTGGCAATGAGACTCTGAGTGGATGAGGATCTGCAAGTGTGTGTGTGTGTGTGTGTGTGTGTGTGTGTGTTTGTGTGTGTGTGTGTGTGTGTGTGTGTGTGTGTGTGTGTGTGTGTGTGTGTGTGTGTGTGTGTGTGTGTGTGTGCATGTAAGATACATGGCTATTTGAAAAAATGCAATAAAGAAAAACAAATACAATGAGCACAAAATTTGAATGCAAAGGTCCAATGTTTTCCATTAAATGATCATATGATAAATGAACATGAACAAAACCCTTAACAAATGGACCATGGTGCCCCGGGAAAGGCACATGGCTTAAAAGTCATTGTTTGGAATTAAAACTACAGGAAAAAGTTCTTGAATTGACAGAAAATAGTAAACAGTAATTACTCGTCATGGAAGGAAATGGGAATGATGTCCTTTGCGTGCTATTTGTTTAGCTTTCCTCTGACAGTAGGGTAGATCCATTCTTCAAAAGCACATTCATCGTCAGAGTCTTCCAGAACATTTACTTCATGATTTCCTAAGTGAATAGGGGGTTTTCCCACGCGAGCGCGCCTGACCTCTTTCTGAGATTTGATGGTGAAACACAACCCAAATTTGTTTGCTTTAAACGGAATGTCGGGGAGTTGTCCCCAGATAGTACAACTTCCATCTTCGACCACGGCACGGGCATATTTAAGTGAAACCATTCTTGGCACAACTTCATCAACTTTTGGAATATCATAAGAGACTTTGGTGGCGGCAACCATAGGAGGAACCACTTCAAAGGCTTGGCACGAAGTCTCTATAAACTCACCATCCATCTCCACATATCTGAAGGAATTGGGGTGGCTTACCATGAATTCCTCTTCACCACAGACTGTGACAATCTTCCCCTTGACTGGGTACTTCTACTTTTGGTGAAGAGTGGATGTCACTGCCCCTTCCCCATGTATTCAAGGGCGCCGAAGTAAACAAGAGTAAGCGGGATGTATATCCATCATGTAGAAGGTAGAGTTGAAAACTTGTGAAACAACTTTAATGGGGATATCTATTTCTCTAAGTATTATCCTCTTGATTCCTTTAAAAGCCCTTACAACTATGTCACTTAGTTTTAACACCAGAATTTCACAATCTAACCGGTTCAAGGCACCTTTGGGTAGAACGTTTAGAGAGGAACCAGTATCAACCAGGACATGGTCCAGGGTAGTTCCTTTGCACTTGATAGATACATGCAGAGCCTTGTTATGATTCCTTCCAATTGGTGTCAAGTCAGCATCAGAGAACCCTAATCCATTGTCAGAAGTCAGACTTGCCACACAATTTTCAAATTGATCAGTTGTGGTTTCTTGGGGAACACGTGCTTTCTTCAAAAATTTGATTAAAGCTTAGGCATGAGCATCAGAAAAAAGCAGCAAAGACAGCATAAAGATCTTGGATGGGGTTTACCCCAGTTGTTATACTATCTTGAAATCGCTTTTCTTTATGATCTTCAAGATTTCATCCATCTCTTGTGTGGAAGGTTCCTTAGTGGTAACATCTTTGGTTGGCGCCTTCGTCCTGGCAGGCTCAATAACTTTCTCTTTACCCCTAGTGTCAGCACTAGGCTTATCAGTGGTAATGAGGACAGGTGTCGTCGTAGTAGTTAGATGTGAAATGTCAGGAGAGAAAATCCTCCCCATCCTCGTTACCCTGCTAGAACCAGCAATATTTGTAACATCATCAGCCTTTTCTCCATTGATCCAAGAATCTTGCTTAATTCCATGATAGTAAACCTCAGCACCATAGTTCCATGGAACTGCTTTGTTGGAGGAGTAGGGAATTAGCCTAGGGGCAGTGATTATTAAAGGAGAAATTGTGTGTTCGTTGAAGATCCTAGTAGGACCTTTTGAGGAGATCCTAAGAGGCTTGTTGGAGATTGTTATTATGGAAAGGTCTTCAGCTTTGCTGGTCAAACTCTTGATGGTAGGAACTTTTTCAAACAGGATCTTGTGACTATCTATCAGGCGTTGAACACCCTCTTTCAGCCACTTGCATCCATTTATATGTTCATCACAGCATCATGATCATTTTCAGTCATCTGAACCATTGACTGAGAAAACTTGTGATGCAAAGCTTGAAAACTGACACGAGCATCCTTGAGAATACATGAAGAACCATGAAGACCATTTGAAACTTTGGAAATTGAATTTTGCTTGAAAAATACCAAACCCTAGATGCTGACTCAATGCATAGGAGGAGAATTTGTCTGATCAACTTCTGAGCCAATTTGAGTATTTGGGAAAACCTTAGGATAACATCTTGAATGAAAAATGAGAGGGTAAATTTTGGGGTACAACAGAGTGGAACATTAGGGAATTCCCTGCAACAGTTAATGATAGTAACATCTTCCAGAGATCAGGAACACCAATAGATATCTGAATGAGAAAGTGACATCATCCTTTGAGACCACCTTAAACCTTGTTCATTCTTTATTACTGATCGGGGAAGGTTCGAAATAAACCACCTAGATAGAAAAGGTATGCAACACATAAGAGTCCCTCGCTTCCTCATAGTACGAGTGTGAATAGAAGGGAAAATGTCTTCGAGCAAGGTAGGCACAGGGTTACGAGTGATAAATGTTTTGATGGTGTTCACATATATGAGTTGATCCGGATTAGGGAATAGCACCAAACCATAAATCAACAAAGTCAAGATTTTCTTGAAAGCCTGAAAACTCATAGCATCCAGAAATAGTTGAGCCTTCTCAAATAGAAATTTGGCAAGAAAAACTTTGACTCCACTTCTTATTTCCCAATTAGATACAACGTCAGACCGCTTTAGATGTAAGGCTGCTACAATTTCTTCATGTTATCGATCTTTCTCTAAATTGGTGAAAGGGATTTGATTGAGAACAGGTACTCCCAGTAATTGAGAAAACTCCTTCATTGTGGGTACCAACTAATAATCAGGAAAGGTGAAGAAGTGATGTGCAAGGTCAAAGAACTGGAATAGAACACTCATCATATCTTATTCAAAACTCTAGGTAACCAAACTGAGTAGTCGACCATGCCTTTTGATGAATGGAGAACTTTCGGGAACCCTTGAGACTAACTCCTTAAGTTGAGAAGGTGTCCTCACAAAACTGATCTGGATAGTATTTTTGCGAGCGAAGGCCATAACCTACAAAACAAAAAAAAAAGATAAATCTCTAGGTCCTTGAAATGGTTAGTGAAAATGACATGTGTAATGATAACATGATGTCATGTTCGAACAATTAATCATACTCAAACAAAACACAAAAGGCCTTAGGTTTAAGCTTGTATGGAGCTTGTACGTAAGCACCCTTTTGAAGTTTTAGTTGGCTCAACCTATCCTAAAAGAAGTAACCGGGTTCTAGGAGCCTCAATATCACTGATCTTTCTCTCAGGCATTGTTTCAACACAAGCATCTGATTTGCAACCGAAATATCCCGAGAGTCCAATCTCAATGAATGTAGCATCGAGTATCAACGAACTTTAGTCTGCACCAAATCCGGCCATATCACTACTTTCTAATGGCTAAGTTGTGTCAACTAAGGTTCTAAGGTCAGTTAGTGTTTATGACACCACGCGGCAGCCCAGCATTCTCCTTGACTGACTCAAGGGACACCGGTAACAACCAATGTATTGCACTAATGTAGCCATCGTTTCAAACATATTGGTTTATGCCGTGCAATTTTCACGATATATTTCTACTTACCTAAAATTCCCCCAGATCCGGGTATAGGTTCTTATACAAGAAATAAACCCAAGCATATCCTGGGATATAAAGCATACAAGGCAAATAACTAAGCAATAAAGGTGATCTAGCTCTTAAGGTAACCCCACTTTTTACATTTCCCCAGAATAGTCGTCAGTTCTGTAATACGGTGGGAGAACTAACTTTTGGGTTTTACGTTTTATCGCAAATATTGCGGATAGCAAGAGTCGCCACCGACTTTTCTTTTATCCAATAAAGGAAAGGGTGAAAAGAACAGGAAAGATCTTTGAGAATTTTCTGAGTTTGGAGGTAGGTTATGAAAAGGGAAGGTGTTAGCACCCTTTTTATCGGTAGTTATCTACGGGATCTTAATCGCTAGCTCACTTTGAAAATGCTTTGTGTTTGTGTATGTTTGAAAATATTTTGAAAATTCCTAAGTGCGGAAATTTTGTAATGATTCTCGTATCGTTTAGAATGTATACAAAATGTTTGTTTTGAAAATATTTATGAAGGAAGTGTTGTTTTCTGAGAAGATGTTTTAAAAATTCCAATGTAAGGCAGTTTTGCTTTATAATAACCCTTGTATCAGTCCTCAAGAGTGTTTATAAAGTGTTTTGAAAGTAGTTGTTTTGAAAGTAGTTGTTTTGAAAGTGTGAGGTGTGAAAATTATTTCAATTTGGGAGCAAGCGATTACGAGCGATCTACCTACTCAAAAAGTCTTTGTTATTTTCCTCCTCTGTTAGATAGTGTTATCCTACCATTAGTTAGTAGGAAGCCCTATCGTTAGATGTGAGGGACAGGCGCGGGTCATCGTACAATCATAGAAGGCAACTTGTAAGACGCTTTAGTAATTTTCATAAGGGACAAAGACTTTTTGAGTAGGTAGATCCTTTAGATAGTGTTATCCTACCATTAGTTAGTAGGAAGCCCTATCATTGGATGTGAGGGACAGGTGCTGGTCGTCGTACAGTCATAGAAGGCAACTTGTAAGACGCTTTGGAAATTGTCATAAGGGACTAAGATCGTTTACCAAAGGCATCATCGAAGGGTCATCGAGGGACTATAGTCTTTTAATTGAGGGTATTTGCTAAAGCATCCCACATTCGAGGGACATGACTGTTTTTTATCCGAGCAACAAGTGGGGGTCACCCTAGAGATGTGTGTGTGTGTGTGTGTGTGTGTGTGTGTGTGTGTGTGTGTGTGTGTGTGTGTGTGTGTGTGTGTGTGTGTGTGTGTGTGTGTGTGTGTGTGCGAAGTGTTTTGATTTCAAGTATTAGTCTTGAGATTAGGTTTTATAATATTTTGTTTTAGATGTTGCCATATAATCCTATTAAACTAACAGTAATAAGAAAGCAGTAAATTGCGGAAATTAAATATCCTATGCTATTACAACGCTTCGGGAATGGGGATACAAATTTATGAATGGGGATGAAAAGCAATAAATACTAATTATCTATTACAAACCATTGAGAAATTACGATATTGAAAAATAATGCGAAAAAGTAAAAAGAACGCGTGGAGATTGAAAAGGGGAAAGATATTTAAAAACCCTAAAATATTTCTAAGTGTTTTAAGAAAATATTTTTGGTGTTCTTTTGTTCAGAAAAAATAATTAAAGTGTAAAATAAAAACCCTAATTCTAATTATTTTACAAACTAATTAATGAAATAAAATAAAGTGTGATTAAAATGAAAATTATTTTATAAAAACTGAATTAATTAAAAAAACCTAAATCTAATTGATTTTAATTTTTTTAAATTTAGAAAAGAATTTGATTATCAAAAATCTTAAAGAAACTAGATTAATTATTTCAATTAATTTAATTAAAAAAAGATAAATTAATTTAATTTGATTTAATTAAAAAAAATATTAAGTTAATTTGATTTTTTTTAAAAAGTTAATTTGATTTAGTTAATTAAAAAAAGTTAATTATATTGAAACAAAATAACAAAAAAAAAGGAAAAGATGGGCCTGAGTGAGTAAAAGCAATTGGGGGGGATGGAAAAGCAAAAATAAAAAGGCCCAAATCAAGAAGCCCGGGTTGCTGCGCTAGATCCAATGGAGGTGACCTTTAGGCGGTGCATCATGAGGCTTGTGCTTGGTGCATTGGATCTGTCTTTGATGAGATCAAATGGTTGTAACATGAGGATGTATGGTGCGCGTATATGGCTTGCCTGCGCTGAATGTGTAAGGAACAAATATGTGAAAAATAAAATAGTACCACTGGGACTCGAACCCAGGTCCCTAAGGTCATAGCGTGCTTGTTTTACCATTGGGGTGGTTGTTTCATCTGGTTATGAAACGCCCCTAGTAAATATATTACAAACTTAATTTTCAAAAATGGAATTCCCACTTCTTCTTCTTCCTCGCGCTAGACCACAACAACAACAATTTTGATTTTGTAAAATGCTCATTTCTCAACCAAAGTGAAAACTTTCAAACCCAAACTTGCTTGATTTTTTACCACGAATTCAACCATATAACTTTTGAAAACTATAAGTTAAAAGGCTGAAACGAATTTTGCTTGGTACCAAACTGAAAACCTAATATTTTAGAAAACTCAATTCCAAAATTCACATCACACAGTCAACATAAATGAAAACTAAGGACATGGTTAGTTTCAGGGCAATCATATCTACATTTTGTCTTTTGAAATCGAAAGCAAATGATGCATGTATATGGGGTTTTGTAATTCAAGAAAACTTACCTCTTGAAGCAAAACTCAGAGCTTGTTATACCACTCCCAGAGACAATGTAATGGTGCAAAAAGCTTCCTTGAACTCCCAGTAAGCTAATGATATGATCATCTTGCCTTAGAACCCTCTGAAACTTTCCCACCAAGTCAAGTTGCAAATGGTGAAAGTGGGATTTGGACAATGATGGTGGAGGTGTTACAATGTTGCCAAAAGTGTTTGGACAACTTTATATGATGGATAAAAGGTATTTGGATGATAAAAGAGGAAAATGCATGAGTGGATTTGAAGTTGGGTGTTGGAATCTTCAAATGTGCAATAATGGAGTTTTCTAAGTGATTCTGAATTTGAGAGTGCTTGAGGGCTTGTGAAATCATGCTATGGCTTGCTAATGACCTCTTTATTTATAGAGAAAAGGTTTGAGAGCTTGAAGTAACTAGAGTCTTGAGATAACAAGTTATGGTTTGGAAGCTTAGTTTTGAAGTAATTTTGGAGAACATGGTTCCAATGTGTTGTAGGGTGGTTGGTAGGCTTATAGATGTTGCTTTTGAGCATTCATGTTGAGTGTTATCAGAAGAAATAAGTTAGAGGCTCAAGGAGTGGACGTTGTGATTAAAGTGATATTTATGCAAATGGATATGGAGCTTTTTGCAATTTCATCCAAAAATGGTATGATCAAGTGGATAAAGCTTCAAATCCTTGTGTAATGCACCATAATATTGTTCAAATCTATGATTATATGGAGATTCAGAACTAACACGGCCTAAAAAGTGAGATTGAATGGTAAGGTGTGATATTTGGTCATAAGGTTTTCGAAGGAAATGACCTATAATTCAAGCATGGCATGTCATTTTCATCTCTTTGAAACTTCTAGCTCAAGTATAATAAAATTGTGTTCTTAGAAATTTTGGAAAGCTTGAATCATTTTCTACAACTTTCATGTTGACCACTTTGGCTAAATCAAATGGGAACTTGGTGGAAATTGGTCAGAAGTTGGGATAAAAAATTGATCAAAACTTCTGGAAAAATATTCTAAGTGTTGGATAAAAAAATATCACAACTTCATAGGCTCATCCCACATTAACAAAGTTGTAGAATTAATTAATCCATACAACTTTCATGTTGAAAGTTTTCCTTGAATCAGCTTGTATCTTAGTGAAAATGGCTAATAAAGTTAGGACTTTTGTTAAGAACAAAAAGACTTAAAATTTTTCTAAGTGTTGGAAAATTTTCCAACTATTTACTTTTGTTGACTTTTTTTATTCTTGATGATCAAGTTTGATAGTTTTGAATGTTTTTATGATTTTTTATTTTTGAATTCCAATGTTGACCAAAAAGTCTAAGTTTGACTTTTGAGTGACTGTTAACTTTTCATCAATTGATTCAATTCCTCCACTATAAATCACTTGCATCTTTGGAAATGTCTTGAGCTATGTGATTAGGTCAAGATGTTATATTTGAGCCCTTGAGACCATGCTTAAAGCCATTAGGTTACGCACTAGGCAAAAAGTCAATGATCAGTCATTTTCAATCAAAACCCTAATTTGATAATTTTTTTGACCTTTGAGGATTTGATGGTTTTCCTTCACGATTCATGATCAAACCTTGATCATATGATTAATGTCACCTCAAAATGTTGATTTTGACAAAAAATCTTGACGTTTGACTGTATGTTGACCACATTTGACTTTGCACTCAATATAGTTGATTTTCAATCATCTGAGTCATTGACTGAGCAAACATGTGATGCAAGACTTAAAACTTAAGATAAGTATTATTGAGGACCTATGATTAACCATGAAAGTAATTTGAGACCCTTGAAACTCAATCTTCCTTGAGAAGCACCAAACCATAATTGGAGACATTTCCTTAGAAGGAGGTTTGACCAGTCAACTCTTTAGTAGCTTTGAGTATTTGAGATCTTTGTGAGCATGTTTTGAAAAAATTGGAGGTAAAATTTTGGGGTACAACATTTGGTGAGGGGTATTATAATGTATGCTTGTTACGAGAAACAAAGTTATAGAAGAGATAGGAAATGATGGTAAAGAGTATGTGGGATGTGGGGGAGTTTGAAAGGCCTGTGAAGGGATCTGAAGATAAATCAGGTGGTATCTTGACAGTTTAGAGGAAAGGTGTGTTCAACCCAGTATTTACTTTTAAGGGTAATGTTTACTTGGGAATCTGTGTGGAGATGCAAGGTAAAAATAATTATCTCATAAATATTTATTCATCATGTGTGTTAGAAGAAAAGGGTTCTCCGGGAGGAATTATTGAATTGGAAACATCGACTTTGTCCGGGTGATGGGTATTGGGGGTGATTTTGATGCAGTCAAAGGTATAGATAAGAGGTGTGGTGGTTCCTCTAGGAATAGATCGAATGAAATGGAGGATTTTCAAGGCTTTATTGATTTGATAAATCTGGTTAACTTACCACTATCAGGAAATAAGTTTACATGGGTCAAAACGGATAGGAGGGCGAGCAGTATGCTAGATAAATTCTTGATATCAGAAGTACTAATTAATGAATGGAAGATGGCAATGAAAATGACTAGAGCTAGAGATATCTCATATCATATACCAGTTTGGATAAAGGCTTCTAACCTAAACTACGGTCTAAAATCGCTCAAAGTATTTAACATTTGATTTGAGCATAAGCAGTTTATCTGAGATTTGTAAAAGTGGAATGAAATTATTGTCAAAGGTTGGGGAATAAATCGTATGTGGTGAAAGAAAAATTTAAGTTTCAAAGGACAGGCTCAAATGTTGGAATAGGGAAGTGTTCAGTTGGGTTCATTTGAGTATTGATAAATGAGTAGATTTGTTTAATCTAGTGGAAGCGGATTCGTGCAATGCTAGTATCCAGTTAGATGTGGAATTAGAAGTCCGAGAAAATCAACTATTGAGGCCATGTGGAAGAACTTACATGTGAAGGAAATCATCATTAAGTAAAAATCGCGAAAAAATGGTTACATTAAGGGGACCTAAATACAAGTTACTTCCACATATTGCTTAGAGCGAGAACTAGAAGGAAGACTTTGATTTCGATTGAATCTGAAGAAGATTTGGTGAAAGGTGTTACGAAGATAAAAGGGAAGGTTAACGAGTATTTCTTTGAGAAGTTTAAGAATAACAGGATTTTTAGACCAAGTTTGGACAATCTTCTGTTCAAAAAGTTGTCATTGGAGGATTTGAAGGGGATGAAAGAGTGGTTTACAAGGGAAGAGATAAAAGATGTAATTTTTAGATGTGATGGGGATAAGAGCCCTAGGCCAGACAGGTTCAATCTAGAATTTATCAAAAAATGTTGGGAGGTGGTGGGTAAAGATATAATTGGATTTGTTCAAGAGTTTCATAAGAATGAAAAGCCCCTCAAGGCGATGATATCATCATTTCTAACTCTTATTCCCAAATCGGATAATTCTCAAGGGTTGGAGGTTTATCAACCAATTTGTTTAATCATTTGTTTGTATAATATTATATCTAAGTTTCTCGCATCAAGACTAAGGAGGGTGATTAGTAAGATAATTTCAGTGAATCAAACAATGGTTATTCCTAAAAGTCATATATTGGATGAAGTTCTTGTTACTAATGAAAAATAGATTATGCAACTAGAGAAAATAATAACTTTTTTTCTATTTAAGGTTGATTTTTCTCAAGCGTACGATTGTGTGGATTGGGAATATTTGAGAAGAATGTGCAGTAATGTTGGCTTCAGGGACATGTGGATGAGATGGCTCGAAGGTAGAATATTCAACAATAGTATGTCGGTTCTGGTTAATGGTAGTCCCACGGAGGAATATTTAGTTTGTAAGGTGGATAATATTCCTTTTAAGTTTCTTGGAGTAAAGGTGGGTGGTAATTCAAGGAGGATGGATTTTTGGAAACCGATGGTATCCTCTATCTCTATCACGGATGATTCCCCTCATAATAGTTATACCTCGTGTAATATCTTTTTCTGAAGTCTTTTCTGAAGTATTTTTTGGAGCATTTTTAGGAGCATTTGCATCTTGTGAGTTTTCTGGATTACTCGCCATTTGACATGTAATAATGAAAAAAAATAAAAATGAAATGACAAATATAAAAATGAAATGACAAATAAAAATGAAATGACAAATAAAAACGAAATGACAAATAAAAATGAAATGACAAATAAAAATGAAATGACAAATAAAAATGAAATGACAAATTAAATTTTATTGAATGATATACGGTCATAAGGTTAAGCTGAATTGTCATATATGAAAACTGAATTGGAGTAGGTTTCATAGCAAATATATCATTTCTTGCACTCTGGAAAAAAAAGACTAATCAAAAGGGAATTATCATCCACCGTGGATTAATTCTCAACAAGGTTACTCAACTTTCATAGAGGGATAAGACGAGTAGAACTGTAAATAGATGGTTGATGAGATCTGCATGCAAGAGTGGGCTACTGAAAAGCTCTTTCTTAGAGCAAGTGAAGTTATTTCTAGTGTAACATAAATCTTCAGAGTTTAATCGAGTTTAAAACACATAACATTACAAATATTGAATTGGTTAGCAAATATGTGTAGATATAATAACTGAACAATAAAAGGCCTTACTCCCCAATGTACTCCTAGTGAAATATAAGATGAAGGATTCAATATTTGTGACATGTGACAAGACATCTCTAAATCTAAATTAATAAACCACAAGAGGACTCACAACCACCACTGCAAGTATAGAAACATACTAATTGAATTTTCATATTTATGGTGAATTTGATATAATCAATGTTAATATAGTCAATGGCATTACTATCAGTGGAATCACAATGTCAGTTTCCTGCCATAGTTTTGACAAAAAAGTAAGTCATACTCTATATCAATATTGATGTAAGTAAATAACTACATAGTATAAACTACACATAAAATCAATTTCGTAAAAGATAAAAATCACTTCTTTTTCTTGAGTTGTTTAACTTTAGCATTAGGTTGTGTCTAGATTTCGGTTACCTGGTTACTTAAAGAAAACTCACCAAACTTATGGCCAACTCTTCCCTCGGTGATCTTACAATGAATAGTGGTTTTGTAAATCTTCACCTGAGAATCAACAAACTCCAGAAATATAATGGACTAAATGGTTTTGTTCTTGGAAATTCCAGATTCTTTTTCATCTTGTACAGAAATGCGTCTATAAACGTCGGTTTGTGCCACACAAGAGGAGATGGCGATGTTAGATTTTTATTAACAACATTTGTCGTGTCACTGGAGATTTGAAGAAACTGGTTATTCAAAACCCTAAGAAAATTTGTAGGCCTCGTTGTTCCTATTTAAACACAAAATTCAGTTAAATTCAAAATCATAAAACTAAATATATAGAAAACTAAGTGTAGCTAAAATGATGGTTTGACAATACTAACCTATTAAGATTGATTTGAGATTGATGGTGTCGGGTTTTTACAGCAGTGTTCCCACATAGATAGATACCAAGGCGATGGCGGTGCTACAACAGAGATAGATACAAAGGCGGAGGCGGCATTTCTGGCAGAGATAGATAACAAGGCATCGGCAACTTTAGAGTGTTTGCAGTTCTGAAATCCGAGCTCAGAGAGAAAAGGGTGTTGTTTTGCGTTAGGGTGTTTTATCGTATATGATAATTCAGCTTAACCTTATGAGAATAGAAAAGTGATACGAATTGTGTTTTGATATTTATTATAAAACTACCTACGAAAGCGCTTTTAAAAGCGCTTTCTAAAGGTCATCTATAACAGCGCTTTTACATCAAAAAGCGCTTTCGTAGCATATCCTATAGCAGCGCTTTCTAAAGGTCAACTTTAGCAGCGCTTTGTAAAAGTGCTTTCTAAGGCTGACCTTTAGCAGTGCTTTTGAAAAGCGCTTTCTTAAGGTACCCTCTGAAAGGCCAGCTTTAGCAGCGCTTCCCAAAAAGCGCTTTCTAAGGATGACCTTTAGAAGCGCTTTTGAAAAGCGCTTTCTTAAGGCACCCTTTGAAAGCGCTTTTTTAAGCGAATTTTTTTTAAAACCTACAGCAGCGCTTTTTTCCAAAAGCGCTTTCTTTTATGTGCTGCTAAAACTTATTTTTGGCGTAGTGGTGGAAATACAGTTTTCTCTCAATGGGTGGAAGGGTAACTTTGATTAATTTTGTGCTTACTAATATTCCAGTTTTTTTATCTTTCTTTCTTTAAAGCACCAGTGAAGGTTATTCACGGAATCTATAATATTCAGAGAAATTTCTTGTGGCAAGGATCTAGTGAAAAGTGTGGGATAGCCTAGATAAGCTGGAGGATGGTTTGCAAACCTAAACAGGAGGGAGGTGTTGGAATTAAGGATGTTGTAATGTTTAACAAAGAATTTCTTAGCAAATGGGTGTGGAGAATATTGAAGGAAGAAAAAGCTATTTGGGTGAGAATTTTGGAGGAAAGATATGGTAGGATGGATAGATGTTAGTGGTTTAATGATTTGAGGAGGAAGAAGTCATAAGAATAAATTTGATGGCGATATGTAATTGGACTGAAGGAGGATACATAACCAAATGGCCTGAAACATTTGTTATCATTCAATATTGGTGACAAGAATTCTATACCGTTTTGGACTGCACGGTGGCTTGGTCAAATTCCATTGGCTACTCTTTTTCCATCGATTTTTATGTTAGTTTTTGACAAGAACTCTAGTGTGGCTGAACAAGGGGAATTGTTAAATGGGTCATGGCAGTGGATATTAAACTGGAACAATAGGGAGGTGAGGGAATATTTTCTGATCGAAGCAAATGAATTACACTATTTACTGGCTGATACAAAACCAGTGTTGAACCAGAAGGATTGGGTCATACGGGCTTTCGACATCACCGATGAATTTACCGTTAAATCTTGTTATGATAAATTTTTGTAGGGATAAATAGTGGAGCATTTAACAGTGGAGCGGGAGACAACCTTCAAAGTTTTATGAGAAACAAATATTCTATCAAAGGTAAAAGTATTTGGTTGGAGATTATTCAATGATAGACTTCCGATGAGGAGTCAATTAGCTCGAAGGAATATTATTCATAATCCTCATGAGTTTGTTTGCGGATTTTGTTTCAATCATGGGGAAGATTTTGATCATATAATGGTGCACTGTAATACTTCGAGAAAGGTGTGGGAAAAAATCCAAACTGGACTACATATAGACTTTATACAAGATCCCGATTGTTGTACCAATTTCTTATATTGCAGAGTTGGGTTAAAGGGTTTGGTCAAGAATTCAAGAGTTGGTATGATTCATTTGGCGGTTTAATGGTGTATTTGGAAGGCGAGAAACGATATAATATTTAATGAAAGTGTTGGAGACGTGGATTATATGATATTCAAAGTCGAATCTTTTTTTTGATGGTGGTTGGCTATAAATTCTAAATATGGGATAAATTATAATTTTTATGAGTGATGTAAATGTCCTCTTAATTTTCTCAAATAGAGATAGTGTTTTGAGTCGGTTTGACTCTATTTTATTTTCGGGTTAGAGTGTCTCCAATACTCTCGTTTGAATAAGTTGGTTATCTAAAAAAATTTATTAACTATAGTTACTTAATTATTAAAAGAAATTAAAATTAATAAATATAGTATTGAAAAAATTATAAAAACTATATCAATATTTTAAGGAGGATTATGTGAAGACAAAAAAGTAAAAATGATGAAAAAATTATGAGACGGGTGAAATGCTGAAGAGATGTATTATTTGAAACATTGGGAGCACTTTGTTGGGAACCATGCCACTAAAAGAATATTTAGGGTTCAATGAGAGTGACACTTATGTAAACATCCATTTTTTCGTGGTATTTTGTCAAATGGTTGCCGGGTTTTAAGGATATATGCCGTTGACATTTCTTTCGAACAATGTTTTAATTTTTCCTCAAACAAATTGCAAACACTTCATTCTATGTTTTTAAGTGTAATATTTGGACTTCAAAAGGACCATTTTCACAAGTTGATGTAGAAGAATTTGTTATCAGTCTTTACTTGTTCTCTGCTTTGTTATTATTATCCATAGCGTCTTTGACTAAAATTACCTACGTGCACGTGTTTGGTTTGATTAATGACACTAATTTTCTCTTTGACTTCTTTTGAGTTAAGGCTGCAAAGCGTGTAGTTCCTCCCTTCTTAAGAAGTATATACTTATGTTAGGTATAAAAGGTGTAGAACAAAATGGAAAGTAGTGCAATAATACTGAATTATGAAAATATAAAAACAGAAAAAGAAAGTACAAATAATTCAAAGATAACTTAACTAAATCCATTGCATGCTGGTATACCTTATCGTTTACTTACTTGATGATAGTATTGATATTGATAAATTATTTGTCGATGAAGTTATAGTTGATAGTTTTGTCGAAAAGATGTAAAAAAGTGATTAAAAGTCAAAGCTGGCAATGACAACTTCCGAATTAGTAAATAGTTGAAAAAAACGCTGACTAAATAATAATCTGAGAGTCCAAAACATGTCAGATCACACTTAAGGCGTTCTTTCAACTTAGAAAATACATTATGTTTTATAAGATAAAACGTGTTTCCCTATATTTAAACACGATGTAATATTGTTGAGTTTGGTCTACAAATAATGTTCAACTATCCACATATTTCGAACAGGAAATATATATGTAAACTTATATAAATTGGTCTATAAATCGTACTCTTGCCCACTTGACATTATTTAGGTTTACATGTCATGTTAGCTAACAAATTCACATATATATATTTCCTGCTCGAAATATGTGGATAGTTGAATATTTCATATCATCTTCAATGTCTCTTTGATCTTCTTCACAATACTCCACCATTTGACACTATCAATAGTATTAGAAATCACACTACAAACAACCACTATCGAATCTAGCTGAACTTTCTAATCAACGACACCATGCCTTCTAGTGAAGCACATGCCTTCATCTGAGAGAAGTTGCTTGAAAAGCTGTGACACCCTTTTCTAGATACATCTGAGATTCTAGAGAGAGTTTCTGATACTGTATTTCCATTCTAGTTTCTAATAAATTCAGAGTCAGTAAGCTTTTGTTTTTGATTGCCTATGAAGTTTGCGAATCTTTTAAATTTCAGGTTTTGGAACATATGTTTTGTAACAGTTCGAATTTAATTAATTAGTTAATTAAATTAAATAAGGATTAATTATTTAATT
Source organism: Vicia faba (assembly GCA_948472305.1). Lineage (NCBI taxonomy): Eukaryota > Viridiplantae > Streptophyta > Magnoliopsida > Fabales > Fabaceae > Vicia > Vicia faba. Next base: position 1,365,952,712 of record OX451739.1, on the reverse strand, counting down.
TAGATGAAGTTTGGTAATTAATCAGATCGTCGGTATCGTTTGAGAAGTGCTATCGGATTATCAAATAGAGTTGAATTTTATTCGGTTAACGGGAGATTTAATGCGAGTCAGTTACCGGAGCAATAATATTAGAAATAATCTTATTATTGGAATTTGACCGTTTGAGATAAAGTCGGATTTAATCGGTTTGACCGGGAAATAGAATTCGATATAATAATACTTATCTTGATAAATTATATTTACTTAATCGGTAGTATACTACTCGGCCGGTATGTGATTTCCAATAGTTTTAATTAATATTATTTAAATTATTATTTTCTAAAAATGACTGGTTGATATTTATTTTGGTAAATCGATAATTATTTAGTCGGTAATTCGATCCAGTATGTGATTAATTGGTTTTATTCGGTTTACCGAAAAATAATTATTTTTATAAGATAATATCGTATTTTGATGAGTATATATTAATATGTGTGTTAATTGATTAATTTGTGATAATTGAATTATATTAGTATTTATTGAATTATATTAAGTTAGTTTATATAATAATGTTATATATATGTATCAGCATGTTAGTTTCATATATATATATATATATATATATATATATATATATATATATATATATATATATATATATATATATATATATATATATATATATATATATATATATATATATATATATATATATATATATATATATATATATATATATATATATATATATATATATATATATATATATATATATATATATATATATATATATATATATATAATAATAGGTTAGTTTTATAAAGTAAGTATGATATATATATTAAGATAAGTTAGTATTATTTATTATATAATATAAGTAGTAGTAGTAGTAGTTAGAGAGATATAGAAAGAAAAAAAATGGGAAAGAGAGAAAAGTGAGAAAGTGAAGTAGCAGAAGAGGAAAATAGAGGAAAAATCAGGGTTGAAGAAAAGAGGAAAAATTCTGGAAAATCAACCGAAAAAGCTCGTTCCGGAGACTAATCGGTAAGGGTTAGACTTCCTCTAAACATCTAATATGTTTTTATTGCATTTGATTTCGTTTTTTTTTTTTCGGTTTAGGCGGTAAAATTAGTTATCCGGAAATTAATAAAATTTGACGGGGTAACTAAGTTAAACGCGTAGGTAATTATGATTGAGTTATTTTTTGAGATTGCAACGTTTTCGGAGACCGATTAGAATTGTGTTTGTTTAGAATTAGCCGGTTTAGGCGGTAAAATTAGTTATCCGGAAATTAATGAAATTTGACGGGGTAACTAAGTTAAATGCTTAGGTAATTATGGTTGAGTTATTTTTTGAGATTGCGACGTTTTCGGAGACCGATTGGAATTGTGTTTGTTTAGAATTAGCCGGTTTAGACGGTAAAATTAGTTATCCGAAAATTAATGAAATTTGACGGGGTAACTAAGTTAAACGTGTAGGTAATTATGGTAGAGTTTTTTTTTTAGACCTAAAAATGGTAAAAGAGAAATGGAGAATGTTATTATAGTATTTATTTAATTATATTAAATTAATTTAATAAAATATTATATATATATATATATATATATATATATATATATATATATATATATATATATATATATATATATATATATATATATATATATATATATATATATATATATATATATATATATATATATATATATATATATATATATATATATATATATATATATATATATATATATATATATATATATATTTCTAACTAACCTACTGTTAGTTTTATATTATATATATAAGTAAAATAGTATAGTTAATATATTCATATATATTATAATTAACAGTGTGATTACTTATATAACCGGTTACGGTTTACCGATAAAACTTGATATTTTGGATTCGACCGGAGATAAATTAAATTGTAGACGTGTGGTATATTGGAAATGTGTTGTGAAATACCGATTCCAGAAATAACATGTTCGGTTTATAAATATTATGTTGTTGTGTGATTAATTAATATAACCGGTTGCAATTAATGGGTAAAACTTAATATTTTGAGTTCGACCGGAGATTAATTAAATTGTAGGTGTGTTGTATTTTCGAGATATTTGGTTAATTTCCGATTCCGAAAATGATGTGTTTGGTTTATAAATATTTTGGTGTTGCGTGATAATTGTTGAAATGAAATAAATAATGTTTGTTGTGCAATGTTGTGAGATTAATTCATAGGGTTGAATTATGGTGATGTATGCTTGTAATTGAGATAGAGGGATGTCTTGATTTGCATAATTGTTGTTGTTGAATTGCACACCGCATCATAAGTCGTGTCAAGAGGCGATGTTCGTTAGTCTCGTGGAGGCTAGTGGCTCGTCCCAAACTCAGAGTGGGGTTTGAAAGCTTATGGAATGGGCTTTGTGATTATCCGTCTGAGGGATAGACAATCGATGAATCTGAAGGGTAATAGATGATTGGTACCACATGTATGAGTCGTGTCGTTGTGTCGAGTTGCACATACACACTTTATTAAGCTGATGTTTTGTTGAATATTATGCATTATGTGCTAATTGGTAAATGAAATTGATTGTGTTTGATTTCTTTGAGTTGTTGAATATGAGAATTAGATTAAATGAATATATTATGTGGTTTATGCAAGAGTTGGAAAAAGAGTAAGATTCCTCTATTTAATGCCTTTAATTTGCTTTAAATTACATACCTTATGTTTGTTGAAATTCTTACCCTTCTATTGGAAAATACTTGCTACAGTATTGTTCAGGTACCAAAGACGGTAGTGCGAGGCACTAGCTTAGCGGATGCATTTGGATTGTAATCCGTTTTATTTTGATTTATCGAGTCGATGCTCTGGTTGTAACACTTGGGGGTTAGGTGTCCGCATTCGAACTCGTATATTTTGTATATGGATTATACTTGTATATAATCCATTGTTTTGATTATATGTTGATGTATGCATATTATGACCTGATAACATGTTTGGTGTATGAACCGTATGGCTTAATGCCTTGAATTTTATATTTTGATTCCTCCTTTGGAGATGAAGTTATTATGATTCCGTTGCGTTTGCACAAAAAAGAAAGTATATGCCATGAATGTATTATGTGATTAAATGATTAAAGTGACGAATATGTCATGTCCATTTTTCTTGAATATGTGAATTGATGTTGTGACACTCCTTCTGTGCAAATTTTATTTTCTCTGATTTTAATTATATCGTTTAATTCGGGGTTTATTAGAAGGGGTGTTACATGCTTTATTTCCTCCATGAGTAGAGAGCATCCAGAGTCCAGGTGTTAATACTGGTGTTTCAACCTTGCTGTTAAAAATATATGCAACATAGATGATTTTGTCTTTTGGTACCCATATCTTTCTGGGTCCATGACTGTTAGAGTTTCCAAAATTCTGTTTGAATTTTGGTTTAGTATAAAACGCCTTACCAGCATGTTTTATATCATGTGTTTGCCCAGTAGTGAAGTGAGAATTAAGAGGAGTGCATTTAATAACTTGATCCTTAACTTTCTTAGGTTGAGATACTTTGTCTTTGTATCCTATACCTATTCTGCCATTTCTGCTAACTCCATAGATCATTGAAGCCATCTTGCTTCTATATATGTTTTTAGCAAGGAACTTCTGAAAGCTAAGATCATATTCCTTTATGATCTTATCAGCATTACTGGGAGCCTCTGAGATTATTTCCTTCTGAGAGTTTTGTAAATCATTTTATAGTTTTAAAATCTTTTCTTTTAACTCAGAATTTTCTAATCTAAGACTCTCAGTTTCTTCAGAGTCGGAGAGAAGATCCTTTTTCAGGTTCTTGAATTTGACTCTGAGTTGCTGATACCTTTCCAGAATCTCACTCAGACTTTCTGCTAGTTCAACTTTAGAAAAATTAACAGTAAAGTCAGGAAATACCTCTTCAGCGTCTGATTCTGATTCTGACCCTGATTATGATTCAGAAGATTCAGAGACATCTAATAAGTTGTCCATTTGAGCTATATTGGCTTGTTCATCTACTGATTTTGTTCCGTCTTCAGAAGATTCAGAGTCATCCCATGTTTCCATAAGACTTTTCTTCTTCTCCTTAACGAACTTCCTTTTATTTTTCTCCTTCTGAAGCCTTGGACAATCACTTTTGTAGTGACCTTGTTTATTGCATTCATATAAGGTAATGATTATGTTACTTGATTTTCTGTATCCATAGGATTGTTCAGAGTCATTTCCTGTTCTTCTAGAGTTTCTGAAATTCTTCTGCCTGTGCTTCCACAGCTGATTGATTCTTATAGATAAAAAGAACTGTTCGTCTTCTTCTAACGAGGATTCTCCAGAGTTTTCTGCTTCTGCTTCTGCCTGTAAGATTTTGGTTTCATATTTGTTAGGTTTCAGAGCGAGAGACTCACATTGCTTTTGAGGCTCATCATCTTCTAACTCTATCTCATGGCTTCTGAGGGAGCTAACAAGTTCTTCTAGAGATATTATGTTAATATCTTTTGCTAGTTTGAGAGCCGTGACCATTGGTCTCCATTATTTTGGTAAACTTCTGATGATCTTCTTTACATGATCAGCAGTTGAGTACCCTTTGTCCAGCACCTTTAGCTCTTCCACCATAGTTTGGAATCTAGAGAACATTGTTTCAATGGTTTCGTCTTCTCACATTCTGAAGGCTTCATACTTCTGAATGAGCGCAAGGGCTTTGGTTTCTTTTACTTGCATGTTTCCTTCATGCGTCATTCTAAGAGAATCAAACATGTTCTTAGTTGTTTCTCTGTTTGTGATCTTCTCATACTCTGAATTTGAGATGGCACTCAAGAGAATCGTTCTGGCCTTGTGATGATTTCTGAAGTCTTGCTTTTGATGATTTGTCATCCTTTTTTTGTCAATCTTCTGACTGCTTTTAACAACAACATGTATGTATCCATCATTTACCATATCCCAGAGGTCAGCGTCATAGGCTAGGAAGAAACTTCTTATCATATCCTTCCAGTAGTCAAAATTTTCACCGTCAAATATTGGAGGGCTGCTGCTGATGTTCTGACTTGTTCCCATCATAGTGTTTTTACCCCTTGGATCTTTATCTGACATGGTTAAGTGTTTGCACCCAGATCCAGGGGCTTTGATACCAATTGAAGAAGTGAAAAACACAAGAAGGGGGAGTTGAATTGAAACTTAAAATCAAAAGCGCATTAGTCACAATATTTTTATCCTGGTTCGTTTGATCTCAAACTACTCCAGTCCACCCGCCAAGGTGATTTCGCCTCTCTCCAACGAGGACTTAATTTACTAATCAACCTGATTACAACACAACTTCAACAACTGTTAAATTCTTCTTGAGTCTAAAACCACAACCCGATTTTCTCAAGAAAATTCACTAAATAGTTAATTGAATAAACGTGTACAATGATGTTTCTAATAAACAGTATCACAAACTTGTGATGTATTACACAGTTTAATATTGAATCGTTGAATATGAAGAATGAAAGCTGTGTTGTTTACTTTTTCACGTGAGTTTTTCTTTATGAGCGCAGTTGTTCATCATCTTGAAATCTTCTTCTAGTCTGATTTATATAGGCCTTGCAATAGAGACATAAGAAGATACTTTTGGTAAGTCCATAACACGAGTTGATGAGCTTTTCAAATCAGGAGATCCTTGTCTGTTTGTAGCCGTTACTAATGATCTTGCATTGATGGAGTTGTAACGCCTCAGAGCTTCTCACGTCAGAGGATGAATATTACCGTTGAGTTCTTTACAGCTTGATCAGAATTTCGCACATCATAGTATCAGAGATTATGTTTCGCAGCGCTGGTGCATTCAGAAGTTCAATTAGAACTTATTCATATAAGCGTGTCATGCATATTTGATGCGTCTGAATCTTTCATTGTCCTCTCAACTTCTATGCTCGCATAATCAAAACTTCTGGTGATGTTCTGGCAGAACTTCCAGTTGTATTAGAACATCTTTTTCACATCAGAACTTCCCGCATGAAATGATACTTTTATTAGCGAGCATATTTGTTCTTTATATCATGTGTTTGTTATCATCAAAACTCTTATTGGGATGTAGAACCAAATTATGTTCTAACATGTTGTTGTTCGTCCTCTTATATATACGAAATAGAGTCATTTCAGGTAACAAGTTTCAAACATAATTTGAATACTCTCTAGCCATTCACATACTAACTTGATCTTTGGAGAACTAACCTTTCAAGTACACCTCCGCTTCGTCATACTAGAAGTTTTATTCTGTCGTAGCTTCCGCAACTCTTTATATTTCTGGTTTTAGAATAGAACATTGGCGCTATCTGTGGGAAGCAACTTCTGATTCCCACATTTTCTATGGTTCTCTATATCTATAATTCATTTTCTGGTGTGGAGTTCTCTTTACCTTTAAATGGAGATTCTAAAAATCGAATGCAAAACTCTGTCTTGTTTGATCAAATCGATATCAACATCGATAATGAAGTACCGAATCTTCAAATATTTAGTTTTTTCGTACATATGACTTCTTAAATCCTTATAAATGTATGAAACCGTAGCTAATCTTTCTTCCATCACACACGAAGTTGTTCTAGATGTTGCTGGCATAGCATAATAAATCTCTAGTTACCTAACACAACTCCTCCTCTTGGCGAAACTAACTTCGGTGTCAATACTCCTCAACAACCAGATCTAATCCTTCCTCCTCTAAGAGCAAGAACTATCCAAGCACCACCGCTTAGAATTCAAACTTCTCTTTTTGTTGATCGTCATGAGATCTGACACAGTTTTAGCATTCTCGAGACGAACCTAGGCTCTCAAGGCGCGAAAGAGTTGATCAACATCATTTACAATATTGTTTAGTAACAAAACTCCAAAGAAGTTGAAGAAAGGTTCCTTCTCTTGGAAGAAACCTCCACCACGCTTAACCATGAGATAATTTAGTGCAAGAATCTGTCTCTAGGAGAAATCGCTCCGACCAACCAGAGCCATTCGGAACAAAAAAAGGTAAGTTCCTGAATTCAAAAGATTGCTCAAGGTGTGGAAAACACAATTCTCCTCCCTAGATCATGGGTGGAGACCGAGGTAGTTATGTTCTACCCCCATATCGCAACAATTATATGTATGTTCGGGTACAACTTAAGCATACTTTTTTGTGTCTGAATCTTAGAAAGTAATATCCCCAAGTCAATGCAAAAGCCTCCTAAGTTGGGAGAATACAACGAGAAATAAGATCCCAACAAACAAATTCAACTTGTTATCAAACGGATAAACTATTATCGCGCCGAAAAAGCTTCCAAATGTAAACTATTGGCGTTAATGCTAGTTGGACCGGCTAGACTGTGGTTCAATGGTCTTCTTGACAATTGCATCTAATCATGGGGAAAAATTTGCAATCGAATTTATTCATATTTTACGGCACAGAAGAGACAATCAATTGTTATAGTTTCCTAAGAAGCATCATGCAAGGAGCGAGATAGAGCTTACGGTCATACATCGATCATTTCACTCAGGTCGCAATAGAAATAAAAGGTATCGGAGTATCCCTTCAGTGATGAATCTTTGAGAAAGGCCTCCTCCGTGACCACTCTTTCTGTGCCAAATTAGAAATAAAAAGGTAAAAACAACTCAAGAGATGTCGAACATATCCCAACCATACATAACCTTATAGGAGAACTTGAATACTCACTTTGATAATCTAACTTTTGCGGCTGAGGCAAACTCCAAATGGCCTATAGGGAAGGGATTTTGTAGGCAAAGAGATGATACTGATAAGGGAACTATGATTGGTTTGACAAGTACACGCCTATGAATACTTCCCTAGGTAAAATCTATTGAGAATGCACTAATACCAAGTTTACGAAAGCAAGAATCTGATACCCTTATCTTATCTATGAATCTACCCAGACAGACAAGTCAAAATACTATGTTTTCATAGAGGACACGACCACAACACTGATGATTGCATCCAACTCAAGGATGCAATTGAGGCGTTAATCAATAAGGGTCAGATGTCCTAATATGTCAAGGGTGGTAAGCGGAACCGAGAAGAATCTCCAAAGACTAAATCCCCTGAAAGGTTTCCGAAGTTGGTCCCAACGAAGAAAAGAGGGAAACCAACAAGAGAAAACGTCCATATATCGCCTCCATCACTGATGAAGCACCTCGAGAAAACCTTTCTTCCAAAGGGACGATCAAGAGTAAAATCATCGAGATGATGGCTGTATACAAGAATGAAGGTAACCCATCATCCAGAATTCCCGATCAACCCATGCTAGGGTTCTGGGACTTCGAGAAAGTTGGGGCGTTTCCTAATAATTTTTTCCCTTGGTAATCATAACCATTGTGGGGTAATTCAACGTCTCACGGATTCTGATCAACAGAGGAAGTTCGTGTGATATCCTTTACTCATCTCTGTTTGAAAAAATGGGCTTTGACAAAGAAATCCTAATAACATATGATGGCTTGGATTTATAAGCATTTAATGGGAAGACCAATCATCCCTAGGGATATAGAGTTAATGGTACCCGTAGCAGAAGACATATACCTCTAATCCATCAACATTCAGTTTCTAGTCATCCCGTGCAAAAGCCTTTATAATTGCACCCTAGGGAGGCCCTTCACTACAATGTTGGACGTCATAGCCTCTCATGTGCACCTACATTTCAAATACCATAACCTTCACCAAAGAGACAATTATTTAGCGCGCTGTTTACCGTGGAAATTGGTAAACAACCGCTGATCTTCCAAAAGGTTACTTATTTGGTGACTCGCAAGATCGATCAGATTGATCCTAAGACATGGTTGATTTTCTGGAGTTTGACTAATCCTAATGGTGATTAATGCCGGTAAAGTAAAGACACTTTAAGTAAATTGCATGAAGAAAAGCTTGATAGAATAAATAAAAGCGTTAAATAAAAGGCTTCGACGGAGATGAGTAAACGAAAAGCAATAAAGTGCTTGAATATAAAAGACTTTGATTAATCTAAATGGTGTTTCACACATACATTCTCAACGATTCTTTCGCTCACGCTGGGTACTTGAATCTAGATGAGTGACTTGTATAAAATGATGAGCACCCCCGAAAACCACGTGAACAACTAGTATTTATACTAAAACAAATCCTAAGTAACCGTTGGGCAGTTACGTCGCTTCGAGATGACGCCACATGGCACGCTCACAGCATTCAACGCTCCTGATCTCGGCATGTTGCACTTGGTAACTGCTGGGAACCGTTTTCCCTCCAAGCATTCAAATCTCAAACCGTTCGACCTTGGGCATCAGGTACCTTTGTCGAGAGGTTCCTTTCAACGTCGAAGACGACAAGATTCCCACTTAAAGGAAATTCTCTAAGTACCTTGTCATTCTCTGATGAGCCTTCGACAGGATCAGCTGGTCGAAACCTTCTTATGTAGGAAACTCTTCTGACTCATAATTAATGGTCTATATTGATAACAAACAAGGGTGTCGAATTTAGGAGCCAACAAATTGCCCCCCAAGAATGTCTTATTTCGACGCTGAAAAGAAAAAGGCATTCTTTAAGATTCCACTCGACACCTGTCCTTCACTCTTAGCCACAGATTAGTTTGTGCGCTTTTCGCCTCCTACCAACCAACTGACAATCTCAAAAAGCCATCATACTGCCTGTTCCTAAGACGTCACTTCAGTAAGGCGTTTGGCACGCCCAATGTCCTTTCACAGATTGTCATCATGACGATTACCCGAAATCGAGGACGCACGCTACACCGCTTCCGTTCTGCAGAACGGTTACATCACCAAATGAGCGCCACGTGCCCTACTCTTGTCTGAGACATTAAATGACCTCGAGTCTTGTGATTTTCCAATCACTATAAATAGAACTAAGTGCCCCTCGTGAGACTCTTTATGCTTTCCTTCATCCAAGCCTTAAGTCGAACAAAATTTTCTGCAAGCAAACCTTTGCTTCTTCTTCTTCACACCCATAAACCTTTGTTCTACTTCCACCTTCATCTCAAACCAAAAAATGACTTCAGGTTCTCGTTCTTCCAATGTCCCCAGTTCTAACACTCCCTCTAAAACTGCTCAACCGACAATCTTTTCAACCGCTCCAACAGTTAACTCCATGGGAATGCGAAGGGTTCCCGAACCCATGGGAGATGCTGAGCGTGAGACTTACTCTTCTCAACTGCTGATTCCTGTTGGATATTCCAACCAGGTTTTCGCCATGTCTGGTCCTCTATATGCATGCATCGCTGACCCAATGAAGATCAAGGGTTTCTTCCCCGTGCATGAGGCACTCAAGCCCATTGGGTTCTCCAAGAAGGCGACAGACGATAACGGAGATCATGCAAAAGAAAAGATAGATCTTCGTTTCTTCAACAGAGGGGTTAGGGCTTTTAGGTCTAGCCCTAGCCTTACACCATACAACGCTTGGCTCGACAAGATGGAGAAAAGCCAGGCTTCGATTTGGAAGAACATGGGGATTTATGACCTAGTCATGCTGTCAAAGACTAGTCTCAACTATTCTCCTGAAATGCTGGTAGCTTCTCTGCTATTTTGGGACTATACTCACTTCACCTTCCACCTTCCTTGTGGAATGGTAACACCCACTCTCTTCGACGTGGCTGCCATTACTGGTCTTCGACCAACTGGGGATTACTTTGACCCAGAGGAAATGTCTGAAGACCAGATTGGGTTTTCAGCCACCAAACCCACTTACACCACCTACACCAACCACTATCATGACAAATCGACGGCTGTGGTGACGGATGTGGAGCACATTGCGTTTCTAGCCCTCTGGCTGTCACGCTTCGTGTTCTGCACGAAATCTCTACAGGTGACGAAGAAAATGGTCACCCTTGCTACTCAGCTTTATCACGGTCAAAACATCTGCTTGGCCGAATTAATACTGGCGAACCTATATGAGTCGATAAGCAGTGGGGCGACTCTATTAAAGGTAATAGAAAATAGAGCCAGCTTGTTGCTCGTTGGACCCTTCTGGCTACTACAACTATGGCTAAACGCCACTTTTGAGTCTTTTCTACCCCAGAAGGCTCAAATAAATGAACAGGCTCCTGAGATAGCCAGAAGGCGTATCGAAGGTACCAGGCTGGCTTTACTGACTCCCACTGAGGATGGGCTGGAACTCCAAAAGACCTTTGCAAACTTCGTTCAGATGTTTGCAGGGAGGAAGGAATTTACCTCGACCATGGCTCCTTTCGCCCGTCGAAAGTTTGGTCCAGGGTGGTTCACCAGGCCCCATCCCAAGTCATCAGAGGATCCTCACCTCGAAGAGCACACAACACTGTGGGAAGCATTTCTCACTCCTAGGATAATGCCATTGCGCTTTAAGAGTTCAAAGAATCATCTGAGCCTGATTGCTTATCAGCCAAATCTTGTCTCTCGACAGTTTGGCATTATCCAATCGCTTCCTTCTCCCATTTACCCTAGGGAGAAATCAGTGTTGTACTTTTGTAATGATTACACTGAGGATGCTGCTACCAAGCACATTGGTAGGTACGCTGGTCGGACTGTACTTTCATTGTTCGACTACCAACTCAACTTCCTCTGTTCACCATCTTTTGAAGACTGGTGGAAGAGTTATTATGTCGAAGAATTCTTCGATGAAAAGGATTTTGCGGACGAACTCCAGAAGTCCTTCGTTTTGGTTCTCGACAAAATAAAGAAATGTACGTTCACTCTTCAAATTATATTTGTCTTTCCATTTCGACCTATAACTTGTCAATTATAACTTGTGAACGTGTCTTCTTTCAGTTGTTCGAAAACCTGTGGCAAAGAAAGCCACAGACAACCATCAGGGTGGAGGTCCCTCCACAAAACCTCCAGCACAGGTAACCAAATTTTTCTTGTTTCCTGCTGGTTTTAACATCCTGGTTTTCGATGTTGCGCTCTAAATCAACTCTATTTGGGGGTTTCAGGAACCTACGCCTAAGAAACGACCTGCATTAACGGTCGAATCTGCAAGTGGCGACGAGGATGAATCTCCCCCTGTTCCTCTCAAACGGAGAAAGGTGAAGAAGGCTGACCCTGCTCCTGAGCCTCGACCTACGATCAAAATCAAGGCCGCAGGGAAAAAATCCAGGCCACCTCCTGTGATCATCGAAGAGCCCACGGAGGAGGAGCTGAACATCTTACTCAGCAAACCCGTTGAGAGTGATAACTCTAGCCCTGGGGCTGAAGTTCCTCTACAGTTAGTGCCTCCGACCACTTTTAACTTAGGTGTCGACGATCGCGTTCGATTGTGTATCTCTCTAAACCAGAATATTTTTCCTCTTCTATTTTCAGGAGACCGCTGGAACTTCAGCACCAACTGGGCATCCTGGCGAGGGTTTCGGTTCCTTTGTAAACAGCGCGGGGGAACCCATTCACCATCCTTCCTCCTTCGTCAGTTCTGCTAACGAAACAAATCGAACTTCAGAGCCACAAGACTCTGCTGACCATAGTAGACAACGAGAGGAGGAACTGGTGGATGATGAAGTCCTTGCTGAAACAGAGGAACACCAGCAAGAGGAAGCTCAAGTGGTCAATGAGACAAAGGAGCAACACGATGAAGAGGGTCATGTTGATGCTGACGCTACTGAACAAACTCAGCCCCAAGCCACCACTGCTGTAGGAACGACCACCTCGACAAAGCCCAGGTCTAAAGAAGACTTGGCCCTTTTGAAGCAAACTGATCCAATTGGCTACCTGAATGCCATCATTGAGAGTAGGGAGAATTCATCTGACCCTAGTCATGATGCTTCTACTGCATCAGGGAAGTCCACTTCGACTTCTCCTCTTGATGAGGTTTTGAAGAAGGTCAAGGCTCAGTTCTTCAAAAAGGATCTAATGAAGGCTTTGGAGGGGGATCCTACTGCCCCGTCTTGTCTGGGAGCTGTTCTGGGTGTAGTTGATTTGCTTGCTATTTCTCCAGAAGTTTCCATCTTCATCTTGGAGTTATACTCCATCATTGACCAAGTCTCTGCGGACTATAGACGTCGAAGGGGGTTCAACAGCCAACTCGAAACACTACATGGCAAGAGTTCTTCTGCTTGGACCGAAGTAGCTGAATCAACTTCTCGAATTGCAGAATTGTCGAAATAGAAGACATCCAAGCAGCAGGAAATCGACGCCATAGATCCAGATAACGCCTCTATAAGGGCGCAGATCAAGGAGTTGGAGGCCAAGTTAAATTCTAACACCAAGCGCAAAGAGGAACTCCTTTCGACTGTTTCGGACGCAGAGAGCCAAGATGAAGTTACCCGAGGCTTAGAGTTCGCTGAAAGGGCCCAAGCCCTTGACGACCAGATTGCCAAACTTTCTCAGGCGACTGCCTTGTGTAACAAACGGCTGGAGTTGCAGCAAGCCAAATATCTTCGACTTAAAGCTTCCATCCCTTTCTAATTTGCTCAGCACCTCATTGACCATGTACTGTAATATTTTTAATACAATGCAACCATTTTGGTTAATCAATATATAATTTTCCATTTTGGCTCTTTATGGTTAACTTGGTCATTAACTGTTATTTATTTTGATCTCTTGGAGCATAGGTTTATATTTTTTCAAATATTTGCCATTTATTCTCAAGAGTCTTTTATCTTCGCCTAACTCTTCAACCTCATAAGCTCCACCAGAAAAAATTTGGATAATTCTGAACGGTCCTTCCCACTTGGGTGACCATTTTCCCATGCTTCGATCTCTTCGATCCATGGGGAGAATCACCTTCCAAACTAATTCTCCAGGCGAGAATGCCTTAGGTTTTACTTTTTTTATTGTAAGAGTCTTCCACTCTTTTCTTCTGAATTCTCAGTAGGTCGAGAGCGCGTAGTCTTTCCTCGTCTAAATCTACTAGTTCGTCTAACATCATATCCCAATAAACCTCAGAGGGAATATCTTGATGTCTCTGAACCCTTGCTGATTGAAGACAAATTTCTGCTGCCAGTACTGCGTCATGACCGAAAGTTAGTCGATATGGTGTTGTACCTGTGGCTTCTTTTGGGGACGTTCGACAGGCCCACAAGATCTGGTCTAACGTCTTATGCCAATTTTTTGGCTTCTTTCCTACATGCTTTTTTATCAGGCCGATCACTATTTTATTCGCTGCTTCGACTTGACCATTTTCCTGTGCATAATAAGGTGTTGATGTTAGGAGTCTAAAGCCTGTTTCTTGAGCGAATTCCTGCATCTTTCGACCAGTAAACACTGATCCTTGATCAGTTGTTATAGTCTCAGGGATTCCAAATCTGTAGATAATGTTCTTTTGAATAAATTCAATGACATTTTCTTGGTCTGCATTGACTAAAGGGATAGCTTCGATCCATTTAGTGAAATAATCAATGCCTACCAGTATATACTTCTGGCTCTTTGATGATGCTGGTCGAATCTCTCCAATAAGATCCAACGCCCATCCTCTAAAAGGCCATGGTTTCACTATTGAGTGAAGTTCGCTTGCTGGTACATGTTAGATGCCCGTATGGGCATGACATTCCTGGAAACCCTTCGCGAACTCAACACAATCTTTCAAGATAGTGGGCCAGTACAGTCCTTGTCGAAACAACAACCATTTCATCTTATGGCCTACTTGGTGAGCCCCACATGCTCCAGCATGCGTAGTCGAAAGGGCTAGGTATGCTTCAGTTTCGCTTAAGCACTTTAGCAATACCCCTTCAGGCGTCTTTTTAAATAACTCATTACCCATGAGTACGTAACTCAACGCCCTATATTTTATTTTTCGTTCTGTCAAAGCTGCTGGATTTTGTAGATAATCTACAATGGGTTTCCTCCAATCTTGCTCTGACAAATTGTCTATGAACGATATTTCAAAGTTCCTTTGATCAGCATACCCTAGTCTTGTCGATTTCAAATCTGTTGGAGACAGGCTGGTTGCTTTTATTTTTTCTCGAACTTTGATTGCTCTTTGTAATCTCGTTTTTGAAATTTTGTACCCAGATGCAATATGTGCCAAATCATTGGCTACTTGATTTTCCAATCTAGGTATGTGTCGAATGTTAACCACTTCGAATTTTTTCAATAAACGATTTGCTATCACAAAGTACATAATAAGATTTTCTCTTATGCATTTATACTCTTTTGTGACTTGCTTAATGACTAACTCTGAGTCTCCCATTATTTCGACTCGAGTTGCCCCCAATTCCAACAATATATCAAGGCCAGTAATTAGAGCTTCGTACTCAGCCTCATTGTTCGAACAAGTACCTGCTATCTTGTACTTGAATGTTGTTGGAATTTTTTCTGGAGAAATAATCAAGACCCCTACTCCTGTTCCATCTTTATGGCTGAAACCATCGAAGTAGAATTTCCAAGGCTCTATCTCCATGTAATTTATATTTTCAACCTGAATTGAGTGGTCGACTATAAAGTCTGCTACCACTTTCCCTTTTACTGCCCTAAGAGGCATAAAGGTCAATGAATACTCAGTTAATGCTAGCGCCCACTTGCCAATTCGGTTGTGCAAGATGGGTTTCGACAACATGTATTTGAAAACATCAAAATGAGACGAAACATACACATCAACTGGTTTTATACATTTCTTGAGCTTTGTACAAGAGAAATAAAGACATAGACATAATTTTTCAACTTCGTTATATCTAGTTTCTGCATCGTTCAAAACTCTGCTAAGATAGTAAATGGGTCTTTCGACTCCATTTTCATCTTCTTGGGCTAACATGCTTCCCAAAGTTCTATCGGATGCAGCTATGTACAATCTCATACTCCTGTTGCTACAAGGAGGCACCAAAATAGGTGGCTTGGTGAGATACCCTTTGATCTTGTTGAAGGCTTCTTGTTGCTCTTGCCTCCACTCAAATCTTTCCTTATTCAATCGAAGTAAGGGTGAGAAGGCTTGAGCTTTTCCACTTAGGTTAGATATGAATCTCCTTAAGAAATTTATCTTGCCCAACAGAGATTGCAGTTCCTTCTTGTTCGTTGGCGCTTTCGCTTCCAAGATTGCCTTCGTCTTGTTCTGGTTGATTTTGATTCCTTTCTTGTGGACGACGAAGCCCAAGAAATCTCCAGCTTTTACACAGAACGCACACTTCAAAGGGTTCATTTTCAGACCATGTTCTCTCATTCTTTCAAATGATTGTCGAAGGTGGTCTATATGGTTCTTCCTGGAAACAGATTTTACAACAATATCATCAATATACACTTGCATAAAAGTGTTAATAAAATCATGGAAGATAGAATTCATCGCTCGCTGATATGTTGCCCCAGCATTTTTTAGGACAAAAGGCATCACTACCCATTCGTAGGTGCCTAAATCCCCGGGGAATCAAAAAGCTGTTTTCGACACATCTTCTTCAGCAATGAAAATTTGATTATATCCTGAGTAACCATCGAGCATGCTCAGGTACTCATGGCCAGCGGCAGAATCGACTAGCATTTCCGCCACAGGCATAGGATATTCATCTTTGGGTGTGGCAGCATTCAAATCTCTGAAATCTATGCATACCCTCAACGTACCATTTTTCTTAATTACTGGCACAATGTTTGCAATCCATTCGACATACCTCGTAGCTCGTATGAATTTGCACTTCAGCAGTCTTTCGACTTCCATTTTGATCTTCGACAGTATTTCTGGAGCGAAGCGTCTTGGACTTTGCTTGATTGGCTTCTTCCTAGGTTTGATTGGCAACTGAAGTTCTACCAATCCTCTGTCGAGACCAGGCATCTCGTCGTAATCCCATGCAAAGCAGTCCTTGAACTCCTTTAACAATTGGATCACTTCAAACCTGAGCTCTGGGTCTATTTTGGCGCTGATGTAAGTTGGCTTTTTCTCTAACCCTTCGCCCAAGTTGATTTCTTCTAAAGGATCCTGTGCTAACATTTTGATGTTGTTCGCCAGGGGGTCCTTTTCGAATCCCAAAGGCTCATCGTCATAGATGGCGTCGAGCCTTTGCTCCTGCATTCATTCTGTCATGATATCAGGAGGTTCTGGGTCGAAATCCTTTCCAGGACCTGCAGAAGATAGCTCTTGATCGTTGGCCTGAGTGGCCATATATTTTACTTCGGCTTCGAGAGCCGCTATCATCCTTGTTTCGGCTACATAAGCCGAAATTCGCTGCAGTGATTGTGACTCAGTCATTATCACTGAACTCACTTCCCCAACCAGTTGGCTGGATGTCAGTTATCCCACTGAAATCAATGTGGGACAAGTCTTATCTGTCCCATTGAAAACCATGCTCAGGGTGCAGGTACAAGGAACAAAAAGCATTTGGTGATGGCGCCATGTCGAAGTCAGGTGATGGGCATGGCCCAATGTGAGCCAAATTTTTGTCGAAGTCAGCTCTCCCCAGGTGATTTGCTTCGCCCAAGTAATAGCTCTAATCCGCTTCTATATTTTCGACAATTCCATCAGGACGCCATAGTATTAACCTTTGGTGCATTGATGATGGTACTGTTCCAACACCATGTACCCATTCTCGGCCCAACAAAAGATTATAATTTGGTTTGGCCGATATGACCATAAACATCGTTGGTCGAAGGATGGATCCTACTTTGAGGTCTAGTTGGATCACACCCATAGTGGTCCCTATTCCGCCTTCATAATTCGACAGGACCATGTTATGAGGCTTGATGTTTTCATCACTCTTGCCTATTTTTCTCAGCATGAAGTGAGGGATGATGTTGATGGTTGCCCCACAGTCCACCAAGATCTTATTTACGGTGGCTTCTTCGAGTTTTGCCCTTATGAATAAAGGCTTGAGGTGATTTTTCATCGCCTCAGTAGGTGGTTCGAATAAACCATTTTTCTCTTCGGTACGGCCATTATCCATAACGAAGTAGCATACTGGCCTATGCTTGGCCATTTCTTGTTCGACTTCTCAGTCGTTCGATTCGACCTCTATCTGGCGGTTGTACTCTCTTGGCAAAACTGAGACTATGTTCACCATGATATCTAGGGTGTCATCAGACTCAGCCATCTTCGTCATCAACTTCGCCCTGGTTAGGCCATACCAGTCTATTGGTCACTGGTTGCCTCTTCAGAGGCTTTCTCTGCTTTCGCTGAGGGACATTTGAACTTGATTCTGGCTTTGGTTCGTTGATAGCTTCCCTCTCAGCCTTTCGCCGCCTCTGGTATCTTCTCCATTGGGATCGAGACATGGGATTCTTTCCCTTGTAGTTACTTGATACCTGGGTCACTTTGGAGGCAACAACCTGAGGTTCTTTCTTGTGTGTCAAAGATGAACCTCTTTGAACTTCGAAGGAGTGCCACCTTTCTTCGCTCGGTCTCTTTCGACCCGATGTTTTATGCCACGTATCAACTGGCACATTGGTAGGAGGCCTGAAAGTCAGTGGCCTCTTTTCTTGATTTGAACCCTTTTGGTAGGTTCTTCTGGGGTCATGTCGAACATCAACACCTTCCCTTCTTTTGTTTGCTGCTCTTACACCTTGGATGTGTTCAGCAGCTTTCTTGTCGAAAATCGAGCTGCATCGAGGACACAACATCACTTCTGACTTCTTCTTCTGGCATCTTTGCAGGAAATCTTCCAGATTTTCGTTTTCTCGAGGGAAAGCCGTTTTGTTTGCTTGCTCTTGCCTAATGGCCTCCTCTGAAGCTTTCGATTCAGAGATTTTGACCATGTTGACATTCATGGTGTCTTTGGTAGCAAGAGTCATCTGCTTCATCTGGGCCTCCAGGTCTTCTGTCTGGCCTTGGACTGCAGCCAAGTAGGAACTGGGTTTAGCTCCAGATTTTGAGGCTCCACCTATCTCCAGTTTTGGGCCTTCAGCAGCTTTTTGGACTGCTTCGATTATTTTTCTAGAAAGATTCCCAGAAAAACTGCCAAAGATTGGCATGTTGATATGATCCTTGGTGACTTCAACCATAGTTATTCCTGGCCTTTTCACCTGAATTCTGGAAGCCTCGATCACATTCACCTCTGAAGGTTCAGCATAATGGGCTTCAGCCTGCAAAGGGTTAGAGTCCACAGTCATGGGGGTCTTATCGGCGAATTTCAACCTCCCTTCTTCGATAGCATTTTGTACGAGATCCCTGAAAAGAAAACATTGAGATGTTTTATGGCCCAGAAAATTATGATATTTACAAAAACCTCTATTCTTTCTTTGATCAAGAGGAGGCACTTTTACCCCTGGGGGTATTATCATTTGGCCATCTTTTACAAGTAAGTCAAAAATTTCATCACATTTTGTAATATCAAAACTGTAAGTCTTTTTAGGGAACCTATCGTTGGCCCTTTCAGGACCAGTGGGGTTTTTTCCACTTGAGGGGACTAGTAGTTTGCAAGAGTATGGTGGCCCTTGTTTTAACTCCTCTAAATCGACCTCACTTTCTTCGACGGTTATAGGTTCGTCGAATGTTTCTGGATCTTCATCGTCCATTTCGACATATGCTATCCTTTCTCTTTTATGAGTTTTTGTCGCCCTGGCTTTTTCAGCTTTAAGGCGTTCTACCTGTCGAACCCTATCGGCCAATTGGGCCATGTCTCTCAGGTATTGAGTGTCTAATTTCTTCCTAATGGAATAATCTAGACCTCCTGTGGCTATTTCGACTAACTCATGTTCTGGCACTTGCGTAAAGCATCTTGCTTTGAGCAACCTAAACCTATTTAGATATTCGTCTATAGGTTCAGTGAATCTCCTCTTTACACTGGCCAATTCTTTCAGGCTTATCTTGGTTTGTCCCATGTAGAATTTCTCATGGAACAATCTCTCCAACTGGGTCCAATGGTGGATCGAATTGGGGGGAAGAGTTGTGAACCAAGTAAACGCGTTCTTTGTTAGGGAACTTGGGAAATACTTAATCCTCAGGTTTTCATTGTTTGAAATCTCTCCTGCTTCGATCAAGTATCTCGCCACATGTTCGACAGTGGATTCTGTCGTGTCCCCTGAAAATTTAGTGAACTTAGGGACTTTGCATCTAGGAGGTAAGTCCGTTTGTAACACATATTCTGACAGTGGGGATGTAAAGTTGGGCCTACGGAAGCCCATATTCATCCCATTTTGCATCATGATTCTTTCGATCATGGCTGTCAAGTTATTTTCCAAACCAATATTCTGGTATTGGATCTGCTGAACTACTTCGTCAGCATTTTGGTTTCTATTGACTATCCTTACTTCCGGGGCTATGACTCTAGGTTCTTCGACCCCGGGTTATTCCATTCGCATCCTAAGGTTTTCTTCGA
Organism: Vicia faba; assembly: GCA_948472305.1. Classification (NCBI taxonomy): domain Eukaryota; kingdom Viridiplantae; phylum Streptophyta; class Magnoliopsida; order Fabales; family Fabaceae; genus Vicia; species Vicia faba. Next base: position 1,365,932,601 of record OX451739.1, on the reverse strand, counting down.
CAGGCTACTGGACTTGGTTAATAGTGGTTTCTTCCTCTAGAAGTATCCCTTAGTTTCCCCTCATCTGTGCCCTTTGGGGCTGTCGAATAGGTTGGGGTACCCCAAAAAAGTCAGCCAGACGCGCCATCTGCAGTGTCATTTGCTGATTCGACTGGGTGGTATTTTGTATTAGAGGATTTAGCATTGTGCTTAAAGTTTGTGCCAACATTTGAACCATATCGTGGTTGCTTTCGTCCATTTGTTGCCTCAAGACTGCTGTCGAGGCATTCGTAAGGTCATGCATTACTTGGGACGTTCCTCCTAAGAGTTGGGTCCTACCCCTGTTCGCCATACCAACTCCAGAACCTTGGAGTGGCGAAGAGGCGCTCACTAAAGGGTCTGAAAAAGTGGACGCAGCATTCGTCAGGCTAGCCAATTCAGAAGTTGGCATGCCATAGAGTGGTTCTCGATTTAGATCGACTGTCGAAAAACCTGGGGGAACATAAGGCCTAGTTCCTTGGTTTCCCCTTGGTGGGGGAGTTCCCAAAGGTATTCTGGGGCCAGTAAATGGAGGTAATGGCCCCGTTTGTGTGACCGTTACTGCTGGTGTTGAACCAGCGGTTACCATTTCACTTACGGTTGGGATGACCGTTGTTCCCACGTTTGTTTATGGGATTTCGCCATTGTTTGGCGGATTCGCCATCGCTTCACTTCTTCTCCTAGTATTGGTATCGTTGGTGTATATTCTACCACTTCTCAATAACATGCAATACTCTCGAAAAAGGAGGATATTTTGTATAAAACGGTTAAATTTAAAAATCAACACAAGGTCCCACCGGGTGTGCCAATTTGTTTATCTTGGAAATTGGTAAACAACCGCTGATCTTCCAAAAGGTTACTTATTTGGTGACTCGCAGGATCGATCAGATTGATCCTAAGACATGGTTGATTTTCTGGAGTTTGACTAATCCTAATGGTGATTAATGCCGGTAAAGTAAAGACACTTTAAGTAAATTGCATGAAGAAAAGCTTGATAGAATAAATAAAAGCGTTAAATAAAAGGCTTCGACGGAGATGAGTAAACGAAAAGCAATAAAGTGCTTGAATATAAAAGACTTTGATTAATTTATATGGTGTTTCACACATACATTCTCAACGATTCTTTCGCTCACGCTGGGTACTTGAATCTAGATGAGTGACTTGTATAAAATGATGAACACCCTCGAAAACCACGTGAGCAACTAGTATTTATACTAAAACAAATCCTAAGTAACCGTTGAGCAGTTACGTCGCTTCGAGATGATGCCACATGGCACGCTCACAGCATTCGACGCTCCTGATCTCGGCACGTTGCACTTGGTAACTGCTGGGAACCGTTTTCCCTCCAAGCATTCAAATTTCAAACCGTTCGACCCTGAGCATCAGGTACCTTTGTCGAGAGGTTCCTTTCGACGTAGAAGACGACAATATTCCCACTTAAAGGAAATTCTCTAAGTACCTTGTCATTCTCTGATGAGCCTTCGACAGGATCAGCTGGTCGAAACCTTCTTATGTAGGAAACTCTTCTGACTCATAATTAATGGTCTATATTGATAACAAACAAGGGTGTCGAATTTAAGAGCCAACACGCGCCGACCTTGAAGCGACCAAAATGATACACCACATGCTCTAGAGGGATCAAGGGGAAGGTACAACTATGGAAATCGACATGAACTCCCTTATATGGAAGTTCCAAAGCCTGGACCTCCACACTCTTAAACATGGATAAGCAAATAGGAAACCAATATGAGAAATAATAGGCAAGATATCCACTTGTTTATATTTAATTTTCTTCTTCCTATCACAATTATATATATGCACACATGTCTAAACTTCCACATAGCATAGACATGCAATTTTTTCGTTATAAACAAAATCACTTAAGCCTGAATAGTTTATTCCTTTGTGATTGTTGACAGTAACGATGAAACTGAGGTACAACTAATGTAGTGGATGCCAATATTAAAGATTTCAGGGGTGTTATCAAAGACACTTTGCACGTATGACTACATCAATCAATTCTCTACAATGCCTTGCACGCCTAAAGATTTCATGGGTGATTTTGGAGACTTTTTGCACGCTCGATTATAACAATTAATTCCCTACAGTGCCTTGCATGCCTAAATATTTAAGGGGTGCTATCGGAGACACTTTCCATGTTCGACTACAACAATTAATTCTCCATAACTCCTTGTGCACCTTAAGAATTCAAGGGAGTTGTTGGAGACGTTTTGCACATATAACTAAAACAATGAATTCCCCCAAGGGTGCTATCAGAGATGTTTTCCACGTTTGAATACAACATTCAAATTTCCTCTTTCAAATAAATCCAACGGACGTGAGGGGTGGGGTCTGGAAACATCAACCTCGATCTGAGCCTTGCCTCAGGGGAAGGGATGAGGATCTTCTACCCTTGGTTGGGGAACGATCATCTGTGACATGGAGCGCGGTTTAAAGCATGGTCGTATTTCGCCGGTTTCATGCCCTCTTTTTAATATAATATATGCCCTTGACATATTTAACCTAACCAACATCTCATTTAACAAAACATGTACATATTAACGCGACATACTCATAAGTAAAATGGTTGAACCTAGCTTCACGAAAGTTTTAAGGGCTCAAAATCAAACCTTAACACTCTCATGCTCTCACAAGGTTAAACGTGACGATTAAAAGTAGCGTGGTTTAAAAAACGGAAGGACAAGAATGCAAAAGGTAATAACGTAAATAAACATTGTTAACAAGATGAGGTACGAAAGCCTGACAAATCTTATAAGAACAAATAGAAATAAAAGATAACGGGGACAAAGTTACTCAGACATCTACACTTGTATCCCGACATTCTCTTAAAAATAACTTAATAGGATTTATTTGATCGGCAATGATGAAAAGGCCGAGACAAAATCCTAGCGCCTACCCCGACGTTCGATCCCAAGCAGAGTCACGTCGAGATGGATCACCGCTTAAGGTTTTTCGATTTTAATATTCTTCATTTAATAAATGTTATGGTAGAAAACATGAATAAATTACAAGAACATAAACAAACCCAACAATATGGTGCAGAACAATATTTACAATATAGAAAGCACAACTTATATAGATACTAAGAGGAATATTACTAACAACAGAAAAAAGTACAGTTACATGCACTCCAAAAAAATGGGGCGGATATAGGGGTCTTATTCAAGAATAGAGACAACCCTCTTGAAGGATCTCACCCGAATGGATTTGCTCCCTTGAAACAACCAACGAATTATGGAAATGTTTCTCCTGCTGCAGCGTATTCTCAAAAGAATCTGCATTTTCCCAAGGGAAGCATTGATTATGAAAGAACTCCAATTCATTTTGGAAAGTATCAAGAGCCTTTGTTTTTCTATCCATCATTTTTTACAAATGCATCACCGGACAATCCATAATACTAGGGAGATCTAGCAGAGCCAGAGCTTTGTGCACCTCGGGTAAAAAGGATGCAATTTTCTACAAATCTCTTAAATATGTGCCCCAAAAAGTAAAACTGCTGACACATCTCTCCAACTTGCTCCTTTCGTTGCACACCTAGTCTATCCAAGAGCTTCCCAATAGCCAAACCTGAGGAGCAGTCAACAAAACAACATCTCGAGGGGCTTCCCAATAGCCAGATCTGAGGAGCAGTCAAGAAAACAACATTTTGAGGAGTTCCCTATAACCTGGAGGAGCACTCAAGAAAGCAACATTATGAAGAGGTTCTGAAGAAAAAGAAATACATATAGAATTTGTCGGGAGATTATATTCCCTATTTTAGAACCAGGACCCTCATTTCATCCTCCATTACATATGCACGAAACACAATTATTATCTCAACACACACAAATAGAGGACAAACCAACAATAAAGAATAAAGAAAATTTTCAAACTTACCAAAGGAAACTCGACAGTCCTCACAAGAGCTAGATCCTATGAACAAGAAGGCATATATTCGACACTTCAAACTATTTTTATTGGCTTCGCCTATGGGGACTACACCTCCAATATGACCCAGACGATTAATGAAGTCCAACAGGTTTTTCTTCAAAAAAGAATCCCCAGCAGAAAAATCGCCTTTTAAACATATATGTTGTTCTCCAAGAGAAAGTGTTTCGCCGACCAAAAATGAGGAAATAGAGATTTCCACTTACCTTCCATTCCCAACTCGACCTCACACATAATTGCATGAGCTTTGGTCTAAAGAGGCGTGATTAAAAATAAACGATCACCAAAGGGAAAAAAATCAAGAAAGTCATCAAAAGTCCATATCGTTGGAACCAAAAGTACCAACTTTGATTCTCTTGGTTAGGCTAAAGTACCCCAGTTTCAATGAAAGAGATGAAAGATCAAGAAGACAGAAGGTTTTCCCTTCAAATATTCACAAAAATACTGACAAGCCTTCACATACGCCTAACTTGTTGGGTGAAGTTGAGATGGGGTCACAATTAAGTAGTTGAAAACACCTATCTCGAAAATGGTGAAGGGAAAACGGACACCCAAGGCTTAAAATAGATATACATAAAGAGGGAAGGTATAATTACCATATTCACTTCAAATTCTTTCATCTTCATCAGGGATGATGAGACCCCAAAGAGACATTTCACCCACACACTACTTAGAATATGACATTTGAGAAAAGGCCCTTACATCAGGTATAAAAATAAATTGTGTAAAAATATTTGTCAAAAGATTTTACATCAGACTTTTATTTCCCCTGATATGAAAAACATGTGATTTAGATGAAAATATAACAAGGTGGCAGTTTGGTAAATAAAGTGAAAATTTTTATAAGGGATTTTACATCGGGCCTTTACTAACCCCCGATGTAAAAAGTCCAATCATAAAATAATACAAACACGATGGCAGTTTTGTAAATAAGGTGCATTTTTGTTTAAAAAAAAGTGGCCCTTACGTCGGTCTAAGGGCCAACCGATGTAAAAGATTCGCCCTTACATCGGGCCATTTGCCCAACCGATGTAAAAACCCATTTTAATTCACAAAACCCTAATGATACTATTCAAATGTTCATAAACACATCGCACCTCATCTCTCTCGAGCATCTCCCTATGATTTTGTCTCCCTTCGAAACTGTCTCCCTTTGTCACCATCCGCCTCCGGACGTCATCAGTTGTGCCGTGCATCATCTCTCTCGTCCATCTCCCTCTGAAACCGTCTCCCTCCAGCTCCTTCCACCTCTGGATGTTGTCACCTGCAACCGCGGTCACCATACGACCTTCGTCTGCCTCTGTCTCCGACGTCCCTGTGTTCTTTCGTGTCTCTATGTCTCCCTCCGCCTCCGACGTTTTCCCTCCATTTCCAAAAGGTTTGATTTATCATTATTGTTATTATTATCCAGATTTAGATTAAATTTTATCTAAAGGAAAGAATTTAAATTAGAACAAACTAAAATGTTGTTGTTAACCCCATGGATTCTTGGTTAAAATTTGAACAAATTAAAATGTTGTTGTTAACCCCCATGGATTTTAAATTAGAAAAAATTAAAATGTTGTTGATAACCCCCATGGATTTAAATTAGAACAAATTAAAATTTTATTTTAGAAGATGTAAAACGGTGATTTGGTGGTTAGTTTTATTTAATCTTGCATGCTAACCACCAACAAAGTTTCAATCCCGCAACATCACATTATGTTAGAACAAGTAAAGAATGTTAAAAAACATTAATTATTAAAAAAGTATATTAGAAATAGAAATTTCTAATGATTTAACTATGTATTCATTAATTTCAGAACATAGGTATGGATCGTAGTTGGACGAGAGCTAATCGATTAAGTGTTGAGTACGAACATGAAGTGAAGGAATTTCTACGGTTTGCTGAAAGTAATGCTGAAAAAAGTCCGCATGCGCTTTTTCTCTGTCTATGTGTTCGTTGTGCAAATAAAGAACCAAAACTTAGTAATAAAGAAATCATGGATCATCTTATTTGTGTAGTGACCTGTCAAAGTTATACATAATGGATATGACCCAGTGAAGTAGTAGTAAATTCAAACGTGTCCCAAAGAGATGATGTTAGTGTCGATATGGATGATCGTTTGGAAGACATGATGCGTGATATTGGACAAGATTCGTTTAAGAGGGCACATGGATATGATACTTTATGCAGTGACAAGGATAATCCTTTGTATCCGGGATGCACAAATTTTACACGTTTGTCAGTCGTGTTAAAATTGTTTAATCTGAAGGCGAACAATGGACGGACTGATAAAAGTTTTACTGAATTGCTTGAATTATTGATAGAAATGCTTCTAGAAGGTAACATAATGCCAATTCGTTATTACGAGGCGAAGAAAATATTATGTCTGATGGGTTTGGAGTATGAAAAGATACATGCATTCCCTAATGACTGCATATTATACCGAAAAGAGTATGTAAACTATAATCATTGTCCGAAGTGCAAGGTGTCACGCTACAAAAAGAAAGATGGTGATTCTAGTAAAGATGAGGTGGTCAAAAAGGGTCCTCTGCGAAAGTGGTATGGTACCTACCAGTAATTTCAAGGTTCAAGAGACTATTCGCTAATGTAAACGACACAAAAAATCTTAGATGGCATGCAGAAGAAAGAAATTGTGATGGACAAATTCGCCATGTAGCTGATTCTTTGCAATTGAAGAAAATAGATTCTTTGTTTCCAAGCTTTGGAAAAGAGTCGAGAAACCTTAGACTTGGACTTTCTACTGGTGGAATGAATCCATTTGGTAATCTAAGTACTAATCATACTTCTTGGCATGTTCTCTTGATGATTTACAACCTATCTCCTAGGTTATGCATGAAGCGTAAATATATTATGCTATCGATGATGATTTAGGGCCCAAAACAACCAGGAAATGACATAAACGTTTATATAAGTCCATTGATTGATGATTTAAGAGTATTATGGGAGGAAGGGGTGGATGATTTTATGTGTATTCTGGAGAACAGTTCAATATGTGTGCGATGTTGTTTTGCACCATCAACGATTTTCCGGCATATGGCAATTTATCTGGGTATAAAGTTAAAGGGCATAAAGTGTGTCCTATATGTGAACAAGATACATGTTACCATCATCTTGTAAAAGGAAAGAAGATTGTTTATCTTGAGCACCGAAAATTTCTAAGTCATTATCATCCATATCATAGATTACGGAAAGCTTTCAATGGGGAACAAGAGCATGATGTTGCTCCAACGCCCTTAACTGGAGAGGAAGTTTATCAAATACAATAGGGCATTAATGTCGTATTTGGAATGTACCAAATGCAATCTAGTGTGAAAAATACATGGAAAAAGAGGTATATTTTCTTCGATCTTCCATATTGGTCTAGTCTTGATGTAAGACATTGTATTGATGTGATGCACTTGGAGAAAAATGTATGTGATAGTGTAATCAGAACACTTCTCAACATTCAAGGCAAGAGAACAGATGGTATTAATGCTCGTTTAGATTTAGGTTTGATAAGCATACGAGAAGAGTTAACTCCACAATATATAGGTAACAAGACATATTTGCCTTCTGCCTGCTACACTTTGTCCAAAAAACAGAAAATAAGTTTCTGTGAATGTTTACAAAGTATCAAAGTGCCACATGGTTACTCATCAAATGTCAAAAGGCTTGTATTAGTTAAAGATATCAAATTAGTTGGCTTAAAATCTCATGACTGTCATGTCTTAACGCAACAGCTACTACTGATGGCTATTCGTGGGATATTGCCTAACAATGTTCGTGGTGTTGGAAAACACCATATGTGAGCAACCCTTTTCTTTGAGTAGTTTTGTATGATAGTAAATATGTGTGATATAAGTATTAATGAATGTTTATTGTGTTTGATCTCTATGTGTGCATGATATGATAATAGTGTAGCATGTTCTAAAAGGGTCAAAAATATATTTTACACATGTATCATGATTTCGGGTCAATACAAAATACTTTGCATCGACACATACTTAAGCTAAAATCACAAAAATAATTGTACTTCAGTATGAGTCGACTCATTCACACTTTACATCGATACATGTCAAGTTCATGCTTTTGGAAAACGTTTTAAAAACCTTTATGCATCGACACATGCACTTATGCATCGATACATATAACTTCTTGTTTTTGGAAATCAAAAACTAACTCAGTATAAATCGATACATTCACATTTTGTATCGACTCATACGAAATTAAAGGTTCTGGATTCTGTGTAGATAACAGTTTGTATCAATACATAATGGCTTCCATCGACTCTTTTCTTAGTTGCATTGACACATTCGTGTTTTACATCAACTCATACACATTTTGTCTCTATGTAATATGTCTTCATAACAGTATGTATTGATACATAATGCATTGTATCGACTCATCCTAGGTTTTGTAACTAACATGAGTCGACTCATATGAGATATGCATCGGCTCAAACTACGGTTTTACTTCTAACATTTTTTTGTTACATATATAAGTCAGTTTTTGCAGTTCAATATGTCAATAGGTGTCACAAATTCAGTTGGTGTGCATCTACTTTTCTGAGCATTAGAAACCAGAAAGAGACTTCAATCTTCATCATCTTATCAATCATCTTGGTTCAATAACTTCGAAACATAACCATCTTTGTTCACCGGATCAAGGGATCATAGAGATAATGTTCAGCGGTACGATCGGTGATCTTAGCTGAGTTGAAGATTCAGAAGGGGGTTTCGAGGAAACACCAGAGGGTTTGTCCTTCAAGAACGGGCGCGTTCTTGTGGGTTTATCATTCATGATTTCACAGGTCAGAATCATCCATAGCGTAGTTATTGTACCCCAAAATTTGCCCTCTCATTCATCAAGTAATTTCTCACAAGATCTCCTTTGGTTCAAGACTGCACTGGGGTTGATCAACTCAAGACACCTCCCTAAGCATTGATGACTGAAATTAGGGTTTGAGATTGCACAAGGATAATTTAACTTTTAATGCCTCATATAACTTTCATGGATCATTATGGACCCTCAAGATTGCTCATATCAAGTTTCAAGTCTTGGATCACATTTTTGCTTAGTCAATTGATCAGTTGACCTAAAAATCAGTTGTATTGGGGAAAAAGTCAACTATGGCCAATTTACAGTCAAACTTCATAATTTTTATCCATATCAACATTATGAACTCCTATATGTCATTTGATCAAGTTTTGACCATAATTCCTCAATAAATTTGATCAGATTATCAAAAGGGCAAAATGGTCAAAATTAGGGTTTTGACTAAGAAAGGACAATTTCTGATTTTTGACCTAGAAAATGGTTAATTGGTTTGAGACATGATCTCAAGGTTTAAAATGTATCATTTTGACCTAATGGTATGACTCAAAACTTCCCTCAAGATCAATTGATTTATAGTTGATTTTCAGTTAACTGATCAAAAGTCAATTGTATACTAAAAAGTCAAACTTTGACTTTTTGGTCAAAATCAAGTGTCAAAGATCATAATTCATCAAAACATGTCAAAATATGAAACTTGTTCATCAAGAAATCAAAAAGTCAAGATTTCAATTTGAAAAGTCAAAGTTTCCAAACTTAGAAAATTTTCTAAGTGTTGAAAAAACTTCATATTTTTTCACAACTTTGAGCCAATTTTTCACCATGATGCAAGATGATTAAAAGGAAACTTTCAACATGAAAGTTGTAGATATAAATTAGATTTAAAACATTGCTGAACATAAATCCTTCTAGAAATTCTTGGATTTCAAGTTATTAATCCATGAAATCATGGTCATGAAACTAAAACACTTAGTGAAATTTTGAGCATTTTGGTCAGGATTTTGACCTAACTTCTGGGCCAAGTTTCACATAGTTCCATTTGGATTTTGTAAAAGTGATTCAAAGAGGGATTTTATGACTTTTGAACTATTCATATAGGCATTTTTAGGCTTCTATTTTCAAAGATAAATTGTAGATACCATTGTCACGAAGTTGTACATATCCATAGTTTGCATTTATATGACCCGAGCTTAGAGAATTTTGGAGTTGAAGTTTCTGAAATTTTTAGGTTTTAAATTAGGGCCAGAAAAATTTTCAGTCATCTTGGATTTATAGTTTTAGTTATTTATATGGTTGGATTCGTGGGAAGAAATTCCCTAACTTTCATGTTTGTACTTTCCATTTTTGTTGAGAGATGAAGAAGTTACAGGTACTCTGGCTGACTGAAGGTTGAAGACGAAGTACAAGCCTTTGAAGCATTATATTTCATATAAGTAAACGAATGTACAACCACCCTAGTGGTAAGGCAGCACGCTGTTAACCAAGAGGGCGTGGGTTCAACATCCAGTGCGCTACCTTTTTCCTTATTTCTCACATTTTCTCTCTTTTTTGTCACACAGCAACGCAAGGGCCTCTCCTTTGGGCTTCTGTTCTTTTTTGCTGCTTCTAACCCCCTGCCTTACTTTTGCACACCTGACCTAACTTTATTTTATTTATTTCATTTTAATTTATTTTCTTTCTTATTTTATTTTCAGTTTTATTTTATAATTTTTGTTACTATTATTATTATTATTATTATTAATGAAAAAAATATAAAAATATTTTTACTTATTATTTACATTTATTTTCTTTATAAAGACAAAAAGAACAAAAACATTTTTCTTTTAATAAATAAATTTCTTTTTCTTAATTAATTAATATTTAGACTTAGGTTTAATTATTATTTTATTTTCCTAATTAAAATTAACTTATAATTTAGGTTTCTCTTAATTAATTAATTTTCTCATTTTGTTTTTATTAATTTAAAACCTTTTTCTTAAAAACCCTAAAAATCCTTTTTAAGTTAATTTCTTTTATTAATTTGTTTAAGTTAATTTTATTTAATTTTCCTTAATCATTTTCTTTAATTAGGTTTAGTTTAAAATCCTTTCATAAAAATTCAAACAAAAATCATTTCTTTTTTCCATTTTTGCATTCATGCATTTTATTTTCAATTTTGGTACAATATTCAATATGGTTGTAATAGTTAATTAGATTTAATTTTCTTGCAAAATCCCCATTTGTAAATTTGTACACCCCCTCCCCTATTGATGTAATAGCTTAGTATTTTTATTTTCCGCAATTTAATGCTTTATATATAAATTCTAGTAAACTAGAGTTTGTATGGAAAGATTAAAATCAACAAGTTAGCAAACCCTATTACAAGATAAATCAAGCATGAAAAAGACAGACTTGCTGTTGTACCCCAAAATTTGCCCTCCCATATCCTTAAGATTTGCCAAGAATAATCTCCAAGTGACTCAAGTTAGCTCAAGAGTTGGACAGTCAAATCACCTCATAAGGCAATCAATTCAAAAATTAGGGTTTTGTGTTGCATTAAGGTCCTCACATCCAAATGGCCTCAAGTGTTTCCCAATGTCTTAATATGTTCTTAAATCCATCCATGTCAAATTTCAAGCCTTGCAGATGAAGTTTGGTCAGTCAATTGCTCATGAGGCCCAAAAATCGATTGTGATAGGGCAAAAGTCAACTATGACCTACAGACAGACAAACCTCAAGATTTTTTGTCAACATTCTTATTTTGAAGTATAATTCATCATTTGATCAAGGGTTGATCATGATTTATCAAGGATTGCTCAAGATTCATCAAGATTCAAAAGTTGCTAAATTAGGGTTTTGTAGGAAAAGTCAACTCAACTTTGACCAAGCATAACGTTCTCATACTTTATGAGAAATGACCCATCCAAAGCTAATTTTGAAGAGGATGAAATTTCCTACAATCCATCTTCACACCCCAAGATCAATAAATACTCTCACAAAAAGTTACTAATTTGGACATTATAGGTCATTTTTGAAAGTCAACAAAAACACCTTTTTTTCCAAAGCTTATAACTTGAGAATGGAACATCAAAATGAGATGATACCAAAAGGGTTGATTATAGGACATCTCAAGGTTTCTAAAAAGTCCAAGAACACCTCCAAAAGTTCAAAATTAAGGAAGTTATGCATTGTTGAAGTTGGGCATTTTTCTAAATTTGCCAAAAGTCAACTATCCTCAAAACTCCAATTTTTGACAAAAAGGCCCACTTTTTCCCACTTGATATGGTCTTGTCACGCCACACAGTGTCCCATACTTGGTTTCATGGCCATTCATTTATTTTTCTATTTTATTTAATTTTTATTGATTTAATTCATTTTTAATCAACATTAAATCAAATAAAATCTAAAAATTGATGAAATAATATCTTTGTGATTGGTACAACTTTCAATTATCATCATGAATCAAATCAAATTCGTATCAAGCTTGGTTATGCACAAAAAATCAGATTTGGCCTATATTTGGAAACTTGATAATGGTGATAGTATCAAATCTCAAAACCTTGAATGCACTTAGATAAAAGCCCAACTCTTGAACTAATTCACTTCTAAGATACATGTGCAAGCAAGCTAGACCAAGAACACGCACAGGATACTGCTGAAACGGCCAGAACAACTTTGGAAAAAAGCTTGGAAACATGAATTCTGAAATCCATCTTGGAGCTCGATACAAAGCAAAAGCTTGACGTAGCTCTTTTCCCTGCCATCCCCTGAAGCGATACCAATCAAAACCAAGCCTTCTCACTGCCTAAATTGCACTGTAAGTCATCACAAACCAAGCTCTGAACATGGCATCGTGAAATCATTTTCTTGCATCCTCTTGCCAATTTTCTTGTACATTCATACTCACCATTCAATTTCCAACGATTCTGTAATATTTAATTTCATTTTTATGGCTTATAACCCCGTATCCAGAACTAGGGTTCTTGTTCTTGCTTTTTAGGCATTTTTGATGAAGGATAAATTGAGGCCAATGATGGATATAGGAATGACCAGGAGGAAGAGACGAGTGCATTGGTACTCTTAGGTTTCGTTTACATGGCCTTGAGAAGGTTTTTGAGATGCCCTACGAATCTTCCTGCGGATAAAAATCCGCAGGTAAATAACCAGGGTATTTGAGGAAGACGATCACGTGTCTTGCTTCCATTGGCTTGTTTGAATGATTAGCGCGTTTTTTTTTTATTTTCAGGCTTAGCGTTTTGTTTTTTATATAATATTTACTTCTTATTCTAATAACAACTAAACAAGTTGGTTGGATTGGTGAGCGTGCTATTACAAAACCCCTTGGGACCTGGGTTCGAATCCCAGGTCCCCCAAAACCTTATTTGATTTTTTCTTCAAGTATTCATGTGCAACGCTTAGAATATGGTGCATCATATGCCTCTAGATCTCAGCTGCCAAGTGGCCCACAAGGAAAATCCATTGGCCAAAGTTGAAGGACCACCATACTCCCTGGTCAACAAGCACGCGTTGGATCCCAAAGGTCAAAGCATGCTGGATGTTTTCGGCCAACTAATTGTTGGGTTCACACCTAGATCAAGCCCACACCCCCCTGGGTATTTTTTTTTTACATTTTATTTCTTTTTCTTATTTGTTTATTTATTATTATTATTATTATCTTAATTAATCAATTAACCAATTAACTTTTTCATAAAAAATCAGAAACAACAAAAATTATATTTTTATTAATTCCATTAATTTTATTATTTATTTTTGTAAATAAACATTAATTAATTTTATTTAGTTTAAATAGGTTTAACATTAATATCTTTTGCAATAAATTAAAATTAATTTAGAATTAGGTTTTTAATATTTTTAACCATTCTTATTTTATTTCCTTAATTAAAATAAAAACCCAAAAATATTTTCATGTAATTAATTAATTCAATTATCAACTTAGACTAATTTTTAATTCAAAAAATAACCAAAATATGCTTTATTCAATAAAAAAGGGTCAAAACCCTAAGGCACTCCGATTTAATTTTCTCGCGTGCGAATTATTTTTGATTCATATTTCAATATTGTAACTGCTTCGGGAATGTAATAGTTTTTAACTTAGGACTTTATTTATTTATTTATCGCTTTTATTTACTTTTCGCAATTTAATTTTTGAGGGTTTGTCTTTGGCGATGTAAATACCCAACGCCTTGTAATAGCTTAGATTTATTTTCCGCAATTTGATTCCCTCACAATATTAACTGTTAGATGTTTGAATAAATAGGCAATGCATGACAAGATTAATCTTTAATTTAAAATCAACAGTAGCTCACCATTAACATGTACAAAGATAATATAACTGAAAAACAATACACTCGCACATGCCACTCTTAGGGTACACCTCACTTGGTTGCCTCAAACGTGGTCATTAAGTATAGGAAGTTTTAGAGATCGCCCTCTTGTCCAAAGATCATAAGTTGCCTCGAAACGGTTGCCTCAGATGAAATGATCTAAGACATTAGGGTTACCGCTAAGGCGTCCTAACATTGCTTTAGTGACCACACGTCCCTTGATCGAATTAACCTGAAAACTCCAACGATGGTGCTACCTACTCATTCATAGTTGGATAGCATTGTCTAAAGGATACTTGTACAGTTTAATTCCTTTTTGAGTAGGTAGATGGTTCTTAAGTACTTGCTCCTTTTAAAAACAAAACAAAACTTTTCGCACTTACACCCCTTTCAAACAAAAAAACTCTTTTCAAACCCACAAACACAAAGAAAAGCAAACTTTTGAAAACATAATGAGCAAGTACCTAAGAGCCCGTGGATAACCACAGATAGAAAGGGTGCTAACACCTTCCCTTTCTATAATCTACCTCCCAAACCCGAGAAATATCTCAAAAAGGAATTTTTATGTGCTTTTGTCCTTTCCTTGTTGGATAAAATAAAAGACGGTGGTGACTCTTGCTCACCGCGACATTTTGCGAAAACAAACGCAAACGCGAACCAGCATTCCAAAACAGTCAGTTCTTTCCCATCGATCACAGAACTGGCGACTCTGCTGAGGAATCTTATAAGTGAGGTGTACCTTAGGATTAGATCACTATGTTTTCAATTGTATGCTTTGTATGCTTTAATTTTTTGGGCTTGTATCGGAGTTCTATAGATCCGAACCCGGATCTGGGGATACCCTTTAGGTAAGTAGCAATAAACTGTGAGGGATCTGTACGACGTAGACCAATACAGATGAAGCAGTAGCTACGTTGGTGTGGCACCTTGGTCTATACTGATATCCCTTGTGTTGGAACGAGGAGAATATGGGTCTTCTAAGGAGTCATTAAGCACCAACTGACCTTAGAACCTTAAATTGACCAACTTGGCCATAGAACAGTAGCAGTATGCTACACTCATTGAGACTAAACTCTCGTGATGATTTCGGCCGCAAGAAAAGGTTGCTAAACTGGAATTATGACTGATTGAGGGTAGTCAGTGATATTGAGATCATCTAGAACTCGGTTACTATTTGTTAGGACAGGTCTTAACCAACTAAACTGAAAGAGGGTAGTACCTAAGCTCCATGCCAGCCTGAAATCTAAGGGCTCTTTTGTGTGACTTGTGTGCCTTTACCATGTTTGCCTTTTGTGGATACTTGTGGTGTGCCTTTACCATGACATCATGACATCATAACATTGCATACATTTTGCATAAGGACTAACCTATTTCAAAGACAAGAGGGTTTCACCTTTGCTCTGTTTTGTAGGTCATCATGATGCCCATGCGTAGGAATACTATCCGGGTCAACTTTGTCCAAGTACCTACCCTGCTTAAAGATTTGGTTGTCAGGATTCCAAACACTACTTCCTTCATCAGGAGGCATGGTTCTCTCCTCAGTTTGGTCACCTCAAAATTGGACAAACAAATGATGAGTGTTCTGGTCCAATTTTATGATCCGTTATACCATTGTTTTACTTTCTATGACTTCTAGCTGGTTCCTACCCTAGAAGAGTTCTCTGAGCTGCTCGGTATCTCCATCCTGGAACAAACTCCATTTACTGTTTGGGAAAAGACTCTTAAGCCCGAAGAAATTGCTGCAGCCCTTCACTTGACCAAGGAGGAGGTAATGGCTAACTGGGAGACTAGAAGTGGAGCTAAGGATTTTCTGACTAAGTTTTTGGTTTACAAAGCTAATTACTTCTGGGACAATTTAGACTTCAAGGCGTACGGGGATATTCTGGCTCTCTTGATTTATGGTTTGGTATTGTTTCTGAATCCTGACACTTTTGTTGATATTAATGCCATGAAGATCTTCATCTCTCAGAATCTGGTACCCACTCTCTTGGGTGATATCTTTCATCATCTCTATGCTCGTACTGCCCGAAAGCGGGGAACTTTGATGTGCTGTGCTCCTTTATTGTCGAGGTGGTTTATTTCGCACCTCCCTAAGTCCGTATTGAAGAACAAAGAAGGAATGGGCTGGGCTTATAGGGTGATGTCTCTTTCTAATAATGACATTATCTGGACTCTCAAAGGTATGGATGAGGTGACTGTCATTGATCGCTGTGGAGAGTATCCTAATGTTCCATTGATCGGAACCCATGGAGGGATTTCTTACAACCCATGTGTGGTACGGTGGGAGAACTGACTATGGTTTTGCATTTGTTTTCGCAAATGTTTCGATTGAGCAAGAGTCGCCACCGACTTTTTATTTTATCCTAAGGAAAGGTTTAAAAAGCACAGCAAAAACCTTTGAGATATTTCGTGGGTTCGGGGAGTAGATTATAGAAAGGGAAGGTATTAGCACCCTTTCTATCCATGGTTATCCATGGGCTCTTAGGTACTTGCTTAGATCAACTTGCCTTGGTTTTCAATTGTTTGAAATGGTGCTTTGTGTGTGGCTTTTGAAAAATGTTTTGAAAAAGATGCCTTGTCTAGGCTACTCTTGTAACAATTCTTTACTCGAATGTTTTACAAAAGGTGTTTGTCTTTTTGAAAAGATGTTTCAAGGTTTCTTTGAAAGTTTGTTTTGAAAGTGTTTGTGAAGTGTGGTTTGAAAAATAGGCAAGTGTTTTGTTTTGCAAGTTGACAAGTACTTAAGAGCTATCTACCCTAAAGTTCTCAAAGATTTTTGTTATGTTTTAACCCTTTTAACAATTTTGTTCCACCATTGCATTTGGTGGACAATCTTGTGTTAGGAGGTGAAAGGGACGGGCGCGGGTCATCGTTTAGACCATAATTGCAATAGTGCTAAGTATCTTTGGGCAATTTTTCTTTGAAAGGGACTTGATCATTTTAGGCAACTTTTCGAAAGCGTCATCGAGGGACTATGATCATTTGATTGTTTGTTTTACCCAAAGAAACCTAACATGCAATATGGCCCATTTATTGAAGGCAACAAGTGGAATACCCTAGGGGTGCAAGTGTGATATGTGTTGTCCATTTTCATGCTTGATTATCTTGAAATTAGGTCAAACTATTTTTGTTCGTTTTATTTGCATACAAACCCTAATTCTAGCATGGTATATTTAGAAAGCGTTAAAGTGCGAAAAGTAAAATTCCTACACTATTACAACACAATATGGGAAGGGGGGTACAAATGTTCAAATGGGGGATATTGACAAGGAATTTAAACCTAGCTATTACATCAATTTTGGAATATTTACAAGATAATTAATTGCATAAATTAAATGGAAACTAAAATAAAGATGCAAAATGCAAAAAGGGTTTTTATATGTATGGAAAAAGGGTGTTTTTTATGTCAAATAAACAAAATGAATAAAAATAAAAAAGTAATATTTTTGGAGTTTTTGTGTTTTAAGGGTAAAACCCTAATTTCTTAAATAAAGGGTATTATTTATTTAATGTGTACAATAATTAATAAATATATACAAAAATAAAATAAAAATGAAGTATATTCATAAAAAGTATTTTTTATGTCAAATATTAATAAAATAAAAAAATGTATATATTTTTTGTATTATTTACCTAAATATACTAATATATATATAAATATCTTTATTATTTATTAAAATAGTATTATATATACAAAATAATAATATTTAATATTTTAAAAAAAAATTATTTCTGATATAAAATGTTTTCAAAAGAGAAATGAAATAAAAATCAGAAATAAAATATATTTGCATTATTTTTTCTAGTTTTTCTAAATAATAGTATATATATATTATGTATGTACAAATGGTTCATATAAACAAATAAATGCCTAAAAAATATAAAAATGGTGTAAAAATAATTTTTCATGTTTTTAATATTACTAGCAAAAATAAATAAATCAGAATAAAAAGAGAAAAGTCAAAAAATCAATAAAACAAACAAAATGGGCTCAGGGGGTGTAAAACCAAAAACATGGTGTGAAAAGAAATATCAAAGCAGGCCCGGCCCATGTGGCTTCTTCTTCAACCTTTGGACAGAAAAATGTTCAAAAACGCGCGCCTGAGCATCAATTCAAACATCTGGATTCCTTGATCTTTTGCACAAACTCACAACATAAGAAATGTTAAGCATTGAATCACGATTCTAAATATGTAAAGAACTCATCCTAACTCTCAGAAATGAGAGAGAATTTCATTATTCCCAAATCCTAACCTATGTTTTTATCAACATTCATACCTTAAATTCTCATAGCTCAGGCAAAATAAATGAAAAGTAAAAGTATGTACAGATTCAGGGGCATGAGTAGAACACTTCTTATTCACAAACTTAGAGCTAATGATGCATATACTAAGAGTTAGAAGTTCAAGAAGATACCTGTTCAGTTGAAGTTGTATCTGGCAATGGGGGAGCTTTCAGGGCAAGATGATGATCTGTACAGCTTGCCTGAAGTGTAGTGATGCTATTCCAATGCTTACTTTGCTTTGAAAGACCTTGAATCGAGCTATGGACCTTCAACTGCAAAACAAGAAAGTGAAAATGGTGGAACTGACTAGAGGAGTTACAGGTCGTGTTTTATGTTTGGGTTAGCTTCAAGTGATGCTAGGGAATGTGTTTGATGAGCTTTTAGCAAGAATGCATGAAAGGGATGAGAGTTGGCACTCAAACTGCAGTAGGAGCTCTGTTTGGGCAGTTTGAGGGTGGTTCTGTATTCTAGAGGGCAATGGAGGTGTTGGAGTCGTGTGCTAGCTCAGTTAGGATGTCTTGAATGTGTACAAAATATTTGCTTAAGGGTTCTATTGCTGAGATGAGAGTTGTCCTCAGTTATGCCCTATTTCTTACACTTTAAGCAACCAAAAGCCAAGTTGGTGTTTAGACAGGTAGAGGCCCCCATAACATGCTGCAAACCTTGGCATTGATCAGTGTGATTAGTCCCTAAACTTGTGCCAAGGGGATTTGATCTGTACTTCTTGGATTTTCATTTTGACATAAAGCTTACTTTTGCAAAAATGGTTAAAGTGCTTTATCTATTTTGGGATTAATCCATCATACAATGCTTGAACACATAGAACATGGTCTTGGCACAAAGAGTTTGCATTAAATTTATGAGTGTTGGATGGTTTCGAGGCCTCTAATCAAGTTGCATGCTGATTTGAAAAATTTGCACAAGTTATGAACATGGAAATTGGCCAATTCAAAAGTGAGTTTTTGCCATATTGCAAAATTCGATTCTCTCAAGTCATGAGGTTGTTTGATGAGTTCTTGGACATTTTGGAAATCTTGGAATGTGTAATACAATCCATCTTTGAAATGCAAATTGAAATTCCAAGGGGAAGTATGTCAAAAATGGTCTTGAAGTTAGGTAAAAACCTTGCCAAAATAGGTCAAATTTTCACTAAGTTAAGAATGGTTTAGTACCCTTATTCCAAAAATTGTAACTTGAGCTACAAGCCTCTTTTGGGAAAACTTTGTGAATAAAAGTTGTAGATTATGTAATAGGCTACAACTTTCATGTTTTGACTTTTGCTTGAATCCAAATGAATCTTGGTGAGAAAGTGGGGCAAAGTTGGGAAAAAATTAGGGTTTTTCATAACTTGGAAAAATTCTAAGTTATGAAAAATTCTCATTTCAAACCCTAATTTGCAATTTTTGATTTCTTGGTGAACAAGTTTCATGATTTGGCATGTTTTGATGAAAAATGAATCTTGACTCTTGATTTTGACCAAAAAGTCAAAGTTTGACTTTTTAGTACACAGTTAAAATTGATCAATTGACTGGGAAATTCAACTGTCAATCTTGTGTACTTGGGATCTTTTGAACTTGTTGAGCATTTCAAGATAATTCCGTGGAGTCCTTGAGTCCATATGTGAGCTTGGTTTGCCATTGGCTAGGTCAAACAGTCAAAAATTGCCTTTGTGCAGTCAAAACCCTAAAAATGACCATTTTGCCCTTTTGGTGATCTGATCAAATTTCTTGTGGAATTATGATCCAAACTTGATCAAATGGTCCATGTGAGTTTATAATGTTAATGTGGGTCAATTTTCATGAGGTTTGACTGTCAATTGGCCACAGTTGACTTTTTCCCCAATACAGCTGATTTCTAGGTCAACTGTCCAATTGACTGGGCAAAACTTGGAATCAAGACTTGAAACTTGATGTGGATAAACTTGGGAGTCCAATATGAAGCATGAAAGTCATCTTAGGCATTTTAGGTCAGAACATCTTTGTGCAAACACAAACCCTAATTTGGGTCAACAGTGCAAGGAGAAGTCTTGAGCAGATGAAACCCTAATTAGATCTTGATCTCCAAGGGCTTTGTGATGAGAAATCAATGAGAAATGGGAGGGAAAATTTTGGGGTACAACAGTTGCCACTGTTCAATCTTCTTGAATCCGAAGATTTAGATTGGCAAGTTTGCCTTTCGTGACTCGAGGGTAAAAGGAGATTGGACACTAGAGTTCCCTTAAATTTGCACTCGTCAAAGCAAGGGATGCGGGAATGGGCTTAGAGATGCCATTTAGAGATGGGCTTAATGATGCCATCGGGAGGAATGACAAAAACTTGTCGGGGATGGGCTTAAAGATGCCATCTGGAATGAGTATCAGGAAGGTGTCCATGTTTTGAACCATCTCTGAACTGGGGGCCTGAATAAGCAATAGATAGACATCCGTTGTTGGGAGGAATCCATAAACTGTTTTCAAAAGTTGCATCTGAACAAGTTGATAGATTAACATCCGTTGTTGGGAAGAATCCATAAACTGTTTTCAGAAGTCTCGAGAAGAAACTGAACAAGTGATAGGTTAACATCCGTTACTTGGGGAACCCGTGAACTGTTTTCAGAAATCTTGAAGTTGAATAAGCAATAGAGCAGCATCCGTTGTTGGGAAGCGTCCGTAAACTGTTTTCAAAAGTTGCATCTGAACAAGTGATAGATTAACATCCGTTGTCGGGAAGAATCCATAAACTGTTTTCAGAAGTCTTGAGAAGAAACTGAACAAGTGATAGGTTAACATCCGTTACTTGGAGAAACCGTGAACTGTTTTCAGAAATCTTGAAGTTGAATAAGCAATAGAGCAGCATCCGTTGTTGGGAAGCGTCTGTAAACTGTTTTCAAAAGTTGAGAAGAGTCTGAACAAGCGATAGATTAACATCCGTTGTTGGGAAGAATCCGTAAACTGTTTTCAGAAATCTCGAATTTGGAGAAAGAACCGGCGTAGGGTTCCCTGATGATGAACTCGTGTAAAACTGCATCTGGATAAATCTGGAATAAGCATTAGAATGTTGCCATGTCTGGGTCATATCCGAACTATTCCTGGAAAGAATCTCGGAAGATAATGATTTTAGTCTGTCGACTAGTCTTACCTGAAAAGGTGAAGAGTTAGTTGTATGCAATGTCATGATGCATGACACAATGTATGTTATGTGATATGAATGTAAATGGATGCGCATGTCAGCTAGAGAGCTGTCTTGCAAAGGATAGATGAATCCGGGATGGCTGAAGATAAAAGTATCTTGACTGCTGCTGGGAAGAATAATTCCTGGTTGTTGCTGGAGAATAAAGAGCTTGGGTTGCATACCAATCTTCTAGGGAATTCCTGATGACTTCTACTGGGGAGTTCCAATCTAATAGACTCATGCTGGAGATGTAAGACTGAGAATCTTCAGTTTGGTGGGAAGTATCTCTGGCGACTTCACTGGGGAACTCAAGATTTGCCCTCCCAAAACTCTGTGGGGAGAAGGTTCATTAGTCTGGCTTCGCTGGGGATTGATAATTTGAAGTTTTAGCTTGGCTGGGGATAACAAAGATAAACTCCTCTAGGGATTGGAATAAATTTGGCGAGTGCGATCTTCCGTGGCAATAAGCTGAGGATAACCCAGTTATAAGCCCTTGTGAGGAATAACCTTGAATAAAGCTCGGGAGAGACGTCCGTACTCTGTAGGGGATAAGCTTCCAGAATCTACTGGGGATAAGCCTCAAGACTTGCTGGGGGATAAGCCTCAAGACTTGCTGGGGGATATGGATTCCAAATCTCCTGGGGGTTTCCTTTGAAAGGGTATCAAGATATCCAACTGTATCTTCAACCTATCAGTAATCCTCTTCCTTGACTCATAAGGAAATGATTATGTTCAAATGCATATGCCTTTTTAACAAAACATTGGACGTTTCTCAAAATAAAACAAATAGTGCAAGAGAAAAAGTGAAAGGAAATGACACAAATTTCTGGGAAAAGTATTTGTATTAACTTTCTCTGAGTATATTTGTACAAAGGAGACAATCATCCTAGTAAGAGGATTTTGTCGTAAATACTTGAAAGATTTATACAAAATAAAGATGGCTATGTGAAATAATTCCATGGGATTCCATTCCGCTATAGCCTTCACAACTCTGAATATCTGTCCATTCAATGCTTCGTTTGCCGATGACTGGATTGATCAGAAGCCTGGAACGGGTTGATGAAGAGATTGTCTTTGAAGTGATCCGACGAGACATAGTCATACGCTTTAATTCCCTAACTTTTGCCTGAATCGCCCTTTCGGGTTTTCGATCCACCGGGAAACCCCTTTTTGCCCAAGCCGCCCTTTCGGGTTTTCAACTTGCCGGGTGTACAGATTTTTTTATTTTTATCCCTAACTTTTGCCTAAACCGCCCTTTCGGGTTTTCGGTTCACCGGGATGCCCATTTTTTCCCAAGCCGCCCTTTTGGGTTTTCGACTTGTCGGGTTATTTTATGCGTAGTATCTTTTGACTATGTCTGCATTCGCAGGGTGCAGAAAATCGTCGCCGTCCATGGTGGTCAGAATCATTGCACCACCAGAAAATATGCTCTTGATCACAAATGGTCCTTCATATGTAGGAGTCCATTTTCCCCTGGGATCACTTTGCGGCAAGATAATCCGCTTGATTACGAGATCTCCGACTTGATACACTTGACGTCTGACTTTCTTATTGAAGGCCTTAATCATCCGTTTTTGATACGTCTGACCATGGCATATAGCAGCGAGTCGCTTCTCGTCGATCAGATTGAGTTGATCAAGTCGGGTCTGTATCCAATCATCTTCATTCAAACCTGTGTCCTTCATAATCCTTAGAGAAGGAATCTGAACTTCCATAGGCAGGACAGCTTCCATGCCATATACCAGAGAAAATGGGGTTGCCCCGGTTGAAGTACGTGCCGTCGTACGGTATCCATTTAGGGAAAACGGTAACATCTCATGCCAGTCTTTGTAAGTGACTGTCATTTTCTGAATGATCTTCTTAATGTTTTTATTCGCAGCTTCAACAGCACCGTTCATCTTCGGCCGATAGGGAGATGAATTGTGATGATAAATCTTGAACTGTTCACACAAAGCGGTGATCATTGTGTTGTTTAGATTCGTACCGTTGTCGGTGATGATCCTGTCTGGAACACCATACCGGCATATGAGATTTTGCTTGATGAAGCGGGAAACCACATTTTTAGTAACAGAGGCGAAGGAAGCTGCTTCGACCCATTTGGTGAAATAGTCAATGGCAACCAGGATGAAGTGATGTCCGTTGGAAGTCGTGGGCTTGATCTCTCCAATCATGTCAATGCCCCACATTGCAAAGGGCCACGGAGCAGTCAGAACGTTGAGGGGAACCGGAGGGATATGAACTTTGTCGGCGTAGAATTGACATTTGTGGCAAGTACGGGAATGTTGATGGCAGTCATCTTCCATGGTAGACCAGTAATAGCCTACCCTTAGGATCTTCTTAGCCATTGTATGCCCGCTCAAGTGAGTGCCAAATGTGCCGCTGTGTATATCAATCATGATCAACTCTGCTTCAGCTTTGTCTACACATCGGAGTAATACACAATCATGGCTTCGTTTGTAAAGGATGTCGTTGCTCAGGAAGAACTTAGCAGCAAATTTCCTTAAGAACTTCTTGTCATTTACGGAAGCTCCTTCGGGATAATCTCTAGTCTCGAGATACCTTTTGATTTCATGGAACCAGGGTTGTTCCACTAATTCTTCGGTATTAATCTCATGACAATGCGCAGGTTCATCCATTCGCTCGATGGTGATTTGGGGAGCCTCGTTATCCCAGTTGAGTTTAAACATGGAAGACATTGTAGCTAGGGCATCTGCTAGCTAATTCTCTTCTCGCGGGAAATGCTCGAAGGTAATTTGCTCGAAATGAGGCAACAATGTCAAGACATGTTCTTTGTATGGGATAAGATTAGGATGCTTGGTATCCCACTCTCCTTTGATTTGACTGATAACCAAAGCCGAGTCCCCAAATACGATCAAAGATTTGATCCCCAAGTCTATAGCAGCCTTGAGACCAAAGATGCAAGCTTCGTACTCAGCCATGTTATTTGTGCAGCTGAAGCAAAGTCGGGCCGTGAAAGGTGTGTGACAGCCTTCCGGAGAAATGAGTACTGCGCCGATACCATTTCCAAGTGCATTTGAAGCACCATCAAAGTACAGGGTCCATAGGGATCCCTTTTCGGGTCCGTTACTTTCAATGTTGTCCAAATTCATGATGTCCTCGTCTGGGAAGTCAAATCTCATGGGTTGATAATCTTCGATAGCTTGATGAGCCAGATGGTCAGCTAGTACACTCCCTTTTATAGCTTTTTGGGTGGTGTACTGGATGTCATACTCAGTTAGGATCATTTGCCATCTAGCTATCCTTCCAGATAAAGAGGGCTTTTCGAATATATACTTGATATGATCCATTTTGGAAATCAACAAGGTAGTATGAGTCAACATATACTGTCTTAGTCGGCGAGCAGCCCATACCAAAGCGCATCAAGTTTTCTCGAGCAGTGAGTAGCGAGTCTCACAGTCGGTAAACTTTTTGCTAAGGTAATAAATAGCATGCTCTTTTCGACCAGACTCGTCATGCTGGCCCAAAACACACCCCATTGAGTTATCCAAGACGGTCAAATACATGATCAATGGTCTTCCTTCGACGGGTGGCATCAGAATAGGAGGTTCTAGCAAATACTCCTTGATTTTATCAAAAGCAGCTTGGCAATCGTCGTTCCATTCAACTACCTGATCTTTCTTCAAGAGTTTGAAAATTGGCTCACAGGTAGAAGTCAAATGCGAGATGAATCTGGCGATATAGTTCAAGCGCCCCAAGAATCCTCTAACCTCCTTTTCAGTACGGGGAGCAGGCATCTCTTGTATTGCTTTCACTTTTGCGGGATCGACTTTAATGCCTTTGTTGCTCACAATAAATCCTAGAAGTTTACCAGACCTAACTCCAAAAGTGCACTTACTTGGATTCAGCCTGAGTTTGTATTCTTTCAACCTGGCAAACAGCTTTTCTAGATGTTCAAGGTGCTCCTCCTCTGTTTGTGACCGAGCTATCATATCGTCTACGTAAACTTCGATCTCATGATGTATCATATCATGAAATAAAGCTACCATGGCGCGTTGATAAGTTGCCCCTGCGTTCTTCAGCCCGAACGGCATCACCTTGTAACAGAAAGTGCCCCATTGTGTGACAAAAGTTGTTTTCTCCATATCCTCGGGGGCCATTTTGATTTGATTGTAGCCCGAGAATCCATCCATGAAGGAAAACACTTTATGTTGAGCTGTATTGTCGATCAAAATGTCAATGTGTGGAAGTGGAAAATCATCTTTGGGGCTGGCCCTATTCAAATCCCGGTAGTCCACACACATCCTGACTTTGCCATCTTTCTTAGGTACTGGCACGATGTTAGCGACCCATTGAGGATAGGACATAACAGCCAAAAAGCCAGCGTCGAATTGCTTCATCACTTCTGCTTTGATCTTTTCAGACATATCAGGCCTCATTCGGCGGACCTTTTGCTTGATCGGCGGACAATCCTCTCTCGTGGGGAGACGGTGAACCACGATGTCTGTGTCTAAACCCGGCATGTCTTCATAAGACCAAGCGAAGATTTCAACATACTCATTCAACAACTGTATCAGGCGTTCCTTGACACTTGGTTCCAGATTGGCACCCACTTGCACCTCCTTCCGGTCTTCCTCGGTCCCTAAGTTGACAGTTTCCAATGACTCTTTGTGCGGTAAGATGGCCCTTTCCTCTTGCTGTAGAAGTCTGGCTAGTTCCCCTGGTACTTCACAACCTTCGTCATCTTCATACTCGGCTTGATTGACCAGATCTTCAGAGTTATTGAAAGATATAGCAGAATCGTCACCCATGGAATCCGGAGTGGATGGGTACCTGCATTTGTGAGTGTGAGTGTGGGTGAGGGATAACCATCCTTAAACAAAAATGCAAAAGGAAAGAAAATAAACACAAGCAGTTTATCAAATGAAAAACGTCCAATGAATCATTAAACATGGCATATGGATATGAAAAATAATCAAAACCCTTACAAATGGACCTACATGCCCCGGGCAAGGCATGAGGTGAAAAGATAGTGTACGGATTGTTTGAAAATAAATATTACAGACCAAATAGGAAATGTTTAACAGATAAATTACTGATGAATAAAAGTGATGGGGACAAAGTCTTTTGCCTCCCAGTTGCTCAATCCTCCTTTGACAGTTGGGTAAATCCACTCTTCGATGTTGCTCTCTTTGTCTTCGTCCTCCAAAGCATTGATTCTGTAGGGAGAAATTTTGACTGGCGCTCTTTCAATCTTCGCACGGCGCATAGCTTTCTGGCCTGCGGTAGTGAACCCTAATCCAAATTTGTCTGTTTTATGTGGAATGTCAGGCAACTGCCCCCATGCTGAATTCTTCCCCTCCTTTATTGCGGCCCTTGCGTCCTCCAGAGATGCCATCCTGGCCATCTGCCTCGGTGTCTCAGCTGCCAACTTTGCTATTGCTATCTCAGGAAGGACTTCTTCGAAATGCTGAAAAGGCGTCTCAATGAACTCCCCTTCAACCTCCACATATCGGAAAGAGTTCAAGTGGCTAATCATGTACTCCTCTTCGCCATGGACGGTAATGATC
The DNA here is from genome assembly GCA_948472305.1 of Vicia faba. Classification (NCBI taxonomy): domain Eukaryota; kingdom Viridiplantae; phylum Streptophyta; class Magnoliopsida; order Fabales; family Fabaceae; genus Vicia; species Vicia faba. The sequence continues at coordinate 1,365,905,530 of OX451739.1, read as the reverse complement.
TTTCCCTTGACAGGATACTTCAACATCTGATGTAAGGAGGAGGTGACTGCCCCAGCACGGTGTATCCAAGGCCTACCCAACAAGCAAGAGTATGACGGACGGATGTCCATCACATAGAAAGTAGACTTAAACACCTCAGTGCCTATCTTGATGGGAATTTCAACCTCCCCATGGACCATTCTCTTCGAACCATCGAAAGCTCTGACAACAATATCACTCGGCTTCAACTCCAACCCTTCACAATCTAGTCGGTCCAAGGCCTTCTTAGGCAATACATTCAGCGACGAACCAGTGTCGACCAAGACATGTGCGAGAATGGTTCCTCGACACTCGACTGAAATGTGCAAAGCATCATTGTGGTTTCTACCTTTAGGAGTTAGGTCGGCATCAGAGAAACCTAATCCATTGTCCGCAGTCAGGCTAGCCACGCAATTTTGAAATTGATCTGCAGAAGTTTCCTGGGGCACATGGGCTGCCTTCAGGAATTTTATCAGGGCTTTAGCGTGCGATTCTGAGCAAAGTAGTAGTGCCAGCATGGAGATCTTTGAGGGGGTTTGCCCCAGTTGTTCTACCACATCGTAATCACTCCTTTTGATTATCCTCAAGATCTCATCCATTTCCTTCTTGGAGGTTTCCGGGATGACCAAGGGTTGAGCCCTCGTCCTGACGAGCTCATCTTGGATTCCCTTACCTTTATCAGCAGCGGTAGGAGAGACAGTACTAGGAACAACAACATCCTCAATCAAAGGGGTTCTAGCAGAGAGTTTTATTGGTGCAGGGATGATCTTGTCGGCAGATGAGGGTCCAAAGATTGCTCTTGGAGGGGCAATCTCTGGAGAAAATATTCTCCCGCTCCGGGTGATTTTGCTCGTGCCTGCAATGTTACCAATGCTGGCTTCTTCATCATCCGAACTTTCTTCAGTTATTTCGATTTGTTTAATACCATGGTAGTAGACGTCGCCGCCGTAGTTCCATGGTATCGACTTCTCAGAAACATAGGGGACAGGCCCTGGCATTGTTATCTTCAAAGGAACAGATTTCGTAGCTGGTGTAATCTTAACAGGCTTTCTGACGGCCTTGGAAGGATTGGCGTGAATGGTTATGATTGAGACATCTTCGATATGGGTTGGAACAGCAGAAACTTTTTCAAACAAAATTTGTCGACTATCCATAAGGCCTTGGATGCCTTTCTTCAGTAACGGACAATCAAACGGCAGAGAGTAACAACAATAGCAGTCTTCTTTACATCCCGGGAAGATCCCGGCCCTTAACAGATTCAACTTAATGGTTAACAAAGGAGTTATCAAATCATTAACATCAGCAACATACAAATCTTCTTCAATGGCATTGACATTTCGGCCGTGCTTTGGCATGGGAGCAGATATCACATTAGGCTTCTCCGGAGCGTCGAACTCCACTTCCTTCGCCTCTATCAGGTCTTGGATTTTATGCTTGAGTGCCCAACAATCATTGGTGTCATGCCCAACACTGTTAGAATGGTAGGCGCATTTAGCATTAGGATGGTAATGCGGAGAGGACGTATTCACATTCTTTGGTGCCTCCTTGATGGTGGCGAGATTCAACTTTAACAGATGGGGAAGCACTTGCGCTGGAGTCATATTAATACGGGTGAACTGCCGTTGTGGCCGTTCCACTCGTTGTTAATTTGGTCTGGATTGGTTATAGCGAGGCTGCTCACTTGAAGGGTTTTGAATCATTACGGCCCCCACGGTCGGTCGGCGCTCAGTCTTCCCTGCTCTTCTCTGAGAATATACCACAGTTGTTTCCTTCTTAAAAGGCTTCTTCTCAACACTTGCAGCAACACCCTTCTGAATCTTTCCTGACTTGATGCCAGCTTCTATTCTTTCGCCTGTTAAGATCAAATCGGTAAACCCCGCGGAAGAGTTACCAATTAGATGATTGAAAAATGGCCCAGATAGGGTCCCTAGAAACATATCAACAAGTTCACGGTCGGTTAAAGGAGGCTGCACCCTGCCAGCCAAATCCCTCCATTTTTGTGCATATTCTTTGAATCCCTCGCCTATTCCTAGTGACATACCTTGAAGTTGGGTACGAGTAGGAGCAAGGTCAGAATTATACTGGTATTGTTTGTAGAAGGCAGTGGCCAAATCTTCCCAATTTCGGACACTGGTTCCCTCTAGCTGATAAAACCACTCCAGTTGAGCCCCAGAAAGGATGTCTTGAAAGAAATGAATCCAAAGGTTTTTATCTGCTGTATAAGGTTGGATCTTTCTTACATAGGACCTGAGATGCATTTTTGGACAGGACAGCCCATCATACCTCACAAACACTGGCACTTTGAATTTTGGGGGAATCACAATCCCGGCGACCAAGCCCAAGTCTTCAAAGTCCAAACCCGGTACTCTTTGTAGCTCCATGGCGGCCAACCTGTCTTCTAAACCCTTGTATTTATCATCAGCTGGAGGGTATTGTTGATCAGAATAATCTTCATCCTCTTCGACCTCTTCTTCTTCCACATCGGACTCGGAAGGTACCGCAGCCCCACCTCCTTTGCTGGTTCCTTCATCAGAAGTAGGAGGAAATTCAAGCACTCTCTGAGCTTCTCCGTCAAATCTTCTCCCTAGAGTAGCCACCCCGAGTCTCTTTTTCTTCTTTTTTACTGGGTCTTTATTCCCCAGCAAGGTCTTGAGATCCTCCTGACCTTTAGCCAAGGTTGTCAGGAGTTGCTGGAACTGTGCATTTTGAGCTTGTAGGTCTTTGACTGTTTACTCGAGATCCATCCTACTGAAATAAACAGCAGACAGATAAGGAAACCTGGCGTGAGACCTGCTTATGCACATGATGAATGATATGCTTATGTATGCAATGCATTCAAGGATTTTGGAACATTCAAAATTGTTGTAGACAAAAAAGAACGCACGTCATATTAATAAGAAGAAATTTGTTAGTACATAAATGCCCCATGGGCCAAATATTACAAAAACAACTTCTCAAGGTAAAAAGACATTGCGCATCCTCTTTGGTGCGATGTAGGTGTTGAGGGCCTCTTGCTCATGGAGTCGGCGGGTAAGCTCTAAAACCTTCTTCTCACTGGCGTAGAAGCTGGCTTCAAAGGTGTTTCGTTCTTCCTTGAGCTGAATCCAACTTTTCTGCATTTCCTCCCACGATGTAGGCATGTCAGGAGATAGGACGGTGTAGGGAACCTCTCCTTCCTTGACGGGCTCTTTAATCACAGGGAGAACATGAGGATAAGGCATCATTAGACTTTGGGCTCGGGCTCGTACCCACTTGAGATAAGGTTCAAGAGGGATGGAGTTCTTGTGTCCCAGAGTCTTGCTATCAACTTTGTTGGGTCTTCCCCAAGCTCTGATGAATCTTTGGCGAAGTCCTTGCGCATCATTGTCGAAGTCAAAAACTAGGTCAGGAATCAACATATCATGAGGGCCATCCCTCCGTGCATATCCAAATTTCCTCAAAGTTAGGCAAGGGTTGTAGGTGATACCTCCTCTGATTCCAAGTAAAGGAACATTAGGAAACTCTCCACAATGATCGACGATGATGACATTTTCTCGGGACCGAGAACACCAGTGTACATCAGAGTGAGTAAGAGTCATCAACTGTTGGGACCACCTTGAGCCTTGGTCATTCTTCAAGACAGATTGTGGAAGGTGCGAAATAAACCACCTTGCAAGGAGAGGAGTACAACACATGAGAACACCCCTCTTTCTCATTGTTCGTGTGTAAAATGAGTGAAGGATGTCCCCAAGCAATGTTGGTATTGTATTTCTGGACAAGAAGATTTTGACGGCGTTGACATCTACCAATTGGTCAGGATTTGGGAACAAGACCAACCCATAGATAAGGAGTGCCACAATCTCTTCAAAGGCTTGTAGGTCCAATGAGTTCCAACATTCTTGTGCCTTCTCAAACAAGAATTTTGCTAAGAATCCCTTGACGCCGCTTCTGGTTTCCCAATGCCCCTTGATGTCGGATGGTTGTAGATGTAATGCTCGAGCAACATCTTCCGGCTTTGGTTCCTTTTCCGTACCGTTGAAGGGTAGTTGATTAAGGATAGGAATTCTCAGGAGTTGAGAAAACTCCTCCAAAGTGGGCACCAACTGGTAATCAGGGAAAGTGAAACAGTGGTGAAGAGGGTCAAAGAACTGGAATAGCACTTTCATCATGTCTTCTTCAATGTTGGTGTTGACTAGGCTGAGCAGTCTGCCATGTCTTTCACTGAAGGATGAGCTTTCCGGAATTCTTGAGGTGAGCTCCTTGAGTTGAGGAGAAATTCTCACAAGGTTGACTTGGATGGTGTTTCTGCGAGGAATTTCCATGACCTACAAAACAAGAACAAAGATGAAGATCCAAACCCTTGAAATGGTTAGTGAATGCATATGATGTTTTATGATGTTTATGATGTATGCACAAAACATATGTACAAGCAATTCACACCAAACCCTAGTTTCAGGCTTGCATGGGGTTTCATAGGTAAGTACCCTCTTGAGTGTAGTTGGCTTAAAAACTTGTCCTATAAATAGTAATCGGGTTCTAAGGAGCTCAATATCACGGGATTGTTTTCATTGTTCATTGTTTTGGTTTAGCCACTTAACTAGCGACCAAAATATTCCAAGAAAACAACCCTCAATGAGTGTAGTATCGAGTATCTACCAACTTCGGACTGCACCAAAGCCGGTCATCTCACTACCCCTAATAAAAAGCCAAGATGGTCAAGTAAGGTTCTAGGTCATTAGTGCTTAGTGACATCACTCAGCGGCCCCGTACTCTCCTTGATTGAACTCAAGGGATACCGGTACTCACAAATATGTCGCACTAATATAGCTATTGCTTCGACCGTGTCGGTATACCCCGCACAGTTTCCACAATGTATTGCTATCTATGAAATGTTTCCCAAAATCCGGGTGTAGGATTTGCAAACCTAAACAAGAGAGCCAAAATATAAAGCAATCAAATCAAACAATTAGTCATGCAAGAGGGTGATCTAAGCCCTAAGGTTACTCCACTTTTAAAATTTTCCCCAGCAGAGTCGCCAGTTCTGTGGTACGGTGGGAGAACTGACTATGGTTTTGCATTTGTTTTCGCAAATGTTTCGGTTGAGCAAGAGTCGCCACCGACTTTTTATTTTATCCTAAGGAAAGGTTTAAAAAGCACAGCAAAAACCTTTGAGATATTTCGTGGGTTCAGGGAGTAGATTATAGAAAGGGAAGGTATTAGCACCCTTTCTATCCATGGTTATCCATGGGCTCTTAGGTACTTGCTTAGATCAACTTGCCTTGGTTTTCAATTGTTTGAAATGGTGCTTTGTGTGTGACTTTTGAAAAATGTTTTGAAAAAGATGCCTTGTCTAGGCTACTCTTGTAACAATTCTTTACTCGAATGTTTTACAAAAGGTGTTTGTCTTTTTGAAAAGATGTTTCAAGGTTTCTTTGAAAGTTTGTTTTGAAAGTGTTTGTGAAGTGTGGTTTGAAAAATAGGCAAGTGTTTTGTTTTGCAAGTTGACAAGTACTTAAGAGCTATCTACCCTAAAGTTCTCAAAGATTTTTGTTATGTTTTAACCCTTTTAACAATTTTGTTCCACCATTGCATTTGGTGGACAATCTTGTGTTAGGAGGTGAAAGGGACGGGCGTGAGTCATCGTTTAGACCATAATTGCAATAGTGCTAAGTATCTTTGGGCAATTTTTCTTTGAAAGGGACTTTATCATTTTAGGCAACTTTTCGAAAGCGTCATCGAGGGACTATGATCATTTGATTGTTTGTTTTACCCAAAGAAACCTAACATGCAATATGGCCCATTTATTGAAGGCAACAAGTGGAATACCCTAGGGGTGCAAGTGTGATATGCGTTGTCCATTTTCATGCTTGATTATCTTGAAATTAGGTCAAACTATTTTTGTTCATTTTATTTGCATACAAACCCTAATTCTAGCATGGTATATTTAGAAAGCGTTAAAGTGCGAAAAGTAAAATTCCTACACTATTACAACACAATATGGGAAGGGGGGTACAAATGTTCAAATGGGGGATATTGACAAGGAATTTAAACCTAGATATTACATCAATTTTGGAATATTTACAAGATAATTAATTGCATAAATTAAATGGAAACTAAAATAAAGATGCAAAATGCAAAAAGGATTTTTATATGTATGGAAAAAGGGTGTTTTTTATGTCAAATAAACAAAATGAATAAAAATAAAAAAGTAATATTTTTGGAGTTTTTGTGTTTTAAGGGTAAAACCCTAATTTCTTAAATAAAGGGTATTATTTATTTAATGTATACAATAATTAATAAATATATACAAAAATAAAATAAAAATGAAGTATATTCATAAAAAGTATTTTTTATGTCAAATATTAATAAAATAAAAAAATGTATATATTTTTTGTATTATTTACCTAAATATACTAATATATATAAATATCTTTATTATTTATTAAAATAGTATTATATATACAAAATAATAATATTTAATATTTTAAAAAAAAAGTATTTTTGATATAAAATGTTTTCAAAAGAGAAATGAAATAAAAATCAGAAATAAAATATATTTGCATTATTTTTTCTAGTTTTTCTAAATAATAGTATATATATATTATTTATGTACAAATGGTTCATATAAACAAATAAATGCCTAAAAAATATAAAAATGGTGTAAAAATAATTTTTCATGTTTTTAATATTACTAGCAAAAATAAATAAATCAGAATAAAAAGAGAAAAGTCAAAAAATCAATAAAACAAACAAAATGGGCTCAGGGGGTGTAAAACCAAAAACATGGTGTGAAAAGAAATATCAAAGCAGGCCCGGCCCATGTGGCTTCTTCTTCAACCTTTGGACAGAAAAATGTTCAAAAACGCACGCCTGAACATCAATTCAAACATCTGGATTCCTTGATCTTTTGCACAAACTCACAACATAAGAAATGTTAAGCATTGAATCACGATTCTAAATATGTAAAGAACTCATCCTAACTCTCAGAAATGAGAGAGAATTTCATTATTCCCAAATCCTAACCTAAGTTTTTATCAACATTCAGACCTTAAATTCTCATAGCTCAGGCAAAATAAATGAAAAGTAAAAGTATGTACAGATTCAGGGGCATGAGTAGAACACTTCTTATTCACAAACTTAGAGCTAATGATGCCTATACTAAGAGTTAGAAGTTCAAGAAGATACCTGTTCAGTTGAAGTTGTATCTGGCAATGGGGGAGCTTTCAGGGCAAGATGATGATCTGTACAGCTTGCCTGAAGTGTAGTGATGTTATTCCAATGCTTACTTTGCTTTGAAAGACCTTGAATCGAGCTATGGACCTTCAACTGCAAAACAAGAAAGTGAAAATGGTGGAACTGACTAGAGGAGTTACAGGTCGTGTTTTATGTTTGGGTTAGCTTCAAGTGATGCTAGGGAATGTGTTTGATGAGCTTTTAGCAAGAATGCATGAAAGGGATGAGAGTTGGCACTCAAACTGCAGTAGGAGCTCTGTTTGGGCAGTTTGAGGGTGGTTCTGCATTCTAGAGGGAAATGGAGGTGTTGGAGTCATGTGCTAGCTCAGTTAGGATGTCTTGAATGTGTACAAAATATTTGCTTAAGGGTTCTATTGCTGAGATGAGAGTTGTCCTCAGTTATGCCCTATTTCTTACACTTTAAGCAACCAAAAGCCAAGTTGGTGTTTAGACAGGTAGAGGCCCCCATAACATGCTGCAAACCTTGGCATTGATCAGTGTGATTAGTCCCTAAACTTGTGCCAAGGGGATTTGATCTGTACTTCTTGGATTTTCATTTTGACATAAAGCTTACTTTTGCAAAAATGGTTAAAGTGCTTTATCTATTTTGGGATTAATCCATCATACAATGCTTGAACACATAGAACATGGTATTGGCACAAAGAGTTTGCATTAAATTTATGAGTGTTGGATGGTTTAGAGGCCTGTAATCAAGTTGCATGCTGATTTGAAAAATTTGCACAAGTTATGAACATGGAAATTGGCCAATTCAAAAGTGAGTTTTTGCCATATTGCAAAATTCGATTCTCTCAAGTCATGAGGTTGTTTGATGAGTTCTTGGACATTTTGGAAATCTTGGAATGTGTAATACAATCCATCTTTGAAATGCAAATTGAAATTCCAAGGGGAAGTATGTCAAAAATGGTCTTGAAGTTAGGTAAAAACCTTGCCAAAATAGGTCAAATTTTCACTAAGTTAAGAATGGTTTAGTACCCTTATTCCAAAAATTGTAACTTGAGCTACAAGCCTCTTTTGGGAAAACTTTGTGAATCAAAGTTGTAGATTATGCAATAGACTACAACTTTCATGTTTTGACTTTTGCTTGAATCCAAATTAATCTTGGTGAGAAAGTGGGGCAAAGTTGGTAAAAAATTAGGGTTTTTCATAACTTAGAAAAATTCTAAGTTATGAAAAATTCTCATTTCAAACCCTAATTTGCAATTTTTGATTTCTTGGTGAACAAGTTTCATGATTTGGCATGTTTTGATGAAAAATGAATCTTGACTCTTGATTTTGACCAAAAAGTCAAAGTTTGACTTTTCAGTACACAGTCAAAATTGATCAATTGACTGGGAAATTCAACTGTCAATCTTGTGTACTTGGGATCTTTTGAACTTGTTGAGCATGTCAAGATAATTCCATGGGGTCCTTGAGTCCATATGTGAGCTTGGTTTGCCATTGGCTAGGTCAAACAGTCAAAAATTGCCTTTGTGCAGTCAAAACCCTAAAAATGACCATTTTGCCCTTTTGGTGATCTGATCAAATTTCTTGTGGATTTGTGATCCAAACTTGATCAAATGGTCCATGTGAGTTTATAATGTTGATGTGGGTCAATTTTCATGAGGTTTGACTGTCAATTGGCCACAGTTGACTTTTTCCCCAATACAGCTGATTTCTAGGTCAACTGTCCAATTGACTGGGCAAAACTTGGAATCAAGACTTGAAACTTGATGTGGATAAACTTGGGAGTCCAATATGAAGCATGAAAGTCATCTTAGGTATTTTAGGTCAGAACATCTTTGTGCAAACACAAACCCTAATTTGGGTCAACAGTGCAAGGAGAAGTCTTGAGCAGATGAAACCCTAACTAGATCTTGATCTCCAAGGGCTTTGTGATGAGAAATCAATGAGAAATGGGAGGGCAAATTTTGGGGTACAACACCATGCTTAGCTCTCCATCAGTTTGGAAGAGCCAGAAGAGAAGGGCCTCATGAGATGTTGATGCCTCATATCATCTTTGATTTTCAGGGAGATAGCAACGAGCTGCGTCGTAGATTCATAAGGGCTTGGGACAGAGTTCACCAATCTGACCCACATGAGTTGGGACCAAAGACTTCCCTGCCAATGGAGCCATATCTCAGATGGGTCCGCATCCGTGCCCAGAAGCTAGGTATGCCATATGAAGCTGTCAGGTCTGTTACTCTTGAAGTTGCTAATGAGGAGGGGGTTCTTCCAACTATTCTCCACCCTTATATGCCCACTGATATTGGGACACTGAAGAGGTCTTGGATGCAACTGCGGGAAGAACGGGATTCTTATCGGGAGAAGTTTAATGAACAAGAGCAGAAGATCCAGAAGCTAACTAGGCAACTGGAGAACGAGCGGATCCTGAATGATTATGTCCGCACTGAGAAGAAGAGACCATGGGACCATCGATGGACCTTTGTTGATTTCTTTTACAGTTTTTATTTACTTTTTAGTATTTCCATTCTTGTAACGCCTAAGGGCAATTTTTTGAACAATTTAAATTTTGAAGTTTAAATCTAATAAAGTGTGTTTCCTTTCTTGTTTGCAAATTTGAATCTCGATTGTCTTTGAAATCATAAATCATACGCATTTCATCCCATGCACTTCATAAACAGGTACCCCATTACAGGTCTCTTATCTTCTTCGTTGTTTATTTCAGCAATCACCATGTCTGCTGAACCTTCAACTGAGCAAGCTATCAAGGCCCTCCAGGCCCAGAATGCCCAATTTCAAGAGCTGTTCATGAATCTAGCTAAGGGTCAGCAGGACCTAAAGACCTTGATTCTGAAAGTGAAGAAGAAAAAGAAGAAGAGGACCATCATATTCAACACTGGACGCAGATTTGGAAACGGGCTGCAGAATGGAGTTGATCTGACCACCTCATATGGAGGGAAGGATAGTCCACAAGAAAGGAGGGCTCCTAGCCCTATGGTCTCCGAAAACGAGACAGACTATGATGAAGAACAGTATCCTCCTGCTGAGGATAAGTACAAACAGCTGGAAGACCATTTGAGCGTTATGGAAATTCAAAAGCTGCCTGGTCTGGACTTCGGAGATCTAGGTTTATCTTCTGGGGTGGTGATTCCCCATAAATTCAAGGCACCTGCCTTTGCCAAATATAACGGATTTTCCTGTCCGAAGCTGCACCTCCGGTCATATGTGAGGAAGATCCAGCCTTACACTGCTGATAAGAACTTGTGGATCCATTTCTTTCAAGACAGTCTCTCAGGGACTCAGCTTGAGTGGTTCTATCAGTTGGACGGAGCCAGTATCCGCAGTTGGGAGGATTTGGCTACTGCATTTTACAGGCAATATCAGTACAACTCCGACCTCGCTCCTACGCGTACCCAACTCCAGGGTATGTTAATAGGAACGGGTGAAGGATTTAAAGAGTATGCTCAGAAATGGAGAGACCTTGCCGGAAGGGTGCAACCACCTTTGGTTGATCATGAACTTGTTGACATGTTTTTTAGGACCCTGTCTGGTCCATTCTTTAACCATGTAATTGGAAGCTCTTCAGCTGAGTTTACAGATCTTATTTTGACTGGTGAGAGGATCGAAGCTGGTATTAAGGCTGGGAAGATACAGAAGGGTGCCTCATCGAGCACCGAGAAGAAACCGTTTAAGAAAGAGTCCAGTGCTGTCTATAGTTCGAGAAGACAGAATAGACCTGAACACCGCCAAGCTTTCAATGCGGTTGTTATTTTAAAACCTGCTGGTGCTCCTTAGCATCACAATCAACAAAAGGACGAGAGACCTCGAAGGAAATTCACTCGTCTCAGCATGACTTTGTCTCAGATTCTGCCACAGTTGCTGAAGACCAATCTGGTGACCCTAAAAGAAGCTCCGAAGAATCCAAGTACCACGTCACCAAAGTACAACCCTAATGCCCGCTGCGCTTTTCACTCTGATAGCCCGGGGCATAATACATATGATTGTTGGGTTTTGAGGAACAGGGTGCAAGACCTAATTGATGCAAAGGAGATTGAGTTTGAGGCGCCCGAGAGGCCTAATGTTGTGACTGCCCCCATGCCCAAACATGGAGTAAATGTTGTAGAGGAAGACTTGTTTGTAGTTTCCGTGGATGATATTGTTACCCCTCTGATGACTGTCAAGAAGAACCTGTTGCTAGCCGGTTTATTTCCGGGTTGTGGCGAAGGTTGCCATATGTGTTCTGTTTTACCTACTGGTTGCCCTTTTCTGAAGTCAGGTATCCAAAACCTGACGGATAATAAGGAGATCCTGTTTGAGAAGATTGTTGTTCCTTCCATTCTTACTGAAGAAGTTGCCATCATTACCATTTTCAACAATTCTTCCAAGGCTCCCTCGAGAAAGCCTGTTAGAATTGCGTCTACTCCAAAGATCGCACCTGTAATCATCACTGTTCCGGGGCCCATCCCCTACACCTCTGACAAGGCTGTCCCTTGGCACTATGGGGAAGATGTTTACGTTCTTGGAGTTAAGCAAGAGTTGGATGCTGATACCGGTGTCAGCAACATTACTGGGCCTGTTAAAGTCACCCGCAGTGGTAGACTCTTCTCACCTGATATTGCTCCACCGACTGTCCAAAGACCTGTCGTCATTACACCTACAAGTGTACCTACTTCCATTCCTGATCAAGTTCCTAGTCCTACCCCTGTCGTCGAGTCATCTGACGCTCGGGGCAAAGGGATCACCACCGATGTGCCTGCCCAGACGGAGGCACCGAAGACAATTACTGTTGAAGCTTCCAAGCATGAGATGGAAGAGATTCTGAAGATTATTAAGAAGAGTGATTATAACGTAGTTAAGCAGCTAGGGCAAACCCCATCCAAGATTTCCATGTTGTCACTGTTGTTGTGTTCATAGGCCCATGCTAAGGCTCTGATTACCTTCCTGAAGATTGCCCACGTGCCACAAGAGACATCAGCTGATCAATTTACCGATTGTGTAGCCAATTTAACTGCTGATAATGGTTTGTGTTTCTCCGACGCTAATTTGACTGCTAAAGGGAAGAACCATAACGATGCCCTGCATGTCTCCATTGAATGCAGGGGCACTACTCTTGCACATGTATTGGTTGGCACTGGTTCCTCATTGAACGTCTTGCCCAAGAAAGCTCTAGACCGGTTGGATTGCGAAGGGTTGGAGATAAAGCCAAGTAACATCGTTGTCAGGGCCTTTGATGGGTCTAAAAGGATGGTGCATAGTGAGGTTGATATTCCAATTAAAGTTGGTTCTCAGGTCTTCAATTCTACATTCTTCGTAATGGACATTCGGCCATCCTATTCCTGTTTGCTGGGTCGTCCATGGATCCACAAAGCTGGAGCTGTAACCTTAACGCTCCACCAGAAGCTGAAGTACCCGGTCAGAGGGAAGATTGTGACAGTACAAGGGGAGGAAGAGTATATGGTCAGCCACCTCAACTCGTTCTGATACGTAGAGATGGATGGGGAGTTCATTGAGACCCCATTTCAGCACTTTGAAGAGGTTCCTCAGACACTGGCATCAACTGAGACTGTGGTTGAAGATTCTCCTATGAAGATGGCTTCCTTAAAAGATTCCCGGGCTGTTATTGAGAAGGAAGCTCAAAGGGTTATTCGAAGTGCAAGGATTGGAAGACCTCCCGTGTTCATCAGCAACTTGGGAGTAAATGCCATTGAAGATGATGTGGAGGAGTCTGAATTCGACAGCTGGATCTATCCTACGACCAACGGTGGACCAAGCAACTGGACAGCAAAGGACTCCATCCCTATTACTTTTGTTACCCAGTAATGAAACTTTTGTTTTAGATTTGTAACAGACAATGTTTTGAAATTTTATGGCCCGGTGTCTCACCCGAGGCACCGTGGCTTCATTTGTGAGGGATTTTGTGTGTCATTTTCATATATCATCAATAAAAACATTGGACGTTCTTGCATTTCAAATTTTGCGCTCTTTGTTTTTCTTTATTATATATTGCAAAACAACTATTTTACACACACTCACATATACAGGTCCACATCCACTCTGGATCTCACTAGTAACGACTCTGCTACTTCCAGTTATGACTTCGAAAATCTGATCAACTTAGCCGAAGACGAAGGTGAAGATGATTGCGAAGTGCCTGGTGAACTTGCAAGACTGCTACTCCAGGAAGAGAGGTCCATTCAGCCACATGAAGAGCCAGTGGAGACAGTGAATCTGGGTACTAAGACAGACAAGAAGGAAGTCAAGATTGGTGCAAATCTGGAGCTTAGTGTGAAACAGTGGTTGATACAGATGCTGCATGACTATGTTGAAATCTTTTCCTGGTCTTACAGAGACATGCCTGGTTTGGATACTGACATTGTGGTTCATCGCCTACCTACCAAGGAAGATTGTCCTCCCGTAAAACAGAAGGTTCGCCGTATGCGCCCAGAGATGTCTGAGAAAATCAAAGCCGAAGTTATGAAACAATTTGACGTCGGTTTTCTAGCAGTGACTTCTTAACCTCAGTGGGTTGCCAATGTGGTTCCGGTACCGAAGAAGAATGGTAAGGTATGAATGTGTGTTGACTACAGGGATTTGAACAGGGCCAGTCCCAAGGATGACTTCCCTCTACCTCACATCGATGTTCTGGTTGACAATACTGCTCAGCACAAGGTCTTCTCCTTTATGGACGGTTTCTCTGGTTATAATCAGATAAAGATGGCTCCCGAAGACATGGAGAAGACCACTTTTGTCACTCAGTGGGGTACCTTTTGTTACAAGGTCATGCCTTTTGGGTTGAAAAATGCTGGGGCAACATATCAGCGTGCCATGGTTGCTTTGTTTCATGACATGATCCACCATGAGATTGAAGTTTACGTCGACGACATGATTGCGAGGTCCCAGACTGAGGAGGAACAACTTGACCATCTACAGAAGTTGTTTGACAGGTTGAAGTTGTACAAGCCGAGATTGAACCCGAACAAGTGCACCTTCGGGGTGAGGTCTGGTAAGCTACTGGGTTTCGTCGTGAGCGACAAAGGTATTCAAGTGGACCCTGCCAAGGTGAAAGCCATACAAGAGATTCCAGCTCCTAAGACAGAGAAAGAGGTCAGAGGCTTTCTAGGACGACTGAATTACATTGCCCGGTTCATCTCTCACCTGACTGCCACTTGTGAACCAATCTTCAAGCTGCTAAAGAAAGATCCGGTAGTACGTTGGAACGATGAATGTCAGGCCGCTTTCGAAAGAATCAAAGAGTATCTCCAGGAGCCACCCATCCTAATGCCACCAGTTGAAGGGAGACCTTTGATCTTATATTTGACAGTACTTGACAACTCAATGGGGTGTGTGCTGGGGCAGCATGACGAGTCTGGCCGAAAAGAGCATGCTATTTATTACCTTAGCAAAAAGTTTACCGACTGTGAGACCCGATACTCACTGCTTGAGAAAACTTGCTGTGCTTTAGCATGGGCTGCTCGCCGGCTGAGACAGTATATGCTGACTCACACTACTCTATTGATTTCAAAGATGGATCCAATCAAGTATATCTTCGAAAAGCCTTTCTTGTCTGGAAGAATAACAAGATGGAAGATGATCTTGACTGAGTATGACATCCAGTACACAACTCAAAAAGCAATCAAGGGAAGTGTATTGGCAGACCATTTGGCATATCAGGCAGTGGATGATTACCAGTCTATGAACTTTGAATTTCCGGACCAGAATATCATGTTGATAACTGATTGTGAGACACCTGGACCGGATGAAGGACCTGAGGAAGGATCCTGATGGTCAATGTACTTTGATGGAGCTTCGAACGCTTTGGGTAATGGCATTGGCGTCGTGATCATATCTCATAAAGGCTCCCATACTCCGTTCACCTCCCGATTATGTTTCAACTGCACCAACAACATGGCGGAGTATGAAGCGTGCATAATGGGTCTTCGAGCTGCAATTGACCTAAGGATTAAGTTTTTAAGTGTCTTCGAAGATTCCGCTCTCATGATCAGTCAGATCAAAGGTGAGTGGGATACGAAACACCCAAATCTTATTCCTTACAAGGAGTATGTGTTGACATTGCTTCCCCGTTTCGAGGAGATAACCTTTGAACATTTCCCTAGAGAGGAGAATCAGTTGGCGAACGCGCTAGATACGATGTCTTCTATGTTCAAAGTCAATTGGGACAATGAGACTCCCCAGATCATCATTGAAAGATTGGACGAACCTGCACATTGTTGTGATATTGAGACTGAAGAGGTAACCGAAAAGCCCTGGTATCATGAGGTGAAGAGGTACCTTGAAGCTCAAGAATACCCCGAGGGTGCATCTGTTAATGACAAGAAGTTTCTTAGGAGGTTTGCAGCCAAGTTCTTCATCAGCAATGACATTCTTTACAAGCATAACCATGATTCAACCTTATTGTGTTGTGTGGATAAGATTGAAGCAGAAAGGATCATGGCAGAGCTGCATGAAGGTACTTTCAGAACTCATTCCAGTGGACATACCATGGCAAAGAAAATCCTTCGGGAAGGATATTACTGGTCCACAATGGAAGCCGACTGTTACCAGCATTCTCGGACATGTCACAAGTGTCAGGTCTATGCTGATAAGGTGCACGTACCTCCAGTTCCTCTAAACGTCTTGACAGCTCCTTGGCCTTTTGCAATGTGGGGCATTGATATAATCGGCGAGATCAGACCTACGGCATCCAACGGGCATCGTTTCATCCTTGTAGCTATTGATTACTTTACGAAGTGGGTTGAAGCAGCTTCCTTTGCTACAATAACCAAGAATGTCGTGGCACAGTTTATTCGGCATAATCTGATCTGTCGATACGGGGTACCAGAAAGGATCATTACGGACAATGGTACCAATCTCAATAATAAAATGATCACTGAGCTCTGCGAGCAATTCAAGATACAGCATCATAACTCATCTCCTTACCGGCCGAAGATGAATGGGGTTGTAGAAGCGGATAATAAGAACATTAAGAAGATTGTGCAGAAGATGACAGTGACCTACAAAGATTGGCACGAGATGTTACCGTTTGCTCTTCACGGGTACCTTACCTCAGCACGGACGTCAACAGGGGCAACACCCTATTCCTTGGTTTATGGCATGGAGGCAGTCTTGCATATTGAAGTTCAGATACCCTCTCTACGAATCATGAAGGATACAGGTTTAAGTGAAGATGACTGGATTCAGACCCGACTTGATCAGCTGAACCTAATCGATGAAAAAAGACTTACTGTTATTTGTCATGGTCAGATGTACCAAAAATGGATGATCAAGGCATTTAACAAGAAAGTCAGACGGCAAGAGTATCAAGTTAGAGACCTGGTTATCAAACGCATCATTCTACCTCAAGGTGATCCCAGGGGAAAATGGACCCCTACTTACGAAGGTCAATTTATGGTTAAGAACATTTTCTCATGAGGAGCAATGATTCTAACCACCATGGATGGTGACGACCTTCCTCACCCCGTCAATGCAGACATAGTGAAAAGATACTACGCATAATCAAAGACCCGCTAGGTTGACTGGCCTAGGCAAAAATAAGGGCTTCCCGGCGAACCAAAAGGGTTCAGGCAAAAATAAGGGATGTAAATAAAAAATCTGTACACCCGGTAAGTCGAAAACCTGAAAAGGCGGCTTGGGAAAAAATGGGTATCCCGGTGGACTGAAAACCCGAAAGGGCGGTCCAGGCAAAAGTTAGGGATCAAAGTGTAACATTATGTCTCATTGGATCACCCTGCATCCAGACTTCGGTATCAACTATCAAGCTCAGACAGCACTAACCAATCTGATTCATCTTCAACCAGTAGCAAAGCGATGAGATGCTCGAGGATATAAAGGCAATAGCAGAGTTGGAACCCAGTGGGGTTATTCACATAGCTGTTTTGTTTTTCTTTTTACAAACTGTATAAATTCTATTTGTTCCGCGACGTTCTCTTACTAGGACGTCAGCCTCTTGTACAAAAACGCCTATTTACAAGCAAACTTCAAAATCAATACAAATTCATTTTCAGACAAATTTCAAATTGTTTTTCCTTTATCTGTTTTGTTTTGCAAAGAACGTCCAAAGTTCATTTTTGATATATGCATTTGACATTAACTACTGATCATAAATACTTACATCCGAAACGAAAGATGAATTACTGGTAATATCAGAAACAGGGGCAATAAGAATTGTCCGAGCTGTCTAGTTGCTCTGTCCACCAAGGTACCAAGGTAGGTTCAGCTGAAGAATATGACCAAGATACCGTCACTCCCCGCAGAATAAAATAGTGTTGGTAGATCTCCCCGCTGAGACTTGCAACTATGAACAAATCAGCAATGCTCTTCCCAAGCAGAACTGATCTACCATCAACCCTAAAAAGGCTAAGTATCCCCAGAAGGTCTGAATATTCCCCAACGGAGTATAAATATATCCTCCAGCAAGCATAAGAGCATCCCCGACAGTCTTAATGTTCCTCAACAGAATATAAGAATGTTCCCCGGCGGAACACAAGATACCACAGTGGAGTCATTTCCCCAGCGCAGTCTAAAAAGCTTCCCCAATGGAGTTGAATCATCATCCCCAGTAGACTCTGGAAGCTTATCTCCTGCAGAGTACAAATAAGTCTCCTCAGCCAAATTCAGAAGTTATCCCCACAAGAGTCTAACTGGGTTATCCTCAGCAAGTCGCCACTGAAAGATCATCCTCAGCGAAGTTCTTTCTTTCCCCAAGCAGGAGTTCAATCCTCAACAGATTCAATATCACCAGCAACGGTAATCCACCTCCAGCGGAGTTCATCATTGAAATCCCCAACAAAGCTTATCAACGGAATCCCCAGTGGAGTTTATCGTTAAAATCTTCAGCAGAGCATCTCTTCCCCACAGAATAACTCCCCACAGAGTAATCTCTTCATTAGTTTATTCCCCAACGGAGTTCTTTTCTCCTGCAGGTTTATTCTCACAATCATCTTCGTTCATCATCCTCAGCGGAAACGAAGAACTCTACTCTATTCTCCAGCAACTCCGGAATTTATTTTCCCCAGCTAAAACATCACATCTTTATACATCATGATACATGCATATACGCATCATACCATACAATCTCATTTATGTTGAGAACATCATTGCTTGATCCATCTCATGCATTGCATGTGACTGACCTTTTACCTTTCAGGAAAGATGCAATTAAGTTCTCAACTTAGTCGAAGACCCGACCAGTTCTTAAATCTCAATTGAATTATCCTCGGTTGAATTTCAGATAAGGTTCTCAATCTCGACAATTTTCCTCCATCATAGCGTGGACGAGTACTATAACCTCAATGGTATACTCCGTGGAGCACGAGTCAGTTCCTAGATCTTGATGTTTTCCTCCGTCATAGTATGGACAAGTTCTATAACCTCAACGGTATACTGCGTGGAGCACGAGACAGTTCCTAGATCTTGATGAAGATGTTTCCCTATGTCATAGTGTGGACGAGTACTATAACCTCAACGGTATACTCCGTGGAGCACGAGTCAGTTCCTAGATCTTGATGTTTTCCTCCGTCATAGTGTGGACAAGTTCTATAACCTCAACGGTATACTCCGTGGAGCACGAGACAGTTCCTAGATCTTGATGAAGATGTTTCCCTACGTCATAGTGTGGACGAGTACTATAACCTCAACGGTATACTCCGTGGAGCACGAGTCAGTTCCTAGATCTTGATGTTTTCCTCTGTCATAGTGTGGACAAGTTCTATAACCTCAACGGTATACTCCGTGGAGCACGAGACAGTTCCTAGATCTTGATGAAGATGTTTCCCTACATCATAGTGTGGGCGAGTACTATAACCTCAACTGTATACTCCGTGGAGCACGAGTCAGTTCCTAGATCTTGATGTTTTCCTCCGTCATAGTATGGACAAGTTCTATAAACTCAACGGTATACTCAGTGGAGCACGAGACAGTTCCTAGATCTTGATGAAGATGTTTCCCTATGTCATAGTGTGGACGAGTACTATAACCTCTACGGTATACTCCGTGGAGCACGAGTCAGTTCCTAGATCTTGATGTTTTCCTCCGTCATAGTGTGGACAGGTATATAACCTCAACGGTATACTCCATTGAGTACGAGTCAGCTCCTAGATCTTGATGAATATGTTTCCCTACGCCATAGTGTGGACGAGTACTATAACCTCAATGGTATACTCCGTGGAGCACGAGTCAGTTCCTAGATCTTGATGTTTTCCCCCGTCATTGTGAGGACAAGTTCTATAGCCTCAGCGGTATACTACGTTGAGCACGAGACAGTTCCTAGATCTTGATGAAGATCAACCCTCAGTTGAATTATGGATAGGTTCTTAAGACTCAGCCGAGGCATTCTCTCAGATGAAGTACATACCAGATTCCTGAATCTCAACAAAGGTTAAGACTTCCCCAGCGGAATCTTTTACAACAACAGGTATACAAGTTCTCGCTAAGGAATCTCTTATGTGATCGACACTCCTGCAGATGGAATCTGTTAGCCCATCCTCCTACCAACAATCTCCAAATGGCATCTGTAAGCCCATTCCCGACATCACAATGCTGATACTACACCATGCGAGTGCAAATTTCTGGGCACTCTAGTGTTCAATTATCTTCCACCTTCGGATCACGAAAGGCTCGAAAGCCAATCTATATCCTCAGGTTTAAAAAAATTGAACAGGGGCAACTGTTGTACCCAAAAATTTTCCCTCCCATATCCCTCAAGATTTGCCAAGAATAATCTCCAAGTGACTCAAGTTAGCTCAAGAGTTGGACAGTCAAATCACCTCCTAAGGCAGTCAATTCAAAAATTAGGGTTTTGTGTTGCATTAAGGTACTCACATCCAAATGGCCTCAAGTGTTTCCCAATGTCTTAATATGTTCTTAAATCCATCCATGTCAAATTTCAAGCCTTGTAGAGGAAGTTTGGTCAGTCAATTGCTCAAGAGGCCCAAAAATCGATTGTGTTAGGGCAAAAGTCAACTGTGACCTACAGACAGACAAACCTCAAGATTTTTTGTCAACATTCTCATTTTAAAGGATAATTCATCATTTGATCAAGTGTTTATAATGATTCATCAAGGATTGCTCAAGATTCATCAAGATTCAAAAATTGCTAAACTAGGATTTTGTAGGAAAAGTCAACTCAACTTTGACCAAGCATAAATTTCTCATTATTTATGATAAATGACCCATCCAAAGCTCATTTTGAATAGGATTCAATTTCCTACAATCCATCTTCACACCCCAAGATCAAGAAATGCTCTCACAAAAAGTTACTAATTTGGACATTATAGGTCATTTTTGAAAGTCAACAAAAACACCTTTTTTTCCAAAGCTTATAAATTGAGCATGGATCATCAAAATGATATGAGAACAAAAGGTTTCATTAGAGGACATCTCAAGGTTTCTACAAAGTCCAAGAACACATCCAAAAGTAAAAAAATTGAGGAAGTTATGCATTGGTGAAGTTGGGTATTTTTCCAAATTTGCCAAAAGTCAACTATCCTCAAAACTCCAATTTTTGACAAAAGGGCCCACTTTTTTCCACTTGATATGGTCTTGCCATGCCACACATGTGTCCCATACTTGGTTTCATGGCCATTCATTTATTTTTCTATTTTATTTAATTTTTATTGATTTAATTCATTTTTAATCAATATTAAATCAAATAAAATCTAAAAATTGATGAAATAATATCTTTGTGATTGGTACAACTTTCAATTATCATCATGAATCAAATCAAATTCGTATCAAGCTTGGTTATGCACAAAAAATCAGATTTGGCCTATATTTGGAAACTTGATAGTGGTGATCATATCAAATCTCAAAACCTTGAATGCACTTAGATAAAAGCCCAACTCTTGACCTAATTCACTTCTAAGATACATGTGCAAGCAAGCTAGACCAAGAACACGCACAGGATACTGTTGAAACAGCCAGAACAACTTTGGAAAAAAGCTTGGAAACTTGAATTCTGAAATCCATCTTGGAGCTCGATACAAAGCAAAAGCTTGACGTAGCTCTCTTCCCTGCCATCCCCTGAAGCGATACCAATCAAAACCAAGCCTTCTCACTGCCTAAATTGCACTGTAAGTCATCACGAACCAAGCTCTGAACATGGCATCGTGAAATCATTTTCTTGCATCCTCTTGCCAATTTTCTTGTACATTCATACTCACCATTCAATTTCCAACGATTCTGTAATATTTAATTTTATTTTTATGGCTTATAACCCCGTATCCAGAACTAGGGTTCTTGTTCTTTATTTTTAGGCATTTTTGATGCAGGATAAATTGAGGCCAATGATGGATATAGGAATGACCAGGAGGAAGAGACGAGTGCATTGGTACTCTTAGGTTTCGTTTACATGGCCTGGAGAAGGTTTTTGAGATGCCCTACGAATCTTCCCGTGGATGAAAATCCGCAGGTAAATAACCAGGGTATTTGAGGAAGACGATCATGTGTCTTGCTTCCATTGGCTTGTTTGAATCATTAGCGCATTTTTTTTTTATTTTCAGGCTTAGCGTTTTGTTTTTTATATAATATTTACTTCTTATTATAATAACAACTAAACAAGCTGGTTGGATTGGTGAGCGTGCTATTGCAAAACCCCTTGGGACCTGGGTTCGAATCCCAGGTCCCCCAAAACCTTATTTGATTTTTTCTTCAGGTATTCATGTGCAACGCTTAGAGTATGGTGCATCATATGCCTCTAGATCTCAGCTGCCAAGTGGCCCACCAGGCAGATCCATTGGCCAAAGTTGAAGGACCACCATACTCCCTGGTCAACAAGCACGCGTTGGATCCCAAAGGTCAAAGCAGGCTGGATGTTTTGGGCCAACTAATTGTCGGGTTCACACCTAGATCAAGCCCACACCCCCCTGAGTATTTTTTTTTTACATTTTATTTCTTTTTCTTATTTGTTTATTTATTATTATTATTATTATCTTAATTAATCAATTAACGAATTAACTTTTTCATAAAAAATCAGAAACAACAAAAATTATATTTTTATTAATTCCATTAATTTTATTATTTATTTTTGTAAATAAACATTAATTAATTTTATTTAGTTTAAATAGGTTTAGCATTAATATCTTTTGCAATAAATTAAAATTAATTTAGAATTAGGTTTTTTAATATTTTTAACCATTCTTATTTTATTTCCTTAATTAAAATAAAAACCCAAAAATATTTTCATGTAATTAATTAATTCAATTATCAACTTAGACTAATTTTTAATTCAAAAAATAACCAAAATATGCTTTATTCAATAAAAAAGGGTCAAAACCCTAAGGCACTCCGATTTAATTTTCTCGCGTGCGAATTATTTTTGATCCATATTTCAATATTGTAACTGCTTCGGGAATGTAATAGTTTTTAACTTAGGACTTTATTTATTTATTTATCGCTTTTATTTACTTTTCGCAATTTAATTTTTGAGGGTTTGTCTTTGGCGATGTAAATACCCGACGCCTTGTAATAGCTTAGATTTATTTTCCGCTATTTAATTCCCGCACAATATTAACTGTTAGATGTTTGAATAAATAGGCAATGCATGAAAAGATTAATCTTTAATTTAAAATCAACAGTAGCTCACCATTAACATGTACAAAGATAATATAACTGAAAAACAATACACTCGCACATGCCACTCTTAGGGTACACCTCACTTGGTTGCCTCAAACGTGGTCATTAAGTATAGGAAGTTTTAGAGGTCGCCCTCTTGTCCAAAGATCATAAGTTGCCTCGAAACGGTTGCCTCGGATGAAATGATCTAAGATATTAGGGTTACCGCTAAGGCGTCCTAACATTGTTTTAGTGACCACACGTCCCTTGATCGAATTGACCTGAAAACTCCAACGATGGTGCTACCTACTCATTCATAGTGGGATAGCATTGTCTAAAGGACACTTGTACAGTTTAATTCCTTTTTGAGTTGGTAGATGGTTCTTAAGTACTTGCTCCTTTTAAAAACAAAACAAAACTTTTCGCACTTACACCCCTTTCAAATAAAAAAACTCTTTTCAAACCCACAAACACAAAGAAAAGCAAACTTTTGAAAACATAATGAGCAAGTACCTAAGAGCCCGTGGATAACCACGGATAGAAAGGGTGCTAACACATTCCCTTTCTATAATCTACCTCCCAAACCCGAGAAATATCTCAAAAAGGATTTTTTCTATGCTTTTGTCCTTTCCTTGTTGGATAAAATAAAAGACGGTGGCGACTCTTGCTCACCGCGACATTTTGAGAAAATAAACGCAAACGCGAACCAGCATTCCAAAATAGTCAGTTCTTTCCCACCGATCACACTTGCACACTTACACCCTTAGGGTAAATCCGCTTGTTGCCTTGAGAAATAAATGGTCATAATATGCATGTAAGACGTCTTAGCAAAAACAAACAAAATACAAGATCATATCCCCTCGATGACGCTACAAATGTTGCCTTACGAATGATCTTAGTCCCTCAAAGAAAATGCTAAGATATCTTACAACATTGTTATTCATGACTATACGATGACCCTTTCCCGTCCCTTTTACATCCAAAAATAAGGTTACTTACCAATCCATGGTAAAATAACATTGTCAAAGGAAAGAGGAAATAAACAAGAAAGACTTTTGAGTAGGTAGAATGTTCCTAGTTGCTTTCTCATTTTCAAACCAAGACATCCTTGTTATTTTCAAAACAAACACCAACACTTTCAAATCACCTTTCAAACTTGAAACATTTTCAAAAGATCTACACTTTGTTTACATTCTTACGAACAAGAATTATTACAAAGTTTTCCTAAATAAATGGCGCCTTTTCAAAATACTTTCAAAAACCACACAAAGCACATTTTCAAACAAAAGCAAGTGATCTAGCAAGCAACTAAGAGCCCGTAGATAACTATGGATGAAAAGGGTGCTAATACCTTCCCTTTTCATAATCTACCCCCCGAACTCAAGAAACAATCTTAAAGGTATTTCCTATTCTTTTCAACCTTTCCTTTTGGATAAAAGAAAAGTTGGTGGCGACTCTTGCTAACCGCTACATTTGCGATCAAACGCAAAACACCAAGTCAGTTCTCCCACCGCGTTACATTAGGGTTTGGAAATCGGGGAAATTTCTCAAATAGGTCGTGGAGCGGAGGATTGATTATGGATCTTGCAGGTGACATATGGATCAGCTCATATCAAGTGAAGCTTCATACAAGTAGAAGAAGATCTTAGTGATTAGGTTTTGTCTTTGTATTGTAACCTTGTAAACAACATTCAACACGTTGAAATAACAAGTCTCAATTTCAGTTTCGAATTGAGAGGGAGACGTACCCACACGCGAGGATGATAGTGGAGAATTTCCTTACCAAACTGCTTGTGTAACGTTTTCTTTCTCTCTTTCTCTTTACGTTTTCTGCACATTTGTGATTCAATTGGTCTGATGGTTTTTCTGTTCAATGATACAATAGTGGTACAAACTCTTTTGCTAAACCACCATTATTGTTGATCATCGAACAAGCATACGCCAACTGCTCGACAAAAGTGCTTGCAAGTATTTGTTCATTGGAAATAGTGTTCTTGTGATAAGCGCATTGAAACATACATTAATTTGTGTTAAATTTCATTTATTTCATCTTAATAAAAATTCAGTAAGTTTAACGTATGTTCGGTTTTCTAGTAGTCGGTTCAGAATAGACGGAAGTCGATTCGGGACCGTGTTTTTCCACTATTTTTAATCAACTTTGATAAAATATTTTAAATACTTGAATAATAAGGAGGTGATCTATTCACCCCCCTCTCTCGATCACTTGCCACACCGTCTAACAAGTGGTACCAGAGTGTCGGTTCGCTGTTTCTTTGTGTCTACTAGTAACACTATGGCTTTTGAACCAAAGGGGGCGTATAATATAGCTCCTATTTTTAATGGTGAAAACTATGGCTACTGGAAAGACTGCATGCGAGTACACATAAATTCCATTGACATGAATGTATGGACTGCCATTCAAAATGGTCCTTTTCAAATTACCATGAGGAATGATGCAGGTGCTATGGTACCTAAACTTGAGGATCAATGGGATGAAATAGATGAAAAGAAGTGGTCAAGCGATTGGAGAGGCTGAAATATGATAATTTCAGCACTTGGTATTGATAAGTATTATCGGGTGTCTCATTGCACAACTACTAAAAAAATGTGGGATTATTTAGAAATTTCCCATGAGGGTACTAATAAATTTAAACAGTCCCGCATTAACATACTCAATCAATAGTTCGAGCTCTTTCGCATGAAACAGGGAGAATCTATCTCCGACATGCAAAGGAGATTCGTTCATCTCATCAGTCGTTTGAATGCACTTGGAAAAAATGTTTCCAATGAAATTGCTACTAACAAAATTTTGAGACGTCTTAGCAGGGAATGGTAGCCTAAATTAACAGCTATCAAGGAAGCCAACAACCTCACTACGCTTACCATCACAACTCTGTTTGGCAAGCTGGAAGAACATCAACAAGAACTGGAAAGTCTTGAAAAGCACGAGAACAAGAGTAAAAAGGAGAAGAATAGAGACAAGGAGGCTGAGAAGAAGTCAATAGCTCTTATGGCTTCTAGCTCCAAGCCCTCACACATAGATAAAAATGATAGTGACTCAAGTAGTGACAAAGATTCGGATGATGAAGAAATGAGACTCTTTGTTCGGAAGAATTGAATCAAGAACTCCGATAAGAATCTCATAAAGTTTCAAAAACAGTCCAAAGAGCCAAGACAAGAAGAGAATAAGAAGCATAGAGGTAAAGGATCTTGCTTCAATTGTAGTAAAGTTGGGCACTACAAACCGGAGTGTCCAATGATGAAAAAGGACAAAGGAAAAGCTCTACCAAAGAAGTTTAATAGACAAAGAAGAGCTTACATTGCGTGGGAAAGCGAGAGTGATTCATCAAACGATGACAGCTCAAGTGATAGTGATGAGACTGCAAACTTATGCCTCATGGTGCATACTAAAAATTAGTCCTACCACAAGAAGAACAACCACGACAAGAAAGTAAGACAAGCCTACTATAACAATTTTTCTTCTATGTCTTTTTCTGAACTCAAAATAGCTTTTGAAAAACTGCATAACAAAGCTATATACGCTTTTGAGAGGTTATCCTTCGATAAACAAATATTTTCCTTTTTAGAGGATAAGGTGTATAAAGCTGAAAAAGACTTAGAGTATCTAAAATCTAGTATTGCAGAAAGTTCAAAATATAAGGATGTTAAAGGATGTATTCCAAGAAAGGAGTGTAGAGTTTGTCATATTTAGCAATAAGAGGTTAGAACTCTTAATGCCAAATTGGAAAAAGCTTTACAACCCAAGGTTACTTTTACCGTTGATCCTAGGCTTTTTAATAAAACTTTGAATCCACCATATACAAAATATTCTTTTGTAGAAAAGATTCCAAACGATTCAATAAGAAAAAGTAAGAAAATCCATCATCATGGTTTATGTCATTATTGTTGTCATGCTGGTCACACCATTAAGAAATGCAAGTTTAGGAGATTTCTTGTTCCTAAGGTAATTTACCAATGGAGGCCTAAATGCAACCATGTTACCACTTACCCACACGGACCCAATGAAAATTGGGTACCTACCTCTCTCTTTTGATATTGCAGGATAAGTGTCTTACATCCGTGGATATAAGATGGCTTCTAGACAGCCGGTGCCCAAGGCACATGACAGGTGACATATCGCTTTTCATTGACTTCAAAGCAAAGAAGAAAGGATATGTTACTTATGGAGACAATAACAAAGGAGAAATACTCGGTAAAGTTGGTGTAGGTAATCCCTCTACCACTACTATTTCTGATGTCCATTTAGTAGAGGGGCTTAAACACAATTTGTTAAGTATTAGTCAATTGTGTGACAAGGGTTATCAAGTTAATTTCACAAACCCTTGTTGCATAATTGAACATACTGAACAGAATATTGCGTTTAAGGGTATTAGAGTAAACAACATCTATATGCTTGATCTTTTTTATGTATCGTTAACAAGCACTAAGTGTATAGTCACCTTGAATGATGATTCTTAGCTTTGGCATAGACAGCTAGCACATGTTAACTTTAAATTGCTTTAAAAGGTTGTATCTAAGGATCTAGTAGTCGGTCTTCCAAAAATAAGATTTTCAAAATATCACCTATGTGACGCGTGCAAATGGGAAAGCAAACAAGTGTCTCTTTCAAATCTAAAAATGTGATTTCTACTTCACGACCCCTTGAGCTTCTCCATATAGACCTCTTTGGACCTTCTAGGACAAAGAGTCTATGTGGAAATTACTATGGTTTTGTAATTGTTGACGACTATTCTAGATTTACTTGGACTATATTCCTTCGTAGCAAAGATGAAACATTTTATGCTTTTAAGAGTTTTGAAAAACTGTCCCAAAAGAGAATAGAATCAAAAATAGTTACAATTCGAAGTGATCATGGTAGTGAATTTCAAAAACATCTCTTTGATAAGTACTGTGACAAACATGACATTGCGCATAACTTTTCAACCCCTCGAACTCCACAGCAGGTTGGGGTTGTGGAGCGCAAAAATCGCGTTTTAGAGGAGTCGGCAAGAACAATGCTTAATGAGGGTGGATTACCAAAATACTTTTGGGCTGATGCGATTAGCACAACTTGTTATGTTTTAAACAGAATATTAATCCTTCTTATTTTGGATAAAACCACTTATGAGCTTTTAAAAGGAAGAAAGCCAAACTTGTCACACTTTTACGTATTCAGTTGTAAGGGTTTTGTTTTGAATAATGGTAAAGAAAACCTTGGGAAATTCTATGCAAAAGCTGATGAAGGTATATTTCTTAGATACTCACAATCAAGTAAAGCATATAGAGTGTATAATAAGCATTGGTTACTGTTGAGGCTTTAGTCCATGTTTCTTTTGATGAGTCTTACTCGAAAGATGTTGGAAAAGGTATTTATTTTGATGGTGCAGGTGTATCTACAGAAGACATACTCAAGGAAACTGTTGAGGAAATTGATCAGTCCAAAATAGTTGACAATAAGGAGGAGGAAGATACTAGTCATGCAAAAGATGAGGAAGAAGGACCAGTGGAAGTAAATGATCTTCCACCAACTTTGAAATCCTCAAAAGACCATCCTATTGACAACATATTGGGAGATATTTCAAAAGGAGTGATGACTCGCTCTAAGATAAGTAATTTATATTATCACTTTGCTTTTGTTTCACAAGTAGAGCCTAAAAACTCCAAAGAGGCCTTGATTGATGAATTTTGGCTAATGGCCATGCAAGAAGAGCTTAATCAATTTAAAAGAAATGACGTTTGGGAACTTCTCCCTCGTCCGCGAGACCATCATATCATAGGTACTAAGTGGGTTTTTAGAAATAAGCTTGATGAAAACAGAGTGATAACCCGTAATAAAGCACGTTTAGTGGCACAAGGTTATAACCAAGAGGAGGGCATTGACTATGAGGAGACTTATGCTCCAGTTTCTCGCCTTGAGGTTATATGTCTCTTGCTTGCTTATGTGTGTGCTAAGAATGTTAAGCCTTATCAAATGGACATAAAGAGTGCTTTTCTAAGCGGTGTCATAAATGAAGAGGTATACGTCTCACAACCTCTTAGTTTTGAGAGCAATGAATATCCAGATTATGTTTTCAAATTAAAATGAGCAATGTATGGTCTTAAGCAAGCCCCTCCGATTTGGTATGAAATACTTAGCCAATTTCTACTTGATCATGGATATTCAAGAGGTAAAGTGGATACCAATCTCTTCATTAAACGTAAAGGAAAGCATATTCTTTTAGTTCAAATATATGTAGACGATATCATTTTTGGTTCAACTAACATACATTTGGTCAAAGAGTTTTCTAAGTTTATGCAGTGTGAATTTGAGATGAGTCTTATGGGGCAGCTAAACTACTTCCTCAATCTCCAAATAAAGCAGCTCGATAAAGGCACAGTTGTGTGTCAAACAAAATACTGCAGAGAGTTGCTTAAGTGCTTTGGAATGAACGACTCAAATTCAATTGAAACCTCTATGCCTACCAAAAAGAACTTAGATAAAGATGAACACGGTAAGAGTGTAGATGTTAAGAAGTATAGAGGTATGATTCGATCCCTCTTGTATCTTACTGCATCTAGGCCTGACATCATGTTTAGTGTTTTGTATGTGTGCATGATATCAATCGGATCCTAAGGAATCCCACTTAAAAGATGTCAAGTGTATACTTAGGTATCTTCATGGTACATCTAAGTATGGGCTATGGTATTCCAAGGGAAGTGATTGTAGCTTAGTAGGTTACTCCGATTCCGATTTTGCTGGCTGCAAATTAGATAGGAAAAGCACTAGTGGCACATGTCATTTATTTTCAAGCTCCTTAGATAGTTGGCATAGCAAAAAGCAGGTTTTTGTTGCATTGTCAATCGTTGAGGTTGAATACGTTGCAGCTGGTAATTGTTGCACCCAGATTTTGTGGCTAAAGCAACAACTACAAGATATTGATATCCAATTAAAACGTATTCCAATAAAATGTGATAACACAAGTGTTATAAACCTAACTAAGAATCTTGTTTTACATTCACGCACTAAACACATAGAGATTAGGCATCACTTTCTTCGCGATCATGTTGAAAAAGAGGATTTTGTGTTTGAGCATGTTGATACTAAAAATAAACTTGCTGATAGTTTCTCGAAACTACTAGCAATGGGACCTTTCTTCAACATTCATCGTGAGTTAGGGATTTTAGATCTCTCTTACTTGATGTCTTAAGCATGCATGTACCTGAATTATATATATCTCACCATGCTTTTGAGATGTGTTCTAGCTTTCGTACGTGTGTCTTAACTGTTCATCAACTAAGGTAATATTTTTCCTTTCTCTATCTCGCTGGAATTCTATGATTACCTGTATTTTTTTTGTTCCATTAATATTGTCTATATGTTTTCTATGCATCAATTGTTTGAACTTTAACATAAGCTAATTGCATTGCATCTTTATGAATGCATAATCATCATTAGATGGCTCATATTGCATAAACATATAGTATCATTAGATGGCTCATATTTCATAACCATATAGTTGCTAATTGATCTCATATCCAACAGTCCATCAAAACCTGTTAAAAACCAAGTTTTTTTAGGTTTTACTGATATGAGTCAGCTCATACATGTATGAGTCGACCTATATTAAAGAAAATTGTTAAAACAGAAACTGAGATTTGTTTCAGGTTGATGCGTAAGTGTTTGAGTCGACACATATTGATAAGGATTGCTGAAACAGAAACTACCATTTGTTTTCGATCGATACATTCGACGTTTGGGTCGATACGAATTTTTTTTTTAAAATTGTTTTTTTTGTTTAGTTTCAGTATGTGTTGACACATTCGTGTTTAATGTCGACACGTGTGGCTTTCTAAAATCATTTTTTCGTGACATGTATCGACTCATATAGTTTCACATCGACTCATACTGACTATTTCTTTTTAATTTTTTATTCTGTTGGATTTGGGTCGACCCATCAGCCCACTTTATGTCTTGTAATCATTCTAAACATCTCATACATCTCATAACTATACGGGTAAACCTAATTCTCATTCATCATCTACTTCATCTCCCACTAAATTCATCTCAAGTTCCTAGCACACACTTCTCCATCAACAATCATGCCTCCTAAGACAAAGGGAAAGGTAAAGGTTGCTGCAGGCCCATCTGGTTCTGGTATCAATCCAGAAATCCCTCCAAATGCCTTAACAATTATGCATCCTGCTACAGCAGAGGAGTTTGAAAATTGTTCAAGACAAGGTTAGTAATGAAGCCTCGCATCTTTAACAAGGCAAAGGTCCTATCTCTTCACATCACAGAAGTCTGTGATATACTTGATGCTCAAAAGTTAGGATCGCTGTTAACTTTTAAAGAGGATTATCATGAGGATTTCATTCGGGCATTTTATGATGGTTTAGAGACAAGTCGAGGTTGGTCATTTAAGGTACAAATTGGAACTAAGAGGCACGTGTTTGAGGCTAACGATTGGCAAACTGTGTTTGGTATTCCGTTTTGTATGATAGTGTTGAAAAGCTGTCATGATCAGAGTTTTGATATTGATTTTCAAGAGGAAGCCTTCATAGCATTAATTCTGAAATTGGAAAGAAATCTTGGTGAGAATGAACATATCACAACTAGAGAGATCAAGAGCATTACTATAATGCTTCATTGGATCGTTTCACATATTTTGTGCCCAAGATCTGGTGTTCATTCTAGGTTGGATAAAGCAGATATTCACCTCTTGTATATTCTTCAAAATAGGGTTGCGCTAAATTGGCCCAACTACTTTGTCAAACACATGTTCCTCATACGCAATAACCAGAAAACACTACTCTAGGGTACACAACTCAAATAATAAGGATTATCAAATTCTGGAATGTGGAAATACCTCATGTTCCTCTAGTTTCTCCCACTACTGCCCAAGAATTCGACAGGGCCACTTTGTCTCACATGGGATATCGGTGGGATAAGAATCACCAATGCCTATATTTCAAAGATAAAGGCTCCAACACAAGGGTGTATAACTTTGATGTGCCCTCTGAACAAGTGTATATGGATGAGGAACCTATCGATGAAGAAATTCATGATGTTAATGATGATGCCCAACCTGAGGCAAATCTGAATGGTGCTAACACCGGTTGGGGTGACTGGGTCCCAAATAGGTGGTCCTCGACCAACTATCAGTATGATCCATCCGTCCCACCTTACACTACTGTTGCTACAGGTTCTTCCTTGGTGGCTCCTACTTATCTCACCGAGATGTTCCAACAAATGGAACTTGCAAATCAAGCTCGCCATGAGGAGGCGCGAAGCTGGAACGTCCAGCAAAATGAGTGGCACAAAGAACACCGGGAATGGCATGAGGAGCACACCCATATGTATCACAACCAACACTCATGGCATGTGGATTTGGTAAAGTTGCATCAAGTGTTCTATAATGAGATGGCGGGTTTTATGGACGATTGTCGCGACAACCCTGGCATCATGAATAACTTCAGAAATGCTGAAGTCCAAAACAGGTTTCGGCAATACAGCTTTATGGGTCATAATCCAGATCAGAATCAACCTCTGCTACCTCCACGCTATAATTTTGGAGATGCTGATGAATCTTGTAGTGGCCATAATCCTTGATCATATCATCTCATCCATTGCATAGCATTTGTCTTCATGTTCTTAGTTCATTTGTATTCATGTTCAAACATTGTTTGCTTTTGATTTAGCTTATTAATTCACAACTTTCTTAGTTAATGCTTTCACTTCGCTTATTCGTGTTTATTCTTGTGTACTCGTTATTTCCTGTATTTGTCACTCTTTGTGAGTGTGCTTTTATGATTACCATGCTAAGCTTCATTCTTTGTGAATTTCGCTGGTTTTCGTTTCAATTATGTTGAATATGCAACTCAATTTTAATTTGTGTATCTTCAACTGAATTTAATTGCTGAAAAATAGTTCTTTTCCTCTTTTCGATGTTGACAAAGGGGGATAAGAAAAGACGAGGTTAGAGAAGGAGACTTATTGGTATTGTTATGCACAAACTCAAGGGGAGTGACTCATTCATTTATGCTCCATCATCACACATCTTGCAAGTATTTTCCGTCATCAAAAAGGGGGAGTTTGTGAGCAACCTTTTTCTTTGAGTACTTTTGTATAATAGAAAATATGTGTGATATAAGTATTAATGAATGTTTATTGTGTTTGATCTCTATGTGTGCATGATATGATAACAGTGTAACATGTTCTAAAAGGGTCAAAAATGTATTTTACACATGTATCATGATTTTAGGTCAATACAAAATACTTTGTATCGACACATACTTAAGCTAAAATCACAAAAAAAATTATGCTTCAGTATGAGCCAACTCATTCGCACTTTGCATCGATACATGTCAAGTTCATGCTTCTGGAAAATGTTTTAAAAACCTTTATGCATCGACACACGCACTTATGCATCGATACATATCACTTCTTGTTTTTGGAAATCAAAAACCAACTCAGCATGAATCGAAACATTCGTATTTTGTATCGACTCATACAAAATTAAAGGTTCTGGATTCTGTGTAGACAACTGTTTGTATAGATACATAATGGCTTGCATCGACTCATTTCTTAGTTGCATCGACACATTCGTGTTTTGCATCGACTCATACACATTTTGTCTCTCTGTAATATGTCTTGATAACAACATATATTGATACATAATGAATTGTATCGACTCATCATATGTTTTATACCTAACATGAGTCGACTCATATGAGATATGCATCGACTCATACTGCAGTTTTACTTCTAACATTTTTCTGTTACATATATAAGTCAGTTTTTGCAGTTCAATATGTCAATAGGTGTCACAAATTAAGTTGGTGTGCATCTACTTTTATCAGCATTAGAAACCTGAAAGACACTTCATCTTCATCATCTTCTCAATCATCTTGGTTCAATAACATCGAAACATAATCATCTTTGTTCATTGGATCAAGGGATCTTAGATATAACGTTCAGCGGTATGATCGGTGATCTTAGATGAGTTAAAGATTCGGAGAGGGGTTTCAAGGAAAAACCAGAGGTTTTGTCCTTCAAGAACGGGCGCATTCTTGCGTGTTTGTTAGTCACGATTGCACAGGTCAGATTCATCGGTAGCGTAGGGTTTGGAAATCAGGGAAATTTTGAAAATAGGTCGTGGAAACAGAGGATGGACTGTGGATCTTGCAGGTGATATCTTGATCAGCTCATATCAAGTGAAGATTCATACAAGAAGAAGAAGAAGAAGATCTTAGTGATTAGGTTCTGTCTCTGTATTTTAACCTTGTAAACAACATTCAGAACATTGAAATAATAAGTCTCAATTTCAGTTAGGAATTGAGAGGGAGACGTACCCACACGTGTCAAACACAACACCCACGATATCATATCATAGGCAAACTCTCAACCAACCTCAACAACACAGAAATCAACCGTGATACTCACATTGGTAATCTCTCAGCACAACACAACCAACACAAAGATATTAATCATAGACACCCAAGTGAGTAATAGCTCTAAATATATCTCTAGAATATAAACATTATTAGAGAATCACCCCTGATAAGAAATCGAGCAGTATATGTCTATAGCAACCCAATCCCCAAAGCATGGAGCAAAAATCCAGGATAATAATCGACAAATTTGTAAAGCAAGCTTTATACAACGCCATGGGCGACAAACATACATGATTTAAAAGTAAATACATATACAAAACCCAACAAATGAAGAATATAAAAATAAGAAGAGAAATGAACCACAAATCTCCCATTTTGTCAGCGTTGATCAATGAGCAATTCACCTCAGAGCATCCATATGCAAGCTCCATTATTGTATTCTAAGCTAATCTACCAAAAAATGCGTTGACGGAGTTGGGAGAACAAAAACACCCCCAAAACCATAACCTAACAAATGAAGAAATGAAAGTTATAAAACAAATCTCAGTAGACCGCGCTTAGAGGGCTCACCGCGCTAAGTGGGCTGCATAATATTTACACGTTAAACCACCTAAAAAGCGCTAAGCGGGCTAATCGCGCTTAGCGGGCTCAATATAAAGCTTATGCCAATCTGTCAAAATGCACGTAGCGTGCTAGAGGATATGCTTAGCACGGTCCTCTTAGCATAACTCCCAAAAAATTGGTCTTTTATTTTGAAAATGCGCCATCTGGAGCAGTGTCTTCGACACCTTATTCCTCGAAGCTCCAAAAATGCAACAATTACCTAAAAACAGAGTAAAATCTATCAAATGGTACACAAATGAATCCAAATTACAAATATGCAAAAACTAAACGTATTTACAAACAAATTGGGGAATTATTCAACGAATATCAACAAAAGAACGGATAAGTGTCACAAAACATATATACAAAATAAATACGTTTTAGAACTTATCATCAGACGGCATCAGTGGCAATCAGGTAAAATTACATTTGTTTAGTTTTTCCTTGATAGGTCGCGTAAATAACTGGTTACAATGCATTCCTAATGATACTATTCAATCCTTAAACAAACTAAAGAACAAGTTTCTCGAGAGGTATTACTCAAACGTTCAGTTCGGGGAAAGAAAAGCTATAATTACCAATTTTGAGCAGGAAGAGGCTGAGTCGTTTTCCGATATATGAGAAAGATTCAAGTTGTTACTCTGTAAGTTTCATATCATAATATGAGGGTAATTGAGCAATTGAAACACTTCATCAACAGAATAAAGGTTAAAATGAGAATGCTTCACGATGCATCAGCTTGAGGTAACTTAAGGGAAATGATAGATGAAGAGTTGAAAATGTTAATCTAGAATATATGTCAGAATGAGTATCACTCAAGGAACACTTATAATTAACATCTTTTCTAGAATGTCAACCCCATCTTTCTCAGACTCGTTGAGTCTGTTATATTCAAAGTGAATGATTGAAACATGGGTACCCACCCAATAATAAGAAATCATATGACCTCCTTTTATTTCAAATATGGAACTGGGGCAACTGTCATAACCATGTACTCGAAAGAACTCCTTCTTCCGATTCTTGTAGTTTGAGAAATATAAAGAGAACAACCCCTTATTTTTAGGGTACTTATAGAAACTCACCCCACCCCCTTATCAACCCCTTGTGTTCCATAGAAAGATAAGAAGATGCACACTCTAGGTTTGATCCCTAAACCTTCACATAATATTTTTAACCCCTCACAAGGGCTTAACTATTAGGGTAAAGTTGGGAGGGGCGATGATAACCATTATCAAGACCTCAGACTCAAAAAGGGTGGATTATATTCACCCTCCACATATGATGAAACACATCTATACATCAGGAAATACTCCCTTACTACTCCTAGAGCCCTCCTCATATATGCCTTTTCGCCCTTGACACATGGTTCTAAAATAATGCCTTCATTATTGCCAATACCATATATAGTTATTTCCTTCTAAAAATGCTTTACTATATCTTCAATGATGAACAATGAGCCATCATTCACCACCTCGTTACATGTATGATCCATGCTTTCTTTTAGAGAGACCATCATTGATTTCATAGCCCTACTCATGAGTTCTTAGAGAGAAGATGCCAAATTTACATCAATGTCCTTAGATAAATTATTATTTGGGATATTATTAATGTTACTACAACCTTTGCCCCCAAAAATTTCCCTCTCAACCAACTCCAAGTTAACATTACCATTTCTCCACCTTGAGTTTTCAAGACAGTGAGACTATAACTCATATCTCTCTTTGTGGTTCAACCACATTTATGTTATGTTGTGTTCTCCAATTAAAATAATTATCGAAGACCGTGGGAAAAGTAATGATGAAAGAAAAGGAAATAATATATGCACGGGGGTGTTGTAGGGGACGTTAAGCTCGCAACAAGGTTTAGTCAAATGAGGTTGAAAAAGAAACTTTGACGAGATAAGTATATATGAAAAAGAAATTGATGACAAATGTTGTTGCCTTATTCTAGAATTTATATAAACCAGTAGGGTCCTCAAGCCAAACACCCATTGTGATTTTGTCAGAAGATCAATGCATTAGCTTCCAAGCATGCACACGACCAAGGGCTCATATAAAATGGTCCTTCCCAAAAATTTGGAATCAATCACTATTGTTTGATGGAGGAAACCAAAAGCCTTAAAAAAGAATCATAATAGGGAGTCAATATCTTCTCTAAAATCATACGATTGTTATTAATGTAAGCTTAAACATGCAAAAACTAGACGACCATTTTAAATAAGATCGTTTCTAACCACTTTTCCCTAACAAGCCCAACACTTTGGGATTGTAGACCATTATGTTTCTCCTTATCCATTTCGGCCTTGCAAGTCTCGTTCTTGATGAATTGTGGACTGTTGTATTTTTCCTTAATTACTTTTCTATTACGTATCTCGTATTTTAAGGGCTATGGACCATCATGAATATTGTAGCCCATATCCATAGGACATTATTTAACTCAACCCATTGTCTTGCAGACACAAGAGAAGCACGAGAGACCTGAAAGTAGGTTCAACGAACTAGGGGTATGAGTTCAGCACGTGAGCAATGTCGCCACATCCTGAGATAACCTTGTGGGTGAGTCATCCAACACATTTTCTAATAGTGTGCGGTCACACTTGTCATGATAGAGAAAATATTCTCAATACTATGCACATCCCACTAGATCACAAAGGTATATATATATATATATATATATATATATATATATATATATATATATATATATATATATATATATATATATATATATATATATATATATATATATATATATATATATATATATATATATATATATATATATATATATATATATATATATATATATATATATATATATATATATATATATATATATATATATATATATATAT
This sequence comes from Vicia faba, assembly GCA_948472305.1. Taxonomy (NCBI): domain Eukaryota; kingdom Viridiplantae; phylum Streptophyta; class Magnoliopsida; order Fabales; family Fabaceae; genus Vicia; species Vicia faba. The sequence goes on along the minus strand of OX451739.1, from coordinate 1,365,867,942 downwards.
ATATATATATATATATATATATATATATATATATATATATATATATATATATATATATATATATATATATATATATATATATATATATATATATATATATCAAAGGATATGGCGAAAGATCACATTCTTTATAAATCACCTATATGCGACCTTTTGCATGAGATATGTATTATTGTACTCACAACAAGTACATGAATAATCTTAACATTGTACCTCATTTGACTTATGTTTTTTAAAGTATTTTTGTTATGTTATTTATCTAATATTTATTTTTAATATTTTTATCGACTGCTCACTTATCAAAATAATTTATATTTTATTTTGTGAATTATAAGTGAAATTAGTAAATACTTCGAATTAAATATTCTAATCAAACGCCCCCTTAGAATAAAAGTGGGACTTTAAAATTCATATTTTCTTTACGTAAATGTTTACTTTAAATTATAATTTATTAAGGGATTCAGCAATCCGTCTAAATTGATAAGGGTTTAATCATTAGATTAAATAATTTTGGGATGAGTATTAATATAAAATAACAAGATTAAAAAGGAGTGCAGGGAAAACTCAAAATTAGACTTATCTCTATCATTTTTTATTACTATTTTTAGTAACTTTTAATATTAATATTATATATCATCCAGACCAAATCTTAAAATGTGTATGAAGTATGAAATAAACTCACTGAGCTAATATGTTGAACGTGAAAAATATGTTTATATTCTATTGAAATTGAGTATTTATGATATTAGGATATTTATGATATATGCATGCCTCTTATTTTAAAGATATACATTCATGTATTTCTCACGACACATAAACCAAGTTAAACTTGTACTACAATCCAAACATGCCTTTGATATCATGAAATGTAATAGGAAGAAGTTGTTGCCAAAGCAAAACATATAAAAAGAAAAACACGACCACAACTGTCATGTTCTTTGGACGCACGCTTGAGCTTAAGGACAAAATTATTAAGGTTACAGAACAATATAATAATCCTAACCATGAATATATGTTCCCTTTGTCTTTATAAAAGCATAAAAATAGGTAGTGCTCCCTTCATGTCTTACAAGCCTCCACGTGTATTCCGATGCACGTGTCTTTAGTTTTACTTAGAGGCTATGTGGGGGACCATTCTATCTAGGACCTTTCGAATTAAATAATTGGCAAAATCCACTTTAAGTTTGTGACATTTTAGACATTAACACATGATTCATTGGTTTTTGTTTGTATACAATGTAGAAACTAGCAAGCAAAGATGGACTTTATAGGTAAAGCTCTAGAACTTTTATTGGTATCGACTGCATTGTAATGTCACAAGGCACAAAGGATGATGATAAGCAGCGTCCTTATTTGAAGGTAGGTGCACTGTTTTTTCTTTCATCTTTGTAGTTCATGAACCAAAGTTAAACCAACACTAACGTTTCAGTTCAATTTTTAATAATCACTTCAATAAAAAGTAATTAATTATTAAAAAAATTCAGTTCAATTTAAAATACATTTAAAGTTGACTTTTATAAATCAATTTATAATCCGTTTGTATTTTTAAAATTGGTTTTATATTTTGATCTTCCTTAGAACAAATTTTTTCAAGATTTTTTTTCAAAAATAAATATATTATTTTTCTTTTTTTTTTAATTTCAGAAAAATTATTTTTTATTTCAAGAAAAACTATTTATTTTTATTTGGGGAAAAAATTTCAGAAAAAGTTTTTTATTTCTTTTATTTTTTTAATAATGATCATACAATGAACCCATAATTTTTTTAGTAAAGTAGTACAATTTAAATGAGTTTGATTAAAATACACATATTTAATATTTTCTGTTAATCGTAACTATTAATTTATTTAAAATAAAGTAATATATTTGAATGATTATGATATATTGATAATATAAATTTTTTTCCACAGATAATATATAATAATTATATTCAATTTACATTTACATGAAACTTTATTTTTATTATTATTATTATTATTATTATTATTATTATTAATATTATTATTATTATTATTATTATTATTATTATTTTATTTCTTTTAATCAAAAGAAAAATATATATTAATCTAAAAAACAGTGAGGTCAAGGTGATCTTTATGATCCAATCATTCCAACAAGATAAATAAAATCAAAAAAGGAGTCAAATTACATAATCATCTTAGCAATATGTCCTCTAAGCTTTCTATTTTGCCAATCCTTATACACAATTCTATTTATGATATTGCTATTTATGTTTGTATTATCAACACCTTTTTCAAAACAAACTAAATTCATATACTTTTCAAATCAAACTAAATTCATATACTGTCATATGATATACATAGTCTCTACTATCGCTATCTTCATGATAGAGGCTCTCCAGCCCTTACCTTTGGTGATTCCAATGATCCATCTAAGCTCTTCCATCCACTCATTTGGGTTATACTTCACATCCATCCAGTTTAGGACTTTGCACCAAATAGCATTAGTGATTTTACAGCCAAATAACAGATGCTCCATGTATTCCTCAACCTCTTTACAAAGACTACAAATACTATCTTGCAGAATACTGTAATACAGTGGAAGAACTGATTTTTTGGTTTTACATTTTATCGTAAATGTTGCGAGTACTAAGAGTCGTCATCGACTTTTCTTTTATCTAACAAAGGAAAGGGTGAAAAGAAAAGGAAAGACCTTTGAGAATTTTCTGAGTAAGGGGGGTAGGTTATGAAAAGGGAAGGTATTAACACAATTTTCATCCGTAGTTATCTACGGGCTCTTAATCACTAGGTCGCTTTTGAAAATGCTTTGTGAATGTGTAGGTTTAAAAATATTTTGAAAATGCCTAAGTTCGGCAACTTTGTAATGATTCTCGTATCAGTTGAGAACGCATACAAAGTGTTTGTTTTGAAAATATTTCAAAAAAGAAGTGTTTTGTGTAAAAAATGTTTTTGTTTGTGAGCAAGCGACTACGAGCTATCTACCTACTCAAAAGTCTTTCACGTTATTTTCCTCTTCCTTTAGATAGTGTGATCCTACCATTAGTTAGTAGGAAGCTCTATCATTGGATGTTTGAGGGACATGCACAGGTCATCGTACACTCGTAAAGGAAACATATAGGAATACTGCTGTACCCCAAAATATTCCCTCTTATTTATCAAGCATTTTTTCACAAAATCTCCTTTGGTTCAAGACTGCACAAAGGTTGATCAGCTCAAGACACCTCCTTAAGCACTGATGACTGAAATTAGGGTTTGAGATTGCACAAGGATAATTGAACTTTTAATGCCTCATATGACTTTCATGGATCATTATGGACCCTCAAGATTTCTCATACCAAGTTTCAAGTCTTAGATCATATTTTTGCTCAGTCAATTGATCAGTTGACCTAAAAATCAATTGTATTGGGGAAAAAGTCAATTGTGGTCAATTTACAGTCAAACATCATAATTTTTTATCCATGTCAATATTGTGAACTCATATATGTCATTTGATCAAGTTTGGACCAAAATTCGTCAAGAAATTTGATGAGATCATCAAAAGGGCAAAATGGTCAAAATTAGGGTTTTGACTGAGAAAGGGCAATTTCTGATTTTTGACCTAGCAAATGGTTAATTTGTTTGAGACATGATCTCAAGGTTTCAATTGCATCATTTTGACCTAATGGCATGACTCAAAACATTGCTCAAGGTCATTTGATTGATAGTTGATTTTCAGTCAACTGATCAAAAGTCAATTGCACACTGAAAAGTCAAACTTTGACTTTTTGGTCAAAATCAAGTGTCAAAGATCACAATTCATCAAAACATGTCAAAATATGAAACTTGTTCATCAAGAAATCAAAATGTCAAAATTTCATTTTGAAAAGTCAAAGTTTCCAAACTTAGAAATTTTTCAAAGTGTTGAAAACTTCATATTTTTTCACAACTTTGAGCCAATTTTTCACCATGATGCAAGATGATTCAAAGGAAACTTTCAACATGAAAGTTGTAGATCTCAATGTGATCTAAAACATTTCTTTACACAACTTCTCCTAGAAATTCATGGATTTCAAGTTATGATTTTGTGAATACATGTTCATAAAACTTGGAAACTTAGTGAAATTTTGCCCTAGTTTAGGCAGGATTTTGACCTAACTTCATGGCAATTTTTCACATAGTTCCAAAGGGAATTTTCAAAAGTGATTTAAATAGGGGTTATAGAGAACATTACAAGCTTTCTAAAATGTACAAGAACTCCTTGAGATCATGTTTGAGCAAGGAGAATCGAAGGCATGAAGTTGACATTTCATTCTTGAATTATAGGTCATTTTCATGATGAACAAGAATTCAAATCCATGCTAGGCTGCACAATCTTTGCTTTGCAGGCCCCAAACTTGCTTTTCACTCCATAATTAATGTTTTGCGCAGCTGTTATAGGCTTTAATCTAAGCATTCAAGGCATTGTCCATGCTTAATACCATTTTGGGAAGAAAGTGCACATTGCCATTTTGGAAAAGTAGCTTTTGTGCACAAAATCAGTTCTTGAGCTTTGCACTTGTTTTCTTCTGATCACACACAACCTATAACCCAAAATAAACTTTTCTAAAGCCTCATGGAACTCAGGCCATGCTTGTACTATGCCTTGAAACCATATTCCCATTTTTCTTCAAAATCAAGTAACATAGCTATAAGTCTATATCTTGCACTTATGACCCTCTCAAGTGCTACAACTTTTTCCTTACTTATGCACAAGTTGTTTGCATCAAAAATAGACGAATACATAAGCTCCAAAACTCCCCCAAACTCAGAACTGCATCACAAACCACCATTGTTGCATATTCTGACCAAAAACTTGAAACTCGCATCTCCCTCGTGCGTTTCCAAGCCTTTTGGTTCCTAAAGCTTCTAAACATCAAATACAAACCATCCAAAGTCCTTTTGTCTAACTTTAACACCTCCATCATCAAGTTCCATCTTCAAAAACATAGCTTTGTAAGTGGACTTCTCCAGAACTCCTTAGCCACTTTCAGCTCAAGCCAAGCATCACATTAGCTTCCTGGGAACTTGAGGAAGCTAACCTAATCACTAGGACTCATTGAAAGCGGCTCAAACTCAAAACACGATACCCTCTTGCAAGGTGAGTTTTCTGACTTTTGAACTATACATATAGGCATTGTTAGGCTTCCATTTTCAAAGATAAAATGTAGATACCATTGCCACGAAATTGTACATATCCATAGTTTGCATTTATATGGCCCGAGCTTAGAGAATTTTGGAGTTGAAGTTTCTGAAAAAATTAGATTTCAGTTTAGGGCCAATAAAACTTTCATTCATCTGTGATTTATAGCTTTAGTTATTTACATGGTTGAATTCGTATTGAAATTTCAAGCAAGTTTCATGTTTATATTTTTCAATTTCGTTCAGAAATGAAGAAGTTAGAAAATTCAAAAATATGGCAATGACTTCTGGCGCGAGGAAGAAGAAGATAACAGCCATGAAGTTGTTTTCCAATATATACTTATGGTTTTGTATTAATAAACAGATGTATCACCACCCCAGTGGTTAAAGCGCACGTCTGTCACCCCTTGGACCAGGGTTCGAGCCCCAGCGTCCGTTTTACCATTTTTTCACATATATTCTATTTTCCTTGTTTTTTTTGTTTGAACAGGTGGGGCCTCCAACTTGGGCCTGATGATTTTTTTTCTTTTACTAACCCCTGACTTACCTCAGCATCCCCTGGCCCATTCATTTTTATTTTCTTTTTCTTATTATATTTTATTTCTTTTTCCTTTATTATTATTATTATTATTATTATTATTATTATTATTAATATTATTTTTTATTGTTATTAATAAAAACCCAAAAATATTTATTTTATTATTCTTACACTCATTTATATTTTATATCTCTTTATAAGAACTAAAAAAGAACAAAAACAATTTTCTTAACCAAATTAATTTTTTAATTAATATTTAGATAATTAGGTTTAACTATTATATTATTTTCTTGCAATTAAAATTAATTTAGAACTTAGGTCTATTTTGATTAATTAATTTTCCCTTTTTTTATTTAAAATCTTTTCATGGAAAACCCTAAAAAATCATTTTTTAACTTATTATTCTTTGTGAACTAATTTAGGTTTTAATTTTAGCTAATTTTAAATTAATCATTTTTCTAATTATGGTTAGGTTAAAATCCTTTCATAAAAATCAAATAAAAATCATGTTTCTTTACTCATTTGGATTCTTGCATTTTTATCTTCAATTTTGTATAATATTCAATATGGTTGTAATAATTATTTAGATTTAATTTTCTTGCAAAATCCCCATTTGTAAATTTGTACACCCCTTCCCCTATTGATGTAATAGCTTAGTATTTTTATTTTCGAAAATTTAATGCTTTATATATAAATGCTAGTAAATTAGGGTTTATATGGAAAGATAAAATCAATGCTTAGAAAACCCTAATTCAAGACAAAACAATGCATGTAAATCAATACACTTGCACACTTAAACCCTTAGGGTAAATCCACTTGTTGCCTTGAGAAATAAATGGTCATAATACACATGTAAGATGTCTTAGCAAAAACAAGCAAAAATATAAGATCATAGTCCCTCGATGACGCTACAAATATTGCCTTACAAATGATCTTAGTCCCTCAAAGAAAATGCTAAGATATCTTACAACATTGCTATTCATGACTATACAATGACCCTTGCCCGTCCCTGTTACATCCAAAGATAGGGTTTCTTACCAAATCAATGGTAAGATAACAATGATAAAGGAAATAAGAAATAAACATGAAAGACTTTTGAGTAGGTAGAATGTTCCTAGTTGTTTGCTCATTTTCAAACCAAAGCATCCTTGCTATTTTCAAACCAAACACCAACACTTTCATCTTGAAACATTTTCAAAAGACAAACACTTTGTACGCGTTCTTATAGAAACGAGAGACATAACAAAGAAGACACCTTTTCAAAATCAATATCAAAAACACATTCCACAAACATATCTTTAAACTATTTTCGAAACAACACTTTGTACGCGTTCTTATAGAAACACGAACCATTACAAAGACATTTTCAAAATACTTTCAAAACCCACACCACAAGCACATTCAAACAAAAGCAAGTGATCTAGAAAGCAACTAAGACCAGTAGATAACTACGGATGAAAAGAGTGCTAATACCTTCTGTAACGCCCGTAATTTAATTAATTATTTAATTAAATTATTTTTAGAATATTTGTGAAGAAGTGTTATTAAATTGGATTTATTTTATTAAATGGAGAAATAATAATATATTTGAGGTATTATATTATTGGGTGGTGAAATAATGTTAGAAGCTAATATTATTTCATGTGGGCCTATATGGTGTGAGTGGAAGTAATAAGGGGGTGTAGGTTTGGAGCCCAATAAGGAATAATATAATAATATTAGGTTATTTTATTATTTGTGAGAAGAATAGAAGGAGGAAGCAGTAAGAAGAGAAAATAAGGATTTGAGGAGAACGTGAAGTTGCTGGAAATAGAAGGAAACGACAAGAACAAAGATTCAACCCGGAAATTGTAGAGAGACCTTAAATCCAAGGTAAGGGTGGGGTTCTGACTTTATAATTGGGTTCATGATGTTTGATATGTGGGGTTAGAGGATTGCTGTTTTTGTTCTTGAATTGGATGATGTGTGATGAAGATTTGATGCATTTGAATGAATAATGACGTTATGATATCGTTTGATCGATGTAGTATTATAGGTTAATGATAGGTGATGATTTATTATGTTTATAATAAGGTTTGTAGGGCTGTAATATGGATTCCCGTAGTGAATTACAGTAGAAAACACAGAAAATTCTGCAGGAGGAACCAGGATGTGTCGACCTCAAGCTGGATGAGTTGATACATGGGTGATGTTAGACTCGGGATGAGTCGATCCATGCAGGGCTTGCATCGATACATGTTAGTTGCAAGACTCAGGATGATTCGATCGGTAAGGTGCATGTGTCGATACATGCTGTGATTTGGAGCAGGATGAGTCGATCCATGAGGAGGATGTATCGACTCATGCTGTGCAGGAGAAGCATTACGCGTCGATCCATAGAGTTTCGTGTCGACCTATACTGACTAATTTTGACAGAATCAATTTTAAATCATTGTAACTTGAGTTGTAGGATTCTGTTTGAGATGTCGTTCAAAGCGTTGATTAGCTAACGTGATGAACTTTATTCTAGATAATTTAAATGATGATGAAGAGGTGTAATCCTAGTAACCAATCTAAGATTTAGAATTAATTCCCGTGATTGATCGTTATTGCTGGATTTTGGACAGAATGATGAACATGAGATGTTTAGAGGTTGCTGTTAGGAATTATGATAGTAGGATTAGTGACAGCAACGATATAAATTAGCAGAATAACAGGATGGCTTACTGTATTATTGATATACAGTTGAGTCATTAATGAGATGTGGTTATTAAAGTGGTGTTTGATTTTTTATGATGAACAAATGACGTTTGATAAATAAGTGATGTTTAATAAATTATTTTGAGATGTTTATGAGATGTTGTAATTGAGATGTTTTGAGATGTTTATGAGATGTTGTTGTTCTGAGATGTTTATGAGATGTTGTTTTTCTGAGATGTTTATGAGATGTTGTATTTTGAGATGATTTAGATGTTGATATTACATTCATGAAGAGTCGCATGCATTGCATTTTTGAGATGGAGCTTATGCTCGTTGAGATGGCCTGGATTGGCAAATTTTGAGATGAAGGCTATGCCTTGTTGATGCCTCTATTAATTGGCAGATTTTTGAGATGGGAGTTCTGCTCCAATGGTACCACATGCATTTGCATAGTTTTGAGTCGCATTATATGATTGAATAATGAAATGTATTTGATGATGATGAATGAGTATATATGCTGTAATTATTGTTGATTATGAGATGAGAAGTGGTGATATTATTGATCTGATTTAATATATTAATTATCACGCGCTTTATTATATTGTTAGATATCTCACCCCTTCTGTTTGAATGTTCCCCCTATGTTGGTAACGTGCAGGTAATCACGAGTGAAGGTTGTATACCTTCAATAGTTCGAGTCGGTGTCATTGCTCTGATATGTAACACTCGGGGGGATAGACGCTTGCTGGTTTTTTATTGTTGATTTTTAGTTGTTGAACCTTAAATTGTTTATTATTAGATAAGATATGTTTCAAAGTTGCTGTTTTATTTAGAGATGTCATTGAAGAATTCCGCTGCGTAGTTGTTGAATCATCTAATGAAAGATGTTATGTTGATGGTTCATCCGATGTTTTGAAAAAGTGTTATATATCCATGATGAATGCAATGAAATTATTAGAAGAATTTGTGACGTCCCGATTCATATGTATGATTGAAATTTCATAACTCTGATTTCTTTTGCATAATTTGCTTGGGGTAGAATTATGGTGTTACAAAGTTGGTATCAGAGCAAAAGGTTGGTCTGACCTTGTCGTCGAGTCGTAGTTATCTAACAATCGAGTATTGTTATTTTGTGTTCTAACCGTTGTTTATGTTGTAGTAATAAGTTGAGATGAGTGGAAGGAAAGATGTTGCTCTTGCTGCTGCTTTAGAAGCAATGGCTCATGCGATGGAAAATCAGCCGAATGCTGACGAGAATGCTGGATCTCGTAGCTTGGCGACTTTCTAGAGAGAGAATCCACCTACGTTCAAGGGAAAATATGATCTTGACGGAGCTTTGGAATGGTTGAAAGAGATAGAGAGGATCTTTCGCGTGATGGACTGCACTCCAGCGCAAAAGGTTCATTATGGGACTCATATGCTAGAAGTCGAGGCGGATGACTGGTGGCTAGAGACTTGCCAGAAGTTAGAAGCTGCAGGTGAGAATGTCACTTGGACTGTGTTCTGTAGGGAGTTTTCGAGAAAGTATTTTCCTGAAGATGTTCGTGGTAAGAAGGAAATTGAGTTCCTTGAGCTGAACAAGGAAGTATGTTTGTTGTTGAGTATGCTGCCAAGTTTGTTGAGTTGGCCAAGTTTTATCCGCATTACGCTGAGGAAAATGCTAAATTTTCAAAGTGTATTAAATTTGAGAATGGGTTGCGCCCGGAGATTAAGAAAGCAGTTGGATACCAGAAAATCTGTGTCTTTGCTGATTTGGTTGATAGCTGTAGGATTTATAAGGAGGATAATAATGCTCATTACAAGATTATCAGTGAGAAGAGGGGTAAGCACCTGCAGAATCGTGGTAAGCCTTATGATGCCCCAGTTGGTAAGGGTAAGCAGAGAGTTTCTCATGGTCAGAGGACTAGTGGGGAAGATGCTCCTGCTGGTGTGATTTGTTTTAAGTGTGGGAAACCTGGACACAAGAGTAATGTGTGCACTACTGAAGTGAAGAGGTGTTTCCGTTGTGGTAAGAACGGACATATTGTATCTGAGTGCGAGCACAAGAATTTGGTTTGTTTCAATTGTAAGGAAGAAGGGCACATTGGTAGCCAGTGTCCGAAGCCGAAGAGGGCTCGGTCAAGTGGTAAAGTGTTTGCTTTGGTTGAGGATCAGACAGCTGCTGAAGACGGACTTATTAGAGGTACATGTTTCATTAATAGTACTCCTTTAATTACTATTATTGATACTGGTGCTACGCATTGTTTTATTGCTGCTGATTATGTTGAAAGATTGGGTCTTGTGTTGTCTTCTCTGGATGGAGAAATGGTCGTCGATACTCCAGCCAAGGTATCGGTGATTACTTCTTTTGTGTGCGCTAAGTGTCCCTTGTCGATCTTCGACAGAGACTTTATTGTTGATTTGAATTGTTTGCCCTTAAGAGGTTTGGATGTGATTTTGGGTATGAACTGGTTAGAGCATAACTGTGTTCATATTAATTGTTATGACAAGTATGTGAAGTTTACTACTCCTGAAGAAGAGGAAGATAGTTTGTTGTCTGCTAGACAGTTGAGGAAGTTGATGCAAGAGGAAGCACATATGTTTTCGTTGATGGCGTTGCTATCTGTAGAGACTCAAGCTATAATTGAGGAATTGCAGGTGGTACGTGAATTTCCTGAAGTTTTCCCTGATGAGATTCCTGATGTACCACCAGAGAGGGAAGTTGAATTTGCAATTGATCTTGTACCTGGTACCAGACCTGTGTCTATGGCACCATACAGGATGACCGCGTCTGAGTTGTCAGAGTTGAAGAAGCAATTGGAAGAGTTACTTGAGAAGAGGTTTGTAAGACCAAGTGTATCGCCGTGGGGAGCTCCAGTGTTGTTAGTGAAGAAGAAAGATGGAAGTATGAGGCTTTGTGTTGATTATAGACAATTGAACAAGGTGACGATTAAGAACAAGTATCCGCTTCCAAGAATAGATGACTTGATGGACCAATTAGTGGATACTCGTGTGTTTAGTAAGATTGATTTGAGGTCGGGTTACCATCAGATTAAAGTGAAGGATGAAGATATTCAGAAGATGGCTTTCAGAACGCGTTATGGACATTATGAGTATTCGGTGATGCTTTTCGGTGTTACTAATGCGCCGGGAGTATTCATGGATTATATGAATTGTATCTTTCATACTTATTTGGATCGGTTTGTAGTGGTGTTCATTGATGATATTTTGATTTACTCTAAGTCAGAAGAAGAGCATGCTGGACATTTAAGAGTAGTATTGCAGATTCTGAAAGAGAAGAAGTTGTATGCAAAGTTGTCCAAGTGTGAATTCTGGCTGAAAGAGGCTAGTTTTCTTGGTCATGTGATTTCAGGTAGTGGCATTGTTGTAGATCCATCGAAGGTAGATGCTGTGTTGCAATGGGAAACTCCAAAGTCAGCTACTGAGATTAGAAGCTTCTTGGGATTAGCTGGTTATTATAGAAGATTTATTGAAGGGTTTTCTAAGTTGTCACTTCCGATGACTAAGTTGACTTGTAAAGGTAGAGCTTTTGTTTGGGATGTTCAATGCGAAGAAAGTTTTACGGAATTGAAGAAGAGGTTGACGTCGACTCCAATTTTGACGTTGCCTAATCCAGAAAAGCCTTTTGTGGTGTATTGTGATGCTTCTAAGATGGGTTTAGGAGGTGTGCTTATGCAGAATGGTAAGGTAGTTGCTTATGCATCAAGGCAGTTAAGGACTCATGAGAAGAATTATCCTACGCATGATTTAGAGCTTGCTGCAGTTGTTTTTATATTGAAGATTTGGAGGCATTATCTTTATGGTTCTAGATTTGAAGTGTTTAGTGACCATAAGAGTTTGAATTATTTGTTTGACCAGAAGGAGTTGAATATGAGACAACGAAGATGGTTAGAATTGTTAAAGGATTATGATTTCGGTTTGAATTATCATCCAGGAAAGGCGAATGTGGTAGCTGATGCATTGAGTCGAAAGACTTTACATATGTCAGCAATGATGATTAAAGAGTTGGAATTGATTGAGCAGTTCAGAGATACGAGCTTAGTTTGCGAGGTTACTCCGCAGAGTGTTATGTTAGGTATGTTGAAGATTAATAATGAATTTTTAGACAGTATCAGAGAAGCTCAGAAGTTGGATGTGAAACTGGTAGATTCGATGGTTGGGATCGATCAATCTGAGAATAGTGATTTCATGTTAGATGAGCAAGGTGTGTTGAGGTTTTGTAATCGGATTTGTATTCTTGATGATGCTAAGATGAAGAAAGTGATACTTGAAGAGAGTCATAGAATCAAGTTGAGTATTCATCCAGGAGCTACGAAGATGTACCAAGATTTGAAAGGTTTGTTTTAATGGCCTGAGATGAAGAGTGATGTGGCTCGGTTTGTGTATGCATGTTTGACTTGTCATAAGTCGAAAGTTGAACATCAGAAGCCTGCAGGATTGATGCAACCGTTGGAAGTTCCTGGATGGAAATGGGATAGCATTTCAATGGACTTTGTGACGAGGTTACCTAGTACTGTAAGAGGACATGATTCGATTTGGGTGATTGTTGATAGGCTTACGAAGTCAGCTCATTTTATTCCTATTAACATCGGTTTTCCAGTGTCGAAGTTGGCTGAGATTTATGTTAGTGTGATTGTGAAACTGCATGGTGTTCCTTTGTGTATTGTGTCAGATAGAGATCCAAGATTTACTTCTGATTTTTGGAAGAGTTTGCAAGAAGCGTTGGGTTCTAAGTTGAGGTTGAGTTTAGCGTATCATCCTCAGATAGATGGTCAGACTGAACGGACGATTCAATCGTTAGAAGACTTGTTGAGGGCATGTGTTCTTGAGCAGGGAGGTTCGTGGGATACTTATCTTCCGTTGATAGAGTTCACATATAACAACAGTTACCATTCAAGTATTAGGATGGCACCTTTTGAAGCGTTGTATGGTCGAAGATGTAGAACTCTGTTATGTTGGCATGAATATGGTGAGAGTGTAGTACTTAGACCTGAACTAGTTCCTAAGACTACCGAGAATGTGAAGTTGATTCGGGAAAAGATGAAAGCTTCACAAAGTAGACAAAAGAGTTATCATGACAAGCGAAGGAAGGATTTAGAATTTCAAGCCAGTGATCATGTGTTTTTGAGAGTTACGCCGGTGACTGGTGTTGGGAGAGCATTGAAGTCTAAGAAGCTCACTTCTCGTTTTATTGGACCATATCAGATTTCGGAGAGAGTGGGGAATGTTGCTTACAAAGTGGATTTACCGCCTAATCTTTCGAATTTGCATCATGTGTTTCATGTGTCGCAACTTTGGAAGTATATTTCAGATCCATCCCATGTGATTCATATGGATGATGTGCAAGTACAAGATAATATTACGGTGGAGATGATGCCTGTACGGATCGCGGATCGTGAAATGAAGACTCTGAGGGGCAAGGAGATTTCCTTGGTTAAATTGGTTTGGCTAGGAGCTGCTGGTGAAAGCATGACTTGGGAATTGGAGAGCAAGATGCGAGACTCCTATCCTGAATTGTTTGATTCAGGTAAATTTTCGAGGACGAAAATATTCTAAGTGGGGGAGAGTTTTAACGCCCGTAATTTAATTAATTATTTAATTAAATTATTTTTAGAATATTTGTGAAGAAGTGTTATTAAATTGGATTTATTTTATTAAATGGAGAAATAATAATATATTTGAGGTATTATATTATTGGGTGGTGAAATAATGTTAGAAGCTAATATTATTTCATGTAGGCCTATATGGTGTGAGTGGAAGTAATAAGGGGGTGTAGGTTTGGAGCCCAATAAGGAATATATAATAATATTAGGTTATTTTATTATTTGTGAGAAGAATAGAAGGAGGAAGCAGTAAGAAGAGAAAATAAGGATTTGAGGAGAACGTGAAGTTGCTGGAAATAGAAGGAAACGGCAAGAACGAAGATTCAACTCGGAAATTGTAGAGAGACCTTCAATCCAAGGTAAGGGTGGGGTTCTGACTTTATAATTGGGTTCATGATGTTTGCTATGTGGGGTTAGAGGATTGTTGTTTTTGTTCTTGAATTGGATGATGTGTGATGAAGATTTGATGCATTTGAATGAATAATGACGTTATGATACCGTTTGATCGATGTAGTATTATAGGTTAATGTTAGGTGATGATTTATTATGTTTATAATAAGGTTTGTATGGCTGTAATATGGATTCCCGTAGTGAATTACAGTAGAAAACACAGAAAATTATGCAGGAGGAACCAGGATGTGTCGACCTCAAGCTGGATGAGTCGATACATGGGTGATGTTAGACTCGGGATGAGTCGATCCATGCAGGGCTTGCGTCGATACATGCTAGTTGCAAGACTCAGGATGAGTCGATCGGTAAGGTGTATGTGTCGATACATGCTGTGATTTGAAGCAGGATGAGTCGATCTATGAGGAGGATGTGTCAACTCATGCTGTGAAGGAGAAGCATTACGCGTCGATCCATAGAGTTTCGTGTCGACCCATACTGACTAATTTTGACATAATCAATTTTAAATCGCTGTAACTTGAGTTGTAGGATGCTGTTTGAGATTTCGTTCAAAGCGTTGATTAGCTAACGTGATGAACTTTATTATAGATGATTTAAATGATGATGAAGAGGTGTAATCCTAGTAACCAATCTAAGATTTAGAATTAATTCCCGTGATTGATCGTTATTGCTGGATTTTGGACAGAATGATGAACATGAGATGTTTAGAGGTTGTTGTTAGGAATTATGATAGTAGTATTAGTGACAGCAACAATATAAATTAGTAGAATAACAGGATGGCTTACTGTATTATTGATATACAGCTGAGTCATTAACGAGATGTGGTTATTAAAGTGGTGTTTGATAATTTATGATGAACAAATGACGTTTGATAAATAAGTGATGTTTAATAAATTATTTTGAGATGTTTATGAGATGCTGTAATTGAGATGTTTTGAGATGTTTATGAGATGTTGTTGTTCTGATATGTTTATGAAATGTTGTTGTTTTGAGATGTTTATGAGATGTTGTGTTTTGAGATGTTGATATTACATTCATGAAGAGTCGCATACACTACATTTTTGAGATGGGGCTTATGCTCGTTGAGATGGCCTGGATTGGCAAATTTTGAGATGAAGGTTATGCCTTGTTGATGCCTCTATTAATTGGCATATTTTTGAGATGGGAGTTCTGCTCCAATGGTACCACATGCATTTGCATAGTTTTGAGTCGCATTATATGATTGAATAATGAAATGTATTTGATGATGATGAATGAGTATATATGCTGTAATTATTGTTGATTATGAGATGAGAAGTGGTGATATTATTGATCTGATTTAATATATTAATTATCACGCGCTTTATTATATTGTTAGATATCTCACCCATTTTGTTTGAATGTTTCCCCTATGTTGGTAACGTGCAGGTAATTGCGAGTGAAGGCTGTATACCTTCAATAGTTCGAGTCGGTGTCATTGCTCTGATATGTAACACTCGGGGGGATGGACGCTTGCTGATTTTTGATTGTTGATTTTTAGTTGTTGAACCTTAAATTGTGTATTATTAGATAAGAGATGTTTCGAAGTTGCTGTTTTATTTAGAGATGTCATTGAAGAATTCCGTTGCGTAGTTGTTGAATTATCTAATGAAAGATGTTATGTTGATGGTTCATCCGATGTTTTGAAAAAGTGTTATATATCCATGATGAATGCAATTAATTTATTAGAAGAATTTGTGACGTCCCGATTCATTTGTATGATTGAATTTCATAACTCTGATTTATTTTGCATAATTTGCTTGGGGTAGAATTGGGGTGTTACACCTTCCCTTTTCGTAATCTACCCCCCGAACTCAGAAAACATCTCTAAAGGTCTTTCTTGTTCTTTTCAGCCTTTCCTTTTGGATAAAAGAAAAGTCAATGGTGACTCTTGCTATCCGCACAATTGCGATCAAATGAAAAACACACAAGTCAGTTCTCCCACCGCGTTATAGAGCTGGAGACTCTGCTGGGGAATATGTTTAAAAGTGGAGTTACCTTAGGGATAGATCACATTTACTTGCTTTCTTTGTTTTACTTGCGTGATTTACATTATGGTTCCATGTTTGGGCCTACTTTGATCCTCCACCCGGATCTGGGACACCTTGTTAGGTAAGTAGCAATAGATTGTGGAATATGTACGGCATAGACCGATATGGTTTAAACAAAGGCTACGTTAGTGTGACGCCTTTATGGATACCGGTATCTCTTGTGTTGAATCAAGGAGAATACGGGGCCGCTGAGTGGCGTCATGAAGCACTAACTGATTTTAGAACCTTAATTGGACAAACTTGGCCAATTAGGACGTAGTGAGATAACCGGTTTCGGTGGAAAGTTGAAAATTGGTTGATACTCGATACTAAACTCATTGAGACTAGACTTTGGGGATATCCCTGTTAGAACAAGATTAGTTCTGATCTATCTTAGAGTTTTGATGATGACAATAAATTATATTTTAGATAATTTATACTCTGATGAACGTATTTAAATGTTTCAGATAATGTTCTGACAGAAGCATTTTGATGTGCTGAGCTAAAAATTATATGAAGAAGTTCTTTAATGAAAGAACCTTTTTTTTAAGCGCAACTCCTGACTCTGGTAACACAATTTATTTAAATGTATCTTCTAACATTTAGTAGGATTCCTTGCTCAGAAGATTACTTGAAAGCAAGTGTTGCTCAGAAGATTACTTGAAAGCAAGTGTTGTTTAGAAGATTACTTGAAAGCAAGTGTTATTCAGAAGGTTACTTGAAAGCAAGCGATGATCAAGTTCTTAGAAAGCAAAGCATTATTTAGAAGATGAGTAAAGCATGTTCTAAATTCAAGACATTGAAACAAGTTATTTAAAATGACTCATGAAGGAAACGCTCAAGTGAAGGAGTCTAAAGCTCTGGCTCTCGTCCAGAAGTATGAAGCCTTCAAGATGAAGGAAAGTGAATCTATAGAAGATATGTTCTCAAGGTTCCAAACTCTGATTTCTGGCTTGAGAGTTATGAACAAGGGATATTCTAAGGCATATCATGTTAAGAAGATCATCAGAAGCTTACCCAGAAGATTGGCACCTATGGTAACTGCTTTCAAAGTTTCAAAAGATCTGAACAACGTGTCTCTTGAAGAACTCATCAGTGCTCTCAGAAGTCATGAGATAGAACTTGATGAGCACGAGCCTCAAGAAAAAGGTAAGTCCATTGCCCTTAAATTAAATATAAAATATGAAACTAAAGCTTTTCAGGGCAAAGAAGAAAACTCTAAAGAATCTGCTTCAGAAGAAGATAAACTATCCTTGCTCTCCAGAAGGATCAATCAGCTGTAGAAACACAAGCAGAAGAATTTCAGAAACTCCAGAAGAACAGGAAATGACTCTGAACAATCCTATTGACACAGAATATCAAGTAACAGAATCATTACCTGCTATGAATGCAATAAACAAGGTTACTACAAAAGTGAGTGTCCAAGGCTTCAAAAGGAGAAACATAAAGGAAAGTTAGTCAAGGAAAAGAAGAAAAGTCTTATGGCAACATGGGATGACTCTGAATCTTCTGAAGACGAATCAGAATCAGAAGATGAACAAGCCAATATAGCTCAAACCGACAACTTATCATATGTCTCAAAATATTATGAATCTGAATCAGAATCAGACCCTGAAGAGGTATTCCCTGACTTCACTGTTAATATCAATAAAGTTGAACTAGGAGAAAGTCTGAATGAAATTCTGGAAAGATATCAGCAGCTTTAAGTCAAATTCAGGAATCTGAAAAGGGATCTTGCTTCTGACTCTGAAGTAACTAAGAGTCTGAGATCAGAAAACTCAAAGTTAAAAGAAAAGATTTTAAAACTAGAAAATGATCTACAAAACTCTCAGAAGGAAATAATCTCAGAAGATCCTAGTAATGCTGATAAGATCATAAAGAAATATGATCAAAGCTTTCAGAAGTTTCTAGCTAAAAACATAGATAGAAGCAAAATGGCTTCAATGATCTATGGAGTTAGCAAGAAAGACAGAATAGGTATAGGATACAAAGGCAAAGTAACTCATCCTAAGAAAGTTAAGGATCTGGTTATCAAACGTACTCCTCTCTATTCTCACTTCAGCACTGGGTACACACATCATTTTAAATATACATCTTACTCTGGAAACTCTTATGCTAAACCAAAGTTCAAATAGAACTTCAAATACTTTAACCCAAGAGGACCCAAAAAGATATGGGTACCAAAAGACAAAATCATCTATGTTGCAGATATTTTTAACAGCAAGGTTGATACTCCAGTTCTAACACCTGGACTCTGGATGCTATCTACTCATGGAGGAAAGGAAGCATATATTCCAAGGCCTGGAATCTAAAAGATTCTAGGGGTTCATAGGTAACCAGAAACAGAAGATTATTGGATCTGAAACTATTGGAAACAGGAATGGAATTACAACTTTAGAAGCTCTGAATAAAGCATGTCTAAAAGGAAAGTTTTCAGAACTTTCTTTTAAATCATAAATTGTTGATTCTTCCTCTAGGCCACTAGAAACATCCTATATTTCAATCTTTCAATATACTTGTTTTATTCTGAACAAGTTTGATTCTAAAGCACAAAAGATGTTTTCTGCTTGGATATTCTGAACGCTCAAAAGGATATTGAATATAAAACACAAAAACTCTGATTGTTGAAGAATCAATCAAAGTCAGGTTTGATGATATGCTTGGCCAGCAACAGCCAAAGCAAATTGATTTTTCTGTAGGTACAGAAGATCATCCCTCAAACTCTGAAAGGACAGAAGAAAAGAAAGACTCAGAAGATCATCCTCTTGACAATGCTCTGGATAATTTGAGAATATCTGAACAACCCACTCAGAAGAGATGAGTTCTCAGATGTTTTGGATGAAAAGTCAGCTAGAAGATTTTAATCTTTATGAAAGTAAGCTTCCTATCTTTTGTGACAATACTTCTGCTATTTGTCTTTCTAAGAATCCAATTTTACATTCTAAAGCCAAACATATTGAAATTAAATATCATTTTATAAGGGACTATATTCAGAAGGGAATTTTAAATTTAATTTTTGTAAAAACAGACCATCAATAGGCTGACATTTTTACCAAACCCCTTTCAGAAGATAGATTTAATTTCATTTTGAAAAATATTTGTATGGAATTATGTCCTGAATAAAATAATATTTATCTTCTGTGTTTGACTTCAGAATATTCTGAAATGAATGTTCTGATTAACAACTCTTCAGAAGTTAAAAGAGAATTTACATCTAAAGCTATATGAAAAGTTCTGAAATGTTCTAACGTTTCATTTCTAAGTATAGTTCAGAAATTTATTAGAACAAACAGCTGTCACATGCAACCTTCAGGAGATGAACACGTGGTGTGTTTCTGAAAGGTCGCGCGTGCAAAAGCTACCGATGACGTTCTAGGTAACTGTTAATGATTAGCTAATCTCACGTTTTCCCCTAATTTTTAGCAAAATCATTAAATGCATGTAATGATGAGATTCGTTTTAAATTCTTTAAAAAATATATTTCTAAACCTATTTATGAAACTTTTTCATATAAATACTTTTGGAAAAACCCTCTTTCATTTTTTACCGTCTCCTTCAAAACTCAAACGTTTCTGTACTTTTTCTCTAAAACCCTTTTTCATCTTTCTACTCTAAGAGTTCCAATGGCTTCTTCCTCTACCCATTCTGAGAACATCCACTCTGAGCAATACATCGTGCCTGAGAGAACAACTCTCATTCCTGTAGACAGCTTGGAAGTTTTAAGTGAGTTAATGGTGGATTTTGAGAATCTAAGAGAAAATGGTTTTGATTTATTTCCTGCTGTTAAGTTTCAAGGTTGGGAAAACTTTTTTGACCGTCTCATTGGTCCATTTTTTCCACACCTGGTGAAGGAATTCTAGATACATTCAATTGCAACCCCTAAAGTTATCCTCTCTTTCGTAATGGGTAAGGAAATCTCCATTACTGAAAATCAAATCAGAAAGTTGCTAGGTTTTAAAGGACTCGGAGTAACAGGTATGCCAAGTGGAAGAATGGAAATGTCAAGGGTCTACTAAAAAATTTTCACAAATGGTCAAGGATCTTCTAAAGTCAGGGACTTGAAAGATAAATACAAGATTTGGGCAAGGATAATCCATGGATGTATTCACCATAGGAAAGAAACCATCTCTCCAGATTACATTAATGCTGATCAACAATACTTGTTGTTCTGCCTTGGAACAAATGTAAAAATTGATTTGCCTTATTTGCTGTTTGAACATCTCTGGAATCATGTAAAAGAGACTAGGGAAGCTGAAAGGATGAAAAACCCCAAATCCAAAAGGAATTGGATTCCTATGGGTAGATTAATATCAGACATTCTGACTAAGAATGGTCTGATTGCTCATCTAGATGAAGCCAATCTTCTAGGGGAGCTAGAACCTACTTGTGGAAAGACAATGACTGGGAAGAATTTAGTGAAAAGGAAAATAATTGACAAGCTGCTGGTGGAACCAACTCCGTATGTGTCAGCTACTGTGAAGAGAAGAAGGATACCTATTGCTGATTTCCCTTTGTTCAACTCAGGTGATCATCCACGTATCATCCTGCACTACATTAAAATCTGCAAAGAGACTGGAACTCCTATTTATCCAGCTTGGCTCCAAGGAAGAAATCAAGTTGCTCCAGATAATGTTCTTCAGGAATCTTTGAAGAGGAAAGCAGTTGAAGGACCTCCTGCCAGACCTCAGAAGAAAAAATCAGATAAACCTGCTGAAACTATCACTATTTATGATTCTGTCAATGTATATACATCTACTGAACCCCAAACCTTAGGAGATATAGATGTTGATATTGACCTGACCTTACCCTTTGACTCTCTTGCTGACAACCCTCAAAGAAATCAAGTTTTATCAGACTTGTGTGACTTTGACTCTGATGAACACTCTGAAACCCAATCAGAACCATCCCAATCAGAACCCTCTCACTCAGAACCCTCAGAACCATCTGTTTCTCAACCCATTCCTGCTGAACACTTTTCAAGACCTCTTCCCATACCTTTATCACCCAGACCCTCTAGATTGTATGATGCTGGATCTTGGAGAATTCCAGGAATCAATGTTCCTTTGGCAACACAAAAACCACCTTTCACCTTACCATCTGAAAACATTTTTGCCATGAATCGACCACAACCTCAGAACCCCATTCCCACTTGTTGTACCCAAAAATTTGCCCTCCTATTTTATCAACATTTCACATCACAAGGCTCTTTGAACTCAAGACCAAGCTAGGGTTTGCTCTGCTCAAGACATCTCCTTGCACTGTTGACCTAAATTAGGGTTTGAGTTTGCACAAGGATTTTTTGACTTACAATTCCCAAAGTGACTTTCATACTTCATGTTGGACTCATAAGTTTGCCCATAACAAGTTTCAAGCCTTGAATTAAATTTTTGCCCAGTCAATTGGACAATTGACCTAGAAATCAGCTGTATTGGGGAAAAAGTCAACTGTGGCCAATTTATAGTCAAACCTCGTGAATTTTGACCCACATCAACATTATTAACTCATATGAACCATTTGATCAATTTTGGACCACAATTCCACAAGAAAATTGATCAGATCACCAAAAGGGCAAAATGGTCATTTTTAGGGTTTTGACTGTACAAAGGCAATTTCTGATTTTTGACCTAGCCAATGGCAAATTGGGCTCAACCATGGAGTCAAGGACTCAATTCCATCATCTTGACCTATTCAATAAGTTCAAAAGATTTCAAATGCATTGGATTGACATATGAATTTTTTCAGTCAATTGATCAAAATTTGACTGTACACTGAAAAGTCAAACTTTGACTTTTGGGTCAAAATCAAGTGCCAAGGGTCATTTTTCATCAAGATGTGTCAAAACATGAAAATTGTTCATCAAGAAACCAAAAATTGCAAATTAGGGTTTAAAGTTGAAAATTTTCATAACTTAGAATTTTTCTAAGTTATGAAATTTTCTTAATTTTTCCTAACTTTGCCCCACATTTTCACCATGATGCAAATGGATTCAAACAAAACCTACAACATGAAAGTTGTAGTCCTCCACAAAGTCTACAACTTTGATTCACAAATTTTTCTCAAAATAAGCTTGGATCTCAAGTTATGATTTTTGGAACAAGGGTCCCTAAAACTTTTAACTTAGAGAAATTTTGCCCTAGTTTAGGCAGGATTTTGACCTATCTTCTTGGCCATTTTTCACATAGTTCCACTTGAAATCTCAAGTTGCATTTCAAAGATGGATTATAGATAATGTTTCAATATTTCCAAATTATCCAAGAACTCTTCAAACACATTTGTGGTTAGGGAGAATTGAAGGCTTGAAGTTGGCAAAAACTCACTTTTCATCCATGGCATATTCATGTTCATACAAGTTGCATTTTCAAGTCAGCATGCCTTACACTAGTTTGCAGGCCTCTAAACCACTTCACACTCCATAATTTAATGCAAATCCATCAGTTTAAGCCATTGTTTTGTTCATTTGGATATTGTACACAAAATTAAGCCCTAAGTAGAAAAAGGCACATTTCCATTTTTGCCATAATGTGCTTTACGTTAAACCACAATCCCTTGAGCATTGGTCCATATCTCAGAGAGAAAATCAAATCTACAAGTTGGAGGGACCAAGGGCAAGGTGTGCAAGCATAAGGATAGCATGTACAGGCCTGTTCCAATCACTTCCACATTTTACTTGAAAAACAAGAAACTTGTCCAAAACCTTAGAACTTGGATACCAACAAAGAAAAACTTGTGCAAACACTTTGAACATCTTTCTCACATCCCTCTAAGTCAGAAATACGATTGCTTGAGCCCCTAAACACCCTATAGCCAGAAATCACATTCCTTTGGCAAAACAGGGCAGAATCTGCAACTTGAGTTCCATAGCTCATTTGGCTCGTGCGTTTTGCCCCAAGTTGCTTCAAACACCTTCCATTCAACTCATCCAAGCTATCCCAAACCTCAAACACCAACTGTAACTCCATTTACAGTGTTTTCCATTTTCATTTTGAGCTTGTGCGGGTTGAGTTCTATAGGTTGATTCAAGCACATTCAAGGCAAGCAAGCTGTTGGAGAAGGTCAACTGAAGTCCAAGCAAGCTCTCAGACATCTCAAGCCTTGTTGAAAAGCCCTACATTGCCCTACACGAAGTCAGCTGAAACAGGTTTTTTCCTACTTCCTATCTCTCTATTTAGGAACATTTAGCCTTAAGTTTGTGAATAAAAAATATAGTGTTCATTGCAAGGAAGCTGTACATATGCTCAATTTCCATTTATATTAAGCATGCTGAGAGAATTTCATCCATGAACATACTGAAAAAACTAGGTTAGATTTTAGGGCCAGAGAAATTCTCTCTGGTCTTTGAGAGTTAAGATAAGTTGTTTATATGGTTGGAATCATCTTGAAATTCTCTACAAGTTTGATGTTATGTGTTTTTGCAATAGAGCTCGTATACAGGATCTGGTAGTTTGTACAGGGGACGCGCACGTTTTTTCAAAAGCCAGAGGTTGAAGATGAAGTTTTGGGCTGGGCTTGGCCTGGCTGCTTTTGACACCCCCATATTTCTTTTTTGCACCCCCTGGCCCAATTTCTTGTAATTTTATATTCTTGCATTTTTGTTTTCATTTCTGATTTTATTTATTTATTTCCAAATATAAAAAATGCTCAAAAATATTTTTTATAATTTTTTCACATTTATTTTGCATTTTATTTTCATTTTTCTAACATAAAAAGCATTTAAATACTTTTATCTTATTTATTAAAACTTGAAAATAATATATAAATTATACTTTTATTTTTATTCTTTATTTTTATTCACACTAAAAATATTTTCCTAAATATATTTTATTTTTGTATACATTTTATTTTAATTTTATCATATTTAATATAATTAATACATA